>OY720423.1:56106495-56841495 GCA_963082815.1 Melanotus villosus
AGAAGTTTCAAGAAGTCTGCAGAAGTCTGCAGAAGTCTAGAGAAGTCTGGGGAGGTCTGCGGAATTCTGAGAAAGTTTGACAAAATCTGCAGAAGTCTGGAGAAGTTTGAAGAAGTCTGCAGAAGTCTGGAGAAGTCTGGAGAAGTCTGCGGAAGTCTGAAGAAGTTTGAAGTTGTATGCAGAAGTCTGCAGAAGTTTGAAGAAGTCTGGAGAAGACTGAAGAAGTCTGCAGAAGTCTAAAGAAGTCTGAAGAAGTCTGGAGAAGACTGAAGAATTCTGAAGAAGTCTGAAAAAGTCTGAAGAAGTCTGCGGAATTCTGAAGAAGTTGGACAGAATCTGCAGAAGTCTGGAGAAGGTTGAAGAAGTCTGCAGAAGTCTGGAGAAGTCTGGAGAAGTCTGCGGAAGTCTGGAGAAGTTTGAAGAAGTCTGGAGAAGTATGATGAAGTCTGAAGAAGTGTAGAGAAGTCTGGTGAAGTCTGGAGAAGTTTGAAGAAGTCTGCAGAAGTCTGGAGAAGTCTGGAGAAGTCTGGAGAAGTTTGCGGAAGTCGGAAGAAGTTTCAAGAAGTCTGCAGAAGTCTGCAGAAGTCTAGAGAAGTCTGGGGAGGTCTGCGGAATTCTGAGAAAGTTTGACAAAATCTGCAGAAGTCTGGAGAAGTTTGAAGAAGTCTGCAGAAATCTGGAGAAGTCTGGAGAAGTCTGCGGAATTCTGAAGAAGTTTGAAGTTGTATGCAGAAGTCTGCAGAAGTTTGAAGAAGTCTGGAGAAGACTGAAGAAGTCTGCAGAAGTCTAAAGAAGTCTGAAGAAGTCTGGAGAAGACTGAAGAATTCTGAAGAAGTCTGAAAAAGTCTGAAGAAGTCTGCGGATTTCTGAAGAAGTTGGACAGAATCTGCAGAAGTCTGGAGAAGGTTGAAGAAGTCTGCAGAAGTCTGGAGAAGTCTGGAGAAGTCTGCGGAAGTCTGAAGAAGTTTGAAGTTGTATGCAGAAGTCTGCAGAAGTCTAGAGAAGTCTGGGGAGGTCTGCGGAATTCTGAAAGAGTTTGACAAAATCTGCAGAAGTCTGGAGAAGTTTGAAGAAGTCTGCAGAAGTCTGGAGAAGTCTGTAGAAGTTTGAAGTTGTATGCAGAAGTTTGAAGAAGTCTGGAGAAGACGGAAGAAGTCTGCAGAAGTCTGAAGAAGTCTGGAGAAGACTGAAGAAGTCTGAAGAAGTCTGAAAAAGTCTGAAGAAGTCTGCGGAATTCTGAAGAAGTTGGACAGAATCTGCAGAAGTCTGGAGAAGGTTGAAGAAGTCTGCAGAAGTCTGGAGAAGTCTGGAGAAGTCTGCGGAAGTCTGAAGAAGTTTGAAGTTGTATGGAGAAGTCTGCAGAAGTCTAGAGAAGTCTGGGGAGGTCTGCGGAATTCTGAAAGAGTTTGACAAAATCTGCAGAAGTCTGGAGAAGTTTGAAGAAGTCTGAAGAAGTCTGAAGAAGTTTGAAGAAATCTCGAGAAGTCTGGACAAGTCTGGAGAAGTCTGGAGAAGTCTGCGGAAGTCTGAAGAAGTTTGAAGAAGTTTGAAGAAATCTGGAGAAGTCTGGAGAAGTCTGGAGAAGTCTGCGGAAGTCGGAAGAAGTTTGAAGAAGTCTGCAGAAGTATGGAGAAGTTTGAAGAAGTCTGCAGAAGTCTGGAGAAGTTTGAAGAAATCTGCAGAAGTCTAAAGAAGTCTGGAGAAGTCTGCGGAAGTCGGAAGAAGTTTGAAGAAGTCTGCAGTAGTATGGAGAAGTTTGAAGAAGTCTGCAGAGGTCTAGAGAAGTTTGAAGAAGTCTGCAGAAGTCTAAAGAAGTCTGAAGAAGTCTGGAGAAGGCTGAAGAGGTCTGAAGAAGTCTGAAAAAGTGTGAAGAAGTCTGAAGAAGTCTGCAGACGTCTGTAGAAGTCTGGAGAAGTATGAAGAAGTCTGAAGAAGTCTGCAGAAGTCTGCGGAAGTTTGAAGAAGTCTGTAGAAGTCTGGAGAAGTTTGAAGAACTCTGGAGAAGTATGAAGAAGTCTGAAGAAGTCTGCAGAAGTCTGTAGAATTCTGCAGTGGTATGAAGAAGTCGGAAGAAGTCTGAAGAAATCTGGAGAAGTCCGGAGAAGTCTGAAGAAGTCTGAAGAAGTGTAGAGAAGTCTGGTGAAGTCTGGAGAAGTCTGAAGAAGTTTGAAGAAGTCTAAAGAAGTCTGGAGAAGTCTGGAGAAGTCTGGAGAAGTATGAAGAAGTCTCAAGAAGTCTGCTGAAGTCTGCGGAAGTTTGAAGAAGTCTGTAGAAGTCTGGAGAAGTTTGAAGAAGTCTGGAGAAGTATGAAGAAGTCTGAAGAAGTTTGAAGAAGTCTGGAGAAGTATGAAGAAGTCTGAAGAAGTGTGCAGAAGTCTGCATAAGTCTGGAGAAGTCTGGAGAAGTTTGGGGAAGTCGGAAGAAGTTTCAAGAAGTCTGCAGAAGTCTGCAGAAGTCTAGAGAAGTCTGGGGAGGTCTGCGGAATTCTGAGAAAGTTTGACGAAATCTGCAGAAGTCTGGAGAAGTTTGAAGAAGTCTGCAGAAGTCTGGAGAAGTCTGGAGATGTCTGAAGAAGTCTGCAGATGTTTGAAGAAGAATGCAGAAGTCTGGAGAAGTCTGGAGAAGTCTGAAGAAGTCAGAAGAAGTTTGAAGTTGTATGCAGAAGTCTGCAGATGTTTGAAGAAGAATGCAGAAGTCTGGAGAAGTCTGGAGAAGTCTGAAGAAGTCAGAAGAAGTTTGAAGTTGTATGCAGAAGTCTGCAGAAGTTTGAAGAAGTCTGGAGAAGACTGAAGAATTCTGAAGAAGTCTGAAAAAGTCTGAAGAAGTCTGCGGAATTCTGAAGAAGTTGGACAGAATCTGCAGAAGTCTGGAGAAGGTTGAAGAAGTCTGCAGAAGTCTGGAGAAGTCTGGAGAAGTCTGCGGAAGTCTGGAGAAGTTTGTATAACAGGTAAAAGCGAAACAAAGTAAAATAATCACCTACCTGTATACTTATAAAAAAATTCAAAAGAATTCGCCGACTAACTTAGTTGTTTGCGAGGGCCGTAGATCGCCGAGGATTGCCTTATCATAGTTAAAACTCAGAAAGTGAATACTAATAAAAAAATGAAAAAATTGGGCGCCAGAAAACTTTTCAGTTTTCAAAAAAATATAGAAATACAAATAAGTAATTTTAATGACTTCAAAATAGTTAACAATATGCAAATTAAATAGAAAAAGTAAGAGCAAAAATATGCAACCAAACGTACAAAAACAAATCGCTTAGGTTAATTTCAAAGGAACCAAAAAAAACTAAATATCAACGTTAGTTGAATTAAAGAAAGATATACATGAATGAAAAAAAAAACGATCAAGGTGGATAAATAAAAAATAAGCGCTTACCTTTATTACCTGAGTGAAAACAAGTCTAATAAAAATGAACGATCAAAAATAAATAGCAATAGCCTTGTTTAAACTCAAGCTTATTACCTTGAAAAAAAACACGCAAATTCGTTATGCTAATAAAATAAAATGGAAAAACCAACCTAAAGCGTTACAGAATATTACAACAAAAATATAAATTTATTTCGTGAAGCGAAAAAGGATTAATATGAAATAATTAATGCAAATTCAATTAGCTGAAGGCGTTAAAATTCAAAATTCAATTGTACAAATATTTAAGTAAAGCAAAGTTAAAAATTAAGAAATTTAATAAATGGAATAAAACCAGGTAAATTCGACGACACTTAACAATTCAATAAACACCGACCTTGAATCCTCCAAGCGATCGAGTGGCGAATAACCAGCAATGATAAATAATTTTTCAATACTACCGCATCCTTCAACTCCATAAATAATGCAGCCGCAAAAAGGCAATAACCAAAAGAGCCGGAGTACGGTAAAGTAATGGAAAATAAAACCAAACGAAAAGAAAGAAAAGAAGCTGTAATAAAGTCGCCATTAACACGTGCGTTCAATGATAAGGCAAAAATCTCCACTTACCACCAGATCTTGGTGCTTCTAAAAAATAAGTTCACAACGTGAAACAAAACCGAAAATCTCGGAAGTTATAATTACGAAAATTCCATCAGAATTAAATAAGTAACTTCGGGATAAATTTTACCAAACTCAACTGCTTCGCAGACAACCCAAACGGAAAAAGCCAAGAGTTCTAGAACGCAACGCCAATCCCCAAACGCGCATGACGCTCTCTCCCCAAATCAGAAAACCTACTCAAAACCAAAAAGTCACTAACTACGTAATCTTTTACCAGTGAATATATAATAAATAGAGGTTCAATAAATGCATTCACCGTAAATAAGCAATTGAAAGGAGCAAAATAATATAACGGAAAATGAACCGTTACACTCCCCCCAACCAAGACGACGAAAGTAGAAACCATCGATCAGAGGAGAGAACTCACCAAAGATGGAACTGGAGAAAAATAAGGTGCGGAGAAAATGAGGAACATGAAAGGAGAACAAAGGACTAAAAAAATAAAATAAAGGAGAGAAAAAAAAACACAGTACTGACCCAACCATTACTCATCTAAAAATGACAATAACAAATGCCAGTTGACCCCTCGCTGCATGGATAAAAACTGCTGCGCCGGTGGGCCAACCGACCACCCTAACACAACTAGTGTTAGCTCCACTAATGAACAAAAAAATAGATGAGTAACAGCATGGCAGCACCGAGAAAAAACAATAAAAAAATGGGATAAAACGGCACAAAACAACCACAGAAGAAGGAGAGGGTAGGAGGGTTGGTTTCGTGTGGCTGACTAAAAAGACAACAGAAAATTTCAAAATGGAATCAAGCCGAAAAACAAATGAAACTTCTACCACCTTGAGCCACCCGGCACTGGTTCCCGAAAGAATACATCAGTGAACGTAGGTAACTTTCAGCGATTAGCAGTAAAAATCTTAAACCCACCACCACACTAGGCCAAGGTAAAGCAAACTAGTCCAGGACCGACTAGCCCACTGAAACTACCGCCACCGTGACCAACGGTAGGAAAACGAAATCAAAAATTGCAAAAAACATATAAAATACACGAACACAATAACACAAGGGCAACCTGAAGGTAAAACCCTAGAGAGTGCCTTTTGTATGGGGAATGGAAAAGACACCCCCGTGGCCTGCCGGCATCCTCTACCTACCACCCAAAAATGCTAGCGAAGGAAAAGGAAAGGATGGAGGACAAAAGACTAAAAACAAAGGTACAAGGAAGACGATTCTGTTAACCAAAACATGGATAAAAGGTCTTCAGGGAGAAGTAAATGACACAAACACACGCAGGTAAAATATTCAATCAAAGACACGAAAGTGCCTGACCACTCTAACAACGGATGAGTTCGTTGAATTTACAGAAAATCCGCCACTCAAATAAACTTCCCAAAATAAATCCATAATCAGTGGAAGTAGCACCAACAAATCGGTAAATAAGAATAGGTTCGCATTAAAAATAAGGAATGTGTTAATGCACCCTAAACAAAAATAAACCAAAATGGTTATAAATAAAGGAGCAAAATAAATGCTTTTCGACCCCTAACACTAAAAATAACCTAATCAAGGTCAATATCAAAATATAGATAGTTAGAGCGAACAAACACCATAAAGAAATCCTTAGGGTCAATGACCGAACATATCTACCAGCTCA
Organism: Melanotus villosus; assembly: GCA_963082815.1. Taxonomy (NCBI): domain Eukaryota; kingdom Metazoa; phylum Arthropoda; class Insecta; order Coleoptera; family Elateridae; genus Melanotus; species Melanotus villosus. The sequence goes on from OY720423.1 coordinate 56,112,134, forward strand.
ACCAACAACAATCACACTGCATTCACCCACATTCACACTAAATTTATTCTTCAAATTCTTCTTCCCCAAAGCAGGGTTTGAGGTCCTTAATATGCCAAACACCTACACGTTTATTATCAGGGACCGTCGCAAGTTGATAAGTTAAAGGTCCTATTACTTTAATAACTTTACATTTGACATACTTAGGAGCTAACTTTTGGTTAAAATGACGTGAAGCATCTGACAAAACGTAGTTACGTTTCCAAACTAAATCATTAAGATGAAATCTTAAAGGTCGTTTACGAAGGTTATAGGATTTAGAATTTCTTTGGTAGGCGTTGTTAAGGCGTCTACGAACGTCTTGATACAATTCGGACAACTGATTAACATCAGCGACTAAGTCTTCGCGGGTGTCAAGAGTCAGTTCTTCCTCTTTAAAATTCTTTAGACGACCATAATAATCTCCCGAAATCGGAACGGTTCGACCAAAGTTAAGAAAAGAAGGAGTAAAACCTATAACTTCGTGAATAGCATTACGTAAAGCATGAGCTACTTTATAAAGATTAACATCCCAAGTGCGATGATTGTCATTTACATATGAACGGAGAGCAGTACCAATTACTCTATTGACTCTTTCCACAAAATTAACCTGTGGATGGTAAGAAGCATTATACCAAACCTGTTGAACTTGGTAACTATTCATAAGTTTTTTAAAGTCAGAACTAATGAATTGTGGACCGTTATCGACCATACACACTTGAGGAACCCCAAAAATAAGAAAAACTTCGTTCTCAATGAAGTTAACAACCGATTTAGCGGTAGCTTGACGCACTGCTTTCACTAAAACAAACTTAGTGAGCCAATCACACACAACGATGATGCTAGTATGACCGTTTTTAGAACGAGGAAAAGGACCCATAATGTCTATGGACAAACATTGGAAAGGATATAGAATTCTCTTTTCTTTTCCCATAAAACCAGGTCTAGCAAGCTGAGAAGCTTTACTAGCCGCACAAATATCGCAATGACGGACATAACGAACAACATCGGCATGCATTTTGGGCCAATAATATTGCTCGCAAAGTTTATGAAAGGTTTTATAAACACCCAAATGAGCGGAGGTAGGCTCATCATGAAAAATTTTGAAAAGTTCTCTACGTCTTGATTTAGGGACTACCTGCTTCCATTCAATCAAATTACTGGTAATATTATGTCGATTAGGAGTATATTTATACAAACTATGGCCTTCAATTCTCCAGCCGGGATAACTATCAGGATTATTCTGGACATTGTCAATCATCTTCAGGTACCAAGGATCTAAGTCAACTTCAGCAAGTTCTAAAGCGGATACTATGACAGGAGCTCGTGATAAAGCGTCGGGAACAACGTTGTGTTTGCCTGGTCGATGTTTAATATCAAAAGAGTATTGTGAAAGTCTAACACTCCACCTAGCAAGACGACCAGTGGGCTCACGCATATTAGTTAACCACAATAAAGAATAGTGGTCGGTAAAAACTGTAAAATGAGTTCCCTCAATATATGCTCTAAATTTTTCTACACCGAAGATAACTGCCAAACACTCTCTTTCAGTCACAGAGTAATTACGTTCAGAAGAATTTAAAGTACGTGAAGCGTATGCAATGACCTTTTCATCATCTCCTTCATCTTGCGTAAGAATACAACCTAACCCGTAACTCGAAGCGTCACACTGAATATTAAAGGGTTTAGTGAAGTCAGGGCTACAAAGAATAGGAGCTGAAGTTAATCGTAATTTGATTTCACGGAAAGAAGTTTCAGCCTCCTCCGTCCAGGTAATCTTTTGTTTTTTAACACGTCCTTTAATAAGGTCTGAAATAGGAGCAGAAAGAGTAGCGAAATTGGGTACGAAACGCCTATACCAAGAAGCTAAGCCAAGGAAACGTTTAACCTCGGTTACAGTAGAAGGTCTGGGATAATTCGAAATAGCTTGGACCTTCTTAGGGTCTGTATGCAATCCATGTTTGTCAACGATGAAACCTAAATAAGTCAAACTAGGTCTGCAAAATTCACACTTATCAATGTTAACAGTTAAATTGGCATTCTTCAACCGGTCGTAAACTTCTTTTAACATGCTTAAATGTTCCTGAAAAGTACTCGAAACAATGATAATGTCGTCTAAATAAACAAAGATGTTATCACCAAGCAAGGGACCGAAAATAGAATCCATCAAACGCTGCTGCGTAGCGGGAGCGTTGGCAACACCAAAAGGCATAACATTATACTCGAACAAACCCCTACGAGGAACAACGAAAGCAGTCTTTTCACGTGAATCAGGATGGAGAGGAATCTGATAAAAAGCTTGCTTCAAATCAATTGACGTAAGAAATCGCGCATCTCTTAATTTATCTAAAATACTTGATAAGAAAGGAATAGGATAAGCATCTTTCTTTGTCACAGAATTCAGTTTCCTTCCATCAAAACACAGGCGAAAAGATTCACCATCTTTCTTTTTAACCAGAACCATGGGCGAACTCCAAGGAGATTTAGAAGGACGTATAATACCATTCTCTAACATCTTATCTAATTCGGCATTAGCATGTACTTGCATAGCAGGAGAAAGTGGATAATAACGTTGTTTAATGGGATCTGCATCACCAGTATCAATAATATGACAAACTCTATCAGTTCGACCTAACTCGGGACCTGAAATTTCAGTGAAATTTTGAATGATTTCATCCAATAATAATTTCTGTTGCGGACTCAAATCGTCAGTACTACAAATAGCTTGTAATGCGGAAACCTCAGACACCGAAAATTGGTTAGAAACAAAGTCGGTTTTAACTCCAAAAGAGTAGCAAAAATCCATCCCTAAAATAAGAGTAGACGGAATAGTACCACAAACAACGGCGTCAAGAGTTTTAGAAACCCCGTCAACAGAAATAGGAAGTGATACAGTACCCAACATAGTCTGCGAATTACCATCAGCAGTGGTTAAGGAAAGAGGTAAATTACTTTTATTAATTTTAAGATCATGTTTTCGAATTAGGTAAAAACCATTCTTACCAATCAAAGTCTGGTTGGCTCCAGAATCGAAGAGAGCTTGAACAGGTTCGCCGTTAATAAAAACCGAAACATAGGGCCTGTTATCGTCTGGACGTTTAGCAAAAATAGCTGAAGTCTCAGGAGAGGAAAGACAAAAATTACGTACCACGTTCAACCAAGATGGCCATAATTCGAGTTCAGCCTTCAATAATTCTACAGAAGGGATGGATCGGCTGCAACATCCAATCCCTAAGCCTCGTTTTTTGGATGACACCTTAAACATTTGGCAAAATAAACCCCAGGGTTACCACAGACGTAACAAAAGATAGTCTTGGATTGAGAGCAGGTATGAAAAGTATGCCCCGTACCCTGACAGTTCCAACATTTAGTATTAGACCTGGCTCGATTCGCTACTTTCTTAAAAACTTTGGAAGTAGAAGCAGGTTTAGAAGTGAAAACTTCGGCACTAACAACATTTGGAGGCTTCTTCTTGGGTTGGTAAGCTAAATCAGGTTCGAGGGGTAAAGAAGAATCAAGGTTAGGATTTCTATACCTAGCATTTTGAAGTTTAACTTCCTCTAACCGTTTACACAAAACAAGAAGTTGATCAACGTCTCTAATTTCAGTTAACGAAAGTTGAGTAGCATAAAAAGGTTGTAAATTACGTAAAATATGTTTAAGTTTTAATGACTCAGAAGGCTTCTCTACTAAACGGTCGAAAAGATTTAAAAGTACGGCTACAAACAAACTTGGTTTTTCGTCGGAACCTTGCTTACGTCTTTTAATCTCTTCCCACAATGCTTCGTCGAAATCATTTGGCAAAAAGTCAAAACGTAACTTGTCAATTAATTCAGACCATGAAGTAACACGATTCCTAACAGCTCGGAACCAAACGAGACCTTGACCAGAGAATAGATCTACCGCACTGGCAAACAATTGATCAAAAGAAACATTGCGAGCGACTCTAAGTTCTTCGACTCGTTGTAAAAAAGCGTTGACTCCAATAACACTGGCGTCACCGGTAAAAGTTAAACCCCATTTACAAACAGGAACTGACTTAGTAAAAGAAGGTAAACTAGCAGTCGTGATAGAATTCGAAGTAGCTCTAGAGAGTTGTAAACGATCAAGTTGACGACGTAATTCATCAATTGGATCTTCAATTGGACCACCACCCGAAGATATAGGAGCTCTTGGACGAGATAAATCAACTACCTGAACGTCAGAAAAAGAGACCCGCGGGCGCTGACTCGTGGAGTTAGCTAACGGTAAAACTTCTTCAATATTGGATTCGGGTTGTTCAACCTCGGATTCATCTTCAGGGATTTCATCGTCGTCAACGGTTTTCCTAACTAAATCCATTAAGTCCAAACAAAGACTAACCTTATCGGCGTGAAGGGATTCTAGGTCACTTTCGGGTTTCAAACGATTCAACCTAGCAAATAAATGGGACAACCGAGCGTCAAGTCTCACACATTCAGAAGAAGTAGGTTTTTTAAGAAAAACATTATTGATCTGGGAGGACAGCTCACTCAATTTCGTTCCACAAACATCCAACTCACCAGGAACATCGTACTGAATAGGAGGGTAACTGTTTATTAAAGAGGTATCTAATTTCTCCAGGGCTAACTTAGCACGTAAAGCCTTGCGCTTTTGGTCAACGGACATGAATTCGGGATCTATCCCTCGGAAGATTAGTTCATAAGAGAGTTCATCGCCCCTCAAAGCATTAACGTTGAAACTCATGGTGGCGAATTAATAAAATGACAAAGTGTCCGAACAAAGGTGTCGAAAAAAAATGATAAAATGATAAGGGGAGAAAACCAGTAGCAATCTCGAAAGCCCCACGTTGCTGCGTCAATTTAGTATAACAGGTAAAAGCGAAACAAAGTAAAATAATCACCTACCTGTATACTTATAAAAAAATTCAAAAGAATTCGCCGACTAACTTAGTTGTTTGCGAGGGCCGTAGATCGCCGAGGATTGCCTTATCATAGTTAAAACTCAGAAAGTGAATACTAATAAAAAAATGAAAAAATTGGGCGCCAGAAAACTTTTCAGTTTTCAAAAAAATATAGAAATACAAATAAGTAATTTTAATGACTTCAAAATAGTTAACAATATGCAAATTAAATAGAAAAAGTAAGAGCAAAAATATGCAACCAAACGTACAAAAACAAATCGCTTAGGTTAATTTCAAAGGAACCAAAAAAAACTAAATATCAACGTTAGTTGAATTAAAGAAAGATATACATGAATGAAAAAAAAAACGATCAAGGTGGATAAATAAAAAATAAGCGCTTACCTTTATTACCTGAGTGAAAACAAGTCTAATAAAAATGAACGATCAAAAATAAATAGCAATAGCCTTGTTTAAACTCAAGCTTATTACCTTGAAAAAAAACACGCAAATTCGTTATGCTAATAAAATAAAATGGAAAAACCAACCTAAAGCGTTACAGAATATTACAACAAAAATATAAATTTATTTCGTGAAGCGAAAAAGGATTAATATGAAATAATTAATGCAAGTTCAATTAGCTGAAGGCGTTAAAATTCAAAATTCAATTGTACAAATATTTAAGTAAAGCAAAGTTAAAAATTAAGAAATTTAATAAATGGAATAAAACCAGGTAAATTCGACGACACTTAACAATTCAATAAACACCGACCTTGAATCCTCCAAGCGATCGAGTGGCGAATAACCAGCAATGATAAATAATTTTTCAATACTACCGCATCCTTCAACTCCATAAATAATGCAGCCGCAAAAAGGCAATAACCAAAAGAGCCGGAGTACGGTAAAGTAATGGAAAATAAAACCAAACGAAAAGAAAGAAAAGAAGCTGTAATAAAGTCGCCATTAACACGTGCGTTCAATGATAAGGCAAAAATCTCCACTTACCACCAGATCTTGGTGCTTCTAAAAAATAAGTTCACAACGTGAAACAAAACCGAAAATCTCGGAAGTTATAATTACGAAAATTCCATCAGAATTAAATAAGTAACTTCGGGATAAATTTTACCAAACTCAACTGCTTCGCAGACAACCCAAACGGAAAAAGCCAAGAGTTCTAGAACGCAACGCCAATCCCCAAACGCGCATGACGCTCTCTCCCCAAATCAGAAAACCTACTCAAAACCAAAAAGTCACTAACTACGTAATCTTTTACCAGTGAATATATAATAAATAGAGGTTCAATAAATGCATTCACCGTAAATAAGCAATTGAAAGGAGCAAAATAATATAACGGAAAATGAACCGTTACATTTGAAGAAGTCTGGAGAAGTATGAAGAAGTCTGAAGAAGTGTAGAGAAGTCTGGAGAAGTCTGGAGAAGTCTGGAGAAGTTTGCGGAAGTCGGAAGAAGTTTCAAGAAGTCTGCAGAAGTCTGCAGAAGGCTAGAGAAGTCTGGGGAGGTCTGCGGAATTCTGAGAAAGTTTGACAAAATCTGCAGAAGTCTGGAGAAGTTTGAAGAAGTCTGCAGAAGTCTGGAGAAGTCTGGAGAAGCCTGCGGAAGTCTGAAGAAGTTTGAAGTTGTATGCAGAAGTCTGCAGAAGTTTGAAGAAGTCTGGAGAAGACGGAAGAAGTCTGCAGAAGTCTGGAGAAGTCTGGAGAAGTTTGCGGAAGTCGGAAGAAGTTTCAAGAAGTCTGCAGAAGTCTGCAGAAGTCTAGAGAAGTCTGGGGAGGTCTGCGGAATTCTGAAAGAGTTTGACAAAATCTGCAGAAGTCTGGAGAAGTTTGAAGAAGTCTGCAGAAGTCTGGAGAAGTCTGGAGAAGCCTGCGGAAGTCTGAAGAAGTTTGAAGTTGTATGCAGAAGTCTGAAGAAGTTTGAAGAAGTCTGGAGAAGACGGAAGAAGTCTGCAGAAGTCTAAAGAAGTCTGAAGAAGTCTGGAGAAGACTGAAGAAGTCTGAAGAAGTCTGAAAAAGTCTGAAGAAGTCTGCGGAATTCTGTAGAAGTTGGACAGAATCTGCAGAAGTCTGGAGAAGGTTGAAGAAGTCTGCAGAAGTCTGGAGAAGTCTGGAGAAGTCTGCGGAAGTCTGAAGAAGTTTGAAGTTGTATGGAGAAGTCTGCAGAAGTCTAGAGAAGTCTGGGGAGGTCTGCGGAATTCTGAAAGAGTTTGACAAAATCTGCAGAAGTCTGGAGAAGTTTGAAGAAGTCTGCAGAAGTCTGCAGAAGTTTGAAGAAGTCTGCAGAAGTCTGGAGAAGTTTGAAGAAGTCTGGAGAAGTATATATGAAGAAATGTGAAGAAGTCTGCAGAAGTCTGCAGAAGTCTGGAAAATTCTGGAGAAGTCTGCAGAAGTCTGTAGAAGTCTGAAGAAGTCTGAAGAAGTCTGCAAATGTTTGAAGAAGAATGCAGAAGTCTGGAGAAGTCTGGAGAAGTCTGAAGAAGTCAGAAGAAGTCTGAAGAAGTCTGAAAAAGTCTGTAGAAGTCTGCAGTAGTTTTAAGAAGTCGGAAGAAGTCTGAAGAAGTCTGGAGAAGTCTGGAGAAGTTTGAAGAAGTTTGAAGAAGTGTGGAGAAGTCTGGAGAAGTCTGAAGAAGTCTCAAAAAGTTTGAAGAAGTTTGCAGAAGTCTGGAGAAGTCTGGAGAAGTCTAAAGAAATTTGAAGAAATCTGGAGAAGTCTGGAGAAGTCTGGAGAAGTCTGAAGAAGTCTGAAGAAGTCTGCAGACGTCTGTAGAAGTCTGGAAAAGTATGAAGAAGTCTGAAGAAGTGTAGAGAAGTCTGGTGAAGTCTGGAGAAGTCTGAAGAAGTTTGAAGAAGTCTGCAGAAGAGTGGAGAAGTCTGGAGAAGTCTGGAGAAGTATGAAGAAGTCTGAAGAAGTCTGCAGAAGTCTGCAGAAGTCTGCAGAAGTCTGGAGAAGCCTGCGGAAGTCTGAAGAATTTTGAAGAAGTCTGCAGAAGACTAAAGAAGTCTGAAGAAGTCTGTAGAATTCTGCAGTAGTATGAATAAGTCGGAAGAAGTCTGAAGAAGTCTGGAGAAGTCTGGAGAAGTCTGAAGAAGTCTGGAGAAGTCTGGAGAAGTTTGAAGAAGTTTGAAGAAGTGTGGAGAAGTCTGGAGAAGTCTGAAGAAGTCTCAAAAAGTTTGAAGAAGTTTGCAGAAGTCTGGAGAAGTCTGGAGAAGTCTAAAGAAATTTGAAGATATCTGGAGAAGTCTGGAGAAGTCTGGAGAAGTCTGAAGAAGTCTGAAGAAGTCTGCAGACGTCTGTAGAAGTCTGGAAAAGTATGAAGAAGTCTGAAGAAGTGTAGAGAAGTCTGGTGAAGTCTGGAGAAGTCTGAAGAAGTTTGAAGAAGTCTGCAGAAGTCTGGAGAAGTCTGGAGAAGTCTGGAGAAGTATGAAGAAGTCTGAAGAGGTCTGCAGAAGTCTGCAGAAGTCTGCAGAAGTCTGGAGAAGCCTGCGGAAGTCTGAAGAATTTTGAAGAAGTCTGCAGAAGACTAAAGAAGTCTGAAGAAGTCTGTAGAATTCTGCAGTAGTATGAATAAGTCGGAAGAAGTCTGAAGAAGTCTGGAGAAGTCTGGAGAAGTCTGAAGAAGTCTGCAGAAGACTATAGAAGTCTGAAGAAGTCTGGAGAACTCTGCAGAAGTCTGAAGAAGTCTGCAGAAGCCTAATGAAGTCTCAAGTAGTCTGGAGAACTCTGCAGAAGTCTGAAGAAGTCTGCAGAAGTCTGTAGAATTCTGCAGTGGTATGAACAAGTCCGAAGAAGTCTGAAGAAGTCTGGAGAAGTCTGGAGAAGTCTGAAGAAGTCTGAAGATGTGTGGAGAAGTCTGGTGAAGTCTGGAAAAGTCTGCAGAAGTCTGTAGAATACTGCAGTGGTATGAAGAAGTCTGGAGAAGTCTGCAGAAGTCTGGAGAAGTCTGGAGAAGTCTGCAGAAGTCTGGAGAAGTCTGGAGAAGTCTGAAGAAGTCTGGAGAAGTCTGCGGAAGTCTGAAGAAGTTTGAAGAAGTCTGCAGAAGTCTGGAGAAGTCTGGAGAAGTCTGCAAAAGTCTGGAGAAGTCTGGAGAAGTCAGCGGAAGTCTGAAGAAGTTTTAAGAAGTCTGCAGAAGTCTGCAGAAGTCTAGAGAAGTCTGGAGAAATCTGGAGAAGTCTGCAGAAGTCTGAAGAAGTTTGCAGAAGTCTGTAGAAGTCTGCAGTAGTATTAAGAAGTCTGAAGAAGTCTGGAGAAGTCTGGAAAAGTCTGAAGAAGTCTGAAGAAGTTTGAAGAAGTCTGCAGAAGTCTGGAGAAGTCTGGAGAAGTCTAAAGAAATTTGAAGAAATCTGGAGAAGTCTGGAGAAGTCTGGAGAAGTCTGAAGAAGTCTGAAGAAGTTTGAAGAAATCTCGAGAAGTCTGGAGAAGTCTGGAGAAGTCTGGAGAAGTCTGCGGAAGTCTGAAGAAGTTTGAAGAAGTTTGAAGAAATCTGGAGAAGTCTGGAGAAGTCTGGAGAAGTCTGCGGAAGTCGGAAGAAGTTTGAAGAAGTCTGCAGAAGTATGGAGAAGTTTGAAGAAGTCTGCAGAAGTCTGGAGAAGTTTGAAGAAATCTGCAGAAATCTAAAGAAATCTGGAGAAGTCTGCGGAAGTCGGAAGAAGTTTGAAGAAGTCTGCAGTAGTATGGAGAAGTTTGAAGAAGTCTGCAGAGGTCTAGAGAAGTTTGAAGAAGTCTGCAGAAGTCTAAAAAAGTCTGAAGAAGTCTGGAGAAGGCTGAAGAAGTCTGAAGAAGTCTGAAAAAGTCTGAAGAAGTCTGAAGAAGTCTGCAGACGTCTGTAGAAGTCTGGAGAAGTATGAAGAACTCTGGAGAAGTATGAAGAAGTCTGAAGAAGTCTGAAGAAGTCTGTAGAATTCTGCAGTGGTATGAAGAAGTCGGAAGAAGTCTGAAGAAGTCTGGAGAAGTCCGGAGAAGTCTGAAGAAGTCTGAAGAAGTGTAGAGAAGTCTGGTGAAGTCTGGAGAAGTCTGAAGAAGTTTGAAGAAGTCTGCAGAAGTCTGGAGAAGTCTGGAGAAGTCTGGAGAAGTATGAAGAAGTCTGAAGAAGTCTGCAGAAGTCTGCGGAAGTTTGAAGAAGTCTGTAGAAGTCTGGAGAAGTTTGAAGAACTCTGGAGAAGTATGAAGAAGTCTGAAGAAGTCTGAAGAAGTCTGCAGAATTCTGCAGTGGTATGAAGAAGTCGGAAGAAGTCTGAAGAAGTCTGGAGAAGTCCGGAGAAGTCTGAAGAAGTCTGAAGAAGTGTAGAGAAGTCTGGTGAAGTCTGGAGAAGTCTGAAGAAGTTTGAAGAAGTCTGCAGAAGTCTGGAGAAGTCTGGAGAAGTCTGGAGAAGTATGAAGAAGTCTCAAGAAGTCTGCTGAAGTCTGCGGAAGTTTGAAGAAGTCTGCAGAAGTCTGGAGAAGTTCGAAGAAGTCTGGAGAAGTATGAAGAAGTCTGAAGAAGTCTGCAGAAGTCTGTAGAATTCTGCAGTGGTATGAAGAAGTCGGAAGAAGTCTGAAGAAGTCTGGAGAAGTCTGGAGAAGTCTGAAGAAGTCTGAAGAAGTGTAGAGAAGTCTGGTGAAGTCTGGAGAAGTCTGAAGAAGTTTGAAGAAGTCTGCAGAAGTCTGGAGAAGTCTGGAGAAGTCTGGAGAAGTATGAAGAAGTCTGAAGAAGTCTGCTGAAGTCTGCGGAAGTTTGAAGAAGTCTGCAGAAGTCTGGAGAAGTTTGAAGAAGTCTGGAGAAGTATGAAGAAGTCTGAAGAAGTGTGCAGAAGTCTGCATAAGTCTGGAGAAGGCTGGAGAAGTTTGCGGAAGTCGGAAGAAGTTTGAAGAAGTCTGCAGAAGTCTGCAGAAGTCTAGAGAAGTCTGGGGAGGTCTGCGGAATTCTGAGAAAGTTTGACAAAATCTGCAGAAGTCTGGAGAAGTTTGAAGAAGTCTGCAGAAGTCTGGAGAAGTCTGGAGAAGTCTGCGGAAGTCTGAAGAAGTTTGAAGTTGTATGCAGAAGTCTGCAGAAGTTTGAAGAAGTCTGGATAAGACGGAAGAAGTCTGCAGAAGTCTAAAGAAGTCTGAAGAAGTCTGGAGAAGACTGAAGAAGTCTGGAGAAGACTGAAGAAGTCTGAAGAAGTCTGAAAAAGTCTGAAGAAGTCTGCGGAATTCTGAAGAAGTTGGACAGAATCTGCAGAAGTCTGGAGAAGGTTGAAGAAGTCTGCAGAAGTCTGGAGAAGTCTGGAGAAGTCTGCGGAAGTCTGAAGAAGTTTGAAGTTGTATGCAGAAGTCTGCAGAAGTCTAGAGAAGTCTGGGGAGGTCTGCGGAACTCTGAAAGAGTTTGACAAAATCTGCAGAAGTCTGGAGAAGTTTGAAGAAGTCTGCAGAAGTCTGGAGAAGTCTGGAGAAGTCTGCGGAAGTCTGAAGAAGTTTGAAGTTGTATGCAGAAGTCTGCAGAAGTTTGAAGAAGTCTGGAGAAGACGGAAGAAGTCTGCAGAAGTCTAAAGAAGTCTGAAGAAGTCTGGAGAAGACTGAAGAAGTCTGAAGAAGTCTGAAAAAGTCTGAAGAAGTCTGCGGAATTCTGAAGAAGTTTGACAGAATCTGCAGAAGTCTGGAGAAGTCTGGAGAAGTCTGGAGAAGTCTAAGGAAGTCGCAAGAAGTTTGAAGAAGTCTGCAGAAGTCTGGAGAAGTCTGAAGAAGTCTGAAGAAGTGTAGAGAAGTCTGGTGAAGTCTGGAGAAGTCTGAAGAAGTTTGAAGAAGTCTGCAAAAGTCTGGAGAAGTCTGGAGAAGTATGAAGAAGTCTGAAGAAGTCTGCTGAAGTCTGCGGAAGTTTGAAGAAGTCTGCAGAAGTCTGGAGAAGTTTGAAGAAGTCTGGAGAAGTATGAAGAAGCCTGAAGAAGTCTGCAGAAGTCTGCATAAGTCTGGAGAAGTCTGGAGAAGTCTGCGGAGGTCGGAAGAAGTTTGAAGAAGTCTGCAGAAGTCTGGAAAAGTCTGGAGAAGTCTGCGGAAGTCTGGAGAAGTCTGAAGAAGTCTGAAGAAGTCTGCAGAAGTTTGAAGAAGAATGCAGAAGTCTGGAGAAGTCTGGAGAAGTCTGAAGAAGTCAGAAGAAGTTTGAAGAAGTCTGCAGAAGTCTGTAGAAGTCTGCAGTAGTATTAAGAAGTCGGAAGAAGTCAGAAGAAGTCTGGAGAAGTCTGGAGAAGTCTGGAGAAGTCTGCAGAAGTCTGTAGAATTCTGCAGTGGTATGAAGAAGTCTGGAGAACTCTGCAGAAGTCTGGAGAAGTCTGGAGAAGTCTGCGGAAGTCTGAAGAAGTTTGAAGTTGTATGCAGAAGTCTGCAGAAGTTTGAAGAAGTCTGGAGAAGACGGAAGAAGTCTGCAGAAGTCTAAAGAAGTCTGAAGAAGTCTGGAGAAGACTGAAGAAGTCTGAAGAAGTCTGAAAAAGTCTGAAGAAGTCTGCGGAATTCTGAAGAAGTTTGACAGAATCTGCAGAAGTCTGGAGAAGTCTGGAGAAGTCTGCGGAAGTCGCAAGAAGTTTGAAGAAATCTGCAGAAGTCTGGAGAAGTCTGAAGAAGTCTGAAGAAGTGTAGAGAAGTCTGGTGAAGTCTGGAGAAGTCTGAAGAAGTTTGAAGAAGTCTGCATAAGTCTGGAGAAGTCTGGAGAAGTCTGCGGAAGTCGGAAGAAGTTTGAAGAAGTCTGGAGAAGTATGAAGAAGCCTGAAGAAGTCTGCAGAAGTCTGCATAAGTCTGGAGAAGTCTGGAGAAGTCTGCGGAAGTCGGAAGAAGTTTGAAGAAGTCTGCAGAAGTCTGGAAAAGTCTGGAGAAGTCTGCGGAAGTCTGGAGAAGTCTGAAGAAGTCTGAAGAAGTCTGCAGAGGTTTGAAGAAGAATGCAGAAGTCTGGAGAAGTCTGGAGAAGTCTGAAGAAGTCAGAAGAAGTTTGAAGAAGTCTCCAGAAGTCTGTAGAAGTCTGCAGTAGTATTAAGAAGTCGGAAGAAGTCAGAAGAAGTCTGGAGAAGTCTGGAGAAGTCTGCCGAAGTCTGTAGAATTCTGCAGTGGTATGAAGAAGTCTGGAGAAGTCTGCAGAAGTCTGGAGAAGTCTGGAGAAGTCTGCAGAAGTCTGGAGAAGTCTGGAGAAGCCTGCAAAAGTCTGGAGAAGTCTGAAGAAGTCTGGAGAAGTATGAAGAAGTCTGAAGAAGTCTGGAGAAGTCTGGAGAAGTCTGCGGAAGTCGGAAGAAGCTTGAAGAAGTCTTAAGAAGTCTGCAGAAGTCTGGAGAAGTCTGGAGAAGCCTGCAAAAGTCTGGAGAAGTCTGAAGAAGTCTGGAGAAGTATGAAGAAGTCTGAAGAAGTCTGGAGAAGTCTGGAGAAGTCTGCGGAAGTCGGAAGAAGTATGAAGAAGTCTTAAGAAGTCTGCAGAAGTCTAGAGAAGTCTGGGGAGGTCTGCGGAAGTCGGAAGAAGTTTGAAGAAGTCTGCAGAAGTCTGCAGAAGTCTAGAGAAGTCTGGGGAGGTCTGCGGAATTCTGAAAAAGTTTGACAAAATCTGCAGAAGTCTGGAGAAGTTTGAAGAAGTCTGCAGAAGTCTGGAGAGGTCTGGAGAAGTCTGCGGAATTCTGAAGAAGTTTGAAGAAGTCTGCAGAAGTCTGGAGAGGTCTGGAGAAGTCTGCAGAAGTCTAAAGAAGTCTGAAGAAGTCTGGAGAAGACTGAAGAAGTCTGAAGAAGTCTGAAAAAGTCTGAAAAAGTCTGCGGAATTCTGAAGAAGTTTGACACAATCTGCAGAAGTCTGGAGAAGGTTGAAGAAGTCTGCAGAAGTCTGGAGAAGTCTGGAGAAGTCTGCGGAAATCTGAAGATGTTTGAAGTTGTATGCAGGAGCCTGCAGAAGTTTGAAGAAGTCTGGAGAAGACTGAAGAAGTCTGCAGAAGTCTAAAGAAGTCTGAAGAAGTCTGGAGAAGACTGAAGAAGTCTGAAGAAGTCTGAAAAAGTCTGAAAAAGTCTGCGGAATTCTGAAGAAGTTTGACACAATCTGCAGAAGTCTGGAGAAGGTTGAAGAAGTCTGCAGAAGTCTGGAGAAGTCTGGAGAAGTCTGCGGAAATCTGAAGATGTTTGAAGTTGTATGCAGGAGCCTGCAGAAGTTTGAATAATTCTGGAGAAGACTGAAGAAGTCTGCAGAAGTCTAAAGAAGACTGAAGAAGTCTGGAGAAGACTGAAGAAGTCTGAAGAAGTCTGAAAAAGTCTGAAGAAGTCTGAAGAAGTCTGTAGACGTCTGTAGAAGTCTGGAGAAGTATGAAGAAGTCTGAAGAAGTATGAAGAAATGTGAAGAAGTCTGCAGAATTCTGGAAAATTCTGGAGAAGTCTGCAGAAGTCTGGAGAAGTCTGAAGAAGTCTGGAAAATTCTGGAGAATCCTGCAGAAGTCTGGAGAAGTCTGAAGAAGTCTGAAGAAGTCTGCAGAAGTTTGAAGAAGTCTGCAGAAGTCTGGAGAAGTTTGAAGAAGTCTGGAGAAGTGTATATGAAGAAATGTGAAGAAGTCTGCAGAAGTCTGCAGAAGTCTGGAAATTCTGGAGAAGTCTGCAGAAGTCTGGAGAAGTCTGAAGAAGTCTGAAGAAGTCTGCAGATGTTTGAAGAAGAATGCAGAAGTCTGGAGAGGTCTGGAGAAGTCTGAAGAAGTCAGAAGAAGTCTGAAGAAGTCTGAAAAAGTCTGTAGAAGACTGCAGTAGTATTAAGAAGTCGGAAGAAGTCTGAAGAAGTCTGGAGAAGTCTGGAGAAGTTTGAAGAAGTCTGAAGAAGTGTGGAGAAGTCTGGAGAAGTCTGAAGAAGTCTGAAGAAGTTTGAAGAAGTTTGCAGAAGTCTGGAGAAGTCTGGAGAAGTCTAAAGAAATTTGAAGAAATCTGGAGAAGTCTGGAGAAGTCTGGAGAAGTCTGAAGAAGTCTGAAGAAGTTTGAAGAAGTCTGAAAAAGTCTGAAGAGGTCTGAAAAAGTCTGAAGAAGTCTGAAGAAGTCTGCAGACGACTGTAGAAGTCTGGAGAAGTATGAAGAAGTCCGAAGAATTGTAGAGAAGTCTGGTGAAGTCTGGAGAAGTCTGAAGAAGTTTGAAGAAGTCTGCAGAAGTCTGGAGAAGTCTGGAGAAGTATGAAGAAGTCTGAAGAAGTCTGCAGAAGTCTGCAGAAGTCTGCAGAAGTCTGGAGAAGTCTGCGGAAGTCGGAAGAAGTTTGAAGAAGTCTGCAGAAGTCTGGAGAAGTCTGGAGAAGTCTGGAGAAGTCTGCGGAAATCGGAAGAAGTTTGAAGAAGTCTGCAGAAGTCTGGAGAAGTCTGGAGAAATCTGGGGAAGTCTGAAGGTGTCTGCAGAAGTCTAAAGAAGTCTGAAGAAGTCTGGAGAAGTCTGCAGAAGTCTGAAGCAGTCTGCAGAAGTCTGTAGAATTGTGCAGTAGTATGAAGAAGTCGGAAGAAGTCTGAAGAAGTCTGGAGAAGTCTGGAGAAGTCTGAAGAAGTCTGCAGAAGACTATAGAAGATTGAAGAAGTCTGGAGAAGTCTGCAGAAGTCTGAAGAAGTCTGCAGAAGTCTGTAGAATTCTGCAGTAGTATGAAGAAGTCGGAAGAAGTCTGAAGAAGTCTGGAGAAGTCTGGAGTAGTCTGAAGAAGTCTGAAGCTGTGTAGAGAAGTCTGGAATAGTCTGCAGAAGTCTGTAGAATTTTGCAGTGGTATGAAGAAGTCTGGAGAAGTCTGCAGAAGTCTGGAGAAGTCTGGAGAAGTCTGCAGAAGTCTGGAGAAGTCTGGAGAAGTCTACAAAAGTGTGGAGAAGTCTGAAGAAGTCTGGAGAAGTCTGCGGAAGTCTGAAGAAGTTTGAAGAAGTCTGCAGAAGTCTGGAGAAGTCTCGAGAAGTCTGCAAAAGTCTGGAGAAGTCTGGAGAAGTCTGGAGAAGTCAGTGGAAGTCTGAAGAAGTTTGAAGAAGTCTGCAGAAGTCTGCAGAAGTCTAGAGAAGTCTGGAGAAATCTGGAGAAGTCTGCAGAAGTCTGAAGAAGTTTGCAGAAGTCTGGAGAAGTCTGGAGAAGTCTAAAGAAATTTGAAGAAATCTGGAGAAGTCTGGAGAAGTCTGGAGAAGTCTGAAGAAGTCTGAAGAAGTTTGAAGAAATCTCGAGAAGTCTGGAGAAGTCTGGAGAAGTCTGCGGAAGTCTGAAGAAGTTTGAAGAAGTTTGAAGAAATCTGGAGAAGTCTGGAGAAGTCTGCGGAAGTCGGAAGAAGTTTTAAGAAGTCTGCAGAAGTATGGAGAAGTTTGAAGAAGTCTGCAGAAGTCTGGAGAAGTTTGAAGAAATATGCAGAAGTCTAAAGAAGTCTGGAGAAGTCTGCGGAAGTCGGAAGAAGTTTGAAGAAGTCTGCAGTAGTATGGAGAAGTTTGAAGAAGTCTGCAGAGGTCTAGAGAAGTTTGAAGAAGTCTGCAGAAGTCTAAAGAAGTCTGAAGAAGTCTGGAGAAGGCTGAAGAAGTTTGAAGAAATCTCGAGAAGTCTGGAGAAGTCTGGAGAAGTCTGCGGAAGTCTGAAGAAGTTTGAAGAAGTCTGCAGAAGTCTGGAGAAGTCTGGAGAAGTCTGGGGAAGTCTGAAGGTGTCTGCAGAAGTCTATAGAAGTCTGAAGAAGTCTGGAGAAGTCTGCAGAAGTCTGAAGAAGTCTGCAGAAGTCTGTTGAATTCTGCAGTAGTATGAAGAAGTCTGGAGAAGTCTGCGGAAGTCGGAAGAAGTTTGAAGAAGTCTGCAGTAGTATGGAGAAGTTTGAAGAAGTCTGCAGAGGTCTAGAGAAGTTTGAAGAAGTCTGCAGAAGTCTAAAGAAGTCTGAAGAAGTCTGGAGAAGGCTGAAGAAGTCTGAAGAAGTCTGAAAAAGTCTGAAGAAGTCTGAAGAAGTCTGCAGACGTCTGTAGAAGTCTGGAGAAGTATGAAGAACTCTGGAGAAGTATGAAGAAGTCTGAAGAAGTCTGAAGAAGTCTGTAGAATTCTGCAGTGGTATGAAGAAGTCGGAAGAAGTGTGAAGAAGTCTGTAGAGGTCCGGAGAAGTCTGAAGAAGTCTGAAGAAGTGTAGAGAAGTCTGGTGAAGTCTGGAGAAGTCTGAAGAAGTTTGAAGAAGTCTGCAGAAGTCTGGAGAAGTCTGGAGAAGTCTGGAGAAGTATGAAGAAGTCTGAAGAAGTCTGCAGAAGTCTGCGGAAGTTTGAAGAAGTCTGTAGAAGTCTGGAGAAGTCTGGAGAAGTTTGAAGAACTCTGGAGAAGTATGAAGAAGTCTGAAGAAGTTTGAAGAAGTCTGCAGAAGACTGAAGAAGTCTGCAGAAGTCTGGAAAAGTTTGAAGAAGTCTGCAGAAGACGGAAGAAGTCTGCAGAAGTCTGAAGAAGTTTGAAGAAATCTGCGGGAGTCTGGAGAAGTCTGAAGAAGTCTGCCAAAGTTTAAAGAAGTCTGAAGAAGTCTGGAGAAGTCTGCAGAAGGCTGGAGAAGTTTGAAGAAGTCTGCGGAAGTCTTGAGAAGCCTGAAGAAGTCTGGAGAAGTCTAAAGAACTCTGAAGAAGTTTGAAGAAGTCTGCAGAAGACTGAAGAAGTCTGCAGAAGTCTGGAAAAGTTTGAAGAAGTCTGCAGGGGTCTAAAGAAGTCTGAAGAAGTTTGAAGAGGTCTGCAGAAGACTGAAGAAATCTGCAGAAGTCTAAAGAAATCTGAAGAAGTCTTGAGAAGTCTAAAGAAGTCTGGAGAAGACTGTAGAAGTCTGAATAAGTCTGCAGAAGTCTAGAGAAGTCTGGAGAAGTCTGCGGAAGTCTGAAGAAGTTTGAAGAAATCTGCGGGAGTCTGGAGAAGTCTAGAGAAGTCAGCGGAAGTCTGAAGATGTTTGAAGAAGTCTGCAGAAGGCTGGAGAAGTTTGAAGAAGTCTGAAGAAGTCTGCAGAAGACTGAAGAAGTCTGCAGAAGTCTGGAGAAGTTTGAAGAAGTCTGAAGAAGTCTGGAGAAGTCCGCGGAAGTCTGAAGAAGTTTGAAGAAGTCTGCAGAAGGCTGGAGAAGTCTAAAGAAGTCTGAAGAAGTTTGAAGAAGTCTGCAGAAGACTGAAGAAGTCTGCAGAAGTCCGAAGAAGTTTGAAGAATCTGAGGAAGTCTGAAGAAGTCTGCAGACGTCTGTAGAAGATTGAAGAAGTCTGAAGAAGTCTGGAGAAGTCTGAAGATTACTGGAGAAGTCTAAAGAAGTCTGAAGAAGTTTGAAGAAGTCTGCGGAAGTCTGAAGAAGTTTGAAGAAATCTGCGGGAGTCTGGAGAAGTCTGGAGAAGTCAGCGGAAGTCTCAAGATGTTTGAAGAAGTCTGCAGAAGGCTGGAGAAGTTTGAAGAAGTCTGAAGAAGTCTGCAGAAGACTTAAAAAGTCTGCAGAAGTCTGGAGAAGTTTGAAGAAGTCTGAAGTAGTTTGAAGAAGTCTGCAGAAGTCTGGAGAAGTTTGAAGAAGTCTGCAGAAGTCTGAAGAAGTTTGACGAAGTCCGCGGAAGTCTGAAGAAGTTTGAAGAAGTCTGCAGAAGGCTGGAGAAGTCTGCAGAAGTCTGGAGAAGTTTGAAGAAGTCTGAAGAAGTTTGAAGAAGTCTGCAGAAGTCTGGAGAAGTTTGAAGAAGTCTGCAGAAGGCCGCAGAAGTTTGAAGAAGTCTCGAGGAAGCCTGCAGAAGTCTGCAGAAGTCTGGAGAAGTCTGTAGAAGTCTGCGGAAGTCTAAAGAAGTTTGAAGAAGTATGCAGAAGTTTGAAGAAGTCTGCAGGAGACTGAAGAAGTCTGCAGAAGTCTGAAGAAGTCTGAGGAAGTCTGGAGAAGTCTGCAGAAGTTTGAAGAAGTCTGAAGAAGTCTGGAGAGGGCTGGAGAAGTTTGAAGAAGTCTGAAGAAGTTTGAAGAAGTCTGCAGAAGACTGAAGAAGTCTGAAGAAGTCTGGAGAAGTTTGAAGAAGTCTGAAGAAGTCTGGAGAAGTCCGCGGAGGTCTGAAGAAGTTTGAAGAAGTCTGCAGAAGGCTGGAGAAGTCTAAAGAAGGCTGGAGAAGTCTAAAGAAGTCTGAAGAAGTTTGAAGAAGTCTGCAGAAGACTGAAGAAGTCTGCAGAAGTCTGAAGAAGTTTGAAGAATCTGACGAAGTCTGCAGAAGTTTGACGAAGTCTGCAGAAGTCTGGAGAAGCCTGGAGAGGTCTGGAGAAGTCTGCGGAAGTTTGAAGAAGTTTGAAGTTGTTTGCAGAAGTCTAAAGAAGTCTGAAGTAGTTTGAAGAGGTCTGCAGAAGACTGAAGAAATCTTCAGAAGTCTGGAGAAGTTTGAAGAAGTCTGCGGGAGTCTGGAGAAGTCTGTAGAAGTCAGCGGAAGTCTGAAGAACTTTGAAGAAGTCTGCAGACGTCTGTAGAAGTCTGGGGAAGTTTGAAGAAGTCTGCAGAAGTCTGGAGAAGTTTGAAGAAGTCTGGAGAAGTATGAAGAAGTCTGAAGAAGCCTGCAGAAGTCTGCAGAAGTCTGGAGAAGTCTGTAGAAGTCTGCGGAAGTCTGAAGAAGTTTGAAGAAGTCTGAAGATGTCTGAAAAAGTCTGAAGAAGTCTGCAGAAGTCTGTAGAAGTCTGGATAAGTATAAAGAGGTCTGAAGAACTCTGCAGAAGTCTGCAGAAGTCTGGAGAAGTCTGGAGAAGTCTGCAGAAGTCTAAAGAAGTCTGAAGAAGTCTGAAGAAGTTTGAAGAAGTCTGCTGCAGACTGAAGAAGTCTGCAGAATTCTGGAGAAGTTTCAAGAAGTCTGAAGAAGTCTGGAGAAGTTCGCGGAAGTCTGAAGAAGTTTGAAGAAGTCTGCAGAAGGCTGGAGAAGTTTGAAAAAGTCTGCGGAGGTCTTGAGAAGTCTGAAGAAGTCTGGAGAAGTCTAAAGAAGTCTGAAGAAGTTTGAAGAGGTCTTCAGAAGACTGAAGAAGTCTGCAGAAGTCTGGAGAAGTTTGAAGAAGTCTGCAGAAGTCTAAAGATGTCTGAAGAAGTTTGAAGAGGTCTGCAGAAGACTGAAGAAGTCTGCAGAAGTCTAAAGAAATCTGAAGCAGTCTGGAGAAGTCTAAAGAAGTCTGAAGAAGTTTGAAAAAGTCTGCAGAAGACTGAAGAAGTCTGCAGAAGTCTGAAGAAGTTTGAAGAATCTGAAGAAGTCTGAAGAAGTCTGAAGAAGTCTGGAGAAGTCTGCAGAAGTCTGGAGAAGTTTGAAGAAGTCTGCGGGAGTCTGGAGAAGTCTGGAGAAGTCAGCGGAAGTCTGAAGATGTTTGAAGAAGTCTGAAGAAGGCTGGAGAAGTTTGAACAAGTCTGAAGAAGTTTGAAGAAGTCTGCAGAAGACTGAAGAAGTCTGCAGAAGTCTTGAGAAGTCTGACGAAGTCTGGAGAAGTCTAAAGAAGTCTGAAGAAGTTTGAAGAAGTTTGAAGAATCTGAAGAAGTCTGAAGAAGTCTGCAGACGTCTGTAGAAGTTTGAAGAAGTCTGAAGAAGTCTGGAGAAGTCTGCAGAAGTCTGGAGAAGTTTGAAGAAGTCTGCGGGAGTCTGGAGAAGTCTGGAGAAGTCAGCGGAAGTCATGAGAAGTCTGAAGAAGTCTGGAGAAGTCTGCAGAAGTCTGAAGAAGTCTGCAGCAGTCTGAAGAAGTTTGAAGGAGTCTGAAAAAGTCTGCCAAAGTTTAGAGAAGTCTGAAGAAGTCTGCAGAAGTCTGATGAAGTCTGCAGAAGTCTGTAGAAGTCTGGAAAAGTCTGAAGAAGTCTGAAGAAGTTTGAAGAAGTCTGCAGAAGTCTGGAGAAGTCTGGAGAAGTCTAAAGAAATTTGAAGAAATCTGGAGAAGTCTGGAGAAGTCTGGAGAAGTCTGAAGAAGTCTGAAGAAGTTTGAAGAAATCTCGAGAAGTCTGGAGAAGTCTGGAGAAGTCTGGAGAAGTCTGCGGAAGTCTGAAGAAGTTTGAAGAAGTTTGAAGAAATCTGGAGAAGTCTGGAGAAGTCTGGAGAAGTCTGCGGAAGTCGGAAGAAGTTTGAAGAAGTCTGCAGAAGTATGGAGAAGTTTGAAGAAGTCTGCAGAAGTCTGGAGAAGTTTGAAGAAATCTGCAGAAATCTAAAGAAATCTGGAGAAGTCTGCGGAAGTCGGAAGAAGTTTGAAGAAGTCTGCAGTAGTATGGAGAAGTTTGAAGAAGTCTGCAGAGGTCTAGAGAAGTTTGAAGAAGTCTGCAGAAGTCTAAAAAAGTCTGAAGAAGTCTGGAGAAGGCTGAAGAAGTCTGAAGAAGTCTGAAAAAGTCTGAAGAAGTCTGAAGAAGTCTGCAGACGTCTGTAGAAGTCTGGAGAAGTATGAAGAACTCTGGAGAAGTATGAAGAAGTCTGAAGAAGTCTGAAGAAGTCTGTAGAATTCTGCAGTGGTATGAAGAAGTCGGAAGAAGTCTGAAGAAGTCTGGAGAAGTCCGGAGAAGTCTGAAGAAGTCTGAAGAAGTGTAGAGAAGTCTGGTGAAGTCTGGAGAAGTCTGAAGAAGTTTGAAGAAGTCTGCAGAAGTCTGGAGAAGTCTGGAGAAGTCTGGAGAAGTATGAAGAAGTCTGAAGAAGTCTGCAGAAGTCTGCGGAAGTTTGAAGAAGTCTGTAGAAGTCTGGAGAAGTTTGAAGAACTCTGGAGAAGTATGAAGAAGTCTGAAGAAGTCTGAAGAAGTCTGCAGAATTCTGCAGTGGTATGAAGAAGTCGGAAGAAGTCTGAAGAAGTCTGGAGAAGTCCGGAGAAGTCTGAAGAAGTCTGAAGAAGTGTAGAGAAGTCTGGTGAAGTCTGGAGAAGTCTGAAGAAGTTTGAAGAAGTCTGCAGAAGTCTGGAGAAGTCTGGAGAAGTCTGGAGAAGTATGAAGAAGTCTCAAGAAGTCTGCTGAAGTCTGCGGAAGTTTGAAGAAGTCTGCAGAAGTCTGGAGAAGTTCGAAGAAGTCTGGAGAAGTATGAAGAAGTCTGAAGAAGTCTGCAGAAGTCTGTAGAATTCTGCAGTGGTATGAAGAAGTCGGAAGAAGTCTGAAGAAGTCTGGAGAAGTCTGGAGAAGTCTGAAGAAGTCTGAAGAAGTGTAGAGAAGTCTGGTGAAGTCTGGAGAAGTCTGAAGAAGTTTGAAGAAGTCTGCAGAAGTCTGGAGAAGTCTGGAGAAGTCTGGAGAAGTATGAAGAAGTCTGAAGAAGTCTGCTGAAGTCTGCGGAAGTTTGAAGAAGTCTGCAGAAGTCTGGAGAAGTTTGAAGAAGTCTGGAGAAGTATGAAGAAGTCTGAAGAAGTGTGCAGAAGTCTGCATAAGTCTGGAGAAGGCTGGAGAAGTTTGCGGAAGTCGGAAGAAGTTTGAAGAAGTCTGCAGAAGTCTGCAGAAGTCTAGAGAAGTCTGGGGAGGTCTGCGGAATTCTGAGAAAGTTTGACAAAATCTGCAGAAGTCTGGAGAAGTTTGAAGAAGTCTGCAGAAGTCTGGAGAAGTCTGGAGAAGTCTGCGGAAGTCTGAAGAAGTTTGAAGTTGTATGCAGAAGTCTGCAGAAGTTTGAAGAAGTCTGGATAAGACGGAAGAAGTCTGCAGAAGTCTAAAGAAGTCTGAAGAAGTCTGGAGAAGACTGAAGAAGTCTGGAGAAGACTGAAGAAGTCTGAAGAAGTCTGAAAAAGTCTGAAGAAGTCTGCGGAATTCTGAAGAAGTTGGACAGAATCTGCAGAAGTCTGGAGAAGGTTGAAGAAGTCTGCAGAAGTCTGGAGAAGTCTGGAGAAGTCTGCGGAAGTCTGAAGAAGTTTGAAGTTGTATGCAGAAGTCTGCAGAAGTCTAGAGAAGTCTGGGGAGGTCTGCGGAACTCTGAAAGAGTTTGACAAAATCTGCAGAAGTCTGGAGAAGTTTGAAGAAGTCTGCAGAAGTCTGGAGAAGTCTGGAGAAGTCTGCGGAAGTCTGAAGAAGTTTGAAGTTGTATGCAGAAGTCTGCAGAAGTTTGAAGAAGTCTGGAGAAGACGGAAGAAGTCTGCAGAAGTCTAAAGAAGTCTGAAGAAGTCTGGAGAAGACTGAAGAAGTCTGAAGAAGTCTGAAAAAGTCTGAAGAAGTCTGCGGAATTCTGAAGAAGTTTGACAGAATCTGCAGAAGTCTGGAGAAGTCTGGAGAAGTCTGGAGAAGTCTAAGGAAGTCGCAAGAAGTTTGAAGAAGTCTGCAGAAGTCTGGAGAAGTCTGAAGAAGTCTGAAGAAGTGTAGAGAAGTCTGGTGAAGTCTGGAGAAGTCTGAAGAAGTTTGAAGAAGTCTGCAAAAGTCTGGAGAAGTCTGGAGAAGTATGAAGAAGTCTGAAGAAGTCTGCTGAAGTCTGCGGAAGTTTGAAGAAGTCTGCAGAAGTCTGGAGAAGTTTGAAGAAGTCTGGAGAAGTATGAAGAAGCCTGAAGAAGTCTGCAGAAGTCTGCATAAGTCTGGAGAAGTCTGGAGAAGTCTGCGGAGGTCGGAAGAAGTTTGAAGAAGTCTGCAGAAGTCTGGAAAAGTCTGGAGAAGTCTGCGGAAGTCTGGAGAAGTCTGAAGAAGTCTGAAGAAGTCTGCAGAAGTTTGAAGAAGAATGCAGAAGTCTGGAGAAGTCTGGAGAAGTCTGAAGAAGTCAGAAGAAGTTTGAAGAAGTCTGCAGAAGTCTGTAGAAGTCTGCAGTAGTATTAAGAAGTCGGAAGAAGTCAGAAGAAGTCTGGAGAAGTCTGGAGAAGTCTGGAGAAGTCTGCAGAAGTCTGTAGAATTCTGCAGTGGTATGAAGAAGTCTGGAGAACTCTGCAGAAGTCTGGAGAAGTCTGGAGAAGTCTGCGGAAGTCTGAAGAAGTTTGAAGTTGTATGCAGAAGTCTGCAGAAGTTTGAAGAAGTCTGGAGAAGACGGAAGAAGTCTGCAGAAGTCTAAAGAAGTCTGAAGAAGTCTGGAGAAGACTGAAGAAGTCTGAAGAAGTCTGAAAAAGTCTGAAGAAGTCTGCGGAATTCTGAAGAAGTTTGACAGAATCTGCAGAAGTCTGGAGAAGTCTGGAGAAGTCTGCGGAAGTCGCAAGAAGTTTGAAGAAATCTGCAGAAGTCTGGAGAAGTCTGAAGAAGTCTGAAGAAGTGTAGAGAAGTCTGGTGAAGTCTGGAGAAGTCTGAAGAAGTTTGAAGAAGTCTGCATAAGTCTGGAGAAGTCTGGAGAAGTCTGCGGAAGTCGGAAGAAGTTTGAAGAAGTCTGGAGAAGTATGAAGAAGCCTGAAGAAGTCTGCAGAAGTCTGCATAAGTCTGGAGAAGTCTGGAGAAGTCTGCGGAAGTCGGAAGAAGTTTGAAGAAGTCTGCAGAAGTCTGGAAAAGTCTGGAGAAGTCTGCGGAAGTCTGGAGAAGTCTGAAGAAGTCTGAAGAAGTCTGCAGAGGTTTGAAGAAGAATGCAGAAGTCTGGAGAAGTCTGGAGAAGTCTGAAGAAGTCAGAAGAAGTTTGAAGAAGTCTCCAGAAGTCTGTAGAAGTCTGCAGTAGTATTAAGAAGTCGGAAGAAGTCAGAAGAAGTCTGGAGAAGTCTGGAGAAGTCTGCCGAAGTCTGTAGAATTCTGCAGTGGTATGAAGAAGTCTGGAGAAGTCTGCAGAAGTCTGGAGAAGTCTGGAGAAGTCTGCAGAAGTCTGGAGAAGTCTGGAGAAGCCTGCAAAAGTCTGGAGAAGTCTGAAGAAGTCTGGAGAAGTATGAAGAAGTCTGAAGAAGTCTGGAGAAGTCTGGAGAAGTCTGCGGAAGTCGGAAGAAGCTTGAAGAAGTCTTAAGAAGTCTGCAGAAGTCTGGAGAAGTCTGGAGAAGCCTGCAAAAGTCTGGAGAAGTCTGAAGAAGTCTGGAGAAGTATGAAGAAGTCTGAAGAAGTCTGGAGAAGTCTGGAGAAGTCTGCGGAAGTCGGAAGAAGTATGAAGAAGTCTTAAGAAGTCTGCAGAAGTCTAGAGAAGTCTGGGGAGGTCTGCGGAAGTCGGAAGAAGTTTGAAGAAGTCTGCAGAAGTCTGCAGAAGTCTAGAGAAGTCTGGGGAGGTCTGCGGAATTCTGAAAAAGTTTGACAAAATCTGCAGAAGTCTGGAGAAGTTTGAAGAAGTCTGCAGAAGTCTGGAGAGGTCTGGAGAAGTCTGCGGAATTCTGAAGAAGTTTGAAGAAGTCTGCAGAAGTCTGGAGAGGTCTGGAGAAGTCTGCAGAAGTCTAAAGAAGTCTGAAGAAGTCTGGAGAAGACTGAAGAAGTCTGAAGAAGTCTGAAAAAGTCTGAAAAAGTCTGCGGAATTCTGAAGAAGTTTGACACAATCTGCAGAAGTCTGGAGAAGGTTGAAGAAGTCTGCAGAAGTCTGGAGAAGTCTGGAGAAGTCTGCGGAAATCTGAAGATGTTTGAAGTTGTATGCAGGAGCCTGCAGAAGTTTGAAGAAGTCTGGAGAAGACTGAAGAAGTCTGCAGAAGTCTAAAGAAGTCTGAAGAAGTCTGGAGAAGACTGAAGAAGTCTGAAGAAGTCTGAAAAAGTCTGAAAAAGTCTGCGGAATTCTGAAGAAGTTTGACACAATCTGCAGAAGTCTGGAGAAGGTTGAAGAAGTCTGCAGAAGTCTGGAGAAGTCTGGAGAAGTCTGCGGAAATCTGAAGATGTTTGAAGTTGTATGCAGGAGCCTGCAGAAGTTTGAATAATTCTGGAGAAGACTGAAGAAGTCTGCAGAAGTCTAAAGAAGACTGAAGAAGTCTGGAGAAGACTGAAGAAGTCTGAAGAAGTCTGAAAAAGTCTGAAGAAGTCTGAAGAAGTCTGTAGACGTCTGTAGAAGTCTGGAGAAGTATGAAGAAGTCTGAAGAAGTATGAAGAAATGTGAAGAAGTCTGCAGAATTCTGGAAAATTCTGGAGAAGTCTGCAGAAGTCTGGAGAAGTCTGAAGAAGTCTGGAAAATTCTGGAGAATCCTGCAGAAGTCTGGAGAAGTCTGAAGAAGTCTGAAGAAGTCTGCAGAAGTTTGAAGAAGTCTGCAGAAGTCTGGAGAAGTTTGAAGAAGTCTGGAGAAGTGTATATGAAGAAATGTGAAGAAGTCTGCAGAAGTCTGCAGAAGTCTGGAAATTCTGGAGAAGTCTGCAGAAGTCTGGAGAAGTCTGAAGAAGTCTGAAGAAGTCTGCAGATGTTTGAAGAAGAATGCAGAAGTCTGGAGAGGTCTGGAGAAGTCTGAAGAAGTCAGAAGAAGTCTGAAGAAGTCTGAAAAAGTCTGTAGAAGACTGCAGTAGTATTAAGAAGTCGGAAGAAGTCTGAAGAAGTCTGGAGAAGTCTGGAGAAGTTTGAAGAAGTCTGAAGAAGTGTGGAGAAGTCTGGAGAAGTCTGAAGAAGTCTGAAGAAGTTTGAAGAAGTTTGCAGAAGTCTGGAGAAGTCTGGAGAAGTCTAAAGAAATTTGAAGAAATCTGGAGAAGTCTGGAGAAGTCTGGAGAAGTCTGAAGAAGTCTGAAGAAGTTTGAAGAAGTCTGAAAAAGTCTGAAGAGGTCTGAAAAAGTCTGAAGAAGTCTGAAGAAGTCTGCAGACGACTGTAGAAGTCTGGAGAAGTATGAAGAAGTCCGAAGAATTGTAGAGAAGTCTGGTGAAGTCTGGAGAAGTCTGAAGAAGTTTGAAGAAGTCTGCAGAAGTCTGGAGAAGTCTGGAGAAGTATGAAGAAGTCTGAAGAAGTCTGCAGAAGTCTGCAGAAGTCTGCAGAAGTCTGGAGAAGTCTGCGGAAGTCGGAAGAAGTTTGAAGAAGTCTGCAGAAGTCTGGAGAAGTCTGGAGAAGTCTGGAGAAGTCTGCGGAAATCGGAAGAAGTTTGAAGAAGTCTGCAGAAGTCTGGAGAAGTCTGGAGAAATCTGGGGAAGTCTGAAGGTGTCTGCAGAAGTCTAAAGAAGTCTGAAGAAGTCTGGAGAAGTCTGCAGAAGTCTGAAGCAGTCTGCAGAAGTCTGTAGAATTGTGCAGTAGTATGAAGAAGTCGGAAGAAGTCTGAAGAAGTCTGGAGAAGTCTGGAGAAGTCTGAAGAAGTCTGCAGAAGACTATAGAAGATTGAAGAAGTCTGGAGAAGTCTGCAGAAGTCTGAAGAAGTCTGCAGAAGTCTGTAGAATTCTGCAGTAGTATGAAGAAGTCGGAAGAAGTCTGAAGAAGTCTGGAGAAGTCTGGAGTAGTCTGAAGAAGTCTGAAGCTGTGTAGAGAAGTCTGGAATAGTCTGCAGAAGTCTGTAGAATTTTGCAGTGGTATGAAGAAGTCTGGAGAAGTCTGCAGAAGTCTGGAGAAGTCTGGAGAAGTCTGCAGAAGTCTGGAGAAGTCTGGAGAAGTCTACAAAAGTGTGGAGAAGTCTGAAGAAGTCTGGAGAAGTCTGCGGAAGTCTGAAGAAGTTTGAAGAAGTCTGCAGAAGTCTGGAGAAGTCTCGAGAAGTCTGCAAAAGTCTGGAGAAGTCTGGAGAAGTCTGGAGAAGTCAGTGGAAGTCTGAAGAAGTTTGAAGAAGTCTGCAGAAGTCTGCAGAAGTCTAGAGAAGTCTGGAGAAATCTGGAGAAGTCTGCAGAAGTCTGAAGAAGTTTGCAGAAGTCTGGAGAAGTCTGGAGAAGTCTAAAGAAATTTGAAGAAATCTGGAGAAGTCTGGAGAAGTCTGGAGAAGTCTGAAGAAGTCTGAAGAAGTTTGAAGAAATCTCGAGAAGTCTGGAGAAGTCTGGAGAAGTCTGCGGAAGTCTGAAGAAGTTTGAAGAAGTTTGAAGAAATCTGGAGAAGTCTGGAGAAGTCTGCGGAAGTCGGAAGAAGTTTTAAGAAGTCTGCAGAAGTATGGAGAAGTTTGAAGAAGTCTGCAGAAGTCTGGAGAAGTTTGAAGAAATATGCAGAAGTCTAAAGAAGTCTGGAGAAGTCTGCGGAAGTCGGAAGAAGTTTGAAGAAGTCTGCAGTAGTATGGAGAAGTTTGAAGAAGTCTGCAGAGGTCTAGAGAAGTTTGAAGAAGTCTGCAGAAGTCTAAAGAAGTCTGAAGAAGTCTGGAGAAGGCTGAAGAAGTTTGAAGAAATCTCGAGAAGTCTGGAGAAGTCTGGAGAAGTCTGCGGAAGTCTGAAGAAGTTTGAAGAAGTCTGCAGAAGTCTGGAGAAGTCTGGAGAAGTCTGGGGAAGTCTGAAGGTGTCTGCAGAAGTCTATAGAAGTCTGAAGAAGTCTGGAGAAGTCTGCAGAAGTCTGAAGAAGTCTGCAGAAGTCTGTAGAATTCTGCAGTAGTATGAAGAAGTCTGGAGAAGTCTGCGGAAGTCGGAAGAAGTTTGAAGAAGTCTGCAGTAGTATGGAGAAGTTTGAAGAAGTCTGCAGAGGTCTAGAGAAGTTTGAAGAAGTCTGCAGAAGTCTAAAGAAGTCTGAAGAAGTCTGGAGAAGGCTGAAGAAGTCTGAAGAAGTCTGAAAAAGTCTGAAGAAGTCTGAAGAAGTCTGCAGACGTCTGTAGAAGTCTGGAGAAGTATGAAGAACTCTGGAGAAGTATGAAGAAGTCTGAAGAAGTCTGAAGAAGTCTGTAGAATTCTGCAGTGGTATGAAGAAGTCGGAAGAAGTGTGAAGAAGTCTGTAGAGGTCCGGAGAAGTCTGAAGAAGTCTGAAGAAGTGTAGAGAAGTCTGGTGAAGTCTGGAGAAGTCTGAAGAAGTTTGAAGAAGTCTGCAGAAGTCTGGAGAAGTCTGGAGAAGTCTGGAGAAGTATGAAGAAGTCTGAAGAAGTCTGCAGAAGTCTGCGGAAGTTTGAAGAAGTCTGTAGAAGTCTGGAGAAGTCTGGAGAAGTTTGAAGAACTCTGGAGAAGTATGAAGAAGTCTGAAGAAGTTTGAAGAAGTCTGCAGAAGACTGAAGAAGTCTGCAGAAGTCTGGAAAAGTTTGAAGAAGTCTGCAGAAGACGGAAGAAGTCTGCAGAAGTCTGAAGAAGTTTGAAGAAATCTGCGGGAGTCTGGAGAAGTCTGAAGAAGTCTGCCAAAGTTTAAAGAAGTCTGAAGAAGTCTGGAGAAGTCTGCAGAAGGCTGGAGAAGTTTGAAGAAGTCTGCGGAAGTCTTGAGAAGCCTGAAGAAGTCTGGAGAAGTCTAAAGAACTCTGAAGAAGTTTGAAGAAGTCTGCAGAAGACTGAAGAAGTCTGCAGAAGTCTGGAAAAGTTTGAAGAAGTCTGCAGGGGTCTAAAGAAGTCTGAAGAAGTTTGAAGAGGTCTGCAGAAGACTGAAGAAATCTGCAGAAGTCTAAAGAAATCTGAAGAAGTCTTGAGAAGTCTAAAGAAGTCTGGAGAAGACTGTAGAAGTCTGAATAAGTCTGCAGAAGTCTAGAGAAGTCTGGAGAAGTCTGCGGAAGTCTGAAGAAGTTTGAAGAAATCTGCGGGAGTCTGGAGAAGTCTGGAGAAGTCAGCGGAAGTCTGAAGATGTTTGAAGAAGTCTGCAGAAGGCTGGAGAAGTTTGAAGAAGTCTGAAGAAGTCTGCAGAAGACTGAAGAAGTCTGCAGAAGTCTGGAGAAGTTTGAAGAAGTCTGAAGAAGTCTGGAGAAGTCCGCGGAAGTCTGAAGAAGTTTGAAGAAGTCTGCAGAAGGCTGGAGAAGTCTAAAGAAGTCTGAAGAAGTTTGAAGAAGTCTGCAGAAGACTGAAGAAGTCTGCAGAAGTCCGAAGAAGTTTGAAGAATCTGAGGAAGTCTGAAGAAGTCTGCAGACGTCTGTAGAAGATTGAAGAAGTCTGAAGAAGTCTGGAGAAGTCTGAAGATTACTGGAGAAGTCTAAAGAAGTCTGAAGAAGTTTGAAGAAGTCTGCGGAAGTCTGAAGAAGTTTGAAGAAATCTGCGGGAGTCTGGAGAAGTCTGGAGAAGTCAGCGGAAGTCTCAAGATGTTTGAAGAAGTCTGCAGAAGGCTGGAGAAGTTTGAAGAAGTCTGAAGAAGTCTGCAGAAGACTTAAAAAGTCTGCAGAAGTCTGGAGAAGTTTGAAGAAGTCTGAAGTAGTTTGAAGAAGTCTGCAGAAGTCTGGAGAAGTTTGAAGAAGTCTGCAGAAGTCTGAAGAAGTTTGACGAAGTCCGCGGAAGTCTGAAGAAGTTTGAAGAAGTCTGCAGAAGGCTGGAGAAGTCTGCAGAAGTCTGGAGAAGTTTGAAGAAGTCTGAAGAAGTTTGAAGAAGTCTGCAGAAGTCTGGAGAAGTTTGAAGAAGTCTGCAGAAGGCCGCAGAAGTTTGAAGAAGTCTCGAGGAAGCCTGCAGAAGTCTGCAGAAGTCTGGAGAAGTCTGTAGAAGTCTGCGGAAGTCTAAAGAAGTTTGAAGAAGTATGCAGAAGTTTGAAGAAGTCTGCAGGAGACTGAAGAAGTCTGCAGAAGTCTGAAGAAGTCTGAGGAAGTCTGGAGAAGTCTGCAGAAGTTTGAAGAAGTCTGAAGAAGTCTGGAGAGGGCTGGAGAAGTTTGAAGAAGTCTGAAGAAGTTTGAAGAAGTCTGCAGAAGACTGAAGAAGTCTGAAGAAGTCTGGAGAAGTTTGAAGAAGTCTGAAGAAGTCTGGAGAAGTCCGCGGAGGTCTGAAGAAGTTTGAAGAAGTCTGCAGAAGGCTGGAGAAGTCTAAAGAAGGCTGGAGAAGTCTAAAGAAGTCTGAAGAAGTTTGAAGAAGTCTGCAGAAGACTGAAGAAGTCTGCAGAAGTCTGAAGAAGTTTGAAGAATCTGACGAAGTCTGCAGAAGTTTGACGAAGTCTGCAGAAGTCTGGAGAAGCCTGGAGAGGTCTGGAGAAGTCTGCGGAAGTTTGAAGAAGTTTGAAGTTGTTTGCAGAAGTCTAAAGAAGTCTGAAGTAGTTTGAAGAGGTCTGCAGAAGACTGAAGAAATCTTCAGAAGTCTGGAGAAGTTTGAAGAAGTCTGCGGGAGTCTGGAGAAGTCTGTAGAGGTCAGCGGAAGTCTGAAGAACTTTGAAGAAGTCTGCAGACGTCTGTAGAAGTCTGGGGAAGTTTGAAGAAGTCTGCAGAAGTCTGGAGAAGTTTGAAGAAGTCTGGAGAAGTATGAAGAAGTCTGAAGAAGCCTGCAGAAGTCTGCAGAAGTCTGGAGAAGTCTGTAGAAGTCTGCGGAAGTCTGAAGAAGTTTGAAGAAGTATGCAGAAGTCTGGAGAAGTTTGAAAAGGTCTGAAGAAGTCTGAAGATGTCTGAAAAAGTCTGAAGAAGTCTGCAGAAGTCTGTAGAAGTCTGGATAAGTATAAAGAGGTCTGAAGAACTCTGCAGAAGTCTGCAGAAGTCTGGAGAAGTCTGGAGAAGTCTGCAGAAGTCTAAAGAAGTCTGAAGAAGTCTGAAGAAGTTTGAAGAAGTCTGCTGCAGACTGAAGAAGTCTGCAGAATTCTGGAGAAGTTTCAAGAAGTCTGAAGAAGTCTGGAGAAGTTCGCGGAAGTCTGAAGAAGTTTGAAGAAGTCTGCAGAAGGCTGGAGAAGTTTGAAAAAGTCTGCGGAGGTCTTGAGAAGTCTGAAGAAGTCTGGAGAAGTCTAAAGAAGTCTGAAGAAGTTTGAAGAGGTCTTCAGAAGACTGAAGAAGTCTGCAGAAGTCTGGAGAAGTTTGAAGAAGTCTGCAGAAGTCTAAAGATGTCTGAAGAAGTTTGAAGAGGTCTGCAGAAGACTGAAGAAGTCTGCAGAAGTCTAAAGAAATCTGAAGCAGTCTGGAGAAGTCTAAAGAAGTCTGAAGAAGTTTGAAAAAGTCTGCAGAAGACTGAAGAAGTCTGCAGAAGTCTGAAGAAGTTTGAAGAATCTGAAGAAGTCTGAAGAAGTCTGAAGAAGTCTGGAGAAGTCTGCAGAAGTCTGGAGAAGTTTGAAGAAGTCTGCGGGAGTCTGGAGAAGTCTGGAGAAGTCAGCGGAAGTCTGAAGATGTTTGAAGAAGTCTGAAGAAGGCTGGAGAAGTTTGAACAAGTCTGAAGAAGTTTGAAGAAGTCTGCAGAAGACTGAAGAAGTCTGCAGAAGTCTTGAGAAGTCTGACGAAGTCTGGAGAAGTCTAAAGAAGTCTGAAGAAGTTTGAAGAAGTTTGAAGAATCTGAAGAAGTCTGAAGAAGTCTGCAGACGTCTGTAGAAGTTTGAAGAAGTCTGAAGAAGTCTGGAGAAGTCTGCAGAAGTCTGGAGAAGTTTGAAGAAGTCTGCGGGAGTCTGGAGAAGTCTGGAGAAGTCAGCGGAAGTCATGAGAAGTCTGAAGAAGTCTGGAGAAGTCTGCAGAAGTCTGAAGAAGTCTGCAGCAGTCTGAAGAAGTTTGAAGGAGTCTGAAAAAGTCTGCCAAAGTTTAGAGAAGTCTGAAGAAGTCTGCAGAAGTCTGATGAAGTCTGCAGAAGTCTGTAGAAGTCTGGAGAAGCACGAAGATGTCTGAGAAAGTATGAAGAAGTCTGCAGAAGTATGCAGAAGCCTGAAGTAGAGTGCAGTTATCTGGAGAAGTCTGGAGAAGTTTGAAGAAGTCTGCAGAAGTCTGAATAAGTTTGAAAAACTCTGAAGAAGTCTGGAGAAGAAGTCTGAAGAAGTCTGGAGAAGTCTGGAGAAGTCTGGAGAAGTCTGCAGAAGACTGGAGAGGTCTGATGAATTCTGAAGAAGTTTGAAAAAGTCTGGAGAAGTCTGCAGAAATCTGAAGAAGTGTGCAGAAATCTGGAGAAGTTTGAAGAAGTCAGCCGAAGTTTGAAGGAGTCTGAAGAAGTCTGCCAAAGTTTAAAGAAGTCTGAAGAAGGCTGGAGAATTCTGCAGAAGGCTGGAGAAGTTTGAAGAAGTCTGCGGAAGTCTTGAGAAGTCTGAAGAAGTCTGGAGAAGTCTAAAGAACTCTGAAGAAGTTTGAAGAAGTCTGCAGAAGACTGAAGAAGTCTGCAGAAGTCTGGAAAGGTTTGAAGAAGTCTGCAGGGGTCTAAAGAAGTCTGAAGAAGTTTGAAGAGGTCTGCAGAAGACTGAAGAAATCTGCAGAAGTCTAAAGAAATCTGAAGATGTCTTGAGAATTCTGCAGAAGTCTGATGAAGTCTGCAGAAGTCTGTAGAAGTCAGGAGAAGCATGAAGCTGTCTGAGAAAGTATAAAGAAGTCTGCAGAAGTCTGCAGAAGCCAGAAGTAGTCTGCAGATATCTGGAGAAGTCTGAAGAAGTCTGGAGAAGACTGTAGAAGTCTGAATAAGTCTGCAGAAGTCTATAGAAGTCTGGAGAAGTCTGCGGAAGTCTGAAGAAGTTTGAAGAAATCTGCGGGAGTCTGGAGAAGTCTGGAGAAGTCAGCGGAAGTCTGAAGATGTTTGAAGAAGTCTGCAGAAGGCTGGAGAAGTTTGAAGAAGTCTGTAGAAGTCTGAAGAAGACTGAAGAAGTCTGCAGAAGTCTGGAGAAGTTTGAAGAAGTCTGAAGAAGTCTGGAGAAGTCCGCGGAAGTCTGAAGAAGTTTGAAGAAGTCTGCAGAAGGCTGGAGAAGTTTGAAGAAGTCTGAAGAGGTCTAAAGAAGACTGAAGAAGTCTGCAGAAGTCTGGAGAAGTTTGAAGAAGTCTGAAGAAGTCTGGAGAAGTCCGCGGAAGTCTGAAGAAGTTTGAAGATGTCTGCAGAAGTCTGGAGAAGTCTGCGGAAGTTTGAAGAAGTTTGAAGTTGTATGCAGAAGTCTGGAGAAGTTTGAAGAAGTCTGGAGAAGACTGAGAAGTCTGTCGAAGTTTAAAGAAGTCTGAAGAAGTCTTGCGAAGTCTGTAGCAGTCTGATTAAGTCTGCAGAAGTCTGTAGATGTCTGGAGAAGTTTGAAGAAGTCTGCGGAAGTCTTGAGAAGTCTGAAGAAGTCTGGAGAAGTCTAAAGAAGTCTGAAGAAGTTTGAAGAAGTCTGCAGACGACTGAAGAAGTCTGCAGAAGTCTGGAGAAGTTTGAAGAAGTCTGCAGAAGTCTAAAGAAGTCTGAAGAAGTTTGAAGAGGTCTGCAGAAGGCTGGCGAATTTTGAAGAAGTCTGAAGAAGTCTGCAGAAGACTGAAGAAGTCCGCAGAAGTCTGGAGAAGTTTGAAGAAGTCTGAAGAATTCTGGAGAAGTCCGCGGAAGTCTGAAGAAGTTTGAAGAAGTCTGCAGAAGGCTGGAGAAGTCTAAAGAAGTCCGAAGAAGTTTGAAGAAGTCTGCAGAAGACTGAAGAAGTCTGCAGAAGTCTGAAGAAGTTTCAAGAATCTGAGGAAGTCTGAAGAAGTCTGCAGACGTCTGTAGAAGTTTGAAGAAGTCTGAAGAAGTCTGAAGAAGTCTGGAGAAGTCTGCAGAAGTCTGCAGACGTCTGTAGAAGTCTGGAGAAGTCTAAAGAAGTCTGCGGAAGTTTGAAGAGGTCTGCAGAAGACTGAAGAAATCTGCAGAAGTCTGGAGAAGTTTGAAGAAGTCTGAAGAAGTTTGAAGAAGTCTGCAGACGTCTGTAGAAGTCTGGGGAAGTTTGAAGAAGTCTGCAGAAGTCTGGATAATTCTGGAGAAGTCAGCGGAAGTCTGAAGATGTTTGAAGAAGTCTGCAGAAGGCTGGAGAAGTTTGAAGAAGTCTGAAGAAGTTTGAAGAAGTCTGCAGACGTCTGTAGAAGTCTGGCGAAGTTTGAAGAAGTCTGCAGAAGTCTGGAGAAGTTTTAAGAAGTCTGGAGAAGTATGAAGAAGTCTGAAGAAGCCTGCAGAAGTCTGCAGAAGTCTGGAGAAGTCTGTAGAAGTCTGCGGAAGTCTAAAGACGTTTGAAGAAGTATGCAGAAGTCTGGAGAAATTTGGAAAGGTCCCAAGAAGTCTGAAGATGTCTGAAAAAGTCTGAAGAAGTCTGCAGAAGTCTGTAGAAGTCTGGAGAAGTATAAAGAGGTCTGAAGAACTCTGCAGAAGTCTGCAGAAGTCTGGAGAAGTCTGGAGAAGTCTGCAGAAGTCTAAAGAAGTCTGAAGAAGTCTGAAGAAGTTTGAAGAAGTCTGCAGAAGACTGAAGAAGTCTGCAGAATTCTGGAGAAGTTTCAAGAAGTCTGAAGAAGTCTGGAGAAGTTCGCGGAAGTCTGAAGAAGTTTGAAGAAGTCTGCAGAAGGCTGGAGAAGTTTGAAAAAGTCTGCGGAAGTCTTGAGAAGTCTGAAGAAGTCTGGAGAAGTCTAAAGAAGTCTGAAGAAGTTTGAAGAAGTCTGCAGAAGACTGAAGAAGTCTGCAGAAGTCTGGAGAAGTTTGAAGAAGTCTGCAGAAGTCTAAAGAAGTCTGAAGAAGTTTGAAGAGGTCTGCAGAAGACTGAAGAAGTCTGCAGAAGTCTAAAGAAATCTGAAGAAGTCTGGAGAAGTCTAAAGAAGTCTGAAGAAGTTTGACGAAGTCTGCAGAAGACTGAAGAAGTCTGCAGAAGTCTGAAGAAGTTTGAAGAATCTGAAGAAGTCTGAAGAAGTCTGCAGACGTCTGTAGAAGTTTGAAGAAGTCTGCAGAAGTCTGGAGAAGTTTGAAGAAGTCTGCAGAAGGCCGGAGAAGTTTGAAGAAGTCTTAAGAAGTTTGAAGAAGTCTGCAGAGGACTGAAGAAGTCTGCAGAGGTCTTGAGAAGTCTGAAGAAGTCTGGAGAAGTCTAAATAAGTCTGAAGAAGTTTGAAGAAGTCTGCAGAAGACTGAAGAAGTCTGCAGAAGTCTGAAGAAGTTTGAAGAATCTGAAGAAGTCTGAAGAAGTCTGAAGAAGTCTGGAGAAGTCTGCAGAAGTCTGGAGAAGTTTGAAGAAGTCTGCGGGAGTCTGGAGAAGTCTGGAGAAGTCTAAATAAGTCTGAAGAAGTTTGAAGAAGTCTGCAGAAGACTGAAGAAGTCAGCAGAATTCTGAAGATGTTTGAAGAAGTCTGAAGAAGGCTGGAGAAGTTTGAAGAAGTCTGGAGAAGTTTGAAGAAATCTGAAGAAGTTTGAAGAAGTTTGAAGAATCTGAAGAAGTCTGAAGAAGTCTGCAGACGTCTGCAGAAGTTTGAAGAAGTCTGAAGAAGTCTGGAGAAGTCTGGACAAGTCAGCGGAAGTCTTGAGAAGTCTGAAGAAGTCTGGAGAAGTCTAAAGAAATCTGAAGAAGTTTGAAGAAGTTTGAAGAATCTGAAGAAGTCTGAAGAAGTCTGCAGACGTCTGCAGAAGTTTGAAGAAGTCTGAAGAAGTCTGGAGAAGTCTGGACAAGTCTGCAGAAGTCTGAAGAAGTCTGCAGCAGTCTGAAGAAGTCTGAAGAGGTTTGAAGAAGTCTGCAGAAGTGTGGAGAAGTCTGGAGAAGTCTGCGGAAGTCTGTAGAAGTCTGGAGAAGTTTGAAGAAGTCTGCAGAAGTCTGAATAAGTTTGAAAAAGTCTGAAGAAGTCTGGAGACGAAGTCTGAAGAAGTCTGGAGAAGTCTGGAGAAGTCTGGAGAAGTCTGCAGAAGTCTGGAGAGGTCTGATGAATTATGAAGAAGTCTGAAAAAGTCTGGAGAGGTCTGCAGAAATCTGAAGAGGTGTGCAGAAATCTGGAGAAGTTTGAAGAAGCCTGCCGAAGTTTGAAGGAGTCTGAAGAAGTCTGCCAAAGTTTAAAATGTCTGAAGAAGTCTGGAGAAGTCTGCAGAAGGCTGGAGAAGTTTGAAGAAGTCTGCGGAAGTCTTGAGAAGTCTGAAGCAGTTTGAAGAAGTCTGTAGAAGACTGAAGAAGTCTGCAGAAGTCTGGAGAAGTTTGAAGAAGTCTGCAGAAGTCTAGAGAAGTCTGAACCAGTTTGAAGAAGTCTGTAGAAAACTGAAGAAGTCTGAAGAAGTCCGAAGAAGTTTGAAGAATCTGACGAAGTCTGAAGAAGTCTGCAGACGCCTGTAGAAGTTTGAAGAAGTCTGGAGAAGTCTGCAGACGTCTGTAGAAGTTTGAAGAAGTCTGCAGAAGACTGAAGAAGTCTGCAGAATTCTGAAGAAGTTTGAAGAATCTGAAGAAGTCTGAAGACGTCTTGAAGAGTCTGAAGAAGTCTGGAGAAGTCTAAAGAAGTCTGAAGAAGTTTGAAGAAGTCTGCAGAAGACTGAAGAAGTCTGCAGAAGTCTGAAGAAGTTTGAAGAATCTGAATAAGTCTGAAGAAGTCTGCAGACGTCTGTAGAAGTTTGAAGAAGTCAGGAGAAGTCTGGAGAAGTCTGCGGAAGTCCGAAGAAGTTTGACGAAGTCTGCAGAAGTCTGAAGAAGTTTGAAGAAGTCTGCAGAAGACTGAAGAAGTCTGCAGAAGTCTGGAGAAGTTTGAAGAAGTCTGAAGAAGTCTGCAGACGTCCGCGGAAGTCTGAAGAAGTTTGAAGAAGTTTGAAGAAATCTGCGGAAGTCTGGAAAAGTTTGACGAAGTTTGAAGAATCTGAAGAAGTCTGAAGGAGTCTGCAGACGTCTGCAGAAGTTTGAAGAAGTCTGAAGAAGTCTGGAGAAGTTTGAAGAAGTCTGCGGGAGTCTGGAGAAGTCTGGACAAGTCAGCGGAAGTCATGAGAAGTCTGAAGAAGTCTGGAGAAGTCTGCAGAAGTCTGAAGAAGTCTGCAGCAGTCCGAAGAAGTCTGAAGAGGTTTGAAGAAGTCTGCAGAAGTGTGGAGAAGTCTGGAGAAGTCTGCGGAAGTCTGTAGAAGTCTGGAGAAGTTTCAAGAAGTCTGCAGAAGTCTGAATAAGTTTGAAAAAGTCTGAAGAAATCTGGAGAAGAAGTCTGAAGAAGTCTGGAGAAGTCTGGAGAAGTCTGGAGAAGTCTGCAGAAGTCTGGAGAGGTCTGATGAATTCTGAAGAAGTCTGAAAAAGTCTGGAAAGGTCTGCAGAAATCTGAAGAAGTGTGCAGAAATCTGGAGAAGTTTGAAGAAGCCTGCCGAAGTTTGAAGGAGTCTGAAGAAGTCTGCCAAAGTTTAAAGACGTCTGAAGAAGTCTGGAGAAGTCTGCAGAAGGCTGGAGAAGTTTGAAGAAGTCTGCGGAAGTCTTGAGAAGTCTGAAGCAGTTTGAAGAAGTCTGTAGAAGACTGAAGAAGTCTGCAGAAGTCTGGAGAAGTTTGAAGAAGTCTGCAGAAGTCTTGAGAAGTCTGAAGCAGTTTGAAGAAGTCTGTAGAAGACTGAAGAAGTCTGAAGAAGTCTGAAGAAGTTTGAAGAATCTGACGAAGTCTGAAGAAGTCTGCAGACGTCTGTAGAAGTTTGAAGAAGTCTGCAGAAGACTGAAGAAGTCTGCAGAAGTCTGAAGAAGTTTGAAGAATCTGAAGAAGTCTGAAGAAGTCTGAAGACGTCTTGAAGAGCCTGAAGAAGTCTGGAGAAGTCTAAAGAAGTCTGAAGAAGTTTGAAGAAGTCTGCAGAAGACTGAAGAAGTCTGCATAAGTCTGAAGAAGTTTGAAGAATCTGAATAAGTCTGAAGAAGTCAGGAGAAGTCTGGAGAAGTCTGCGGAAGTCCGAAGAAGTTTGACGAAGTCTGCAGAAGTCTGTAGAAGTTTTAAAAAGTCTGAAGAAGTCTGGAGAAGTCTGCGACAGTCTGAAGAAGTTTGAAGAAGTCTACAGAAGTCTGAAGAAGTTTGAAGAAGTCTGGAGAAGTCTGCAGAAGTTTGAAGAAGTCTGACGAAGTCTGGAGAAGGCTGGAGAAGTTTGAAGAAGTCTGCAGAAGTTTGAAGAAGTCTGCAAAAGACTGAAGAAGTCTATAGAAGTCTGGAGAAGTTTGAAGAAGTCTGAAGAAGTCTGCAGAAGTCCGCGGAAGTCTGAAGAAGTTTGAAGAAGTTTGAAGAAATCTGCGGAAGTCTGGAAAAGTTTGACGAAGTCCGCAGAAGTCTGGAGAAGTCTGCGGAAGTTTGAAGAAGTTTGAAGTTGTATGCAGAAGTCTGGAGAAGTTTGAAGAAGTCTGGAGAAGTCTGGAGAAGTCTGCAAAAGTCTGCAGACGTCTGGAGAAGTCTGTAGAAGTCTGCGGAAGTCTAAAGAAGTTTGAAGAAGTATGCAGAAGTCTGTAGAAATTTGAAAAGGTCCGAAGAAGGCTGAACATGTCTGAAAAAGTCTGAAGAAGTCTGCAGAAGTCTGTAGAAGTCTGGAGAAGTATGAAGAGGTCTGAAGAAGTCTGCAGAAGTCTGCAGAAGTCTGGCGAAGTTTGAAGAAGTCTGCAGAAGTCTGGAGAAGTTTGAAGAAGTCTGGAGAAGTATGAAGAAGCCTGAAGAAGCCTGCAGAAGTCTGCAGAAGTCTGTAGCAGTCTGATGAAGTCTGCAGAAGTCTGTAGATGTCTGAAGATGCATGAAGAAGTCTGAGAAAGTATGAAGAAGACTGCAGATGTCTGCAGAAGTCTTGAGAAGTCTGAAGAAGTTTGAAGAAGTCTGTAGAAGACTGAAGAAGTCTGCAGAAGTCTGGAGAAGTTTGAAGAAGTCTGCAGAAGTCTGAAGAAGTTTGAAGAATCTGACGAAGTCTGAAGAAGTCTGCAGACGTCTGTAGAAGTTTGAAGAAGTCTGAAGAAGTCTGGAGAAGTCTGCAGAAGTCTGCAGACGTCTGGAGAAGTCTGTAGAAGTCTGCGGAAGTCTAAAGAAGTTTGAAGAAGTATGCAGAAGTCTGTAGAAATTTGAAAAGGTCCGAAGAAGTCTGAACATGTCTGAAAAAGTCTGAAGAAGTCTGCAGAAGTCTGTAGAAGTCTGGAGAAGTATGAAGAGGTCTGAAGAAGTCTGTAGAAGTCTGCAGAAGTCTGGAGAAGTCTGGAGAAGTCTGCAGAAGTCTGCAGAAGTCTGGAGAAGTTTGACGAAGTCTGCAGAAGTCTAAAGAAGTCTGAAGAAGTCTGAAGAAGTTTGAAGAATCTGACGAAGTCTGAAGAAGTCTGCAGACGCCTGTAGAAGTTTGAAGAAGTCTGGAGAAGTCTGCAGACGTCTGTAGAAGTTTGAAGACGTCTGCAGAAGACTGAAGAAGTCTGCAGAAGTCTGAAGAAGTTTTAAGAATCTGAAGAAGTCTGAAGAAGTCTGAAGACATCTTGAAGAGTCTGAAGAAGTCTAAAAAAGTCTGAAGAAGTTTGAAGAAGTCTGCAGAAGACTGAAGGAGTCTGCAGAAGTCTGAAGAAGTTTGAAGAATCTGAATAAGTCTGAAGAAGTCTGCAGACGTCTGTAGAAGTTTGAAGAAGTCAGGAGAAGTCTGCGGAAGTCCGAAGAAGTTTGACGAAGTCTGCAGAAGCCTGTAGAAGTTTTAAAAAGTCTGAAGAAGTCTGGAGAAGTCTGCGACAGTCTGAAGAGGTTTGAAGAAGTCTACAGAAGTCTGAAGAAGTTTGAAGAAGTCTGGAGAAGTCTGCAGAAGTTTGAAGAAGTCTGAAGAAGCCTGGAGAAGGCTGGAGAAGTTTGAAGAAGTCTGAAGAAGTTGGAAGAAGTCTTCAGAAGACTGAAGAAGTCTGCAGAAGTCTGGAGAAGTTTGAAGAAGTCTGAAGAAGTCTGGAGAAGTCCGCGGAAGTCTGAAGAAGTTTGAAGAAGTCTGCAGAAGGCTGGAGAAGTCTGCAGAAGTCTGGAGAAGTTTGAAGAAGTCTGAAGAAGTTTGAAGAAGTCTGCAGAAGTCTGGAGAAGTTTGAAGAAGTCTGCAGAAGGCCGGAGAAGTTTGAAGAAGTCTCAAGAAGTTTGAAGAAGTCTGCAGAGGACTGAAGAAGTCTGCAGAGGTCTTGAGAAGTCTGAAGACGGCTGGAGAAGTTTGAAGAAGTCTGCGGAAATCTTGAGAAGTCTGAAGAAGTCTGCGGAAGTCTTGAGAAGTCTGAAGAAGTCTGGAGAAGTCTAAAGAACTCTGAAGAAGTTTGAAGAAGTCTGCAGAAGACTGAAGAAGTCTGCAGAAGTCTGGAGAAGTTTGAAGAACTCTGAAGAAGTTTGAAGAAGTCTGCAGAAGACTGAAGAAGTCCGCAGAAGTCTGGAGAAGTTTGAAGAAGTCTGGAGAAGTCTAAAGAACTCTGAAGAAGTTTGAAGAAGTCTGCAGAAGACTGAAGAAGTCCGCAGAAGTCTGGAGAAGTTTGAAGAAGTCTGCAGAAGTCTTGAGAAGTCTGAAGAAGTCTGGAGAAGTCTAAAGAACTCTGAAGAAGTTTGAAGAAGTCTGCAGAAGACTGAAGAAGTCTGCAGAAGTCTGGAGAAGTTTGAAAAAGTCTGCAGAAGTCTAAAGAATTCTGAAGAAGTTTGAAGAGGTCTGCAGAAGACTGAAGAAATCTGCAGAAGTCTAAAGAAATCTGAAGAAGTCTAGAGAAGCCTGCAGAAGTCTGATGAAGTCTGCAGAAGTCTGTAGAAGTCTGGAGAAGCAAGAAGATGTCTGAGAAAGTATGAAGAAGTCTGCAGAAGTCTTCAGAAACCTGAAGTAGTCTGCAGATATCTGGAGAAGTCTGAAGAAGTCTGGAGAAGACTGTAGAAGTCTGAATAAGTCTGCAGAATTCTAGAGAAGTCTGGAGAAGTCTGCGGAAGTCTGAAGAAGTTTGAAGAAATCTGCGGGAGTCTGGAGAAGTCTGGAGAAGTCAGCGGAAGTCTCAAGATGTTTGAAGAAGTCTGCAGAAGGCTGGAGAAGTTTGAAGAAGTCTGAAGAAGTCTGCAGAAGACTGAAGAAGTCTGCAGAAGTCTGGAGAAGTTTGAAGAAGTCTGAAGAAGTTTGAAGAAGTCTGCAGAAGTCTGGAGAAGTTTGAAGAAGTCTGCAGAAGTCTGAAGAAGTTTGACGAAGTCCGCGGAAGTCTGAAGAAGTTTGAAGAAGTCTGCAGAAGGCTGGAGAAGTCTGCAGAAGTCTGGAGAAGTTTGAAGAAGTCTGAAGAAGTTTGAAGAAGTCTGCAGAAGTCTGGAGAAGTTTGAAGAAGTCTGCATAAGGCCGCAGAAGTTTGAAGAAGTCTCAAGAAGTTTGAAGAAGTCTGCAGAGGACTGAAGAAGTATGAAGAAGTCTGAAGAAGTCTGCAGAAGTCTGTAGAATTCTGCAGTGGTATGAAGAAGTCGGAAGAAGTCTGAAGAAGTCTGGAGAAGTCTGGAGAAGTCTGAAGAAGTCTGAAGAAGTGTAGAGAAGTCTGGTGAAGTTACTGCAGTGGTATGAAGAAGTCTGGAGAAGTCTGCAGAAGTCTGGAGAAGTCTGGAGAAGTCTGCAGAAGTCTGGAGAAGTCTGGAGAAGTCTGAAGAAGTCTGGAGAAGTCTGCAGAAGTCTGAAGAAGTTTGAAGAAGTCTGCAGAAGTCTGGAGAAGTTTGAAGAAATCTGAAGAAGTCTAAAGAAGTCTGGAGAAGTCTGCGGAAGTCGGAAGAAGTTTGAAGAAGTCTGCAGTAGTATGGAGATGTTTGAAGAAGTCTGCAGAGGTCTAGAAAAGTTTGAAGAAGTCTGCAGAAGTCTAAAGAAGTCTGAAGAAGTCTGGAGAAGGCTGAAGAGGTCTGAAGAAGTCTGAAAAAGTCTGAAGAAGTCTGAAGAAGTCTGCAGACGTCTGTAGAAGTCTGGAGAAGTATGAAGAAGTCTGAAGAAGTCTGCAGAAGTCTGCGGAAGTTTGAAAAAGTCTGTAGAAGTCTGGAGAAGTTTGAAGAACTCTGGAGAAGTATGAAGAAGTCTGAAGAAGTCTGCAGAAGTCTGTAGAATTCTGCAGTGGTATGAAGAAGTCGGAAGAAGTCTGAAGAAGTCTGGAGAAGTCCGGAGAAGTTGAAGAAGTCTGAAGAAGTGTAGAGAAGTCTGGTGAAGTCTGGAGAAGTCTGAAG
Organism: Melanotus villosus; assembly: GCA_963082815.1. NCBI lineage: Eukaryota > Metazoa > Arthropoda > Insecta > Coleoptera > Elateridae > Melanotus > Melanotus villosus. The sequence goes on from OY720423.1 coordinate 56,154,384, forward strand.
AAGTTTGAAGAAGTCTGCAGAAGTCTGGAGAAGTCTGGGGAAGTCTGGGGAAGCCTGGAGAATTATGAAGAAGTCTCAAGAAGTCTGCTGAAGTCTGCGGAAGTTTGAAGAAGTCTGTAGAAGTCTGGAGAAGTTTGAACAAGTCTGGAGAAGTATGAAGAAGTCTGAAGAAGTCTGCAGAAGTCTGCAGAAGTCTGTAGAATTCTGCAGTGGTATGAAGAAGTCGGAAGAAGTCTGAAGAAGTCTGGAGAAGACTGAAGAAGTCTGGAGAAGACTGAAGAAGTCTGAAGAAGTCTGAAAAAGTCTGAAGAAGTCTGCGGAATTCTGAAGAAGTTGGACAGAATCTGCAGAAATCTGGAGAAGGTTGAAGAAGTCTGCAGAAGTCTGGAGAAGTCTGGAGAAGTCTGCGGAAGTCTGAAGAAGTTTGAAGTTGTATGCAGAAGTCTGCAGAAGTCTAGAGAAGTCTGGGGAGGTCTGCGGAATTCTGAAAGAGTTTGACAAAATCTGCAGAAGTCTGGAGAAGTTTGAAGAAGTCTGCAGAAGTCTGGAGAAGTCTGGAGAAGTCTGCGGAAGTCTGAAGAAGTTTGAAGTTGTATGCAGAAGTCTGCAGAAGTTTGAAGAAGTCTGGAGAAGACGGAAGAAGTCTGCAGAAGTCTAAAGAAGTCTGAAGAAGTCTGGAGAAGACTGAAGAAGTCTGAAGAAGTCTGAAAAAGTCTGAAGAAGTCTGCGGAATTCTGAAGAAGTTTGACAGAATCTGCAGAAGTCTGGAGAAGTCTGGAGAAGTCTGGAGAAGTCTAAGGAAGTCGCAAGAAGTTTGAAGAAGTCTGCAGAAGTCTGGAGAAGTCTGAAGAAGTCTGAAGAAGTGTAGAGAAGTCTGGTGAAGTCTGGAGAAGTCTGAAGAAGTTTGAAGAAGTCTGCAAAAGTCTGGAGAAGTCTGGAGAAGTATGAAGAAGTCTGAAGAAGTCTGCTGAAGTCTGCGGAAGTTTGAAGAAGTCTGCAGAAGTCTGGAGAAGTTTGAAGAAGTCTGGAGAAGTATGAAGAAGCCTGAAGAAGTCTGCAGAAGTCTGCATAAGTCTGGAGAAGTCTGGAGAAGTCTGCGGAGGTCGGAAGAAGTTTGAAGAAGTCTGCAGAAGTCTGGAAAAGTCTGGAGAAGTCTGCGGAAGTCTGGAGAAGTCTGAAGAAGTCTGAAGAAGTCTGCAGAAGTTTGAAGAAGAATGCAGAAGTCTGGAGAAGTCTGGAGAAGTCTGAAGAAGTCAGAAGAAGTTTGAAGAAGTCTGCAGAAGTCTGTAGAAGTCTGCAGTAGTATTAAGAAGTCGGAAGAAGTCAGAAGAAGTCTGGAGAAGTCTGGAGAAGTCTGGAGAAGTCTGCAGAAGTCTGTAGAATTCTGCAGTGGTATGAAGAAGTCTGGAGAACTCTGCAGAAGTCTGGAGAAGTCTGGAGAAGTCTGCGGAAGTCTGAAGAAGTTTGAAGTTGTATGCAGAAGTCTGCAGAAGTTTGAAGAAGTCTGGAGAAGACGGAAGAAGTCTGCAGAAGTCTAAAGAAGTCTGAAGAAGTCTGGAGAAGACTGAAGAAGTCTGAAGAAGTCTGAAAAAGTCTGAAGAAGTCTGCGGAATTCTGAAGAAGTTTGACAGAATCTGCAGAAGTCTGGAGAAGTCTGGAGAAGTCTGCGGAAGTCGCAAGAAGTTTGAAGAAGTCTGCAGAAGTCTGGAGAAGTCTGAAGAAGTCTGAAGAAGTGTAGAGAAGTCTGGTGAAGTCTGGAGAAGTCTGAAGAAGTTTGAAGAAGTCTGCAGAAGTCTGGAGAAGTCTGGAGAAGTCTGGAGAAGTATGAAGAAGTCTGAAGAAGTCTGCTGAAGTCTGCGGAAGTTTGAAGAAGTCTGCAGAAGTCTGGAGAAGTTTGAAGAAGTCTGGAGAAGTATGAAGAAGTCTGAAGAAGTGTGCAGAAGTCTGCATAAGTCTGGAGAAGGCTGGAGAAGTTTGCGGAAGTCGGAAGAAGTTTGAAGAAGTCTGCAGAAGTCTGCAGAAGTCTAGAGAAGTCTGGGGAGGTCTGCGGAATTCTGAGAAAGTTTGACAAAATCTGCAGAAGTCTGGAGAAGTTTGAAGAAGTCTGCAGAAGTCTGGAGAAGTCTGGAGAAGTCTGCGGAAGTCTGAAGAAGTTTGAAGTTGTATGCAGAAGTCTGCAGAAGTTTGAAGAAGTCTGGATAAGACGGAAGAAGTCTGCAGAAGTCTAAAGAAGTCTGAAGAAGTCTGGAGAAGACTGAAGAAGTCTGGAGAAGACTGAAGAAGTCTGAAGAAGTCTGAAAAAGTCTGAAGAAGTCTGCGGAATTCTGAAGAAGTTGGACAGAATCTGCAGAAGTCTGGAGAAGGTTGAAGAAGTCTGCAGAAGTCTGGAGAAGTCTGGAGAAGTCTGCGGAAGTCTGAAGAAGTTTGAAGTTGTATGCAGAAGTCTGCAGAAGTCTAGAGAAGTCTGGGGAGGTCTGCGGAATTCTGAAAGAGTTTGACAAAATCTGCAGAAGTCTGGAGAAGTTTGAAGAAGTCTGCAGAAGTCTGGAGAAGTCTGGAGAAGTCTGCGGAAGTCTGAAGAAGTTTGAAGTTGTATGCAGAAGTCTGCAGAAGTTTGAAGAAGTCTGGAGAAGACGGAAGAAGTCTGCAGAAGTCTAAAGAAGTCTGAAGAAGTCTGGAGAAGACTGAAGAAGTCTGAAGAAGTCTGAAAAAGTCTGAAGAAGTCTGCGGAATTCTGAAGAAGTTTGACAGAATCTGCAGAAGTCTGGAGAAGTCTGGAGAAGTCTGGAGAAGTCTAAGGAAGTCGCAAGAAGTTTGAAGAAGTCTGCAGAAGTCTGGAGAAGTCTGAAGAAGTCTGAAGAAGTGTAGAGAAGTCTGGTGAAGTCTGGAGAAGTCTGAAGAAGTTTGAAGAAGTCTGCAAAAGTCTGGAGAAGTCTGGAGAAGTATGAAGAAGTCTGAAGAAGTCTGCTGAAGTCTGCGGAAGTTTGAAGAAGTCTGCAGAAGTCTGGAGAAGTTTGAAGAAGTCTGGAGAAGTATGAAGAAGCCTGAAGAAGTCTGCAGAAGTCTGCATAAGTCTGGAGAAGTCTGGAGAAGTCTGCGGAGGTCGGAAGAAGTTTGAAGAAGTCTGCAGAAGTCTGGAAAAGTCTGGAGAAGTCTGCGGAAGTCTGGAGAAGTCTGAAGAAGTCTGAAGAAGTCTGCAGAAGTTTGAAGAAGAATGCAGAAGTCTGGAGAAGTCTGGAGAAGTCTGAAGAAGTCAGAAGAAGTTTGAAGAAGTCTGCAGAAGTCTGTAGAAGTCTGCAGTAGTATTAAGAAGTCGGAAGAAGTCAGAAGAAGTCTGGAGAAGTCTGGAGAAGTCTGGAGAAGTCTGCAGAAGTCTGTAGAATTCTGCAGTGGTATGAAGAAGTCTGGAGAACTCTGCAGAAGTCTGGAGAAGTCTGGAGAAGTCTGCGGAAGTCTGAAGAAGTTTGAAGTTGTATGCAGAAGTCTGCAGAAGTTTGAAGAAGTCTGGAGAAGACGGAAGAAGTCTGCAGAAGTCTAAAGAAGTCTGAAGAAGTCTGGAGAAGACTGAAGAAGTCTGAAGAAGTCTGAAAAAGTCTGAAGAAGTCTGCGGAATTCTGAAGAAGTTTGACAGAATCTGCAGAAGTCTGGAGAAGTCTGGAGAAGTCTGCGGAAGTCGCAAGAAGTTTGAAGAAGTCTGCAGAAGTCTGGAGAAGTCTGAAGAAGTCTGAAGAAGTGTAGAGAAGTCTGGTGAAGTCTGGAGAAGTCTGAAGAAGTTTGAAGAAGTCTGCAGAAGTCTGGAGAAGTCTGGAGAAGTCTGGAGAAGTATGAAGAAGTCTGAAGAAGTCTGCTGAAGTCTGCGGAAGTTTGAAGAAGTCTGCAGAAGTCTGGAGAAGTTTGAAGAAGTCTGGAGAAGTATGAAGAAGTCTGAAGAAGTGTGCAGAAGTCTGCATAAGTCTGGAGAAGGCTGGAGAAGTTTGCGGAAGTCGGAAGAAGTTTGAAGAAGTCTGCAGAAGTCTGCAGAAGTCTAGAGAAGTCTGGGGAGGTCTGCGGAATTCTGAGAAAGTTTGACAAAATCTGCAGAAGTCTGGAGAAGTTTGAAGAAGTCTGCAGAAGTCTGGAGAAGTCTGGAGAAGTCTGCGGAAGTCTGAAGAAGTTTGAAGTTGTATGCAGAAGTCTGCAGAAGTTTGAAGAAGTCTGGATAAGACGGAAGAAGTCTGCAGAAGTCTAAAGAAGTCTGAAGAAGTCTGGAGAAGACTGAAGAAGTCTGGAGAAGACTGAAGAAGTCTGAAGAAGTCTGAAAAAGTCTGAAGAAGTCTGCGGAATTCTGAAGAAGTTGGACAGAATCTGCAGAAGTCTGGAGAAGGTTGAAGAAGTCTGCAGAAGTCTGGAGAAGTCTGGAGAAGTCTGCGGAAGTCTGAAGAAGTTTGAAGTTGTATGCAGAAGTCTGCAGAAGTCTAGAGAAGTCTGGAGAGGTCTGCGGAATTCTGAAAGAGTTTGACAAAATCTGCAGAAGTCTGGAGAAGTTTGAAGAAGTCTGCAGAAGTCTGGAGAAGTCTGGAGAAGTCTGCGGAAGTCTGAAGAAGTTTGAAGTTGTATGCAGAAGTCTGCAGAAGTTTGAAGAAGTCTGGAGAAGACGGAAGAAGTCTGCAGAAGTCTAAAGAAGTCTGAAGAAGTCTGGAGAAGACTGAAGAAGTCTGAAGAAGTCTGAAAAAGTCTGAAGAAGTCTGCGGAATTCTGAAGAAGTTTGACAGAATCTGCAGAAGTCTGGAGAAGTCTGGAGAAGTCTGGAGAAGTCTAAGGAAGTCGCAAGAAGTTTGAAGAAGTCTGCAGAAGTCTGGAGAAGTCTGAAGAAGTCTGAAGAAGTGTAGAGAAGTCTGGTGAAGTCTGGAGAAGTCTGAAGAAGTTTGAAGAAGTCTGCAAAAGTCTGGAGAAGTCTGGAGAAGTATGAAGAAGTCTGAAGAAGTCTGCTGAAGTCTGCGGAAGTTTGAAGAAGTCTGCAGAAGTCTGGAGAAGTTTGAAGAAGTCTGGAGAAGTATGAAGAAGCCTGAAGAAGTCTGCAGAAGTCTGCATAAGTCTGGAGAAGTCTGGAGAAGTCTGCGGAGGTCGGAAGAAGTTTGAAGAAGTCTGCAGAAGTCTGGAAAAGTCTGGAGAAGTCTGCGGAAGTCTGGAGAAGTCTGAAGAAGTCTGAAGAAGTCTGCAGAAGTTTGAAGAAGAATGCAGAAGTCTGGAGAAGTCTGGAGAAGTCTGAAGAAGTCAGAAGAAGTTTGAAGAAGTCTGCAGAAGTCTGTAGAAGTCTGCAGTAGTATTAAGAAGTCGGAAGAAGTCAGAAGAAGTCTGGTGAAGTCTGGAGAAGTCTGGAGAAGTCTGCAGAAGTCTGTAGAATTCTGCAGTGGTATGAAGAAGTCTGGAGAACTCTGCAGAAGTCTGGAGAAGTCTGGAGAAGTCTGCGGAAGTCTGAAGAAGTTTGAAGTTGTATGCAGAAGTCTGCAGAAGTTTGAAGAAGTCTGGAGAAGACGGAAGAAGTCTGCAGAAGTCTAAAGAAGTCTGAAGAAGTCTGGAGAAGACTGAAGAAGTCTGAAGAAGTCTGAAAAAGTCTGAAGAAGTCTGCGGAATTCTGAAGAAGTTTGACAGAATCTGCAGAAGTCTGGAGAAGTCTGGAGAAGTCTGCGGAAGTCGCAAGAAGTTTGAAGAAGTCTGCAGAAGTCTGGAGAAGTCTGAAGAACTCTGAAGAAGTGTAGAGAAGTCTGGTGAAGTCTGGAGAAGTCTGAAGAAGTTTGAAGAAGTCTGCAGAAGTCTGGAGAAGTCTGGAGAAGTATGAAGAAGTCTGAAGAAGTCTGCTGAAGTCTGCGGAAGTTTGAAGAAGTCTGCAGACGTCTGGAGAAGTTTGAAGAAGTCTGGAGAAGTATGAAGAAGCCTGAAGAAGTCTGCAGAAGTCTGCATAAGTCTGGAGAAGTCTGGAGAAGTCTGCGGAAGTCGGAAGAAGTTTGAAGAAGTCTGCAGAAGTCTGGAAAAGTCTGGAGAAGTCTGCGGAAGTCTGGAGAAGTCTGAAGAAGTCTGAAGAAGTCTGCAGAGGTTTGAAGAAGAATGCAGAAGTCTGGAGAAGTCTGGAGAAGTCTGAAGAAGTCAGAAGAAGTTTGAAGAAGTCTCCAGAAGTCTGTAGAAGTCTGCAGTAGTATTAAGAAGTCGGAAGAAGTCAGAAGAAGTCTGGAGAAGTCTGGAGAAGTCTGCCGAAGTCTGTAGAATTCTGCAGTGGTATGAAGAAGTCTGGAGAAGTCTGCAGAAGTCTGGAGAAGTCTGGAGAAGTCTGCAGAAGTCTGGAGAAGTCTGGAGAAGCCTGCAAAAGTCTGGAGAAGTCTGAAGAAGTCTGGAGAAGTATGAAGAAGTCTGAAGAAGTCTGGAGAAGTCTGGAGAAGTCTGCGGAAGTCGGAAGAAGCTTGAAGAAGTCTTAAGAAGTCTGCAGAAGTCTGGAGAAGTCTGGAGAAGCCTGCAAAAGTCTGGAGAAGTCTGAAGAAGTCTGGAGAAGTATGAAGAAGTCTGAAGAAGTCTGGAGAAGTCTGGAGAAGTCTGCGGAAGTCGGAAGAAGTATGAAGAAGTCTTAAGAAGTCTGCAGAAGTCTAGAGAAGTCTGGGGAGGTCTGCGGAAGTCGGAAGAAGTTTGAAGAAGTCTGCAGAAGTCTGCAGAAGTCTAGAGAAGTCTGGGGAGGTCTGCGGAATTCTGAAAAAGTTTGACAAAATCTGCAGAAGTCTGGAGAAGTTTGAAGAAGTCTGCAGAAGTCTGGAGAGGTCTGGAGAAGTCTGCGGAATTCTGAAGAAGTTTGAAGAAGTCTGCAGAAGTCTGGAGAGGTCTGGAGAAGTCTGCGGAAGTCTGAAGAAGTTTGAAGTTGTATGCAGAAGTCTGCAGAAGTTTGAAGAAGTCTGGAGAAGACTGAAGAAGTCTGCAGAAGTCTAAAGAAGTCTGAAGAAGTCTGGAGAAGACTGAAGAAGTCTGAAGAAGTCTGAAAAAGTCTGAAAAAGTCTGCGGAATTCTGAAGAAGTTTGACACAATCTGCAGAAGTCTGGAGAAGGTTGAAGAAGTCTGCAGAAGTCTGGAGAAGTCTGGAGAAGTCTGCGGAAATCTGAAGATGTTTGAAGTTGAATGCAGGAGCCTGCAGAAGTTTGAGTAATTCTGGAGAAGACTGAAGAAGTCTGCAGAAGTCTAAAGAAGACTGAAGAAGTCTGGAGAAGACTGAAGAAGTCTGAAGAAGTCTGAAAAAGTCTGAAGAAGTCTGAAGAAGTCTGTAGACGTCTGTAGAAGTCTGGAGAAGTATGAAGAAGTCTGAAGAAGTATGAAGAAATGTGAAGAAGTCTGCAGAATTCTGGAAAATTCTGGAGAAGTCTGCAGAAGTCTGGAGAAGTCTGAAGAAGTCTGGAAAATTCTGGAGAATCCTGCAGAAGTCTGGAGAAGTCTGAAGAAGTCTGAAGAAGTCTGCAGAAGTTTGAAGAAGTCTGCAGAAGTCTGGAGAAGTTTGAAGAAGTCTGGAGAAGTGTATATGAAGAAATGTGAAGAAGTCTGCAGAAGTCTGCAGAAGTCTGGAAATTCTGGAGAAGTCTGCAGAAGTCTGGAGAAGTCTGAAGAAGTCTGAAGAAGTCTGCAGATGTTTGAAGAAGAATGCAGAAGTCTGGAGAGGTCTGGAGAAGTCTGAAGAAGTCAGAAGAAGTCTGAAGAAGTCTGAAAAAGTCTGTAGAAGACTGCAGTAGTATTAAGAAGTCGGAAGAAGTCTGAAGAAGTCTGGAGAAGTCTGGAGAAGTTTGAAGAAGTCTGAAGAAGTGTGGAGAAGTCTGGAGAAGTCTGAAGAAGTCTGAAGAAGTTTGAAGAAGTTTGCAGAAGTCTGGAGAAGTCTGGAGAAGTCTAAAGAAATTTGAAGAAATCTGGAGAAGTCTGGAGAAGTCTGGAGAAGTCTGAAGAAGTCTGAAGAAGTTTGAAGAAGTCTGAAAAAGTCTGAAGAGGTCTGAAAAAGTCTGAAGAAGTCTGAAGAAGTCTGCAGACGACTGTAGAAGTCTGGAGAAGTATGAAGAAGTCTGAAGAATTGTAGAGAAGTCTGGTGAAGTCTGGAGAAGTCTGAAGAAGTTTGAAGAAGTCTGCAGAAGTCTGGAGAAGTCTGGAGAAGTATGAAGAAGTCTGAAGAAGTCTGCAGAAGTCTGCAGAAGTCTGCAGAAGTCTGGAGAAGTCTGCGGAAGTCGGAAGAAGTTTGAAGAAGTCTGCAGAAGTCTGGAGAAGTCTGGAGAAGTCTGGAGAAGTCTGCGGAAATCGGAAGAAGTTTGAAGAAGTCTGCAGAAGTCTGGAGAAGTCTGGAGAAGTCTGGGGAAGTCTGAAGGTGTCTGCAGAAGTCTAAAGAAGTCTGAAGAAGTCTGGAGAAGTCTGCAGAAGTCTGAAGAAGTCTGCAGAAGTCTGTAGAATTGAGCAGTAGTATGAAGAAGTCGGAAGAAGTCTGAAGAAGTCTGGAGAAGTCTGGAGAAGTCTGAAGAAGTCTGCAGAAGACTATAGAAGATTGAAGAAGTCTGGAGAAGTCTGCAGAAGTCTGAAGAATTCTGCAGAAGTCTGTAGAATTCTGCAGTAGTATGAAGAAGTCGGAAGAAGTCTGAAGAAGTCTGGAGAAGTCTGGAGTAGTCTGAAGAAGTCTGAAGATGTGTAGAGAAGTCTGGAATAGTCTGCAGAAGTCTGTAGAATTTTGCAGTGGTATGAAGAAGTCTGGAGAAGTCTGCAGAAGTCTGGAGAAGTCTGGAGAAGTCTGCAGAAGTCTGGAGAAGTCTGGAGAAGTCTACAAAAGTGTGGAGAAGTCTGAAGAAGTCTGGAGAAGTCTGCGGAAGTCTGAAGAAGTTTGAAGAAGTCTGCAGAAGTCTGGAGAAGTCTCGAGAAGTCTGCAAAAGTCTGGAGAAGTCTGGAGAAGTCTGGAGAAGTCAGTGGAAGTCTGAAGAAGTTTGAAGAAGTCTGCAGAAGTCTGCAGAAGTCTAGAGAAGTCTGGAGAAATCTGGAGAAGTCTGCAGAAGTCTGAAGAAGTTTGCAGAAGTCTGGAGAAGTCTGGAGAAGTCTAAAGAAATTTGAAGAAATCTGGAGAAGTCTGGAGAAGTCTGAAGAAGTCTGAAGAAGTTTGAAGAAATCTCGAGAAGTCTGGAGAAGTCTGGAGAAGTCTGCGGAAGTCTGAAGAAGTTTGAAGAAGTTTGAAGAAATCTGGAGAAGTCTGGAGAAGTCTGCGGAAGTCGGAAGAAGTTTTAAGAAGTCTGCAGAAGTATGGAGAAGTTTGAAGAAGTCTGCAGAAGTCTGGAGAAGTTTGAAGAAATATGCAGAAGTCTAAAGAAGTCTGGAGAAGTCTGCGGAAGTCGGAAGAAGTTTGAAGAAGTCTGCAGTAGTATGGAGAAGTTTGAAGAAGTCTGCAGAGGTCTAGAGAAGTTTGAAGAAGTCTGCAGAAGTCTAAAGAAGTCTGAAGAAGTCTGGAGAAGGCTGAAGAAGTTTGAAGAAATCTCGAGAAGTCTGGAGAAGTCTGGAGAAGTCTGCGGAAGTCTGAAGAAGTTTGAAGAAGTCTGCAGAAGTCTGGAGAAGTCTGGAGAAGTCTGGGGAAGTCTGAAGGTGTCTGCAGAAGTCTATAGAAGTCTGAAGAAGTCTGGAGAAGTCTGCAGAAGTCTGAAGAAGTCTGCAGAAGTCTGTAGAATTCTGCAGTAGTATGAAGAAGTCTGGAGAAGTCTGCGGAAGTCGGAAGAAGTTTGAAGAAGTCTGCAGTAGTATGGAGAAGTTTGAAGAAGTCTGCAGAGGTCTAGAGAAGTTTGAAGAAGTCTGCAGAAGTCTAAAGAAGTCTGAAGAAGTCTGGAGAAGGCTGAAGAAGTCTGAAGAAGTCTGAAAAAGTCTGAAGAAGTCTGAAGAAGTCTGCAGACGTCTGTAGAAGTCTGGAGAAGTATGAAGAACTCTGGAGAAGTATGAAGAAGTCTGAAGAAGTCTGAAGAAGTCTGTAGAATTCTGCAGTGGTATGAAGAAGTCGGAAGAAGTGTGAAGAAGTCTGTAGAAGTCCGGAGAAGTCTGAAGAAGTCTGAAGAAGTGTAGAGAAGTCTGGTGAAGTCTGGAGAAGTCTGAAGAAGTTTGAAGAAGTCTGCAGAAGTCTGGAGAAGTCTGGAGAAGTCTGGAGAAGTATGAAGAAGTCTGAAGAAGTCTGCAGAAGTCTGCGGAAGTTTGAAGAAGTCTGTAGAAGTCTGGAGAAGTCTGGAGAAGTTTGAAGAACTCTGGAGAAGTATGAAGAAGTCTGAAGAAGTCTGAAGAAGTCTGTAGAATTCTGCAGTGGTATGAAGAAGTCGGAAGAAGTCTGAAGAAGTCTGGAGAAGTCCGGTGAAGTCTGAAGAAGTCTGAAGAAGTGTAGAGAAGTCTGGTGAAGTCTGGAGAAGTCTGAAGAAGTTTGAAGAAGTCTGCAGAAGTCTGGAGAAGTCTGGAGAAGTCTGGAGAAGTATGAAGAAGTCTCAAGAAGTCTGCTGAAGTCTGCGGAAGTTTGAAGAAGTCTGCAGAAGTCTGGAGAAGTTTGAAGAAGTTTGGAGAAGTATGAAGAAGTCTGAAGAAGTCTGCAGAAGTCTGTAGAATTCTGCAGTGGTATGAAGAAGTCGGAAGAAGTCTGAAGAAGTCTGGAGAAGTCTGGAGAAGTCTGAAGAAGTCTGAAGAAGTGTAGAGAAGTCTGGTGAAGTCTGGAGAAGTCTGCAGAAGTCTGTAGAATACTGCAGTGGTATGAAGAAGTCTGGAGAAGTCTGCAGAAGTCTGGAGAAGTCTGGAGAAGTCTGCAGAAGTCTGGAGAAGTCTGGAGAAGTCTGAAGAAGTCTGGAGAAGTCTGCGGAAGTCTGAAGAAGTTCGAAGACGTCTGCAGAAGTCTGGAGAAGTTTGAAGAAATCTGCAGAAGTCTAAAGAAGTCTGGAGAAGTCTGCGGAAGTCGGAAGAAGTTTGAAGAAGTCTGCAGTAGTATGGAGATGTTTGAAGAAGTCTGCAGAGGTCTAGAGAAGTTTGAAGAAGTCTGCAGAAGTCTAAAGAAGTCTGAAGAAGTCTGGAGAAGGCTGAAGAGGTCTGAAGAAGTCTGAAAAAGTCTGAAGAAGTCTGAAGAAGTCTGCAGACGTCTGTAGAAGTCTGGAGAAGTATGAAGAAGTCTGAAGAAGTCTGCAGAAGTCTGCGGAAGTTTGAAAAAGTCTTTAGAAGTCTGGAGAAGTTTGAAGAACTCTGGAGAAGTATGAAGAAGTCTGAAGAAGTCTGCAGAAGTCTGTAGAATTCTGCAGTGGTATGAAGAAGTCGGAAGAAGTCTGAAGAAGTCTGGAGAAGTCCGGAGAAGTCTGAAGAAGTCTGAAGAAGTGTAGAGAAGTCTGGTGAAGTCTGGAGAAGTCTGAAGAAGTTTGAAGAAGTCTGCAGAAGTCTGGAGAAGTCTGGGGAAGTCTGGGGAAGCCTGGAGAATTATGAAGAAGTCTCAAGAAGTCTGCTGAAGTCTGCGGAAGTTTGAAGAAGTCTGTAGAAGTCTGGAGAAGTTTGAACAAGTCTGGAGAAGTATGAAGAAGTCTGAAGAAGTCTGCAGAAGTCTGCAGAAGTCTGTAGAATTCTGCAGTGGTATGAAGAAGTCGGAAGAAGTCTGAAGAAGTCTGGAGAAGTCTGGAGAAGTCTGAAGAAGTCTGAAGAAGTGTAGAGAAGTCTGGTAAAGTCTGGAGAAGTTTGAAGAAGTCTGCAGAAGTCTGGAGAAGTCTGGAGAAGTCTGGAGAAGTATGAAGAAGTCTGAAGAAGTCTGCTGATGTCTGCGGAAGTTTGAAGAAGTCTGCAGAAGTCTGGAGAAGTTTGAAGAAGTCTGGAGAAGTATGAAGAAGTCTGAAGAAGTGTGCAGAAGTCTGCATAAGTCTGGAGAAGCCTGGAGAAGTTTGCGGAAGTCGGAAGAAGTTGCAAGAAGTCTGCAGAAGTCTGCAGAAGTCTAGAGAAGTCTGGGGAGGTCTGCGGAATTCTGAGAAAGTTTGACAAAATTTGCAGAAGTCTGGAGAAGTTTGAAGAAGTCTGCAGAAGTCTGGAGAAGTCTGGAGAAGTCTGCGGAAGTCTGAAGAAGTTTGAAGTTGTATGCAGAAGTCTGCAGAAGTTTGAAGAAGTCTGGAGAAGACTGAAGAAGTCTGCAGAATTCTAAAGAAGTCTGAAGAAGTCTGGAGAAGACTGAAGAATTCTGAAGAAGTCTGAAAAAGTCTGAAGAAGTCTGCGGAATTCTGAAGAAGTTGGACAGAATCTGCAGAAGTCTGGAGAAGGTTGAAGAAGTCTGCAGAAGTCTGGAGAAGTCTGGAGAAGTCTGCGGAAGTCTGAAGAAGTTTGAAGTTGTATGCAGAAGTCTGCAGAAGTCTAGAGAAGTCTGGGGAGGTCTGCGGAATTCTGAAAGAGTTTGACAAAATCTGCAGAAATCTGGAGAAGTTTGAAGAAGTCTGCAGAAGTCTGGAGAAGTCTGGAGAAGCCTGCGGAAGTCTGAAGAAGTTTGAAGTTGTATGCAGAAGTCTGCAGAAGTTTGAAGAAGTCTGGAGAAGACGGAAGAAGTCTGCAGAAGTCTAAAGAAGTCTGAAGAAGTCTGGAGAAGACTGAAGAAGTCTGAAGAAGTCTGAAAAAGTTTGAAGAAGTCTGCGGAATTCTGAAGAAGTTGGACAGAATCTGCAGAAGTCTGGAGAAGGTTGAAGAAGTCTTCAGAAGTCTGGAGAAGTCTGGAGAAGTCTGCGGAAGTCTGAAGAAGTTTGAAGTTGTATGCAGAAGTCTGCAGAAGTCTAGAGAAGTCTGGGGAGGTCTGCGGAATTCAGAAAGAGTTTGACAAAATCTGCAGAAGTCTGGAGAAGTTTGAAGAAGTCTGCAGAAGTCTGCAGAAGTTTGAAGAAGTCTGCAGAAGTCTGGAGAAGTTTGAAGAAGTCTGGAGAAGTATATATGAAGAAATGTGAAGAAGTCTGCAGAAGTCTGCAGAAGTCTGGAAAATTCTGGAGAAGTCTGCAGAAGTCTGTAGAAGTCTGAAGAAGTCTGAAGAAGTCTGCAGATGTTTGAAGAAGAATGCAGAAGCCTGGAGAAGTCTGGAGAAGTCTGAAGAAGTCAGAAGAAGTCTGAAGAAGTCTGAAAAAGTCTAAGAAGTCTGAAGAAGTTTGAAGAAGTTTGCAGAAGTCTGGAGAAGTCTGGAGAAGTCTAAAGAAATTTGAAGAAATCTGGAGAAGTCTGGAGAAGTCTGGAGAAGTCTGAAGAAGTCTGAAGAAGTCTGCAGACGTCTGTAGAAGTCTGGAAAAGTATGAAGAAGTCTGAAGAAGTGTAGAGAAGTCTGGTGAAGTCTGGAGAAGTCTGAAGAACTTTGAAGAAGTCTGCAGAAGTCTGGAGAAGTCTGGAGAAGTCTGAAGAAGTATGAAGAAGTCTGAAGAAGTCTGCAGAAGTCTGCAGAAGTCTGCAGAAGTCTGGAGAAGTCTGCGGAAGTCTGAAGAAGTTTGAAGAAGTCTGCTGAAGTCTGTAGAAGTCTGGAGAAGTATGAAGAGGTCTGAAGAAGTCTGCAGAAGTCTGCAGAAGTCTGGCGAAGTTTGAAGAAGTCTGCAGAAGTCTGGAGAAGTTTGAAGAAGTCTGGAGAAGTATGAAGAAGCCTGAAGAAGCCTGCAGAAGTCTGCAGAAGTCTGTAGCAGTCTGATGAAGTCTGCAGAAGTCTGTAGATGTCTGAAGATGCATGAAGAAGTCTTGAGAAAGTATGAAGAAGACTGCAGATGTCTGCAGAAGTCTTGAGAAGTCTGAAGAAGTTTGAAGAAGTCTGTAGAAGACTGAAGAAGTCTGCAGAAGTCTGGAGAAGTTTGAAGAAGTCTGCAGAAGTCTGAAGAAGTTTGAAGAATCTGACGAAGTCTGAAGAAGTCTGCAGACGTCTGTAGAAGTTTGAAGAAGTCTGAAGAAGTCTGGAGAAGTCTGCAGAAGTCTGCAGACGTCTGGAGACTTTTTCAGACATGTTCAGACTTCTTCGGACCTTTTCAAATTTCTACAGACTTCTGCATGCTTCTTCAAACTTCTTTAGACTTCCGCAGACTTCTACAGACTTCTCCAGACGTCTGCAGACTTTTGCAGACTTCTCCAGACTTCTCCAGACTTCTTCAAACTTCTCCAGACTTCTGCATACAACTTCAAACTTCTTCAATCTTCCGCAGACTTCTCCAGACTTCTGCGGACTTCGTCAAACTTTTCCAGACTTCCGCAGATTTCTTCAAACTTCTTCAAACTTCTTCAGACTTCCGCGGACTTCTGCAGACTTCTTCAGACTTCTTCAAACTTCTCCAGACTTCTATAGACTTCTTCAGTCTTTTGCAGACTTCTTCAGACTTCTGTAGACTTCTTCAAACTTCTTCAGACTGTCGCAGACTTCTCCAGACTTCTTCAGACTTTTTAAAACTTCTACAGACTTCTGCAGACTTCGTCAAACTTCTTCGGACTTCCGCAGACTTCTCCAGACTTCTCCTGACTTCTTCAAACTTCTACATGCGTCTGCAGACTTCTTCAGACTTATTCAGATTCTTCAAACTTCTTCAGACTTATGCAGACTTCTTCAGTCTTCTGCAGACTTCTTCAAACTTCTTCAGACTTCTTTAGACTTCTCCAGACTTCTTCAGGCTCTTCAAGACGTCTTCAGACTTCTTCAGACTTCTTCAGATTCTTCAAACTTCGGCAGGCTTCTTCAAACTTCTCCAGATTTCTGCACACCTCTTCAGATTTCTGCAGACCTCTCCAGACTTTTTCAGACTTCTTCAGAATTCATTAGACCTCTCCAGACTTCTGCAGACTTCTCCAGACTTCTCCAGACTTCTCCAGACTTCTTCAGACTTCGTCTCCAGACTTCTTCAAACTTTTTCAAACTTATTCAGACTTCTGCAGACTTCTTCAAACTTCTCCAGACTTCTACAGACTTCCGCAGACTTCTCCAGACTTCTCCACACTTCTGCAGACTTCTTCAAACCTCTTCAGACTTCTTCATACTGCTGCAGACTTCTTCAGACTTCTGCAGACTTCTCCAGAATTCTTCAGACTTCTCATGACTTCCGCTGACTTCTCCAGACTTCTCCAGACTCCCGCAGACTTCTTCAAACTTCTCCAGACTTCTGCATACTTCTTCAGACTTCTTCAGACTTCTTCAAACTTCTACAGACGTCTGCAGACTTCTTCAGACTTCTTCAGATTCTTCAAACTTCTTCAAACTTCTTCAGACTTCTTTAGACTTCTCCAGACTTCTTCAGACTTCTCAAGACTTCTGCAGACTTCTTCAGTCTTCTGCAGAATTCTTCAAACCTCTTCAGACTTCTTCAAACTTCTCCAGCCTTCTTCAGACTTCTTCAAACATCTTCAGATTTCCGCTGACTTCTCCAGACTTCTCCAGACTCCCGCAGACTTCTTCCAACTTCCCCAGACTTCTGCAGACTTCTCCAGACTTCTTCAGACTTCTTCAGACTTCGTCAGATTCTTCAAACTTCTTCAGATTCTTCAAACTTCTTCAGACTTCTGCAGACTTCTTCAGTCTTCTGCAGACTTCTTCAGACTTCTTCAGACTTCTTTAGACTTCTCCAGACTTCTTCAGACTTCTCAAGACCTCTGCAGACTTCTTCAGTCCTCTGCAGACTTCTTCAACTTCTTGAGACTTCTTCAAACTTCTCCGGCCTTCTGCAGACTTCTTCAAACTTCTCCAGACTTCTGCAGACTTCTTCAAACTTCTTCAGACTTCTTCAAACTTCTCCAGCCTTCTGCAGACTTCCTCAAACATCTTCAGACTTCCGCTGACTTCTCCAGACTTCTTCAGACTTCTCAAGACCTCTGCAGACTTCTTCAGTCCTCTGCAGACTTCTTCAAACTTCTTGAGACTTCTTCAAACTTCTGCGGCCTTCTGCAGACTTCTTCAAACGTCTCCAGACTTCTGCAGACTTCTTCAAACTTCTTCAGACTTCTTTAAACTTTGGCAAACTTCTTCAGACTCCTTCAAACTTCGGCAGACTTCTTCAAACTTCTCCAGATTTCTGCACACTTCTTCAGATTTCTGCAGACTTCTCCAGACTTTTTCAGACTTCTTCAGAATTCATCAGACCTCTCCAGTCTTCTGCAGACTTCTCCAGACTTCTCCAGACTTCTCCAGACTTCTTCAGACTTCTTCTCCAGACTTCTTCAGACTTTTTCAAACTTATTCAGACTTCTGCAGACTTCTTCAAACTTCTCCAGACTTCTACAGACTTCCGCAGACTTCTCCAGACTTCTCCACACTTCTGCAGACTTCTTCAAACCTCTTCAGACTTCTTCATACTGCTGCAGATTTCTTCAGACTTCTGCAGACTTCTCCAGAATTCTTCAGAATTCTCATGACTTCCGCTGACTTCTCCAGACTTCTCCAGACTCCCGCAGACTTCTTCAAACTTCTCCAGACTTCTGCAGACTTCTTCAGACTTCTTCAGACTTCTTCAAACTTCTACAGACGTCTGCAGACTTCTTCAGACTTCTTCAGATTCTTCAAACTTCTTCAAACTTCTTCAGACTTCTTTAGACTTCTCCAGACTTCTTCAGACTTCTCAAGACTTCTGCAGACTTCTTCAGTCTTCTGCAGAATTCTTCAAACCTCTTCAGACTTCTTCAAACTTCTCCAGCCTTCTTCAGACTTCTTCAAACATCTTCAGACTTCCGCTGACTTCTCCAGACTTCTCCAGACTCCCGCAGACTTCTTCAAACTTCTCCAGACTTCTGAAGACTTCTCCAGACTTCTTCAGACTTCTTCAGACTTCTTCAGATTCTTCAAACTTCTTCAGACTTCTGCAGACTTCTTCAGTCTTCTGCAGACTTCTTCAAACTTCTTCAGACTTCTTTAGACTTCTCCAGACTTCTTCAGACTTCTCAAGACCTCTGCAGACTTCTTCAGTCCTCTGCAGACTTCTTCAAACTTCTTGAGACTTCTTCAAACTTCTCCGGCCTTCTGCAGACTTCTTCAAACTTCTCCAGACTTCTGCAAACTTCTTCAAACTTCTTCAGACTTCTTCAAACTTCTCCAGCCTTCTGCAGACTTCCTCAAACATCTTCAGACTTCCGCTGACTTCTCCAGACTTCTTCAGACTTCTCAAGACCTCTGCAGACTTCTTCAGTCCTCTGCAGACTTCTTCAAACTTCTTGAGACTTCTTCAAACTTCTGCGGCCTTCTGCAGACTTCTTCAAACTTCTCCAGACTTCTGCAGACTTCTTCAAACTTCTTCAGACTTCTTCAAACTTCTCCAGACTTCTGCAGACTTCTCCAGCCTTCTGCAGACTTCTTCAAACTTCTTCAGACTTCCGCGGACTTCTTAAAACTTCTTCAGACTTCTGCAGACTTCTCCAGACTTCTTCAGATTTCTTTAGACTTCTACAGACTTCTTCAGTCTTCTGCAGACCTCTTCAAACTTCTTCAGACTTCTTTAGACTTGTTCAGACTTCTTCAAACTTCTCCAGACTTCTGCAGACTTCTTCAGTCTTCTGCAGACTTCTTCAAACTTCTTCAGACTTCTTTAGACTTCTCCAGTAATCTTCAGACTTCTCCAGACTTCTTCAGACTTCTTCAAACTTCTACAGACTTCTGCAGACTTCTTCAGTCTTCCTCAGATTCTTCAAACTTCTTCGGACTTCTGCAGACTTCTTCAGTCTTCTGCAGACTTCTTCAAACTTCTTCAGACTTCTTTAGACTTCTCCAGCCTTCTGCAGACTTCTTCAAACTTCTTCAGACTTCCGCGGACTTCTCCAGACTTCTTCAGACTTCTTCAAACTTCTCCAGACTTCTGCAGACTTCATCAGTCTTCTGCAGACTTCTTCAGACTTCTTCAAACTTCGCCAGCCTTCTGCAGACTTCTTCAAACATCTTCAGACTTCCGCTGACTTCTCCATACTTCTCCAGACTCCCTCAGACTTCTTCCAACTTCTCCAGACTTCTGCAGACTTCTCCAGACTTCTTCAGACTTCTTTAGACCTCTTCAGACTTCTTCAAACTTCTCCAGCCTTCTGCAGACTTCTTCAAACTTCTTCAGACTTCCGCGGACTTCTCCAGACTTCTTCAGACTTCTTCAAACTTCTCCAGAATTCTGCAGACTTCTTCAGCCTTCTGCAGACTTCTTCAGACTTCTTCAAACTTCTCCAGCCTTCTGCAGACTTCTTCAAACATCTTCAGACTTCCGCTGACTTCTCCAGACTTCTCCAGACTCCCGCAGATTTCTTCAAACTTCTTCAGACTTCCGCAGACTTCTCCAGACTTCTCTAGACTTCTGCAGACTTATTCAGACTTCTACAGTTTTCTCCAGACTTCTTCAGATTTCTCCAGATATCTGCAGACTACTTCAGGCTTCTGCAGACTTCTACAGACTTCTGCAGACTTCATCAGACTTCTGCAGAATTCTCAAGACTTCTTCAGATTTCTTTAGACTTCTGCAGATTTCTTCAGTCTTCTGCAGACCTCTTCAAACTTCTTCAGACTTCTTTAGACCCCTGCAGACTTGTTCAAACTTTTCCAGACTTCTGCAGACTTCTTCAGTCTTCTGCAGACTTCTTCAAACTTCTTCAGAGTTCTTTAGACTTCTCCAGACTTCTTCAGACTTCTCAAGACTTCCGCAGACTTCTTCAAACTTCTCCAGCCTTCTGCAGACTTCTCCAGACTTCTTCAGACTTCTTTAAACTTTGGCAGACTTCTTCAGACTCCTTCAAACTTCGGCAGACTTCTTCAAACTTCTCCAGATTTCTGCACACTTCTTCAGATTTCTGCAGACTTCTCCAGACTTTTTCAGACTTCTTCAGAATTCATCAGACCTCTCCAGTCTTCTGCAGACTTCTCCAGACTTCTCCAGACTTCTCCAGACTTCTTCAGACTTCTTCTCCAGACTTCTTCAGACTTTTTCAAACTTATTCAGACTTCTGCAGACTTCTTCAAACTTCTCCAGACTTCTACAGACTTCCGCAGACTTCTCCAGACTTCTCCACACTTCTGCAGACTTCTTCAAACCTCTTCAGACTTCTTCATACTTCTGCAGACTTCTTCAGACTTCTGCAGACTTCTCCAGAATTCTTCAGACTTCTCATGACTTCCGCTGACTTCTCCAGACTTCTCCAGACTCCCGCAGACTTCTTCAAACTTCTCCAGACTTCTGAAGACTTCTCCAGACTTCTTCAGACTTCTTCAGACTTCTTCAGATTCTTCAAACTTCTTCAGACTTCTGCAGACTTCTTCAGTCTTCTGCAGACTTCTTCAAACTTCTTCAGACTTCTTTAGACTTCTCCAGACTTCTTCAGACTTCTCAAGACCTCTGCAGACTTCTTCAGTCCTCTGCAGACTTCTTCAAACTTCTTGAGACTTCTTCAAACTTCTCCGGCCTTCTGCAGACTTCTTCAAACTTCTCCAGACTTCTGCAGACTTCTTCAAACTTCTTCAGACTTCTTCAAACTTCTCCAGCCTTCTGCAGACTTCCTCAAACATCTTCAGACTTCCGCTGACTTCTCCAGAATTCTTCAGACTTCTCAAGACCTCTGCAGACTTCTTCAGTCCTCTGCAGACTTCTTCAAACTTCTTGAGACTTCTTCAAACTTCTGCGGCCTTCTGAAGACTTCTTCAAACTTCTCCAGACTTCTGCAGACTTCTTCAAACTTCTTCAGACTTCTTAAAACTTCTCCAGACTTCTGCAGACTTCTCCAGCCTTCTGCAGACTTCTTCAAACTTCTTCAGACTTCCGCGGACTTCGTCAAACTTCTTCAGACTTCGGCAGACTTCTTCAAACTTCTCCAGACTTCTGCAGACTTCTTCAAACTTCTTCAGACTTCTTCAAACTTCTCCAGACTTCTGCAGACTTCTTCAGTCTTCTGCAGACTTCTTCAGACTTCTTCAAACTTCTCCAGCCTTCTGCAGACTTCTTCAAACATCTTGAGACTTCCGCTGACTTCTCCAGACTTCTCCAGACTCCCGCAGATTTCTTCAAACTTCTTCAGACTTCCGCAGACTTCTTCAAACTTCTTCAGACTTCTTTAGACTTCTCCAGTAATCTTCAAACTTCTTCAGACTTCTTTAGACTTCTCCAGTAATCTTCAGACGTCTGCAGACTTCTTCAGACTTCCTCAGATTCTTCAAACTTCTTCGGACTTCTGCAGACTTCTTCAGTCTTCTGCAGACTTCTTCAAACTTCTTCAGACTTCTTTAGACTTCTCCAACCTTCTGCAGACTTCTTCAAACTTCTTCAGACTTCCGCGGACTTCTCCAGACTTCTTCAGACTTCTTCAAACTTCTCCAGACTTCTGCAGACTTCTTCAGTCTTCTGCAGACTTCTTCAGACTTCTTCAAACTTCGCCAGCCTTCTGCAGACTTCTTCAAACATCTTCAGACTTCCGCTGACTTCTCCAGACTTCTCCAGACTCCCTCAGACTTCTTCAAACTTCTCCAGACCTCTGCAGACTTCTCCAGACTTCTTCAGACTTCTTTAGACCTCTTCAGACTTCTTCAAACTTCTCCAGCCTTCTGCAGACTTCTTCAAACTTCTTCAGACTTCCGCGGACTTCTCCAGACTTCTTCAGACTTCTTCAAACTTCTCCAGACTTCTGCAGACTTCTTCAGTCTTCTGCAGACTTCTTCAGACTTCTTCAAACTTCTTCAGCCTTCTGCAGACTTCTTCAAACATCTTAAGACTTCCGCTGACTTCTCCAGACTTCTCCAGACTCCCGCAGATTTCTTCAAACTTCTTCAGACTTCCGCAGACTTCTCCAGACTTCTCTAGACTTCTGCAGACTTATTCAGACTTCTACAGTCTTCTCCAGACTTCTTCAGACTTCTCCAGATATCTGCAGACTACTTCAGGCTTCTGCAGACTTCTACAGACTTCTGCAGACTTCTTCAGACTTCTTCAGATTCTTCAAACTTCTTCAGATTCTTCAAACTTCTTCAGACTTCTGCAGACTTCTTCGGTCTTCTGCAGACTTCTTCAAACTTCTTCAGACTTCTTTAGACTTCTCCAGACATCTTCAGACTTCTCAAGACCTCTGCAGACTTCTTCAGTCCTCTGCAGACTTCTTCAACTTCTTGAGACTTCTTCAAACTTCTCCGGCCTTCTGCAGACTTCTTCAAACTTCTCCAGACTTCTGCAGACTTCTTCAAACTTCTTCAGACTTCTTCAAACTTCTCCAGCCTTCTGCAGACTTCCTCAAACATCTTCAGACTTCCGCTGACTTCTCCAGACTTCTTCAGACTTCTCAAGACCTCTGCAGACTTCTTCAGTCCTCTGCAGACTTCTTTAAACTTCTTGAGACTTCTTCAAACTTCTGCGGCCTTCTGCAGACTTCTTCAAACTTCTCCAGACTTCTGCAGACTTCTTCAAACTTCTTCAGACTTCTTCAAACTTCTCCAGACTTCTGCAGACTTCTCCAGCCTTCTGCAGACTTCTTCAAACTTCTTCAGACTTCCGCGGACATCGTTAAACTTCTTCAGACTTCTGCAGACTTCTTCAAACTTCTCCAGACTTCTGCAGACTTCTTCAAACTTCTTCAGACTTCTTCAAACTTCTCCAGACTTCTGCAGACTTCTTCAGTCTTCTGCAGACTTCTTCAGACTTCTTCAAACTTCTCCAGCCTTCTGCAGACTTCTTCAAACATCTTGAGACTTCCGCTGACTTCTCCAGACTTCTCCAGACTCCCGCAGATTTCTTCAAACTTCTTCAGACTTCCGCAGACTTCTCCAGACTTCTCTAGAATTCTGCAGACTTATTCAGACTTCTACAGTCTTCTCCAGACTTCTTCAGACTTCTCCAGATATCTGCAGACTACTTCAGGTTTCTGAAGACTTCTGCAGACTTCTCCATACTTTCTCAGACATCTTCATGCTTCTCCAGACTTCTACAGACTTCTGCAGACTTCATCAGACTTCTGCAGGCTTCTCAAGACTTCTTCAGATTTCTTTAGACTTCTGCAGATTTCTTCAGTCTTCTGCAGACCTCTTCAAACTTCTTCAGAATTCTTTAGACTTCTGCAGACTTTTTCAAACTTCTCCAGACTTCTGCAGACTTCTTCAGTCTTCTGCAGACTTCTTCAAACTTCTTCAGAGTTCTTTAGACTTCTCCAGACTTCTTCAGACTTCTCAAGACTTCCGCAGACTTCTTCAAACTTCTCCCGCCTTCTGCAGATTTCTGCAGACTTCTTCAAACTTCTCCAGACATCTGCAGACTTCTTCAGTCTTCTGCAGACTTCTTCAAACTTCTTCAGAGTTCTTTAGACTTCTCCAGACTTCTTCAGACTTCTCAAGACTTCTGCAGACTTCTTCAAACTTCTCCAGACTTCTGCGGACTTCTTCAGTCTTCTGCAGACTTCTTCAAACTTCTTCAGAGTTCTTTAGACTTCTCCAGACTTCTTCAAACTTCTCCAGACTTCTGCAGACTTCTTCAGTCTTCTGCAGACTTCTTCAAACTTCTTCAGAGTTCTTCAAACTTCTCCAGACTTCTGCAGACTTCTTCAGTCTTCTGCAGACTTCTTCAAACTTCTTCAGAGTTCTTTAGACTTCTCCAGACTTCTTCAGACTTCTCAAGACTTCCGCAGACTTCTTCAGACTTCTCAAGATTTCCGCAGACTTCTTCAAACTTCTCCAGCCGTCTTCAGACTTCTCAAGACCTCTGCAGACTTCTTCAGTCCTCTGCAAACTTCTTCAAACTTCTTGAGACTTCTTCAAACTTCTCCGGCCTTCTGCAGACTTCTTCAAACTTCTCCAGACTTCTGCAGACTTCTTCAAACTTCTTCAGACTTCTTCAAACTTCTCCACACTTCTGCAGACTTCTCCAGCCTTCTGCAGACTTCTTCAAACTTCTTCAGACTTCCGCGGACTTCTCCAGACTTCTTCAGACTTCTTCAAACTTCTCCAGACTTCTGCAGACTTCTTCAGTCTTCTGAAGACTTCTTCCAACTTCTTCAGACTTCTTCAAACTTCTCCAACCTTCTCCAGACTTCTTCAGACTTCTTCAAACTTCTGCAGACTTCTCCAGACTTCTTCAAACTTCTTCAGACTTCTGTAGACTTCTTCAAACTTCTTCAGACTGTCGCAGACTTCTCCAGACTTCTTCAGACTTTTTAAAACTTCTACAGGCTTCTGCAGACTTCGTCAAACTTCTTCGGACTTCCGCAGACTTCTCCTGACTTCTTCAAACTTCTACAGACGTCTGCAGACTTCTTCAGACTTATTCAGATTCTTCAAACTTCTTCAGACTTCTGCAGACTCCTTCAGTCTTCTGCAGACTTCTTCAAACTTCTTCAGACTTCTTTAGACTTCTCCAGACTTCTTCAGACTCTTCAAGATGTCTTCAGACTTCTTCAGACTTCTTCAGATTCTTAAAACTTCTTCAGACTTCTGCAGACTTCTTCAGTCTTCTGCAGACGTCTTCAAACTTCTACAGACGTCTGCAGACTTCTCCAGACTTCTTCAAACTTCTACAGGCGTCTGCAGACTTCTTCAGACTTCGTCAGATTCTTCAAACTTCTTCAGACTTCTTCAGACTTCTTTAGACTTCTGCAGACTTCGTCAAACTTCTCCAGACTTCTGCAGACTTCTGCAGACTTCTCCAGACTTCTCCAGACTTCTGCAGACTTCATCAGTCTTCTGCAGACTTCTTCAGACTTCTTCAAACTTCGCCAGCCTTCTGCAGACTTCTTCAAACATCTTCAGACTTCCGCTGACTTCTCCATACTTCTCCAGACTCCCTCAGACTTCTTCCAACTTCTCCAGACTTCTGCAGACTTCTCCAGACTTCTTCAGACTTCTTTAGACCTCTTCAGACTTCTTCAAACTTCTTCAGCCTTCTGCAGACTTCTTCAAACTTCTTCAGACTTCCGCGGACTTCTCCAGACTTCTTCAGACTTCTTCAAACTTCTCCAGAATTCTGCAGACTTCTTCAGTCTTCTGCAGACTTCTTCAGACTTCTTCAAACTTCTCCAGCCTTCTGCAGACTTCTTCAAACATCTTCAGACTTCCGCTGACTTCTCCAGACTTCTCCAGACTCCCGCAGATTTCTTCAAACTTCTTCAGACTTCCGCAGACTTCTCCAGACTTCTCTAGACTTCTGCAGACTTATTCAGACTTCTACAGTTTTCTCCAGACTTCTTCAGATTTCTCCAGATATCTGCAGACTACTTCAGGCTTCTGCAGACTTCTACAGACTTCTGCAGACTTCATCAGACTTCTGCAGAATTCTCAAGACTTCTTCAGATTTCTTTAGACTTCTGCAGATTTCTTCAGTCTTCTGCAGACCTCTTCAAACTTCTTCAGACTTCTTTAGACCCCTGCAGACTTGTTCAAACTTTTCCAGACTTCTGCAGACTTCTTCAGTCTTCTGCAGACTTCTTCAAACTTCTTCAGAGTTCTTTAGACTTCTCCAGACTTCTTCAGACTGCTCAAGACTTCCGCAGACTTCTTCAAACTTCTCCAGCCTTCTGCAGACTTCTCCAGACTTCTTCAGACTTCTTTAAACTTTGGCAGACTTCTTCAGACTCCTTCAAACTTCGGCAGACTTCTTCAAACTTCTCCAGATTTCTGCACACTTCTTCAGATTTCTGCAGACTTCTCCAGACTTTTTCAGACTTCTTCAGAATTCATCAGACCTCTCCAGTCTTCTGCAGACTTCTCCAGACTTCTCCAGACTTCTCCAGACTTCTTCAGACTTCTTCTCCAGACTTCTTCAGACTTTTTCAAACTTATTCAGACTTCTGCAGACTTCTTCAAACTTCTCCAGACTTCTACAGACTTCCGCAGACTTCTCCAGACTTCTCCACACTTCTGCAGACTTCTTCAAACCTCTTCAGACTTCTTCATACTTCTGCAGACTTCTTCAGACTTCTGCAGACTTCTCCAGAATTCTTCAGACTTCTCATGACTTCCGCTGACTTCTCCAGACTTCTCCAGACTCCCGCAGACTTCTTCAAACTTCTCCAGACTTCTGAAGACTTCTCCAGACTTCTTCAGACTTCTTCAGACTTCTTCAGATTCTTCAAACTTCTTCAGACTTCTGCAGACTTCTTCAGTCTTCTGCAGACTTCTTCAAACTTCTTCAGACTTCTTTAGACTTCTCCAGACTTCTTCAGACTTCTCAAGACCTCTGCAGACTTCTTCAGTCCTCTGCAGACTTCTTCAAACTTCTTGAGACTTCTTCAAACTTCTCCGGCCTTCTGCAGACTTCTTCAAACTTCTCCAGACTTCTGCAGACTTCTTCAAACTTCTTCAGACTTCTTCAAACTTCTCCAGCCTTCTGCAGACTTCCTCAAACATCTTCAGACTTCCGCTGACTTCTCCAGAATTCTTCAGACTTCTCAAGACCTCTGCAGACTTCTTCAGTCCTCTGCAGACTTCTTCAAACTTCTTGAGACTTCTTCAAACTTCTGCGGCCTTCTGAAGACTTCTTCAAACTTCTCCAGACTTCTGCAGACTTCTTCAAACTTCTTCAGACTTCTTAAAACTTCTCCAGACTTCTGCAGACTTCTCCAGCCTTCTGCAGACTTCTTCAAACTTCTTCAGACTTCCGCGGACTTCGTCAAACTTCTTCAGACTTCGGCAGACTTCTTCAAACTTCTCCAGACTTCTGCAGACTTCTTCAAACTTCTTCAGACTTCTTCAAACTTCTCCAGACTTCTGCAGACTTCTTCAGTCTTCTGCAGACTTCTTCAGACTTCTTCAAACTTCTCCAGCCTTCTGCAGACTTCTTCAAACATCTTGAGACTTCCGCTGACTTCTCCAGACTTCTCCAGACTCCCGCAGATTTCTTCAAACTTCTTCAGACTTCCGCAGACTTCTTCAAACTTCTTCAGACTTCTTTAGACTTCTCCAGTAATCTTCAAACTTCTTCAGACTTCTTTAGACTTCTCCAGTAATCTTCAGACGTCTGCAGACTTCTTCAGACTTCCTCAGATTCTTCAAACTTCTTCGGACTTCTGCAGACTTCTTCAGTCTTCTGCAGACTTCTTCAAACTTCTTCAGACTTCTTTAGACTTCTCCAACCTTCTGCAGACTTCTTCAAACTTCTTCACACTTCCGCGGACTTCTCCAGACTTCTTCAGACTTCTTCAAACTTCTCCAGACTTCTGCAGACTTCTTCAGTCTTCTGCAGACTTCTTCAGACTTCTTCAAACTTCGCCAGCCTTCTGCAGACTTCTTCAAACATCTTCAGACTTCCGCTGACTTCTCCAGACTTCTCCAGACTCCCTCAGACTTCTTCAAACTTCTCCAGACCTCTGCAGACTTCTCCAGACTTCTTCAGACTTCTTTAGACCTCTTCAGACTTCTTCAAACTTCTCCAGCCTTCTGCAGACTTCTTCAAACTTCTTCAGACTTCCGCGGACTTCTCCAGACTTCTTCAGACTTCTTCAAACTTCTCCAGACTTCTGCAGACTTCTTCAGTCTTCTGCAGACTTCTTCAGACTTCTTCAAACTTCTTCAGCCTTCTGCAGACTTCTTCAAACATCTTAAGACTTCCGCTGACTTCTCCAGACTTCTCCAGACTCCCGCAGATTTCTTCAAACTTCTTCAGACTTCCGCAGACTTCTCCAGACTTCTCTAGACTTCTGCAGACTTATTCAGACTTCTACAGTCTTCTCCAGACTTCTTCAGACTTCTCCAGATATCTGCAGACTACTTCAGGCTTCTGCAGACTTCTACAGACTTCTGCAGACTTCATCAGACTTCTGCAGAATTCTCAAGACTTCTTCAGATTTCTTTAGACTTCTGCAGATTTCTTCAGTCCTCTGCAGACCTCTTCAAACTTCTTCAGACTTCTTTAGACCCCTGCAGACTTCTTCAAACTTTTCCAGACTTCTGCAGACTTCTTCAGTCTTCTGCAGACTTCTTCAAACTTCTTCAGAGTTCTTTAGACTTCTCCAGACTTCTTCAGACTTCTCAAGACTTCCGCAGACTTCTTCAAACTTCTCCAGCCTTCTGCAGACTTCTCCAGACTTCTTCAGACTTCTTTAAACTTTGGCAGACTTCTTCAGACTCCTTCAAACTTCGGCAGACTTCTTCAAACTTCTCCAGATTTCTGCACACTTCTTCAGATTTCTGCAGACTTCTCCAGACTTTTTCAGACTTCTTCAGAATTCATCAGACCTCTCCAGTCTTCTGCAGACTTCTCCAGACTTCTCCAGACTTCTCCAGACTTCTTCAGACTTCTTCTCCAGACTTCTTCAGACTTTTTCAAACTTATTCAGACTTCTGCAGACTTCTTCAAACTTCTCCAGACTTCTACAAACTTCCGCAGACTTCTCCAGACTTCTCCACACTTCTGCAGACTTCTTCAAACCTCTTCAGACTTCTTCATACTGCTGCAGACTTCTTCAGACTTCTGCAGACTTCTCCAGAATTCTTCAGACTTCTCATGACTTCCGCTGACTTCTCCAGACTTCTCCAGACTCCCGCAGACTTCTTCAAACTTCTCCAGACTTCTGCATACTTCACCAGACTTCTTCAGACTTCTTCAAACTTCTACAGACGTCTGCAGACTTCTTCAGACTTCTTCAGATTCTTCAAACTTCTTCAAACTTCTTCAGACTTCTTTAGACTTCTCCAGACTTCTTCAGACTTCTCAAGACTTCTGCAGACTTCTTCAGTCTTCTGCAGAATTCTTCAAACCTCTTCAGACTTCTTCAAACTTCTCCAGCCTTCTTCAGACTTCTTCAAACATCTTCAGACTTCCGCTGACTTCTCCAGACTTCTCCAGACTCCCGCAGACTTCTTCCAACTTCCCCTGACTTCTGCAGACTTCTGCAGACTTCTTCAGACTTCTTCAGACTTCTTCAGATTCTTCAAACTTCTTCAGATTCTTCAAACTTCTTCAGACTTCTGCAGACTTCTTCGGTCTTCTGCAGACTTCTTCAAACTTCTTCAGACTTCTTTAGACTTCTCCAGACATCTTCAGACTTCTCAAGACCTCTGCAGACTTCTTCAGTCCTCTGCAGACTTCTTCAACTTCTTGAGACTTCTTCAAACTTCTCCGGCCTTCTGCAGACTTCTTCAAACTTCTCCAGACTTCTGCAGACTTCTTCAAACTTCTTCAGACTTCTTCAAACTTCTCCAGCCTTCTGCAGACTTCCTCAAACATCTTCAGACTTCCGCTGACTTCTCCAGACTTCTTCAGACTTCTCAAGACCTCTGCAGACTTCTTCAGTCCTCTGCAGACTTCTTTAAACTTCTTGAGACTTCTTCAAACTTCTGCGGCCTTCTGCAGACTTCTTCAAACTTCTCCAGACTTCTGCAGACTTCTTCAAACTTCTTCAGACTTCTTCAAACTTCTCCAGACTTCTGCAGACTTCTCCAGCCTTCTGCAGACTTCTTCAAACTTCTTCAGACTTCCGCGGACATCGTTAAACTTCTTCAGACTTCTGCAGACTTCTTCAAACTTCTCCAGACTTCTGCAGACTTCTTCAAACTTCTTCAGACTTCTTCAAACTTCTCCAGACTTCTGCAGACTTCTTCAGTCTTCTGCAGACTTCTTCAGACTTCTTCAAACTTCTCCAGCCTTCTGCAGACTTCTTCAAACATCTTGAGACTTCCGCTGACTTCTCCAGACTTCTCCAGACTCCCGCAGATTTCTTCAAACTTCTTCAGACTTCCGCAGACTTCTCCAGACTTCTCTAGAATTCTGCAGACTTATTCAGACTTCTACAGTCTTCTCCAGACTTCTTCAGACTTCTCCAGATATCTGCAGACTACTTCAGGTTTCTGAAGACTTCTGCAGACTTCTTCATACTTTCTCAGACATCTTCATGCTTCTCCAGACTTCTACAGACTTCTGCAGACTTCATCAGACTTCTGCAGGCTTCTCAAGACTTCTTCAGATTTCTTTAGACTTCTGCAGATTTCTTCAGTCTTCTGCAGACCTCTTCAAACTTCTTCAGAATTCTTTAGACTTCTGCAGACTTTTTCAAACTTCTCCAGACTTCTGCAGACTTCTTCAGTCTTCTGCAGACTTCTTCAAACTTCTTCAGAGTTCTTTAGACTTCTCCAGACTTCTTCAGACTTCTCAAGACTTCCGCAGACTTCTTCAAACTTCTCCCGCCTTCTGCAGATTTCTGCAGACTTCTTCAAACTTCTCCAGACTTCTGCAGACTTCTTCAGTCTTCTGCAGACTTCTTCAAACTTCTTCAGAGTTCTTTAGACTTCTCCAGACTTCTTCAGACTTCTCAAGACTTCTGCAGACTTCTTCAAACTTCTCCAGACTTCTGCGGACTTCTTCAGTCTTCTGCAGACTTCTTCAAACTTCTTCAGAGTTCTTTAGACTTCTCCAGACTTCTTCAAACTTCTCCAGACTTCTGCAGACTTCTTCAGTCTTCTGCAGACTTCTTCAAACTTCTTCAGAGTTCTTCAAACTTCTCCAGACTTCTGCAGACTTCTTCAGTCTTCTGCAGACTTCTTCAAACTTCTTCAGAGTTCTTTAGACTTCTCCAGACTTCTTCAGACTTCTCAAGACTTCCGCAGACTTCTTCAGACTTCTCAAGATTTCCGCAGACTTCTTCAAACTTCTCCAGCCGTCTTCAGACTTCTCAAGACCTCTGCAGACTTCTTCAGTCCTCTGCAAACTTCTTCAAACTTCTTGAGACTTCTTCAAACTTCTCCGGCCTTCTGCAGACTTCTTCAAACTTCTCCAGACTTCTGCAGACTTCTTCAAACTTCTTCAGACTTCTTCAAACTTCTCCACACTTCTGCAGACTTCTCCAGCCTTCTGCAGACTTCTTCAAACTTCTTCAGACTTCCGCGGACTTCTCCAGACTTCTTCAGACTTCTTCAAACTTCTCCAGACTTCTGCAGACTTCTTCAGTCTTCTGAAGACTTCTTCCAACTTCTTCAGACTTCTTCAAACTTCTCCAGCCTTCTCCAGACTTCTTCAGACTTCTTCAAACTTCTGCAGACTTCTCCAGACTTCTTCAAACTTCTTCAGACTTCTGTAGACTTCTTCAAACTTCTTCAGACTGTCGCAGACTTCTCCAGACTTCTTCAGACTTTTTAAAACTTCTACAGGCTTCTGCAGACTTCGTCAAACTTCTTCGGACTTCCGCAGACTTCTCCTGACTTCTTCAAACTTCTACAGACGTCTGCAGACTTCTTCAGACTTATTCAGATTCTTCAAACTTCTTCAGACTTCTGCAGACTCCTTCAGTCTTCTGCAGACTTCTTCAAACTTCTTCAGACTTCTTTAGACTTCTCCAGACTTCTTCAGACTCTTCAAGATGTCTTCAGACTTCTTCAGACTTCTTCAGATTCTTAAAACTTCTTCAGACTTCTGCAGACTTCTTCAGTCTTCTGCAGACGTCTTCAAACTTCTACAGACGTCTGCAGACTTCTCCAGACTTCTTCAAACTTCTACAGGCGTCTGCAGACTTCTTCAGACTTCGTCAGATTCTTCAAACTTCTTCAGACTTCTTCAGACTTCTTTAGACTTCTGCAGACTTCGTCAAACTTCTCCAGACTTCTGCAGACTTCTGCAGACTTCTCCAGACTTCTCCAGACTTCTGCAGACTTCATCAGTCTTCTGCAGACTTCTTCAGACTTCTTCAAACTTCGCCAGCCTTCTGCAGACTTCTTCAAACATCTTCAGACTTCCGCTGACTTCTCCATACTTCTCCAGACTCCCTCAGACTTCTTCCAACTTCTCCAGACTTCTGCAGACTTCTCCAGACTTCTTCAGACTTCTTTAGACCTCTTCAGACTTCTTCAAACTTCTTCAGCCTTCTGCAGACTTCTTCAAACTTCTTCAGACTTCCGCGGACTTCTCCAGACTTCTTCAGACTTCTTCAAACTTCTCCAGAATTCTGCAGACTTCTTCAGTCTTCTGCAGACTTCTTCAGACTTCTTCAAACTTCTCCAGCCTTCTGCAGACTTCTTCAAACATCTTCAGACTTCCGCTGACTTCTCCAGACTTCTCCAGACTCCCGCAGATTTCTTCAAACTTCTTCAGACTTCCGCAGACTTCTCCAGACTTCTCTAGACTTCTGCAGACTTATTCAGACTTCTACAGTTTTCTCCAGACTTCTTCAGATTTCTCCAGATATCTGCAGACTACTTCAGGCTTCTGCAGACTTCTACAGACTTCTGCAGACTTCATCAGACTTCTGCAGAATTCTCAAGACTTCTTCAGATTTCTTTAGACTTCTGCAGATTTCTTCAGTCTTCTGCAGACCTCTTCAAACTTCTTCAGACTTCTTTAGACCCCTGCAGACTTGTTCAAACTTTTCCAGACTTCTGCAGACTTCTTCAGTCTTCTGCAGACTTCTTCAAACTTCTTCAGAGTTCTTTAGACTTCTCCAGACTTCTTCAGACTTCTCAAGACTTCCGCAGACTTCTTCAAACTTCTCCAGCCTTCTGCAGACTTCTCCAGACTTCTTCAGACTTCTTTAAACTTTGGCAGACTTCTTCAGACTCCTTCAAACTTCGGCAGACTTCTTCAAACTTCTCCAGATTTCTGCAGACTTCTTCAAACTTCTTGAGACTTCTTCAAACTTCTGCGGCCTTCTGCAGACTTCTTCAAACTTCTCCAGACTTCTGCAGACTTCTTCAAACTTCTTCAGACTTCTTTAAACTTTGGCAAACTTCTTCAGACTCCTTCAAACTTCGGCAGACTTCTTCAAACTTCTCCAGATTTCTGCACACTTCTTCAGATTTCTGCAGACTTCTCCAGACTTTTTCAGACTTCTTCAGAATTCATCAGACCTCTCCAGTCTTCTGCAGACTTCTCCAGACTTCTCCAGACTTCTCCAGACTTCTTCAGACTTCTTCTCCAGACTTCTTCAGACTTTTTCAAACTTATTCAGACTTCTGCAGACTTCTTCAAACTTCTCCAGACTTCTACAGACTTCCGCAGACTTCTCCAGACTTCTCCACACTTCTGCAGACTTCTTCAAACCTCTTCAGACTTCTTCATACTGCTGCAGATTTCTTCAGACTTCTGCAGACTTCTCCAGAATTCTTCAGAATTCTCATGACTTCCGCTGACTTCTCCAGACTTCTCCAGACTCCCGCAGACTTCTTCAAACTTCTCCAGACTTCTGCAGACTTCTTCAGACTTCTTCAGACTTCTTCAAACTTCTACAGACGTCTGCAGACTTCTTCAGACTTCTTCAGATTCTTCAAACTTCTTCAAACTTCTTCAGACTTCTTTAGACTTCTCCAGACTTCTTCAGACTTCTCAAGACTTCTGCAGACTTCTTCAGTCTTCTGCAGAATTCTTCAAACCTCTTCAGACTTCTTCAAACTTCTCCAGCCTTCTTCAGACTTCTTCAAACATCTTCAGACTTCCGCTGACTTCTCCAGACTTCTCCAGACTCCCGCAGACTTCTTCAAACTTCTCCAGACTTCTGAAGACTTCTCCAGACTTCTTCGGACTTCTTCAGACTTCTTCAGATTCTTCAAACTTCTTCAGACTTCTGCAGACTTCTTCAGTCTTCTGCAGACTTCTTCAAACTTCTTCAGACTTCTTTAGACTTCTCCAGACTTCTTCAGACTTCTCAAGACCTCTGCAGACTTCTTCAGTCCTCTGCAGACTTCTTCAAACTTCTTGAGACTTCTTCAAACTTCTCCGGCCTTCTGCAGACTTCTTCAAACTTCTCCAGACTTCTGCAAACTTCTTCAAACTTCTTCAGACTTCTTCAAACTTCTCCAGCCTTCTGCAGACTTCCTCAAACATCTTCAGACTTCCGCTGACTTCTCCAGACTTCTTCAGACTTCTCAAGACCTCTGCAGACTTCTTCAGTCCTCTGCAGACTTCTTCAAACTTCTTGAGACTTCTTCAAACTTCTGCGGCCTTCTGCAGACTTCTTCAAACTTCTCCAGACTTCTGCAGACTTCTTCAAACTTCTTCAGACTTCTTCAAACTTCTCCAGACTTCTGCAGACTTCTCCAGCCTTCTGCAGACTTCTTCAAACTTCTTCAGACTTCCGCGGACTTCTTAAAACTTCTTCAGACTTCTGCAGACTTCTCCAGACTTCTTCAGATTTCTTTAGACTTCTACAGACTTCTTCAGTCTTCTGCAGACCTCTTCAAACTTCTTCAGACTTCTTTAGACTTGTTCAGACTTCTTCAAACTTCTCCAGACTTCTGCAGACTTCTTCAGTCTTCTGCAGACTTCTTCAAACTTCTTCAGACTTCTTTAGACTTCTCCAGTAATCTTCAGACTTCTCCAGACTTCTTCAGACTTCTTCAAACTTCTACAGACTTCTGCAGACTTCTTCAGTCTTCCTCAGATTCTTCAAACTTCTTCGGACTTCTGCAGACTTCTTCAGTCTTCTGCAGACTTCTTCAAACTTCTTCAGACTTCTTTAGACTTCTCCAGCCTTCTGCAGACTTCTTCAAACTTCTTCAGACTTCCGCGGACTTCTCCAGACTTCTTCAGACTTTTTCAAACTTCTCCAGACTTCTGCAGACTTCATCAGTCTTCTGCAGACTTCTTCAGACTTCTTCAAACTTCGCCAGCCTTCTGCAGACTTCTTCAAACATCTTCAGACTTCCGCTGACTTCTCCATACTTCTCCAGACTCCCTCAGACTTCTTCCAACTTCTCCAGACTTCTGCAGACTTCTCCAGACTTCTTCAGACTTCTTTAGACCTCTTCAGACTTCTTCAAACTTCTCCAGCCTTCTGCAGACTTCTTCAAACTTCTTCAGACTTCCGCGGACTTCTCCAGACTTCTTCAGACTTCTTCAAACTTCTCCAGAATTCTGCAGACTTCTTCAGCCTTCTGCAGACTTCTTCAGACTTCTTCAAACTTCTCCAGCCTTCTGCAGACTTCTTCAAACATCTTCAGACTTCCGCTGACTTCTCCAGACTTCTCCAGACTCCCGCAGATTTCTTCAAACTTCTTCAGACTTCCGCAGACTTCTCCAGACTTCTCTAGACTTCTGCAGACTTATTCAGACTTCTACAGTTTTCTCCAGACTTCTTCAGATTTCTCCAGATATCTGCAGACTACTTCAGGCTTCTGCAGACTTCTACAGACTTCTGCAGACTTCATCAGACTTCTGCAGAATTCTCAAGACTTCTTCAGATTTCTTTAGACTTCTGCAGATTTCTTCAGTCTTCTGCAGACCTCTTCAAACTTCTTCAGACTTCTTTAGACCCCTGCAGACTTGTTCAAACTTTTCCAGACTTCTGCAGACTTCTTCAGTCTTCTGCAGACTTCTTCAAACTTCTTCAGAGTTCTTTAGACTTCTCCAGACTTCTTCAGACTTCTCAAGACTTCCGCAGACTTCTTCAAACTTCTCCAGCCTTCTGCAGACTTCTCCAGACTTCTTCAGACTTCTTTAAACTTTGGCAGACTTCTTCAGACTCCTTCAAACTTCGGCAGACTTCTTCAAACTTCTCCAGATTTCTGCACACTTCTTCAGATTTCTGCAGACTTCTCCAGACTTTTTCAGACTTCTTCAGAATTCATCAGACCTCTCCAGTCTTCTGCAGACTTCTCCAGACTTCTCCAGACTTCTCCAGACTTCTTCAGACTTCTTCTCCAGACTTCTTCAGACTTTTTCAAACTTATTCAGACTTCTGCAGACTTCTTCAAACTTCTCCAGACTTCTACAGACTTCCGCAGACTTCTCCAGACTTCTCCACACTTCTGCAGACTTCTTCAAACCTCTTCAGACTTCTTCATACTTCTGCAGACTTCTTCAGACTTCTGCAGACTTCTCCAGAATTCTTCAGACTTCTCATGACTTCCGCTGACTTCTCCAGACTTCTCCAGACTCCCGCAGACTTCTTCAAACTTCTCCAGACTTCTGAAGACTTCTCCAGACTTCTTCAGACTTCTTCAGACTTCTTCAGATTCTTCAAACTTCTTCAGACTTCTGCAGACTTCTTCAGTCTTCTGCAGACTTCTTCAAACTTCTTCAGACTTCTTTAGACTTCTCCAGACTTCTTCAGACTTCTCAAGACCTCTGCAGACTTCTTCAGTCCTCTGCAGACTTCTTCAAACTTCTTGAGACTTCTTCAAACTTCTCCGGCCTTCTGCAGACTTCTTCAAACTTCTCCAGACTTCTGCAGACTTCTTCAAACTTCTTCAGACTTCTTCAAACTTCTCCAGCCTTCTGCAGACTTCCTCAAACATCTTCAGACTTCCGCTGACTTCTCCAGAATTCTTCAGACTTCTCAAGACCTCTGCAGACTTCTTCAGTCCTCTGCAGACTTCTTCAAACTTCTTGAGACTTCTTCAAACTTCTGCGGCCTTCTGAAGACTTCTTCAAACTTCTCCAGACTTCTGCAGACTTCTTCAAACTTCTTCAGACTTCTTAAAACTTCTCCAGACTTCTGCAGACTTCTCCAGCCTTCTGCAGACTTCTTCAAACTTCTTCAGACTTCCGCGGACTTCGTCAAACTTCTTCAGACTTCGGCAGACTTCTTCAAACTTCTCCAGACTTCTGCAGACTTCTTCAAACTTCTTCAGACTTCTTCAAACTTCTCCAGACTTCTGCAGACTTCTTCAGTCTTCTGCAGACTTCTTCAGACTTCTTCAAACTTCTCCAGCCTTCTGCAGACTTCTTCAAACATCTTGAGACTTCCGCTGACTTCTCCAGACTTCTCCAGACTCCCGCAGATTTCTTCAAACTTCTTCAGACTTCCGCAGACTTCTTCAAACTTCTTCAGACTTCTTTAGACTTCTCCAGTAATCTTCAAACTTCTTCAGACTTCTTTAGACTTCTCCAGTAATCTTCAGACGTCTGCAGACTTCTTCAGACTTCCTCAGATTCTTCAAACTTCTTCGGACTTCTGCAGACTTCTTCAGTCTTCTGCAGACTTCTTCAAACTTCTTCAGACTTCTTTAGACTTCTCCAACCTTCTGCAGACTTCTTCAAACTTCTTCAGACTTCCGCGGACTTCTCCAGACTTCTTCAGACTTCTTCAAACTTCTCCAGACTTCTGCAGACTTCTTCAGTCTTCTGCAGACTTCTTCAGACTTCTTCAAACTTCGCCAGCCTTCTGCAGACTTCTTCAAACATCTTCAGACTTCCGCTGACTTCTCCAGACTTCTCCAGACTCCCTCAGACTTCTTCAAACTTCTCCAGACCTCTGCAGACTTCTCCAGACTTCTTCAGACTTCTTTAGACCTCTTCAGACTTCTTCAAACTTCTCCAGCCTTCTGCAGACTTCTTCAAACTTCTTCAGACTTCCGCGGACTTCTCCAGACTTCTTCAGACTTCTTCAAACTTCTCCAGACTTCTGCAGACTTCTTCAGTCTTCTGCAGACTTCTTCAGACTTCTTCAAACTTCTTCAGCCTTCTGCAGACTTCTTCAAACATCTTAAGACTTCCGCTGACTTCTCCAGACTTCTCCAGACTCCCGCAGATTTCTTCAAACTTCTTCAGACTTCCGCAGACTTCTCCAGACTTCTCTAGACTTCTGCAGACTTATTCAGACTTCTACAGTCTTCTCCAGACTTCTTCAGACTTCTCCAGATATCTGCAGACTACTTCAGGCTTCTGCAGACTTCTACAGACTTCTGCAGACTTCATCAGACTTCTGCAGAATTCTCAAGACTTCTTCAGATTTCTTTAGACTTCTGCAGATTTCTTCAGTCCTCTGCAGACCTCTTCAAACTTCTT
The DNA here is from genome assembly GCA_963082815.1 of Melanotus villosus. Taxonomy (NCBI): domain Eukaryota; kingdom Metazoa; phylum Arthropoda; class Insecta; order Coleoptera; family Elateridae; genus Melanotus; species Melanotus villosus. The sequence continues at coordinate 56,190,947 of OY720423.1, forward strand.
CAGACTTCTTTAGACCCCTGCAGACTTCTTCAAACTTTTCCAGACTTCTGCAGACTTCTTCAGTCTTCTGCAGACTTCTTCAAACTTCTTCAGAGTTCTTTAGACTTCTCCAGACTTCTTCAGACTTCTCAAGACTTCCGCAGACTTCTTCAAACTTCTCCAGCCTTCTGCAGACTTCTCCAGACTTCTTCAGACTTCTTTAAACTTTGGCAGACTTCTTCAGACTCCTTCAAACTTCGGCAGACTTCTTCAAACTTCTCCAGATTTCTGCACACTTCTTCAGATTTCTGCAGACTTCTCCAGACTTTTTCAGACTTCTTCAGAATTCATCAGACCTCTCCAGTCTTCTGCAGACTTCTCCAGACTTCTCCAGACTTCTCCAGACTTCTTCAGACTTCTTCTCCAGACTTCTTCAGACTTTTTCAAACTTATTCAGACTTCTGCAGACTTCTTCAAACTTCTCCAGACTTCTACAAACTTCCGCAGACTTCTCCAGACTTCTCCACACTTCTGCAGACTTCTTCAAACCTCTTCAGACTTCTTCATACTGCTGCAGACTTCTTCAGACTTCTGCAGACTTCTCCAGAATTCTTCAGACTTCTCATGACTTCCGCTGACTTCTCCAGACTTCTCCACACTCCCGCAGACTTCTTCAAACTTCTCCAGACTTCTGCATACTTCACCAGACTTCTTCAGACTTCTTCAAACTTCTACAGACGTCTGCAGACTTCTTCAGACTTCTTCAGATTCTTCAAACTTCTTCAAACTTCTTCAGACTTCTTTAGACTTCTCCAGACTTCTTCAGACTTCTCAAGACTTCTGCAGACTTCTTCAGTCTTCTGCAGAATTCTTCAAACCTCTTCAGACTTCTTCAAACTTCTCCAGCCTTCTTCAGACTTCTTCAAACATCTTCAGACTTCCGCTGACTTCTCCAGACTTCTCCAGACTCCCGCAGACTTCTTCCAACTTCCCCTGACTTCTGCAGACTTCTGCAGACTTCTTCAGACTTCTTCAGACTTCTTCAGATTCTTCAAACTTCTTCAGATTCTTCAAACTTCTTCAGACTTCTGCAGACTTCTTCGGTCTTCTGCAGACTTCTTCAAACTTCTTCAGACTTCTTTAGACTTCTCCAGACATCTTCAGACTTCTCAAGACCTCTGCAGACTTCTTCAGTCCTCTGCAGACTTCTTCAACTTCTTGAGACTTCTTCAAACTTCTCCGGCCTTCTGCAGACTTCTTCAAACTTCTCCAGACTTCTGCAGACTTCTTCAAACTTCTTCAGACTTCTTCAAACTTCTCCAGACTTCTGCAGACTTCTCCAGCCTTCTGCAGACTTCTTCAAACTTCTTCAGACTTCCGCGGACATCGTTAAACTTCTTCAGACTTCTGCAGACTTCTTCAAACTTCTCCAGACTTCTGCAGACTTCTTCAAACTTCTTCAGACTTCTTCAAACTTCTCCAGACTTCTGCAGACTTCTTCAGTCTTCTGCAGACTTCTTCAGACTTCTTCAAACTTCTCCAGCCTTCTGCAGACTTCTTCAAACATCTTGAGACTTCCGCTGACTTCTCCAGACTTCTCCAGACTCCCGCAGATTTCTTCAAACTTCTTCAGACTTCCGCAGACTTCTCCAGACTTCTCTAGAATTCTGCAGACTTATTCAGACTTCTACAGTCTTCTCCAGACTTCTTCAGACTTCTCCAGATATCTGCAGACTACTTCAGGTTTCTGAAGACTTCTGCAGACTTCTTCATACTTTCTCAGACATCTTCATGCTTCTCCAGACTTCTACAGACTTCTGCAGACTTCATCAGACTTCTGCAGGCTTCTCAAGACTTCTTCAGATTTCTTTAGACTTCTGCAGATTTCTTCAGTCTTCTGCAGACCTCTTCAAACTTCTTCAGAATTCTTTAGACTTCTGCAGACTTTTTCAAACTTCTCCAGACTTCTGCAGACTTCTTCAGTCTTCTGCAGACTTCTTCAAACTTCTTCAGAGTTCTTTAGACTTCTCCAGACTTCTTCAGACTTCTCAAGACTTCCGCAGACTTCTTCAAACTTCTCCCGCCTTCTGCAGATTTCTGCAGACTTCTTCAAACTTCTCCAGACTTCTGCAGACTTCTTCAGTCTTCTGCAGACTTCTTCAAACTTCTTCAGAGTTCTTTAGACTTCTCCAGACTTCTTCAGACTTCTCAAGACTTCTGCAGACTTCTTCAAACTTCTCCAGACTTCTGCGGACTTCTTCAGTCTTCTGCAGACTTCTTCAAACTTCTTCAGAGTTCTTTAGACTTCTCCAGACTTCTTCAAACTTCTCCAGACTTCTGCAGACTTCTTCAGTCTTCTGCAGACTTCTTCAAACTTCTTCAGAGTTCTTCAAACTTCTCCAGACTTCTGCAGACTTCTTCAGTCTTCTGCAGACTTCTTCAAACTTCTTCAGAGTTCTTTAGACTTCTCCAGACTTCTTCAGACTTCTCAAGACTTCCGCAGACTTCTTCAGACTTCTCAAGATTTCCGCAGACTTCTTCAAACTTCTCCAGCCGTCTTCAGACTTCTCAAGACCTCTGCAGACTTCTTCAGTCCTCTGCAGACTTCTTCAAACTTCTTGAGACTTCTTCAAACTTCTCCGGCCTTCTGCAGACTTCTTCAAACTTCTCCAGACTTCTGCAGACTTCTTCAAACTTCTTCAGACTTCTTCAAACTTCTCCAGACTTCTGCAGACTTCTCCAGCCTTCTGCAGACTTCTTCAAACTTCTTCAGACTTCCGCGGACTTCTCCAGACTTCTTCAGACTTCTTCAAACTTCTCCAGACTTCTGCAGACTTCTTCAGTCTTCTGAAGACTTCTTCCAACTTCTTCAGACTTCTTCAAACTTCTCCAGCCTTCTCCAGACTTCTTCAGACTTCTTCAAACTTCTGCAGACTTCTCCAGACTTCTTCAAACTTCTTCAGACTTCTGTAGACTTCTTCAAACTTCTTCAGACTGTCGCAGACTTCTCCAGACTTCTTCAGACTTTTTAAAACTTCTACAGGCTTCTGCAGACTTCGTCAAACTTCTTCGGACTTCCGCAGACTTCTCCTGACTTCTTCAAACTTCTACAGACGTCTGCAGACTTCTTCAGACTTATTCAGATTCTTCAAACTTCTTCAGACTTCTGCAGACTCCTTCAGTCTTCTGCAGACTTCTTCAAACTTCTTCAGACTTCTTTAGACTTCTCCAGACTTCTTCAGACTCTTCAAGATGTCTTCAGACTTCTTCAGACTTCTTCAGATTCTTAAAACTTCTTCAGACTTCTGCAGACTTCTTCAGTCTTCTGCAGACGTCTTCAAACTTCTACAGACGTCTGCAGACTTCTCCAGACTTCTTCAAACTTCTACAGGCGTCTGCAGACTTCTTCAGACTTCGTCAGATTCTTCAAACTTCTTCAGACTTCTTCAGACTTCTTTAGACTTCTGCAGACTTCGTCAAACTTCTCCAGACTTCTGCAGACTTCTGCAGACTTCTCCAGACTTCTCCAGACTTCTGCAGACTTCATCAGTCTTCTGCAGACTTCTTCAGACTTCTTCAAACTTCGCCAGCCTTCTGCAGACTTCTTCAAACATCTTCAGACTTCCGCTGACTTCTCCATACTTCTCCAGACTCCCTCAGACTTCTTCCAACTTCTCCAGACTTCTGCAGACTTCTCCAGACTTCTTCAGACTTCTTTAGACCTCTTCAGACTTCTTCAAACTTCTTCAGCCTTCTGCAGACTTCTTCAAACTTCTTCAGACTTCCGCGGACTTCTCCAGACTTCTTCAGACTTCTTCAAACTTCTCCAGAATTCTGCAGACTTCTTCAGTCTTCTGCAGACTTCTTCAGACTTCTTCAAACTTCTCCAGCCTTCTGCAGACTTCTTCAAACATCTTCAGACTTCCGCTGACTTCTCCAGACTTCTCCAGACTCCCGCAGATTTCTTCAAACTTCTTCAGACTTCCGCAGACTTCTCCAGACTTCTCTAGACTTCTGCAGACTTATTCAGACTTCTACAGTTTTCTCCAGACTTCTTCAGATTTCTCCAGATATCTGCAGACTACTTCAGGCTTCTGCAGACTTCTACAGACTTCTGCAGACTTCATCAGACTTCTGCAGAATTCTCAAGACTTCTTCAGATTTCTTTAGACTTCTGCAGATTTCTTCAGTCTTCTGCAGACCTCTTCAAACTTCTTCAGACTTCTTTAGACCCCTGCAGACTTGTTCAAACTTTTCCAGACTTCTGCAGACTTCTTCAGTCTTCTGCAGACTTCTTCAAACTTCTTCAGAGTTCTTTAGACTTCTCCAGACTTCTTCAGACTTCTCAAGACTTCCGCAGACTTCTTCAAACTTCTCCAGCCTTCTGCAGACTTCTCCAGACTTCTTCAGACTTCTTTAAACTTTGGCAGACTTCTTCAGACTCCTTCAAACTTCGGCAGACTTCTTCAAACTTCTCCAGATTTCTGCACACTTCTTCAGATTTCTGCAGACTTCTCCAGACTTTTTCAGACTTCTTCAGAATTCATCAGACCTCTCCAGTCTTCTGCAGACTTCTCCAGACTTCTCCAGACTTCTCCAGACTTCTTCAGACTTCTTCTCCAGACTTCTTCAGACTTTTTCAAACTTATTCAGACTTCTGCAGACTTCTTCAAACTTCTCCAGACTTCTACAGACTTCCGCAGACTTCTCCAGACTTCTCCACACTTCTGCAGACTTCTTCAAACCTCTTCAGACTTCTTCATACTGCTGCAGACTTCTTCAGACTTCTGCAGACTTCTCCAGAATTCTTCAGACTTCTCATGACTTCCGCTGACTTCTCCAGACTTCTCCAGACTCCCGCAGACTTCTTCAAACTTCTCCAGACTTCTGCAGACTTCTTCAGACTTCTTCAGACTTCTTCAAACTTCTACAGACGTCTGCAGACTTCTTCAGACTTCTTCAGATTCTTCAAACTTCTTCAAACTTCTTCAGACTTCTTTAGACTTCTCCAGACTTCTTCAGACTTCTCAAGACTTCTGCAGACTTCTTCAGTCTTCTGCAGAATTCTTCAAACCTCTTCAGACTTCTTCAAACTTCTCCAGCCTTCTTCAGACTTCTTCAAACATCTTCAGACTTCCGCTGACTTCTCCAGACTTCTCCAGACTCCCGCAGACTTCTTCAAACTTCTCCAGACTTCTGAAGACTTCTCCAGACTTCTTCAGACTTCTTCAGACTTCTTCAGATTCTTCAAACTTCTTCAGACTTCTGCAGACTTCTTCAGTCTTCTGCAGACTTCTTCAAACTTCTTCAGACTTCTTTAGACTTCTCCAGACTTCTTCAGACTTCTCAAGACCTCTGCAGACTTCTTCAGTCCTCTGCAGACTTCTTCAAACTTCTTGAGACTTCTTCAAACTTCTCCGGCCTTCTGCAGACTTCTTCAAACTTCTCCAGACTTCTGCAGACTTCTTCAAACTTCTTCAGACTTCTTCAAACTTCTCCAGCCTTCTGCAGACTTCCTCAAACATCTTCAGACTTCCGCTGACTTCTCCAGACTTCTTCAGACTTCTCAAGACCTCTGCAGACTTCTTCAGTCCTCTGCAGACTTCTTCAAACTTCTTGAGACTTCTTCAAACTTCTGCGGCCTTCTGAAGACTTCTTCAAACTTCTCCAGACTTCTGCAGACTTCTTCAAACTTCTTCAGACTTCTTCAAACTTCTCCAGACTTCTGCAGACTTCTCCAGCCTTCTGCAGACTTCTTCAAACTTCTTCAGACTTCCGCGGACTTCGTCAAACTTCTTCAGGCTTCTGCAGACTTCTTCAAACTTCTCCAGACTTCTGCAGACTTCTTCAAACTTCTTCAGACTACTTCAAACTTCTCCAGACTTCTGCAGACTTCTTCAGTCTTCTGCAGACTTCTTCAGACTTCTTCAAACTTCTCCAGCCTTCTGCAGACTTCTTCAAACATCTTGAGACTTCCGCTGACTTCTCCAGACTTCTCCAGACTCCCGCAGAGTTCTTCAAACTTCTTCAGACTTCCGCAGACTTCTTCAAACTTCTTCAGACTTCTTTAGACTTCTCCAGTAATCTTCAGACTTCTCCAGACTTCTTCAGACTTCTTCAAACTTCTACAGACGTCTGCAGACTTCTTCAGACTTCCTCAGATTCTTCAAACTTCTTCGGACTTCTGCAGACTTCTTCAGTCTTCTGCAGACTTCTTCAAACTTCTTCAGACTTCTTTAGACTTCTCCAGCCTTCTGCAGACTTCTTCAAACTTCTTCAGACTTCCGCGGACTTCTCTAGACTTCTTCAGACTTCTTCAAACTTCTCCAGACTTCTGCAGACTTCTTCAGTCTTCTGCAGACTTCTTCAGACTTCTTCAAACTTCGCCAGCCTTCTGCAGACTTCTTCAAACATCTTCAGACTTCCGCTGACTTCTCCAGACTTCTCCAGACTCCCTCAGACTTCTTCAAACTTCTCCAGACCTCTGCAGACTTCTCCAGACTTCTTCAGACTTCTTTAGACCTCTTCAGACTTCTTCAAACTTCTCCAGCCTTCTGCAGACTTCTTCAAACTTCTTCAGACTTCCGCGGACTTCTCCAGACTTCTTCAGACTTCTTCAAACTTCTCCAGACTTCTGCAGACTTGTTCAGTCTTCTGCAGACTTCTTCAGACTTCTTCAAACTTCTCCAGCCTTCTGCAGACTTCTTCAAACATCTTAAGACTTCCGCTGACTTCTCCAGACTTCTCCAGACTCCCGCAGATTTCTTCAAACTTCTTCAGACTTCCGCAGACTTCTCCAGACTTCTCTAGACTTCTGCAGACTTATTCAGACTTCTACAGTCTTCTCCAGACTTCTTCAGACTTCTCCAGATATCTGCAGACTACTTCAGGCTTCTGCAGACTTCTACAGACTTCTGCAGACTTCATCAGACTTCTGCAGAATTCTCAAGACTTCTTCAGATTTCTTTAGACTTCTGCAGATTTCTTCAGTCCTCTGCAGACCTCTTCAAACTTCTTCAGACTTCTTTAGACCCCTGCAGACTTCTTCAAACTTTTCCAGACTTCTGCAGACTTCTTCAGTCTTCTGCAGACTTCTTCAAACTTCTTCAGAGTTCTTTAGACTTCTCCAGACTTCTTCAGACTTCTCAAGACTTCCGCAGACTTCTTCAAACTTCTCCAGCCTTCTGCAGACTTCTCCAGACTTCTTCAGACTTCTTTAAACTTTGGCAGACTTCTTCAGACTCCTTCAAACTTCGGCAGACTTCTTCAAACTTCTCCAGATTTCTGCACACTTCTTCAGATTTCTGCAGACTTCTCCAGACTTTTTCAGACTTCTTCAGAATTCATCAGACCTCTCCAGTCTTCTGCAGACTTCTCCAGACTTCTCCAGACTTCTCCAGACTTCTTCAGACTTTTTCAAACTTATTCAGACTTCTGCAGACTTCTTCAAACTTCTCCAGACTTCTACAAACTTCCGCAGACTTCTCCAGACTTCTCCACACTTCTGCAGACTTCTTCAAACCTCTTCAGACTTCTTCATACTGCTGCAGACTTCTTCAGACTTCTGCAGACTTCTCCAGAATTCTTCAGACTTCTCATGACTTCCGCTGACTTCTCCAGACTTCTCCAGACTCCCGCAGACTTCTTCAAACTTCTCCAGACTTCTGCATACTTCACCAGACTTCTTCAGACTTCTTCAAACTTCTACAGACGTCTGCAGACTTCTTCAGACTTCTTCAGATTCTTCAAACTTCTTCAAACTTCTTCAGACTTCTTTAGACTTCTCCAGACTTCTTCAGACTTCTCAAGACTTCTGCAGACTTCTTCAGTCTTCTGCAGAATTCTTCAAACCTCTTCAGACTTCTTCAAACTTCTCCAGCCTTCTTCAGACTTCTTCAAACATCTTCAGACTTCCGCTGACTTCTCCAGACTTCTCCAGACTCCCGCAGACTTCTTCCAACTTCCCCAGACTTCTGCAGACTTCTCCATACTTCTTCAGACTTCTTCAGACTGCTTCAGATTCTTCAAACTACTTCAGATTCTTCAAACTTCTTCAGACTTCTGCAGACTTCTTCAGTCTTCTGCAGACTTCTTCAAACTTCTTCAGACTTCTTTAGACTTCTCCAGACATCTTCAGACTTCTCAAGACCTCTGCAGACTTCTTCAGTCCTCTGCAGACTTCTTCAACTTCTTGAGACTTCTTCAAACTTCTCCGGCCTTCTGCAGACTTCTTCAAACTTCTCCAGACTTCTGCAGACTTCTTCAAACTTCTTCAGACTTCTTCAAACTTCTCCAGCCTTCTGCAGACTTCCTCAAACATCTTCAGACTTCCGCTGACTTCTCCAGACTTCTTCAGACTTCTCAAGACCTCTGCAGACTTCTTCAGTCCTCTGCAGACTTCTTCAAACTTCTTGAGACTTCTTCAAACTTCTGCGGCCTTCTGAAGACTTCTTCAAACTTCTCCAGACTTCTGCAGACTTCTTCAAACTTCTTCAGACTTCTTCAAACTTCTCCAGACTTCTGCAGACTTCTCCAGCCTTCTGCAGACTTCTTCAAACTTCTTCAGACTTCCGCGGACTTCGTTAAACTTCTTCAGACTTCTGCAGACTTCTTCAAACTTCTCCAGACTTCTGCAGACTTCTTCAAACTTCTTCAGACTTCTTCAAACTTCTCCAGACTTCTGCAGACTTCTTCAGTCTTCTGCAGACTTCTTCAGACTTCTTCAAACTTCTCCAGCCTTCTGCAGACTTCTTCAAACATCTTGAGACTTCCGCTGACTTCTCCAGACTTCTCCAGACTCCCGCAGAGTTCTTCAAACTTCTTCAGACTTCCGCAGACTTCTTCAAACTTCTTCAGACTTCTTTAGACTTCTCCAGTAATCTTCAGACTTCTCCAGACTTCTTCAGACTTCTTCAAACTTCTACAGACGTCTGCAGACTTCTTCAGACTTCCTCAGATTCTTCAAACTTATTCGGACTTCTGCAGACTTCTTCAGTCTTCTGCAGACTTCTTCAAACTTCTTCAGACTTCTTTAGACTTCTCCAGCCTTCTGCAGACTTCTTCAAACTTCTTCAGACTTCCGCGGACTTCTCTAGACTTCTTCAGACTTCTTCAAACTTCTCCAGACTTCTGCAGACTTCTTCAGTCTTCTGCAGACTTCTTCAGACTTCTTCAAACTTCGCCAGCCTTCTGCAGACTTCTTCAAACATCTTCAGACTTCCGCTGACTTCTCCAGACTTCTCCAGACTCCCTCAGACTTCTTCAAACTTCTCCAGACCTCTGCAGACTTCTCCAGACTTCTTCAGACTTCTTTAGACCTCTTCAGACTTCTTCAAACTTCTCCAGCCTTCTGCAGACTTCTTCAAACTTCTTCAGACTTCCGCGGACTTCTCCAGACTTCTTCAGACTTCTTCAAACTTCTCCAGACTTCTGCAGACTTGTTCAGTCTTCTGCAGACTTCTTCAGACTTCTTCAAACTTCTCCAGCCTTCTGCAGACTTCTTCAAACATCTTAAGACTTCCGCTGACTTCTCCAGACTTCTCCAGACTCCCGCAGATTTCTTCAAACTTCTTCAGACTTCCGCAGACTTCTCCAGACTTCTCTAGACTTCTGCAGACTTATTCAGACTTCTACAGTCTTCTCCAGACTTCTTCAGACTTCTCCAGATATCTGCAGACTACTTCAGGCTTCTGCAGACTTCTACAGACTTCTGCAGACTTCATCAGACTTCTGCAGAATTCTCAAGACTTCTTCAGATTTCTTTAGACTTCTGCAGATTTCTTCAGTCCTCTGCAGACCTCTTCAAACTTCTTCAGACTTCTTTAGACCCCTGCAGACTTCTTCAAACTTTTCCAGACTTCTGCAGACTTCTTCAGTCTTCTGCAGACTTCTTCAAACTTCTTCAGAGTTCTTTAGACTTCTCCAGACTTCTTCAGACTTCTCAAGACTTCCGCAGACTTCTTCAAACTTCTTCAGACTTCTTCAAACTTCTCCAGACTTCTGCAGACTTCTTCAGTCTTCTGCAGACTTCTTCAGACTTCTTCAAACTTCGCCAGCCTTCTGCAGACTTCTTCAAACATCTTCAGACTTCCGCTGACTTCTCCAGACTTCTCCAGACTCCCTCAGACTTCTTCAAACTTCTCCAGACCTCTGCAGACTTCTCCAGACTTCTTCAGACTTCTTTAGACCTCTTCAGACTTCTTCAAACTTCTCCAGCCTTCTGCAGACTTCTTCAAACTTCTTCAGACTTCCGCGGACTTCTCCAGACTTCTTCAGACTTCTTCAAACTTCTCCAGACTTCTGCAGACTTCTTCAGTCTTCTGCAGACTTCTTCAGACTTCTTCAAACTTCTTCAGCCTTCTGCAGACTTCTTCAAACATCTTAAGACTTCCGCTGACTTCTCCAGACTTCTCCAGACTCCCGCAGATTTCTTCAAACTTCTTCAGACTTCCGCAGACTTCTCCAGACTTCTCTAGACTTCTGCAGACTTATTCAGACTTCTACAGTCTTCTCCAGACTTCTTCAGACTTCTCCAGATATCTGCAGACTACTTCAGGCTTCTGCAGACTTCTACAGACTTCTGCAGACTTCATCAGACTTCTGCAGAATTCTCAAGACTTCTTCAGATTTCTTTAGACTTCTGCAGATTTCTTCAGTCCTCTGCAGACCTCTTCAAACTTCTTCAGACTTCTTTAGACCCCTGCAGACTTCTTCAAACTTTTCCAGACTTCTGCAGACTTCTTCAGTCTTCTGCAGACTTCTTCAAACTTCTTCAGAGTTCTTTAGACTTCTCCAGACTTCTTCAGACTTCTCAAGACTTCCGCAGACTTCTTCAAACTTCTCCAGCCTTCTGCAGACTTCTCCAGACTTCTTCAGACTTCTTTAAACTTTGGCAGACTTCTTCAGACTCCTTCAAACTTCGGCAGACTTCTTCAAACTTCTCCAGATTTCTGCACACTTCTTCAGATTTCTGCAGACTTCTCCAGACTTTTTCAGACTTCTTCAGAATTCATCAGACCTCTCCAGTCTTCTGCAGACTTCTCCAGACTTCTCCAGACTTCTCCAGACTTCTTCAGACTTCTTCTCCAGACTTCTTCAGACTTTTTCAAACTTATTCAGACTTCTGCAGACTTCTTCAAACTTCTCCAGACTTCTACAAACTTCCGCAGACTTCTCCAGACTTCTCCACACTTCTGCAGACTTCTTCAAACCTCTTCAGACTTCTTCATACTGCTGCAGACTTCTTCAGACTTCTGCAGACTTCTCCAGAATTCTTCAGACTTCTCATGACTTCCGCTGACTTCTCCAGACTTCTCCAGACTCCCGCAGACTTCTTCAAACTTCTCCAGACTTCTGCATACTTCACCAGACTTCTTCAGACTTCTTCAAACTTCTACAGACGTCTGCAGACTTCTTCAGACTTCTTCAGATTCTTCAAACTTCTTCAAACTTCTTCAGACTTCTTTAGACTTCTCCAGACTTCTTCAGACTTCTCAAGACTTCTGCAGACTTCTTCAGTCTTCTGCAGAATTCTTCAAACCTCTTCAGACTTCTTCAAACTTCTCCAGCCTTCTTCAGACTTCTTCAAACATCTTCAGACTTCCGCTGACTTCTCCAGACTTCTCCAGACTCCCGCAGACTTCTTCCAACTTCCCCTGACTTCTGCAGACTTCTGCAGACTTCTTCAGACTTCTTCAGACTTCTTCAGATTCTTCAAACTTCTTCAGATTCTTCAAACTTCTTCAGACTTCTGCAGACTTCTTCGGTCTTCTGCAGACTTCTTCAAACTTCTTCAGACTTCTTTAGACTTCTCCAGACATCTTCAGACTTCTCAAGACCTCTGCAGACTTCTTCAGTCCTCTGCAGACTTCTTCAACTTCTTGAGACTTCTTCAAACTTCTCCGGCCTTCTGCAGACTTCTTCAAACTTCTCCAGACTTCTGCAGACTTCTTCAAACTTCTTCAGACTTCTTCAAACTTCTCCAGCCTTCTGCAGACTTCCTCAAACATCTTCAGACTTCCGCTGACTTCTCCAGACTTCTTCAGACTTCTCAAGACCTCTGCAGACTTCTTCAGTCCTCTGCAGACTTCTTTAAACTTCTTGAGACTTCTTCAAACTTCTGCGGCCTTCTGCAGACTTCTTCAAACTTCTCCAGACTTCTGCAGACTTCTTCAAACTTCTTCAGACTTCTTCAAACTTCTCCAGACTTCTGCAGACTTCTCCAGCCTTCTGCAGACTTCTTCAAACTTCTTCAGACTTCCGCGGACATCGTTAAACTTCTTCAGACTTCTGCAGACTTCTTCAAACTTCTCCAGACTTCTGCAGACTTCTTCAAACTTCTTCAGACTTCTTCAAACTTCTCCAGACTTCTGCAGACTTCTTCAGTCTTCTGCAGACTTCTTCAGACTTCTTCAAACTTCTCCAGCCTTCTGCAGACTTCTTCAAACATCTTGAGACTTCCGCTGACTTCTCCAGACTTCTCCAGACTCCCGCAGATTTCTTCAAACTTCTTCAGACTTCCGCAGACTTCTCCAGACTTCTCTAGAATTCTGCAGACTTATTCAGACTTCTACAGTCTTCTCCAGACTTCTTCAGACTTCTCCAGATATCTGCAGACTACTTCAGGTTTCTGAAGACTTCTGCAGACTTCTTCATACTTTCTCAGACATCTTCATGCTTCTCCAGACTTCTACAGACTTCTGCAGACTTCATCAGACTTCTGCAGGCTTCTCAAGACTTCTTCAGATTTCTTTAGACTTCTGCAGATTTCTTCAGTCTTCTGCAGACCTCTTCAAACTTCTTCAGAATTCTTTAGACTTCTGCAGACTTTTTCAAACTTCTCCAGACTTCTGCAGACTTCTTCAGTCTTCTGCAGACTTCTTCAAACTTCTTCAGAGTTCTTTAGACTTCTCCAGACTTCTTCAGACTTCTCAAGACTTCCGCAGACTTCTTCAAACTTCTCCCGCCTTCTGCAGATTTCTGCAGACTTCTTCAAACTTCTCCAGACTTCTGCAGACTTCTTCAGTCTTCTGCAGACTTCTTCAAACTTCTTCAGAGTTCTTTAGACTTCTCCAGACTTCTTCAGACTTCTCAAGACTTCTGCAGACTTCTTCAAACTTCTCCAGACTTCTGCGGACTTCTTCAGTCTTCTGCAGACTTCTTCAAACTTCTTCAGAGTTCTTTAGACTTCTCCAGACTTCTTCAGACTTCTCAAGACTTCTGCAGACTTCTTCAAACTTCTCCAGACTTCTGCGGACTTCTTCAGTCTTCTGCAGACTTCTTCAAACTTCTTCAGAGTTCTTTAGACTTCTCCAGACTTCTTCAGACTTCTCAAGACTTCTGCAGACTTCTTCAAACTTCTCCAGCCTTCTGCAGACTTCTTCAAACTTCTTCAGACTTCCGCGGACTTCTCCAGACTTCTTCAGACTTCTTCAAACTTCTCCAGACTTCTGCAGACTTCTTCAGTCTTCTGCAGACTTCTTCAGACTTCTTCAAACTTCTTCAGCCTTCTGCAGACTTCTTCAAACATCTTAAGACTTCCGCTGACTTCTCCAGACTTCTCCAGACTCCCGCAGATTTCTTCAAACTTCTTCAGACTTCCGCAGACTTCTCCAGACTTCTCTAGACTTCTGCAGACTTATTCAGACTTCTACAGTCTTCTCCAGACTTCTTCAGACTTCTCCAGATATCTGCAGACTACTTCAGGCTTCTGCAGACTTCTACAGACTTCTGCAGACTTCATCAGACTTCTGCAGAATTCTCAAGACTTCTTCAGATTTCTTTAGACTTCTGCAGATTTCTTCAGTCCTCTGCAGACCTCTTCAAACTTCTTCAGACTTCTTTAGACCCCTGCAGACTTCTTCAAACTTTTCCAGACTTCTGCAGACTTCTTCAGTCTTCTGCAGACTTCTTCAAACTTCTTCAGAGTTCTTTAGACTTCTCCAGACTTCTTCAGACTTCTCAAGACTTCCGCAGACTTCTTCAAACTTCTCCAGCCTTCTGCAGACTTCTCCAGACTTCTTCAGACTTCTTTAAACTTTGGCAGACTTCTTCAGACTCCTTCAAACTTCGGCAGACTTCTTCAAACTTCTCCAGATTTCTGCACACTTCTTCAGATTTCTGCAGACTTCTCCAGACTTTTTCAGACTTCTTCAGAATTCATCAGACCTCTCCAGTCTTCTGCAGACTTCTCCAGACTTCTCCAGACTTCTCCAGACTTCTTCAGACTTCTTCTCCAGACTTCTTCAGACTTTTTCAAACTTATTCAGACTTCTGCAGACGTCTTCAAACTTCTCCAGACTTCTACAAACTTCCGCAGACTTCTCCAGACTTCTCCACACTTCTGCAGACTTCTTCAAACCTCTTCAGACTTCTTCATACTGCTGCAGACTTCTTCAGACTTCTGCAGACTTCTCCAGAATTCTTCAGACTTCTCATGACTTCCGCTGACTTCTCCAGACTTCTCCAGACTCCCGCAGACTTCTTCAAACTTCTCCAGACTTCTGCATACTTCACCAGACTTCTTCAGACTTCTTCAAACTTCTACAGACGTCTGCAGACTTCTTCAGACTTCTTCAGATTCTTCAAACTTCTTCAAACTTCTTCAGACTTCTTTAGACTTCTCCAGACTTCTTCAGACTTCTCAAGACTTCTGCAGACTTCTTCAGTCTTCTGCAGAATTCTTCAAACCTCTTCAGACTTCTTCAAACTTCTCCAGCCTTCTTCAGACTTCTTCAAACATCTTCAGACTTCCGCTGACTTCTCCAGACTTCTCCAGACTCCCGCAGACTTCTTCCAACTTCCCCTGACTTCTGCAGACTTCTGCAGACTTCTTCAGACTTCTTCAGACTTCTTCAGATTCTTCAAACTTCTTCAGATTCTTCAAACTTCTTCAGACTTCTGCAGACTTCTTCGGTCTTCTGCAGACTTCTTCAAACTTCTTCAGACTTCTTTAGACTTCTCCAGACATCTTCAGACTTCTCAAGACCTCTGCAGACTTCTTCAGTCCTCTGCAGACTTCTTCAACTTCTTGAGACTTCTTCAAACTTCTCCGGCCTTCTGCAGACTTCTTCAAACTTCTCCAGACTTCTGCAGACTTCTTCAAACTTCTTCAGACTTCTTCAAACTTCTCCAGCCTTCTGCAGACTTCCTCAAACATCTTCAGACTTCCGCTGACTTCTCCAGACTTCTTCAGACTTCTCAAGACCTCTGCAGACTTCTTCAGTCCTCTGCAGACTTCTTTAAACTTCTTGAGACTTCTTCAAACTTCTGCGGCCTTCTGCAGACTTCTTCAAACTTCTCCAGACTTCTGCAGACTTCTTCAAACTTCTTCAGACTTCTTCAAACTTCTCCAGACTTCTGCAGACTTCTCCAGCCTTCTGCAGACTTCTTCAAACTTCTTCAGACTTCCGCGGACATCGTTAAACTTCTTCAGACTTCTGCAGACTTCTTCAAACTTCTCCAGACTTCTGCAGACTTCTTCAAACTTCTTCAGACTTCTTCAAACTTCTCCAGACTTCTGCAGACTTCTTCAGTCTTCTGCAGACTTCTTCAGACTTCTTCAAACTTCTCCAGCCTTCTGCAGACTTCTTCAAACATCTTGAGACTTCCGCTGACTTCTCCAGACTTCTCCAGACTCCCGCAGATTTCTTCAAACTTCTTCAGACTTCCGCAGACTTCTCCAGACTTCTCTAGAATTCTGCAGACTTATTCAGACTTCTACAGTCTTCTCCAGACTTCTTCAGACTTCTCCAGATATCTGCAGACTACTTCAGGTTTCTGAAGACTTCTGCAGACTTCTTCATACTTTCTCAGACATCTTCATGCTTCTCCAGACTTCTACAGACTTCTGCAGACTTCATCAGACTTCTGCAGGCTTCTCAAGACTTCTTCAGATTTCTTTAGACTTCTGCAGATTTCTTCAGTCTTCTGCAGACCTCTTCAAACTTCTTCAGAATTCTTTAGACTTCTGCAGACTTTTTCAAACTTCTCCAGACTTCTGCAGACTTCTTCAGTCTTCTGCAGACTTCTTCAAACTTCTTCAGAGTTCTTTAGACTTCTCCAGACTTCTTCAGACTTCTCAAGACTTCCGCAGACTTCTTCAAACTTCTCCCGCCTTCTGCAGATTTCTGCAGACTTCTTCAAACTTCTCCAGACTTCTGCAGACTTCTTCAGTCTTCTGCAGACTTCTTCAAACTTCTTCAGAGTTCTTTAGACTTCTCCAGACTTCTTCAGACTTCTCAAGACTTCTGCAGACTTCTTCAAACTTCTCCAGACTTCTGCGGACTTCTTCAGTCTTCTGCAGACTTCTTCAAACTTCTTCAGAGTTCTTTAGACTTCTCCAGACTTCTTCAAACTTCTCCAGACTTCTGCAGACTTCTTCAGTCTTCTGCAGACTTCTTCAAACTTCTTCAGAGTTCTTCAAACTTCTCCAGACTTCTGCAGACTTCTTCAGTCTTCTGCAGACTTCTTCAAACTTCTTCAGAGTTCTTTAGACTTCTCCAGACTTCTTCAGACTTCTCAAGACTTCCGCAGACTTCTTCAGACTTCTCAAGATTTCCGCAGACTTCTTCAAACTTCTCCAGCCGTCTTCAGACTTCTCAAGACCTCTGCAGACTTCTTCAGTCCTCTGCAAACTTCTTCAAACTTCTTGAGACTTCTTCAAACTTCTCCGGCCTTCTGCAGACTTCTTCAAACTTCTCCAGACTTCTGCAGACTTCTTCAAACTTCTTCAGACTTCTTCAAACTTCTCCACACTTCTGCAGACTTCTCCAGCCTTCTGCAGACTTCTTCAAACTTCTTCAGACTTCCGCGGACTTCTCCAGACTGCTTCAGACTTCTTCAAACTTCTCCAGACTTCTGCAGACTTCTTCAGTCTTCTGAAGACTTCTTCCAACTTCTTCAGACTTCTTCAAACTTCTCCAGCCTTCTCCAGACTTCTTCAGACTTCTTCAAACTTCTGCAGACTTCTCCAGACTTCTTCAAACTTCTTCAGACTTCTGTAGACTTCTTCAAACTTCTTCAGACTGTCGCAGACTTCTCCAGACTTCTTCAGACTTTTTAAAACTTCTACAGGCTTCTGCAGACTTCGTCAAACTTCTTCGGACTTCCGCAGACTTCTCCTGACTTCTTCAAACTTCTACAGACGTCTGCAGACTTCTTCAGACTTATTCAGATTCTTCAAACTTCTTCAGACTTCTGCAGACTCCTTCAGTCTTCTGCAGACTTCTTCAAACTTCTTCAGACTTCTTTAGACTTCTCCAGACTTCTTCAGACTCTTCAAGATGTCTTCAGACTTCTTCAGACTTCTTCAGATTCTTAAAACTTCTTCAGACTTCTGCAGACTTCTTCAGTCTTCTGCAGACGTCTTCAAACTTCTACAGACGTCTGCAGACTTCTCCAGACTTCTTCAAACTTCTACAGGCGTCTGCAGACTTCTTCAGACTTCGTCAGATTCTTCAAACTTCTTCAGACTTCTTCAGACTTCTTTAGACTTCTGCAGACTTCGTCAAACTTCTCCAGACTTCTGCAGACTTCTGCAGACTTCTCCAGACTTCTCCAGACTTCTGCAGACTTCATCAGTCTTCTGCAGACTTCTTCAGACTTCTTCAAACTTCGCCAGCCTTCTGCAGACTTCTTCAAACATCTTCAGACTTCCGCTGACTTCTCCATACTTCTCCAGACTCCCTCAGACTTCTTCCAACTTCTCCAGACTTCTGCAGACTTCTCCAGACTTCTTCAGACTTCTTTAGACCTCTTCAGACTTCTTCAAACTTCTTCAGCCTTCTGCAGACTTCTTCAAACTTCTTCAGACTTCCGCGGACTTCTCCAGACTTCTTCAGACTTCTTCAAACTTCTCCAGAATTCTGCAGACTTCTTCAGTCTTCTGCAGACTTCTTCAGACTTCTTCAAACTTCTCCAGCCTTCTGCAGACTTCTTCAAACATCTTCAGACTTCCGCTGACTTCTCCAGACTTCTCCAGACTCCCGCAGATTTCTTCAAACTTCTTCAGACTTCCGCAGACTTCTCCAGACTTCTCTAGACTTCTGCAGACTTATTCAGACTTCTACAGTTTTCTCCAGACTTCTTCAGATTTCTCCAGATATCTGCAGACTACTTCAGGCTTCTGCAGACTTCTACAGACTTCTGCAGACTTCATCAGACTTCTGCAGAATTCTCAAGACTTCTTCAGATTTCTTTAGACTTCTGCAGATTTCTTCAGTCTTCTGCAGACCTCTTCAAACTTCTTCAGACTTCTTTAGACCCCTGCAGACTTGTTCAAACTTTTCCAGACTTCTGCAGACTTCTTCAGTCTTCTGCAGACTTCTTCAAACTTCTTCAGAGTTCTTTAGACTTCTCCAGACTTCTTCAGACTTCTCAAGACTTCCGCAGACTTCTTCAAACTTCTCCAGCCTTCTGCAGACTTCTCCAGACTTCTTCAGACTTCTTTAAACTTTGGCAGACTTCTTCAGACTCCTTCAAACTTCGGCAGACTTCTTCAAACTTCTCCAGATTTCTGCAGACTTCTTCAAACTTCTTGAGACTTCTTCAAACTTCTGCGGCCTTCTGCAGACTTCTTCAAACTTCTCCAGACTTCTGCAGACTTCTTCAAACTTCTTCAGACTTCTTTAAACTTTGGCAAACTTCTTCAGACTCCTTCAAACTTCGGCAGACTTCTTCAAACTTCTCCAGATTTCTGCACACTTCTTCAGATTTCTGCAGACTTCTCCAAACTTTTTCAGACTTCTTCAGAATTCATCAGACCTCTCCAGTCTTCTGCAGACTTCTCCAGACTTCTCCAGACTTCTCCAGACTTCTTCAGACTTCTTCTCCAGACTTCTTCAGACTTTTTCAAACTTATTCAGACTTCTGCAGACTTCTTCAAACTTCTCCAGACTTCTACAGACTTCCGCAGACTTCTCCAGACTTCTCCACACTTCTGCAGACTTCTTCAAACCTCTTCAGACTTCTTCATACTGCTGCAGATTTCTTCAGACTTCTGCAGACTTCTCCAGAATTCTTCAGAATTCTCATGACTTCCGCTGACTTCTCCAGACTTCTCCAGACTCCCGCAGACTTCTTCAAACTTCTCCAGACTTCTGCAGACTTCTTCAGACTTCTTCAGACTTCTTCAAACTTCTACAGACGTCTGCAGACTTCTTCAGACTTCTTCAGATTCTTCAAACTTCTTCAAACTTCTTCAGACTTCTTTAGACTTCTCCAGACTTCTTCAGACTTCTCAAGACTTCTGCAGACTTCTTCAGTCTTCTGCAGAATTCTTCAAACCTCTTCAGACTTCTTCAAACTTCTCCAGCCTTCTTCAGACTTCTTCAAACATCTTCAGACTTCCGCTGACTTCTCCAGACTTCTCCAGACTCCCGCAGACTTCTTCAAACTTCTCCAGACTTCTGAAGACTTCTCCAGACTTCTTCAGACTTCTTCAGACTTCTTCAGATTCTTCAAACTTCTTCAGACTTCTGCAGACTTCTTCAGTCTTCTGCAGACTTCTTCAAACTTCTTCAGACTTCTTTAGACTTCTCCAGACTTCTTCAGACTTCTCAAGACCTCTGCAGACTTCTTCAGTCCTCTGCAGACTTCTTCAAACTTCTTGAGACTTCTTCAAACTTCTCCGGCCTTCTGCAGACTTCTTCAAACTTCTCCAGACTTCTGCAAACTTCTTCAAACTTCTTCAGACTTCTTCAAACTTCTCCAGCCTTCTGCAGACTTCCTCAAACATCTTCAGACTTCCGCTGACTTCTCCAGACTTCTTCAGACTTCTCAAGACCTCTGCAGACTTCTTCAGTCCTCTGCAGACTTCTTCAAACTTCTTGAGACTTCTTCAAACTTCTGCGGCCTTCTGCAGACTTCTTCAAACTTCTCCAGACTTCTGCAGACTTCTTCAAACTTCTTCAGACTTCTTCAAACTTCTCCAGACTTCTGCAGACTTCTCCAGCCTTCTGCAGACTTCTTCAAACTTCTTCAGACTTCCGCGGACTTCTTAAAACTTCTTCAGACTTCTGCAGACTTCTCCAGACTTCTTCAGATTTCTTTAGACTTCTACAGACTTCTTCAGTCTTCTGCAGACCTCTTCAAACTTCTTCAGACTTCTTTAGACTTGTTCAGACTTCTTCAAACTTCTCCAGACTTCTGCAGACTTCTTCAGTCTTCTGCAGACTTCTTCAAACTTCTTCAGACTTCTTTAGACTTCTCCAGTAATCTTCAGACTTCTCCAGACTTCTTCAGACTTCTTCAAACTTCTACAGACTTCTGCAGACTTCTTCAGTCTTCCTCAGATTCTTCAAACTTCTTCGGACTTCTGCAGACTTCTTCAGTCTTCTGCAGACTTCTTCAAACTTCTTCAGACTTCTTTAGACTTCTCCAGCCTTCTGCAGACTTCTTCAAACTTCTTCAGACTTCCGCGGACTTCTCCAGACTTCTTCAGACTTCTTCAAACTTCTCCAGACTTCTGCAGACTTCATCAGTCTTCTGCAGACTTCTTCAGACTTCTTCAAACTTCGCCAGCCTTCTGCAGACTTCTTCAAACATCTTCAGACTTCCGCTGACTTCTCCATACTTCTCCAGACTCCCTCAGACTTCTTCCAACTTCTCCAGACTTCTGCAGACTTCTCCAGACTTCTTCAGACTTCTTTAGACCTCTTCAGACTTCTTCAAACTTCTCCAGCCTTCTGCAGACTTCTTCAAACTTCTTCAGACTTCCGCGGACTTCTCCAGACTTCTTCAGACTTCTTCAAACTTCTCCAGAATTCTGCAGACTTCTTCAGCCTTCTGCAGACTTCTTCAGACTTCTTCAAACTTCTCCAGCCTTCTGCAGACTTCTTCAAACATCTTCAGACTTCCGCTGACTTCTCCAGACTTCTCCAGACTCCCGCAGATTTCTTCAAACTTCTTCAGACTTCCGCAGACTTCTCCAGACTTCTCTAGACTTCTGCAGACTTATTCAGACTTCTACAGTTTTCTCCAGACTTCTTCAGATTTCTCCAGATATCTGCAGACTACTTCAGGCTTCTGCAGACTTCTACAGACTTCTGCAGACTTCATCAGACTTCTGCAGAATTCTCAAGACTTCTTCAGATTTCTTTAGACTTCTGCAGATTTCTTCAGTCTTCTGCAGACCTCTTCAAACTTCTTCAGACTTCTTTAGACCCCTGCAGACTTGTTCAAACTTTTCCAGACTTCTGCAGACTTCTTCAGTCTTCTGCAGACTTCTTCAAACTTCTTCAGAGTTCTTTAGACTTCTCCAGACTTCTTCAGACTTCTCAAGACTTCCGCAGACTTCTTCAAACTTCTCCAGCCTTCTGCAGACTTCTCCAGACTTCTTCAGACTTCTTTAAACTTTGGCAGACTTCTTCAGACTCCTTCAAACTTCGGCAGACTTCTTCAAACTTCTCCAGATTTCTGCACACTTCTTCAGATTTCTGCAGACTTCTCCAGACTTTTTCAGACTTCTTCAGAATTCATCAGACCTCTCCAGTCTTCTGCAGACTTCTCCAGACTTCTCCAGACTTCTCCAGACTTCTTCAGACTTCTTCTCCAGACTTCTTCAGACTTTTTCAAACTTATTCAGACTTCTGCAGACTTCTTCAAACTTCTCCAGACTTCTACAGACTTCCGCAGACTTCTCCAGACTTCTCCACACTTCTGCAGACTTCTTCAAACCTCTTCAGACTTCTTCATACTTCTGCAGACTTCTTCAGACTTCTGCAGACTTCTCCAGAATTCTTCAGACTTCTCATGACTTCCGCTGACTTCTCCAGACTTCTCCAGACTCCCGCAGACTTCTTCAAACTTCTCCAGACTTCTGAAGACTTCTCCAGACTTCTTCAGACTTCTTCAGATTCTTCAAACTTCTTCAGACTTCTGCAGACTTCTTCAGTCTTCTGCAGACTTCTTCAAACTTCTTCAGACTTCTTTAGACTTCTCCAGACTTCTTCAGACTTCTCAAGACCTCTGCAGACTTCTTCAGTCCTCTGCAGACTTCTTCAAACTTCTTGAGACTTCTTCAAACTTCTCCGGCCTTCTGCAGACTTCTTCAAACTTCTCCAGACTTCTGCAGACTTCTTCAAACTTCTTCAGACTTCTTCAAACTTCTCCAGCCTTCTGCAGACTTCCTCAAACATCTTCAGACTTCCGCTGACTTCTCCAGAATTCTTCAGACTTCTCAAGACCTCTGCAGACTTCTTCAGTCCTCTGCAGACTTCTTCAAACTTCTTGAGACTTCTTCAAACTTCTGCGGCCTTCTGAAGACTTCTTCAAACTTCTCCAGACTTCTGCAGACTTCTTCAAACTTCTTCAGACTTCTTAAAACTTCTCCAGACTTCTGCAGACTTCTCCAGCCTTCTGCAGACTTCTTCAAACTTCTTCAGACTTCCGCGGACTTCGTCAAACTTCTTCAGACTTCGGCAGACTTCTTCAAACTTCTCCAGACTTCTGCAGACTTCTTCAAACTTCTTCAGACTTCTTCAAACTTCTCCAGACTTCTGCAGACTTCTTCAGTCTTCTGCAGACTTCTTCAGACTTCTTCAAACTTCTCCAGCCTTCTGCAGACTTCTTCAAACATCTTGAGACTTCCGCTGACTTCTCCAGACTTCTCCAGACTCCCGCAGATTTCTTCAAACTTCTTCAGACTTCCGCAGACTTCTTCAAACTTCTTCAGACTTCTTTAGACTTCTCCAGTAATCTTCAAACTTCTTCAGACTTCTTTAGACTTCTCCAGTAATCTTCAGACGTCTGCAGACTTCTTCAGACTTCCTCAGATTCTTCAAACTTCTTCGGACTTCTGCAGACTTCTTCAGTCTTCTGCAGACTTCTTCAAACTTCTTCAGACTTCTTTAGACTTCTCCAACCTTCTGCAGACTTCTTCAAACTTCTTCAGACTTCCGCGGACTTCTCCAGACTTCTTCAGACTTCTTCAAACTTCTCCAGACTTCTGCAGACTTCTTCAGTCTTCTGCAGACTTCTTCAGACTTCTTCAAACTTCGCCAGCCTTCTGCAGACTTCTTCAAACATCTTCAGACTTCCGCTGACTTCTCCAGACTTCTCCAGACTCCCTCAGACTTCTTCAAACTTCTCCAGACCTCTGCAGACTTCTCCAGACTTCTTCAGACTTCTTTAGACCTCTTCAGACTTCTTCAAACTTCTCCAGCCTTCTGCAGACTTCTTCAAACTTCTTCAGACTTCCGCGGACTTCTCCAGACTTCTTCAGACTTCTTCAAACTTCTCCAGACTTCTGCAGACTTCTTCAGTCTTCTGCAGACTTCTTCAGACTTCTTCAAACTTCTTCAGCCTTCTGCAGACTTCTTCAAACATCTTAAGACTTCCGCTGACTTCTCCAGACTTCTCCAGACTCCCGCAGATTTCTTCAAACTTCTTCAGACTTCCGCAGACTTCTCCAGACTTCTCTAGACTTCTGCAGACTTATTCAGACTTCTACAGTCTTCTCCAGACTTCTTCAGACTTCTCCAGATATCTGCAGACTACTTCAGGCTTCTGCAGACTTCTACAGACTTCTGCAGACTTCATCAGACTTCTGCAGAATTCTCAAGACTTCTTCAGATTTCTTTAGACTTCTGCAGATTTCTTCAGTCCTCTGCAGACCTCTTCAAACTTCTTCAGACTTCTTTAGACCCCTGCAGACTTCTTCAAACTTTTCCAGACTTCTGCAGACTTCTTCAGTCTTCTGCAGACTTCTTCAAACTTCTTCAGAGTTCTTTAGACTTCTCCAGACTTCTTCAGACTTCTCAAGACTTCCGCAGACTTCTTCAAACTTCTCCAGCCTTCTGCAGACTTCTCCAGACTTCTTCAGACTTCTTTAAACTTTGGCAGACTTCTTCAGACTCCTTCAAACTTCGGCAGACTTCTTCAAACTTCTCCAGATTTCTGCACACTTCTTCAGATTTCTGCAGACTTCTCCAGACTTTTTCAGACTTCTTCAGAATTCATCAGACCTCTCCAGTCTTCTGCAGACTTCTCCAGACTTCTCCAGACTTCTCCAGACTTCTTCAGACTTCTTCTCCAGACTTCTTCAGACTTTTTCAAACTTATTCAGACTTCTGCAGACTTCTTCAAACTTCTCCAGACTTCTACAAACTTCCGCAGACTTCTCCAGACTTCTCCACACTTCTGCAGACTTCTTCAAACCTCTTCAGACTTCTTCATACTGCTGCAGACTTCTTCAGACTTCTGCAGACTTCTCCAGAATTCTTCAGACTTCTCATGACTTCCGCTGACTTCTCCAGACTTCTCCACACTCCCGCAGACTTCTTCAAACTTCTCCAGACTTCTGCATACTTCACCAGACTTCTTCAGACTTCTTCAAACTTCTACAGACGTCTGCAGACTTCTTCAGACTTCTTCAGATTCTTCAAACTTCTTCAAACTTCTTCAGACTTCTTTAGACTTCTCCAGACTTCTTCAGACTTCTCAAGACTTCTGCAGACTTCTTCAGTCTTCTGCAGAATTCTTCAAACCTCTTCAGACTTCTTCAAACTTCTCCAGCCTTCTTCAGACTTCTTCAAACATCTTCAGACTTCCGCTGACTTCTCCAGACTTCTCCAGACTCCCGCAGACTTCTTCCAACTTCCCCTGACTTCTGCAGACTTCTGCAGACTTCTTCAGACTTCTTCAGACTTCTTCAGATTCTTCAAACTTCTTCAGATTCTTCAAACTTCTTCAGACTTCTGCAGACTTCTTCGGTCTTCTGCAGACTTCTTCAAACTTCTTCAGACTTCTTTAGACTTCTCCAGACATCTTCAGACTTCTCAAGACCTCTGCAGACTTCTTCAGTCCTCTGCAGACTTCTTCAACTTCTTGAGACTTCTTCAAACTTCTCCGGCCTTCTGCAGACTTCTTCAAACTTCTCCAGACTTCTGCAGACTTCTTCAAACTTCTTCAGACTTCTTCAAACTTCTCCAGACTTCTGCAGACTTCTCCAGCCTTCTGCAGACTTCTTCAAACTTCTTCAGACTTCCGCGGACATCGTTAAACTTCTTCAGACTTCTGCAGACTTCTTCAAACTTCTCCAGACTTCTGCAGACTTCTTCAAACTTCTTCAGACTTCTTCAAACTTCTCCAGACTTCTGCAGACTTCTTCAGTCTTCTGCAGACTTCTTCAGACTTCTTCAAACTTCTCCAGCCTTCTGCAGACTTCTTCAAACATCTTGAGACTTCCGCTGACTTCTCCAGACTTCTCCAGACTCCCGCAGATTTCTTCAAACTTCTTCAGACTTCCGCAGACTTCTCCAGACTTCTCTAGAATTCTGCAGACTTATTCAGACTTCTACAGTCTTCTCCAGACTTCTTCAGACTTCTCCAGATATCTGCAGACTACTTCAGGTTTCTGAAGACTTCTGCAGACTTCTTCATACTTTCTCAGACATCTTCATGCTTCTCCAGACTTCTACAGACTTCTGCAGACTTCATCAGACTTCTGCAGGCTTCTCAAGACTTCTTCAGATTTCTTTAGACTTCTGCAGATTTCTTCAGTCTTCTGCAGACCTCTTCAAACTTCTTCAGAATTCTTTAGACTTCTGCAGACTTTTTCAAACTTCTCCAGACTTCTGCAGACTTCTTCAGTCTTCTGCAGACTTCTTCAAACTTCTTCAGAGTTCTTTAGACTTCTCCAGACTTCTTCAGACTTCTCAAGACTTCCGCAGACTTCTTCAAACTTCTCCCGCCTTCTGCAGATTTCTGCAGACTTCTTCAAACTTCTCCAGACTTCTGCAGACTTGTTCAGTCTTCTGCAGACTTCTTCAAACTTCTTCAGAGTTCTTTAGACTTCTCCAGACTTCTTCAGACTTCTCAAGACTTCTGCAGACTTCTTCAAACTTCTCCAGACTTCTGCGGACTTCTTCAGTCTTCTGCAGACTTCTTCAAACTTCTTCAGAGTTCTTTAGACTTCTCCAGACTTCTTCAAACTTCTCCAGACTTCTGCAGACTTCTTCAGTCTTCTGCAGACTTCTTCAAACTTCTTCAGAGTTCTTCAAACTTCTCCAGACTTCTGCAGACTTCTTCAGTCTTCTGCAGACTTCTTCAAACTTCTTCAGAGTTCTTTAGACTTCTCCAGACTTCTTCAGACTTCTCAAGACTTCCGCAGACTTCTTCAGACTTCTCAAGATTTCCGCAGACTTCTTCAAACTTCTCCAGCCGTCTTCAGACTTCTCAAGACCTCTGCAGACTTCTTCAGTCCTCTGCAGACTTCTTCAAACTTCTTGAGACTTCTTCAAACTTCTCCGGCCTTCTGCAGACTTCTTCAAACTTCTCCAGACTTCTGCAGACTTCTTCAAACTTCTTCAGACTTCTTCAAACTTCTCCAGACTTCTGCAGACTTCTCCAGCCTTCTGCAGACTTCTTCAAACTTCTTCAGACTTCCGCGGACTTCTCCAGACTTCTTCAGACTTCTTCAAACTTCTCCAGACTTCTGCAGACTTCTTCAGTCTTCTGAAGACTTCTTCCAACTTCTTCAGACTTCTTCAAACTTCTCCAGCCTTCTCCAGACTTCTTCAGACTTCTTCAAACTTCTGCAGACTTCTCCAGACTTCTTCAAACTTCTTCAGACTTCTGTAGACTTCTTCAAACTTCTTCAGACTGTCGCAGACTTCTCCAGACTTCTTCAGACTTTTTAAAACTTCTACAGGCTTCTGCAGACTTCGTCAAACTTCTTCGGACTTCCGCAGACTTCTCCTGACTTCTTCAAACTTCTACAGACGTCTGCAGACTTCTTCAGACTTATTCAGATTCTTCAAACTTCTTCAGACTTCTGCAGACTCCTTCAGTCTTCTGCAGACTTCTTCAAACTTCTTCAGACTTCTTTAGACTTCTCCAGACTTCTTCAGACTCTTCAAGATGTCTTCAGACTTCTTCAGACTTCTTCAGATTCTTAAAACTTCTTCAGACTTCTGCAGACTTCTTCAGTCTTCTGCAGACGTCTTCAAACTTCTACAGACGTCTGCAGACTTCTCCAGACTTCTTCAAACTTCTACAGGCGTCTGCAGACTTCTTCAGACTTCGTCAGATTCTTCAAACTTCTTCAGACTTCTTCAGACTTCTTTAGACTTCTGCAGACTTCGTCAAACTTCTCCAGACTTCTGCAGACTTCTGCAGACTTCTCCAGACTTCTCCAGACTTCTGCAGACTTCATCAGTCTTCTGCAGACTTCTTCAGACTTCTTCAAACTTCGCCAGCCTTCTGCAGACTTCTTCAAACATCTTCAGACTTCCGCTGACTTCTCCATACTTCTCCAGACTCCCTCAGACTTCTTCCAACTTCTCCAGACTTCTGCAGACTTCTCCAGACTTCTTCAGACTTCTTTAGACCTCTTCAGACTTCTTCAAACTTCTTCAGCCTTCTGCAGACTTCTTCAAACTTCTTCAGACTTCCGCGGACTTCTCCAGACTTCTTCAGACTTCTTCAAACTTCTCCAGAATTCTGCAGACTTCTTCAGTCTTCTGCAGACTTCTTCAGACTTCTTCAAACTTCTCCAGCCTTCTGCAGACTTCTTCAAACATCTTCAGACTTCCGCTGACTTCTCCAGACTTCTCCAGACTCCCGCAGATTTCTTCAAACTTCTTCAGACTTCCGCAGACTTCTCCAGACTTCTCTAGACTTCTGCAGACTTATTCAGACTTCTACAGTTTTCTCCAGACTTCTTCAGATTTCTCCAGATATCTGCAGACTACTTCAGGCTTCTGCAGACTTCTACAGACTTCTGCAGACTTCATCAGACTTCTGCAGAATTCTCAAGACTTCTTCAGATTTCTTTAGACTTCTGCAGATTTCTTCAGTCTTCTGCAGACCTCTTCAAACTTCTTCAGACTTCTTTAGACCCCTGCACACTTGTTCAAACTTTTCCAGACTTCTGCAGACTTCTTCAGTCTTCTGCAGACTTCTTCAAACTTCTTCAGAGTTCTTTAGACTTCTCCAGACTTCTTCAGACTTCTCAAGACTTCCGCAGACTTCTTCAAACTTCTCCAGCCTTCTGCAGACTTCTCCAGACTTCTTCAGACTTCTTTAAACTTTGGCAGACTTCTTCAGACTCCTTCAAACTTCGGCAGACTTCTTCAAACTTCTCCAGATTTCTGCACACTTCTTCAGATTTCTGCAGACTTCTCCAGACTTTTTCAGACTTCTTCAGAATTCATCAGACCTCTCCAGTCTTCTGCAGACTTCTCCAGACTTCTCCAGACTTCTCCAGACTTCTTCAGACTTCTTCTCCAGACTTCTTCAGACTTTTTCAAACTTATTCAGACTTCTGCAGACTTCTTCAAACTTCTCCAGACTTCTACAGACTTCCGCAGACTTCTCCAGACTTCTCCACACTTCTGCAGACTTCTTCAAACCTCTTCAGACTTCTTCATACTGCTGCAGACTTCTTCAGACTTCTGCAGACTTCTCCAGAATTCTTCAGACTTCTCATGACTTCCGCTGACTTCTCCAGACTTCTCCAGACTCCCGCAGACTTCTTCAAACTTCTCCAGACTTCTGCAGACTTCTTCAGACTTCTTCAGACTTCTTCAAACTTCTACAGACGTCTGCAGACTTCTTCAGACTTCTTCAGATTCTTCAAACTTCTTCAAACTTCTTCAGACTTCTTTAGACTTCTCCAGACTTCTTCAGACTTCTCAAGACTTCTGCAGACTTCTTCAGTCTTCTGCAGAATTCTTCAAACCTCTTCAGACTTCTTCAAACTTCTCCAGCCTTCTTCAGACTTCTTCAAACATCTTCAGACTTCCGCTGACTTCTCCAGACTTCTCCAGACTCCCGCAGACTTCTTCAAACTTCTCCAGACTTCTGAAGACTTCTCCAGACTTCTTCAGACTTCTTCAGACTTCTTCAGATTCTTCAAACTTCTTCAGACTTCTGCAGACTTCTTCATTCTTCTGCAGACTTCTTCAAACTTCTTCAGACTTCTTTAGACTTCTCCAGACTTCTTCAGACTTCTCAAGACCTCTGCAGACTTCTTCAGTCCTCTGCAGACTTCTTCAAACTTCTTGAGACTTCTTCAAACTTCTCCGGCCTTCTGCAGACTTCTTCAAACTTCTCCAGACTTCTGCAGACTTCTTCAAACTTCTTCAGACTTCTTCAAACTTCTCCAGCCTTCTGCAGACTTCCTCAAACATCTTCAGACTTCCGCTGACTTCTCCAGACTTCTTCAGACTTCTCAAGACCTCTGCAGACTTCTTCAGTCCTCTGCAGACTTCTTCAAACTTCTTGAGACTTCTTCAAACTTCTGCGGCCTTCTGAAGACTTCTTCAAACTTCTCCAGACTTCTGCAGACTTCTTCAAACTTCTTCAGACTTCTTCAAACTTCTCCAGACTTCTGCAGACTTCTCCAGCCTTCTGCAGACTTCTTCAAACTTCTTCAGACTTCCGCGGACTTCGTCAAACTTCTTCAGGCTTCTGCAGACTTCTTCAAACTTCTCCAGACTTCTGCAGACTTCTTCAAACTTCTTCAGACTTCTTCAAACTTCTCCAGACTTCTGCAGACTTCTTCAGTCTTCTGCAGACTTCTTCAGACTTCTTCAAACTTCTCCAGCCTTCTGCAGACTTCTTCAAACATCTTGAGACTTCCGCTGACTTCTCCAGACTTCTCCAGACTCCCGCAGAGTTCTTCAAACTTCTTCAGACTTCCGCAGACTTCTTCAAACTTCTTCAGACTTCTTTAGACTTCTCCAGTAATCTTCAGACTTCTCCAGACTTCTTCAGACTTCTTCAAACTTCTACAGACGTCTGCAGACTTCTTCAGACTTCCTCAGATTCTTCAAACTTCTTCGGACTTCTGCAGACTTCTTCAGTCTTCTGCAGACTTCTTCAAACTTCTTCAGACTTCTTTAGACTTCTCCAGCCTTCTGCAGACTTCTTCAAACTTCTTCAGACTTCCGCGGACTTCTCTAGACTTCTTCAGACTTCTTCAAACTTCTCCAGACTTCTGCAGACTTCTTCAGTCTTCTGCAGACTTCTTCAGACTTCTTCAAACTTCGCCAGCCTTCTGCAGACTTCTTCAAACATCTTCAGACTTCCGCTGACTTCTCCAGACTTCTCCAGACTCCCTCAGACTTCTTCAAACTTCTCCAGACCTCTGCAGACTTCTCCAGACTTCTTCAGACTTCTTTAGACCTCTTCAGACTTCTTCAAACTTCTCCAGCCTTCTGCAGACTTCTTCAAACTTCTTCAGACTTCCGCGGACTTCTCCAGACTTCTTCAGACTTCTTCAAACTTCTCCAGACTTCTGCAGACTTGTTCAGTCTTCTGCAGACTTCTTCAGACTTCTTCAAACTTCTCCAGCCTTCTGCAGACTTCTTCAAACATCTTAAGACTTCCGCTGACTTCTCCAGACTTCTCCAGACTCCCGCAGATTTCTTCAAACTTCTTCAGACTTCCGCAGACTTCTCCAGACTTCTCTAGACTTCTGCAGACTTATTCAGACTTCTACAGTCTTCTCCAGACTTCTTCAGACTTCTCCAGATATCTGCAGACTACTTCAGGCTTCTGCAGACTTCTACAGACTTCTGCAGACTTCATCAGACTTCTGCAGAATTCTCAAGACTTCTTCAGATTTCTTTAGACTTCTGCAGATTTCTTCAGTCCTCTGCAGACCTCTTCAAACTTCTTCAGACTTCTTTAGACCCCTGCAGACTTCTTCAAACTTTTCCAGACTTCTGCAGACTTCTTCAGTCTTCTGCAGACTTCTTCAAACTTCTTCAGAGTTCTTTAGACTTCTCCAGACTTCTTCAGACTTCTCAAGACTTCCGCAGACTTCTTCAAACTTCTCCAGCCTTCTGCAGACTTCTCCAGACTTCTTCAGACTTCTTTAAACTTTGGCAGACTTCTTCAGACTCCTTCAAACTTCGGCAGACTTCTTCAAACTTCTCCAGATTTCTGCACACTTCTTCAGATTTCTGCAGACTTCTCCAGACTTTTTCAGACTTCTTCAGAATTCATCAGACCTCTCCAGTCTTCTGCAGACTTCTCCAGACTTCTCCAGACTTCTCCAGACTTCTTCAGACTTTTTCAAACTTATTCAGACTTCTGCAGACTTCTTCAAACTTCTCCAGACTTCTACAAACTTCCGCAGACTTCTCCAGACTTCTCCACACTTCTGCAGACTTCTTCAAACCTCTTCAGACTTCTTCATACTGCTGCAGACTTCTTCAGACTTCTGCAGACTTCTCCAGAATTCTTCAGACTTCTCATGACTTCCGCTGACTTCTCCAGACTTCTCCAGACTCCCGCAGACTTCTTCAAACTTCTCCAGACTTCTGCATACTTCACCAGACTTCTTCAGACTTCTTCAAACTTCTACAGACGTCTGCAGACTTCTTCAGACTTCTTCAGATTCTTCAAACTTCTTCAAACTTCTTCAGACTTCTTTAGACTTCTCCAGACTTCTTCAGACTTCTCAAGACTTCTGCAGACTTCTTCAGTCTTCTGCAGAATTCTTCAAACCTCTTCAGACTTCTTCAAACTTCTCCAGCCTTCTTCAGACTTCTTCAAACATCTTCAGACTTCCGCTGACTTCTCCAGACTTCTCCAGACTCCCGCAGACTTCTTCCAACTTCCCCAGACTTCTGCAGACTTCTCCATACTTCTTCAGACTTCTTCAGACTGCTTCAGATTCTTCAAACTACTTCAGATTCTTCAAACTTCTTCAGACTTCTGCAGACTTCTTCAGTCTTCTGCAGACTTCTTCAAACTTCTTCAGACTTCTTTAGACTTCTCCAGACATCTTCAGACTTCTCAAGACCTCTGCAGACTTCTTCAGTCCTCTGCAGACTTCTTCAACTTCTTGAGACTTCTTCAAACTTCTCCGGCCTTCTGCAGACTTCTTCAAACTTCTCCAGACTTCTGCAGACTTCTTCAAACTTCTTCAGACTTCTTCAAACTTCTCCAGCCTTCTGCAGACTTCCTCAAACATCTTCAGACTTCCGCTGACTTCTCCAGACTTCTTCAGACTTCTCAAGACCTCTGCAGACTTCTTCAGTCCTCTGCAGACTTCTTCAAACTTCTTGAGACTTCTTCAAACTTCTGCGGCCTTCTGCAGACTTCTTCAAACTTCTCCAGACTTCTGCAGACTTCTTCAAACTTCTTCAGACTTCTTCAAACTTCTCCAGACTTCTGCAGACTTCTCCAGCCTTCTGCAGACTTCTTCAAACTTCTTCAGACTTCCGCGGACTTCGTTAAACTTCTTCAGACTTCTGCAGACTTCTTCAAACTTCTCCAGACTTCTGCAGACTTCTTCAAACTTCTTCAGACTTCTTCAAACTTCTCCAGACTTCTGCAGACTTCTTCAGTCTTCTGCAGACTTCTTCAGACTTCTTCAAACTTCTCCAGCCTTCTGCAGACTTCTTCAAACATCTTGAGACTTCCGCTGACTTCTCCAGACTTCTCCAGACTCCCGCAGAGTTCTTCAAACTTCTTCAGACTTCCGCAGACTTCTTCAAACTTCTTCAGACTTCTTTAGACTTCTCCAGTAATCTTCAGACTTCTCCAGACTTCTTCAGACTTCTTCAAACTTCTACAGACGTCTGCAGACTTCTTCAGACTTCCTCAGATTCTTCAAACTTATTCGGACTTCTGCAGACTTCTTCAGTCTTCTGCAGACTTCTTCAAACTTCTTCAGACTTCTTTAGACTTCTCCAGCCTTCTGCAGACTTCTTCAAACTTCTTCAGACTTCCGCGGACTTCTCTAGACTTCTTCAGACTTCTTCAAACTTCTCCAGACTTCTGCAGACTTCTTCAGTCTTCTGCAGACTTCTTCAGACTTCTTCAAACTTCGCCAGCCTTCTGCAGACTTCTTCAAACATCTTCAGACTTCCGCTGACTTCTCCAGACTTCTCCAGACTCCCTCAGACTTCTTCAAACTTCTCCAGACCTCTGCAGACTTCTCCAGACTTCTTCAGACTTCTTTAGACCTCTTCAGACTTCTTCAAACTTCTCCAGCCTTCTGCAGACTTCTTCAAACTTCTTCAGACTTCCGCGGACTTCTCCAGACTTCTTCAGACTTCTTCAAACTTCTCCAGACTTCTGCAGACTTGTTCAGTCTTCTGCAGACTTCTTCAGACTTCTTCAAACTTCTCCAGCCTTCTGCAGACTTCTTCAAACATCTTAAGACTTCCGCTGACTTCTCCAGACTTCTCCAGACTCCCG
The DNA here is from genome assembly GCA_963082815.1 of Melanotus villosus. Taxonomy (NCBI): domain Eukaryota; kingdom Metazoa; phylum Arthropoda; class Insecta; order Coleoptera; family Elateridae; genus Melanotus; species Melanotus villosus. Next base: position 56,224,085 of record OY720423.1, read on the forward strand.
CAGATTTCTTCAAACTTCTTCAGACTTCCGCAGACTTCTCCAGACTTCTCTAGACTTCTGCAGACTTATTCAGACTTCTACAGTCTTCTCCAGACTTCTTCAGACTTCTCCAGATATCTGCAGACTACTTCAGGCTTCTGCAGACTTCTACAGACTTCTGCAGACTTCATCAGACTTCTGCAGAATTCTCAAGACTTCTTCAGATTTCTTTAGACTTCTGCAGATTTCTTCAGTCCTCTGCAGACCTCTTCAAACTTCTTCAGACTTCTTTAGACCCCTGCAGACTTCTTCAAACTTTTCCAGACTTCTGCAGACTTCTTCAGTCTTCTGCAGACTTCTTCAAACTTCTTCAGAGTTCTTTAGACTTCTCCAGACTTCTTCAGACTTCTCAAGACTTCCGCAGACTTCTTCAAACTTCTCCAGCCTTCTGCAGACTTCTCCAGACTTCTTCAGACTTCTTTAAACTTTGGCAGACTTCTTCAGACTCCTTCAAACTTCGGCAGACTTCTTCAAACTTCTCCAGATTTCTGCACACTTCTTCAGATTTCTGCAGACTTCTCCAGACTTTTTCAGACTTCTTCAGAATTCATCAGACCTCTCCAGTCTTCTGCAGACTTCTCCAGACTTCTCCAGACTTCTCCAGACTTCTTCAGACTTTTTCAAACTTATTCAGACTTCTGCAGACTTCTTCAAACTTCTCCAGACTTCTACAAACTTCCGCAGACTTCTCCAGACTTCACCACACTTCTGCAGACTTCTTCAAACCTCTTCAGACTTCTTCATACTGCTGCAGACTTCTTCAGACTTCTGCAGACTTCTCCAGAATTCTTCAGACTTCTCATGACTTCCGCTGACTTCTCCAGACTTCTCCAGACTCCCGCAGACTTCTTCAAACTTCTCCAGACTTCTGCATACTTCACCAGACTTCTTCAGACTTCTTCAAACTTCTACAGACGTCTGCAGACTTCTTCAGACTTCTTCAGATTCTTCAAACTTCTTCAAACTTCTTCAGACTTCTTTAGACTTCTCCAGACTTCTTCAGACTTCTCAAGACTTCTGCAGACTTCTTCAGTCTTCTGCAGAATTCTTCAAACCTCTTCAGACTTCTTCAAACTTCTCCAGCCTTCTTCAGACTTCTTCAAACATCTTCAGACTTCCGCTGACTTCTCCAGACTTCTCCAGACTCCCGCAGACTTCTTCCAACTTCCCCAGACTTCTGCAGACTTCTCCATACTTCTTCAGACTTCTTCAGACTGCTTCAGATTCTTCAAACTTCTTCAGATTCTTCAAACTTCTTCAGACTTCTGCAGACTTCTTCAGTCTTCTGCAGACTTCTTCAAACTTCTTCAGACTTCTTTAGACTTCTCCAGACATCTTCAGACTTCTCAAGACCTCTGCAGACTTCTTCAGTCCTCTGCAGACTTCTTCAACTTCTTGAGACTTCTTCAAACTTCTCCGGCCTTCTGCAGACTTCTTCAAACTTCTCCAGACTTCTGCAGACTTCTTCAAACTTCTTCAGACTTCTTCAAACTTCTCCAGCCTTCTGCAGACTTCCTCAAACATCTTCAGACTTCCGCTGACTTCTCCAGACTTCTTCAGACTTCTCAAGACCTCTGCAGACTTCTTCAGTCCTCTGCAGACTTCTTCAAACTTCTTGAGACTTCTTCAAACTTCTGCGGCCTTCTGCAGACTTCTTCAAACTTCTCCAGACTTCTGCAGACTTCTTCAAACTTCTTCAGACTTCTTCAAACTTCTCCAGACTTCTGCAGACTTCTCCAGCCTTCTGCAGACTTCTTCAAACTTCTTCAGACTTCCGCGGACTTCGTTAAACTTCTTCAGACTTCTGCAGACTTCTTCAAACTTCTCCAGACTTCTGCAGACTTCTTCAAACTTCTTCAGACTTCTTCAAACTTCTCCAGACTTCTGCAGACTTCTTCAGTCTTCTGCAGACTTCTTCAGACTTCTTCAAACTTCTCCAGCCTTCTGCAGACTTCTTCAAACATCTTGAGACTTCCGCTGACTTCTCCAGACTTCTCCAGACTCCCGCAGATTTCTTCAAACTTCTTCAGACTTCCGCAGACTTCTCCAGACTTCTCTAGAATTCTGCAGACTTATTCAGACTTCTACAGTCTTCTCCAGACTTCTTCAGACTTCTCCAGATATCTGCAGACTACTTCAGGTTTCTGAAGACTTCTGCAGACTTCTTCATACTTTCTCAGACATCTTCATGCTTCTCCAGACTTCTACAGACTTCTGCAGACTTCATCAGACTTCTGCAAGCTTCTCAAGACTTCTTCAGATTTCTTTAGACTTCTGCAGATTTCTTCAGTCTTCTGCAGACCTCTTCAAACTTCTTCAGAATTCTTTAGACTTCTGCAGACTTTTTCAAACTTCTCCAGACTTCTGCAGACTTCTTCAGTCTTCTGCAGACTTCTTCAAACTTCTTCAGAGTTCTTTAGACTTCTCCAGACTTCTTCAGACTTCTCAAGACTTCCGCAGACTTCTTCAAACTTCTCCAGCCTTCTGCAGACTTCTGCAGACTTCTTCAAACTTCTCCAGACTTCTGCAGACTTCTTCAGTCTTCTGCAGACTTCTTCAAACATCTTCAGAGTTCTTTAGACTTCTCCAGACTTCTTCAGACTTCTCAAGACTTCTGCAGACTTCTTCAAACTTCTCCAGACTTCTGCGGACTTCTTCAGTCTTCTGCAGACTTCTTCAAACTTCTTCAGAGTTCTTTAGACTTCTCCAGACTTCTTCAAACTTCTCCAGACTTCTGCAGACTTCTTCAGTCTTCTGCAGACTTCTTCAAACTTCTTCAGAGTTCTTCAAACTTCTCCAGACTTCTGCAGACTTCTTCAGTCTTCTGCAGACTTCTTCAAACTTCTTCAGAGTTCTTTAGACTTCTCCAGACTTCTTCAGACTTCTCAAGACTTCTGTAGACTTCTTCAAACTTCTTCAGACTGTCGCAGACTTCTCCAGACTTCTTCAGACTTTTTAAAACTTCTACAGGCTTCTGCAGACTTCGTCAAACTTCTTCGGACTTCCGCAGACTTCTCCTGACTTCTTCAAACTTCTACAGACGTCTGCAGACTTCTTCAGACTTATTCAGATTCTTCAAACTTCTTCAGACTTCTGCAGACTCCTTCAGTCTTCTGCAGACTTCTTCAAACTTCTTCAGACTTCTTTAGACTTCTCCAGACTTCTTCAGACTCTTCAAGATGTCTTCAGACTTCTTCAGACTTCTTCAGATTCTTAAAACTTCTTCAGACTTCTGCAGACTTCTTCAGTCTTCTGCAGACGTCTTCAAACTTCTACAGACGTCTGCAGACTTCTCCAGACTTCTTCAAACTTCTACAGGCGTCTGCAGACTTCTTCAGACTTCGTCAGATTCTTCAAACTTCTTCAGACTTCTTCAGACTTCTTTAGACTTCTGCAGACTTCGTCAAACTTCTCCAGACTTCTGCAGACTTCTGCAGACTTCTCCAGACTTCTCCAGACTTCTGCAGACTTCTGCAGACTTCTGCAGGCTTCTTCAGGCTTCTTCATACTTCTCCAGACTTCTTCAAACTTCTCCAGACTTCTGCAGACTTCATCAGTCTTCTGCAGACTTCTTCAGACTTCTTCAAACTTCGCCAGCCTTCTGCAGACTTCTTCAAACATCTTCAGACTTCCGCTGACTTCTCCATACTTCTCCAGACTCCCTCAGACTTCTTCCAACTTCTCCAGACTTCTGCAGACTTCTCCAGACTTCTTCAGACTTCTTTAGACCTCTTCAGACTTCTTCAAACTTCTCCACCCTTCTGCAGACTTCTTCAAACTTCTTCAGACTTCCGCGGACTTCTCCAGACTTCTTCAGACTTCTTCAAACTTCTCCAGAATTCTGCAGACTTCTTCAGTCTTCTGCAGACTTCTTCAGACTTCTTCAAACTTCTCCAGCCTTCTGCAGACTTCTTCAAACATCTTCAGACTTCCGCTGACTTCTCCAGACTTCTCCAGACTCCCGCAGATTTCTTCAAACTTCTTCAGACTTCCGCAGACTTCTCCAGACTTCTCTAGACTTCTGCAGACTTATTCAGACTTCTACAGTTTTCTCCAGACTTCTTCAGATTTCTCCAGATATCTGCAGACTACTTCAGGCTTCTGCAGACTTCTACAGACTTCTGCAGACTTCATCAGACTTCTGCAGAATTCTCAAGACTTCTTCAGATTTCTTTAGACTTCTGCAGATTTCTTCAGTCTTCTGCAGACCTCTTCAAACTTCTTCAGACTTCTTTAGACCCCTGCAGACTTGTTCAAACTTTTCCAGACTTCTGCAGACTTCTTCAGTCTTCTGCAGACTTCTTCAAACTTCTTCAGAGTTCTTTAGACTTCTCCAGACTTCTTCAGACTTCTCCAGACTCCCGCAGACTTCTTCCAACTTCCCCAGACTTCTGCAGACTTCTCCATACTTCTTCAGACTTCTTCAGACTGCTTCAGATTCTTCAAACTTCTTCAGATTCTTCAAACTTCTTCAGACTTCTGCAGACTTCTTCAGTCTTCTGCAGACTTCTTCAAACTTCTTCAGACTTCTTTAGACTTCTCCAGACATCTTCAGACTTCTCAAGACCTCTGCAGACTTCTTCAGTCCTCTGCAGACTTCTTCAACTTCTTGAGACTTCTTCAAACTTCTCCGGCCTTCTGCAGACTTCTTCAAACTTCTCCAGACTTCTGCAGACTTCTTCAAACTTCTTCAGACTTCTTCAAACTTCTCCAGCCTTCTGCAGACTTCCTCAAACATCTTCAGACTTCCGCTGACTTCTCCAGACTTCTTCAGACTTCTCAAGACCTCTGCAGACTTCTTCAGTCCTCTGCAGACTTCTTCAAACTTCTTGAGACTTCTTCAAACTTCTGCGGCCTTCTGCAGACTTCTTCAAACTTCTCCAGACTTCTGCAGACTTCTTCAAACTTCTTCAGACTTCTTCAAACTTCTCCAGACTTCTGCAGACTTCTCCAGCCTTCTGCAGACTTCTTCAAACTTCTTCAGACTTCCGCGGACTTCGTTAAACTTCTTCAGACTTCTGCAGACTTCTTCAAACTTCTCCAGACTTCTGCAGACTTCTTCAAACTTCTTCAGACTTCTTCAAACTTCTCCAGACTTCTGCAGACTTCTTCAGTCTTCTGCAGACTTCTTCAGACTTCTTCAAACTTCTCCAGCCTTCTGCAGACTTCTTCAAACATCTTGAGACTTCCGCTGACTTCTCCAGACTTCTCCAGACTCCCGCAGATTTCTTCAAACTTCTTCAGACTTCCGCAGACTTCTCCAGACTTCTCTAGAATTCTGCAGACTTATTCAGACTTCTACAGTCTTCTCCAGACTTCTTCAGACTTCTCCAGATATCTGCAGACTACTTCAGGTTTCTGAAGACTTCTGCAGACTTCTCCATACTTTCTCAGACATCTTCATGCTTCTCCAGACTTCTACAGACTTCTGCAGACTTCATCAGACTTCTGCAAGCTTCTCAAGACTTCTTCAGATTTCTTTAGACTTCTGCAGATTTCTTCAGTCTTCTGCAGACCTCTTCAAACTTCTTCAGAATTCTTTAGACTTCTGCAGACTTTTTCAAACTTCTCCAGACTTCTGCAGACTTCTTCAGTCTTCTGCAGACTTCTTCAAACTTCTTCAGAGTTCTTTAGACTTCTCCAGACTTCTTCAGACTTCTCAAGACTTCCGCAGACTTCTTCAAACTTCTCCAGCCTTCTGCAGACTTCTGCAGACTTCTTCAAACTTCTCCAGACTTCTGCAGACTTCTTCAGTCTTCTGCAGACTTCTTCAAACATCTTCAGAGTTCTTTAGACTTCTCCAGACTTCTTCAGACTTCTCAAGACTTCTGCAGACTTCTTCAAACTTCTCCAGACTTCTGCGGACTTCTTCAGTCTTCTGCAGACTTCTTCAAACTTCTTCAGAGTTCTTTAGACTTCTCCAGACTTCTTCAAACTTCTCCAGACTTCTGCAGACTTCTTCAGTCTTCTGCAGACTTCTTCAAACTTCTTCAGAGTTCTTCAAACTTCTCCAGACTTCTGCAGACTTCTTCAGTCTTCTGCAGACTTCTTCAAACTTCTTCAGAGTTCTTTAGACTTCTCCAGACTTCTTCAGACTTCTCAAGACTTCTGTAGACTTCTTCAAACTTCTTCAGACTGTCGCAGACTTCTCCAGACTTCTTCAGACTTTTTAAAACTTCTACAGGCTTCTGCAGACTTCGTCAAACTTCTTCGGACTTCCGCAGACTTCTCCTGACTTCTTCAAACTTCTACAGACGTCTGCAGACTTCTTCAGACTTATTCAGATTCTTCAAACTTCTTCAGACTTCTGCAGACTCCTTCAGTCTTCTGCAGACTTCTTCAAACTTCTTCAGACTTCTTTAGACTTCTCCAGACTTCTTCAGACTCTTCAAGATGTCTTCAGACTTCTTCAGACTTCTTCTGATTCTTAAAACTTCTTCAGACTTCTGCAGACTTCTTCAGTCTTCTGCAGACGTCTTCAAACTTCTACAGACGTCTGCAGACTTCTCCAGACTTCTTCAAACTTCTACAGGCGTCTGCAGACTTCTTCAAACTTCTTCAGACTTCTTCAAACTTCTCCAGACTTCTGCAGACTTCTTCAGTCTTCTGCAGACTTCTTCAGACTTCTTCAAACTTCTCCAGCCTTCTGCAGACTTCTTCAAACATCTTGAGACTTCCGCTGACTTCTCCAGACTTCTCCAGACTCCCGCAGAGTTCTTCAAACTTCTTCAGACTTCCGCAGACTTCTTCAAACTTCTTCAGACTTCTTTAGACTTCTCCAGTAATCTTCAGACTTCTCCAGACTTCTTCAGACTTCTTCAAACTTCTACAGACGTCTGCAGACTTCTTCAGACTTCCTCAGATTCTTCAAACTTCTTCGGACTTCTGCAGACTTCTTCAGTCTTCTGCAGACTTCTTCAAACTTCTTCAGACTTCTTTAGACTTCTCCAGCCTTCTGCAGACTTCTTCAAACTTCTTCAGACTTCCGCGGACTTCTCTAGACTTCTTCAGACTTCTTCAAACTTCTCCAGACTTCTGCAGACTTCTTCAGTCTTCTGCAGACTTCTTCAGACTTCTTCAAACTTCGCCAGCCTTCTGCAGACTTCTTCAAACATCTTCAGACTTCCGCTGACTTCTCCAGACTTCTCCAGACTCCCTCAGACTTCTTCAAACTTCTCCAGACCTCTGCAGACTTCTCCAGACTTCTTCAGACTTCTTTAGACCTCTTCAGACTTCTTCAAACTTCTCCAGCCTTCTGCAGACTTCTTCAAACTTCTTCAGACTTCCGCGGACTTCTCCAGACTTCTTCAGACTTCTTCAAACTTCTCCAGACTTCTGCAGACTTGTTCAGTCTTCTGCAGACTTCTTCAGACTTCTTCAAACTTCTCCAGCCTTCTGCAGACTTCTTCAAACATCTTAAGACTTCCGCTGACTTCTCCAGACTTCTCCAGACTCCCGCAGATTTCTTCAAACTTCTTCAGACTTCCGCAGACTTCTCCAGACTTCTCTAGACTTCTGCAGACTTATTCAGACTTCTACAGTCTTCTCCAGACTTCTTCAGACTTCTCCAGATATCTGCAGACTACTTCAGGCTTCTGCAGACTTCTACAGACTTCTGCAGACTTCATCAGACTTCTGCAGAATTCTCAAGACTTCTTCAGATTTCTTTAGACTTCTGCAGATTTCTTCAGTCCTCTGCAGACCTCTTCAAACTTCTTCAGACTTCTTTAGACCCCTGCAGACTTCTTCAAACTTTTCCAGACTTCTGCAGACTTCTTCAGTCTTCTGCAGACTTCTTCAAACTTCTTCAGAGTTCTTTAGACTTCTCCAGACTTCTTCAGACTTCTCAAGACTTCCGCAGACTTCTTCAAACTTCTCCAGCCTTCTGCAGACTTCTCCAGACTTCTTCAGACTTCTTTAAACTTTGGCAGACTTCTTCAGACTCCTTCAAACTTCGGCAGACTTCTTCAAACTTCTCCAGATTTCTGCACACTTCTTCAGATTTCTGCAGACTTCTCCAGACTTTTTCAGACTTCTTCAGAATTCATCAGACCTCTCCAGTCTTCTGCAGACTTCTCCAGACTTCTCCAGACTTCTCCAGACTTCTTCAGACTTTTTCAAACTTATTCAGACTTCTGCAGACTTCTTCAAACTTCTCCAGACTTCTACAAACTTCCGCAGACTTCTCCAGACTTCTCCACACTTCTGCAGACTTCTTCAAACCTCTTCAGACTTCTTCATACTGCTGCAGACTTCTTCAGACTTCTGCAGACTTCTCCAGAATTCTTCAGACTTCTCATGACTTCCGCTGACTTCTACAGACTTCTCCAGACTCCCGCAGACTTCTTCAAACTTCTCCAGACTTCTGCATACTTCACCAGACTTCTTCAGACTTCTTCAAACTTCTACAGACGTCTGCAGACTTCTTCAGACTTCTTCAGATTCTTCAAACTTCTTCAAACTTCTTCAGACTTCTTTAGACTTCTCCAGACTTCTTCAGACTTCTCAAGACTTCTGCAGACTTCTTCAGTCTTCTGCAGAATTCTTCAAACCTCTTCAGACTTCTTCAAACTTCTCCAGCCTTCTTCAGACTTCTTCAAACATCTTCAGACTTCCGCTGACTTCTCCAGACTTCTCCAGACTCCCGCAGACTTCTTCCAACTTCCCCAGACTTCTGCAGACTTCTCCATACTTCTTCAGACTTCTTCAGACTGCTTCAGATTCTTCAAACTACTTCAGATTCTTCAAACTTCTTCAGACTTCTGCAGACTTCTTCAGTCTTCTGCAGACTTCTTCAAACTTCTTCAGACTTCTTTAGACTTCTCCAGACATCTTCAGACTTCTCAAGACCTCTGCAGACTTCTTCAGTCCTCTGCAGACTTCTTCAACTTCTTGAGACTTCTTCAAACTTCTCCGGCCTTCTGCAGACTTCTTCAAACTTCTCCAGACTTCTGCAGACTTCTTCAAACTTCTTCAGACTTCTTCAAACTTCTCCAGCCTTCTGCAGACTTCCTCAAACATCTTCAGACTTCCGCTGACTTCTCCAGACTTCTTCAGACTTCTCAAGACCTCTGCAGACTTCTTCAGTCCTCTGCAGACTTCTTCAAACTTCTTGAGACTTCTTCAAACTTCTGCGGCCTTCTGCAGACTTCTTCAAACTTCTCCAGACTTCTGCAGACTTCTTCAAACTTCTTCAGACTTCTTCAAACTTCTCCAGACTTCTGCAGACTTCTCCAGCCTTCTGCAGACTTCTTCAAACTTCTTCAGACTTCCGCGGACTTCGTTAAACTTCTTCAGACTTCTGCAGACTTCTTCAAACTTCTCCAGACTTCTGCAGACTTCTTCAAACTTCTTCAGACTTCTTCAAACTTCTCCAGACTTCTGCAGACTTCTTCAGTCTTCTGCAGACTTCTTCAGACTTCTTCAAACTTCTCCAGCCTTCTGCAGACTTCTTCAAACATCTTGAGACTTCCGCTGACTTCTCCAGACTTCTCCAGACTCCCGCAGAGTTCTTCAAACTTCTTCAGACTTCCGCAGACTTCTTCAAACTTCTTCAGACTTCTTTAGACTTCTCCAGTAATCTTCAGACTTCTCCAGACTTCTTCAGACTTCTTCAAACTTCTACAGACGTCTGCAGACTTCTTCAGACTTCCTCAGATTCTTCAAACTTATTCGGACTTCTGCAGACTTCTTCAGTCTTCTGCAGACTTCTTCAAACTTCTTCAGACTTCTTTAGACTTCTCCAGCCTTCTGCAGACTTCTTCAAACTTCTTCAGACTTCCGCGGACTTCTCTAGACTTCTTCAGACTTCTTCAAACTTCTCCAGACTTCTGCAGACTTCTTCAGTCTTCTGCAGACTTCTTCAGACTTCTTCAAACTTCGCCAGCCTTCTGCAGACTTCTTCAAACATCTTCAGACTTCCGCTGACTTCTCCAGACTTCTCCAGACTCCCTCAGACTTCTTCAAACTTCTCCAGACCTCTGCAGACTTCTCCAGACTTCTTCAGACTTCTTTAGACCTCTTCAGACTTCTTCAAACTTCTCCAGCCTTCTGCAGACTTCTTCAAACTTCTTCAGACTTCCGCGGACTTCTCCAGACTTCTTCAGACTTCTTCAAACTTCTCCAGACTTCTGCAGACTTGTTCAGTCTTCTGCAGACTTCTTCAGACTTCTTCAAACTTCTCCAGCCTTCTGCAGACTTCTTCAAACATCTTAAGACTTCCGCTGACTTCTCCAGACTTCTCCAGACTCCCGCAGATTTCTTCAAACTTCTTCAGACTTCCGCAGACTTCTCCAGACTTCTCTAGACTTCTGCAGACTTATTCAGACTTCTACAGTCTTCTCCAGACTTCTTCAGACTTCTCCAGATATCTGCAGACTACTTCAGGCTTCTGCAGACTTCTACAGACTTCTGCAGACTTCATCAGACTTCTGCAGAATTCTCAAGACTTCTTCAGATTTCTTTAGACTTCTGCAGATTTCTTCAGTCCTCTGCAGACCTCTTCAAACTTCTTCAGACTTCTTTAGACCCCTGCAGACTTCTTCAAACTTTTCCAGACTTCTGCAGACTTCTTCAGTCTTCTGCAGACTTCTTCAAACTTCTTCAGAGTTCTTTAGACTTCTCCAGACTTCTTCAGACTTCTCAAGACTTCCGCAGACTTCTTCAAACTTCTCCAGCCTTCTGCAGACTTCTCCAGACTTCTTCAGACTTCTTTAAACTTTGGCAGACTTCTTCAGACTCCTTCAAACTTCGGCAGACTTCTTCAAACTTCTCCAGATTTCTGCACACTTCTTCAGATTTCTGCAGACTTCTCCAGACTTTTTCAGACTTCTTCAGAATTCATCAGACCTCTCCAGTCTTCTGCAGACTTCTCCAGACTTCTCCAGACTTCTCCAGACTTCTTCAGACTTTTTCAAACTTATTCAGACTTCTGCAGACTTCTTCAAACTTCTCCAGACTTCTACAAACTTCCGCAGACTTCTCCAGACTTCACCACACTTCTGCAGACTTCTTCAAACCTCTTCAGACTTCTTCATACTGCTGCAGACTTCTTCAGACTTCTGCAGACTTCTCCAGAATTCTTCAGACTTCTCATGACTTCCGCTGACTTCTCCAGACTTCTCCAGACTCCCGCAGACTTCTTCAAACTTCTCCAGACTTCTGCATACTTCACCAGACTTCTTCAGACTTCTTCAAACTTCTACAGACGTCTGCAGACTTCTTCAGACTTCTTCAGATTCTTCAAACTTCTTCAAACTTCTTCAGACTTCTTTAGACTTCTCCAGACTTCTTCAGACTTCTCAAGACTTCTGCAGACTTCTTCAGTCTTCTGCAGATTTCTTCAAACCTCTTCAGACTTCTTCAAACTTCTCCAGCCTTCTTCAGACTTCTTCAAACATCTTCAGACTTCCGCTGACTTCTCCAGACTTCTCCAGACTCCCGCAGACTTCTTCCAACTTCCCCAGACTTCTGCAGACTTCTCCATACTTCTTCAGACTTCTTCAGACTGCTTCAGATTCTTCAAACTTCTTCAGATTCTTCAAACTTCTTCAGACTTCTGCAGACTTCTTCAGTCTTCTGCAGACTTCTTCAAACTTCTTCAGACTTCTTTAGACTTCTCCAGACATCTTCAGACTTCTCAAGACCTCTGCAGACTTCTTCAGTCCTCTGCAGACTTCTTCAACTTCTTGAGACTTCTTCAAACTTCTCCGGCCTTCTGCAGACTTCTTCAAACTTCTCCAGACTTCTGCAGACTTCTTCAAACTTCTTCAGACTTCTTCAAACTTCTCCAGCCTTCTGCAGACTTCCTCAAACATCTTCAGACTTCCGCTGACTTCTCCAGACTTCTTCAGACTTCTCAAGACCTCTGCAGACTTCTTCAGTCCTCTGCAGACTTCTTCAAACTTCTTGAGACTTCTTCAAACTTCTGCGGCCTTCTGCAGACTTCTTCAAACTTCTCCGGACTTCTGCAGACTTCTTCAAACTTCTTCAGACTTCTTCAAACTTCTCCAGACTTCTGCAGACTTCTCCAGCCTTCTGCAGACTTCTTCAAACTTCTTCAGACTTCCGCGGACTTCGTTAAACTTCTTCAGACTTCTGCAGACTTCTTCAAACTTCTCCAGACTTCTGCAGACTTCTTCAAACTTCTTCAGACTTCTTCAAACTTCTCCAGACTTCTGCAGACTTCTTCAGTCTTCTGCAGACTTCTTCAGACTTCTTCAAACTTCTCCAGCCTTCTGCAGACTTCTTCAAACATCTTGAGACTTCCGCTGACTTCTCCAGACTTCTCCAGACTCCCGCAGATTTCTTCAAACTTCTTCAGACTTCCGCAGACTTCTCCAGACTTCTCTAGAATTCTGCAGACTTATTCAGACTTCTACAGTCTTCTCCAGACTTCTTCAGACTTCTCCAGATATCTGCAGACTACTTCAGGTTTCTGAAGACTTCTGCAGACTTCTCCATACTTTCTCAGACATCTTCATGCTTCTCCAGACTTCTACAGACTTCTGCAGACTTCATCAGACTTCTGCAAGCTTCTCAAGACTTCTTCAGATTTCTTTAGACTTCTGCAGATTTCTTCAGTCTTCTGCAGACCTCTTCAAACTTCTTCAGAATTCTTTAGACTTCTGCAGACTTTTTCAAACTTCTCCAGACTTCTGCAGACTTCTTCAGTCTTCTGCAGACTTCTTCAAACTTCTTCAGAGTTCTTTAGACTTCTCCAGACTTCTTCAGACTTCTCAAGACTTCCGCAGACTTCTTCAAACTTCTCCAGCCTTCTGCAGACTTCTGCAGACTTCTTCAAACTTCTCCAGACTTCTGCAGACTTCTTCAGTCTTCTGCAGACTTCTTCAAACATCTTCAGAGTTCTTTAGACTTCTCCAGACTTCTTCAGACTTCTCAAGACTTCTGCAGACTTCTTCAATCTTCTCCAGACTTCTGCGGACTTCTTCAGTCTTCTGCAGACTTCTTCAAACTTCTTCAGAGTTCTTTAGACTTCTCCAGACTTCTTCAAACTTCTCCAGACTTCTGCAGACTTCTTCAGTCTTCTGCAGACTTCTTCAAACTTCTTCAGAGTTCTTCAAACTTCTCCAGACTTCTGCAGACTTCTTCAGTCTTCTGCAGACTTCTTCAAACTTCTTCAGAGTTCTTTAGACTTCTCCAGACTTCTTCAGACTTCTCAAGACTTCTGTAGACTTCTTCAAACTTCTTCAGACTGTCGCAGACTTCTCCAGACTTCTTCAGACTTTTTAAAACTTCTACAGGCTTCTGCAGACTTCGTCAAACTTCTTCGGACTTCCGCAGACTTCTCCTGACTTCTTCAAACTTCTACAGACGTCTGCAGACTTCTTCAGACTTATTCAGATTCTTCAAACTTCTTCAGACTTCTGCAGACTCCTTCAGTCTTCTGCAGACTTCTTCAAACTTCTTCAGACTTCTTTAGACTTCTCCAGACTTCTTCAGACTCTTCAAGATGTCTTCAGACTTCTTCAGACTTCTTCTGATTCTTAAAACTTCTTCAGACTTCTGCAGACTTCTTCAGTCTTCTGCAGACGTCTTCAAACTTCTACAGACGTCTGCAGACTTCTCCAGACTTCTTCAAACTTCTACAGGCGTCTGCAGACTTCTTCAGACTTCGTCAGATTCTTCAAACTTCTTCAGACTTCTTCAGACTTCTTTAGACTTCTGCAGACTTCGTCAAACTTCTCCAGACTTCTGCAGACTTCTGCAGACTTCTCCAGACTTCTCCAGACTTCTGCAGACTTCTGCAGACTTCTGCAGGCTTCTTCAGGCTTCTTCATACTTCTCCAGACTTCTTCAAACTTCTCCAGACTTCTGCAGACTTCATCAGTCTTCTGCAGACTTCTTCAGACTTCTTCAAACTTCGCCAGCCTTCTGCAGACCTCTTCAAACATCTTCAGACCTCCGCTGACTTCTCCATACTTCTCCAGACTCCCTCAGACTTCTTCCAACTTCTCCAGACTTCTGCAGACTTCTCCAGACTTCTTCAGACTTCTTTAGACCTCTTCAGACTTCTTCAAACTTCTCCAGCCTTCTGCAGACTTCTTCAAACTTCTTCAGACTTCCGCGGACTTCTCCAGACTTCTTCAGACTTCTTCAAACTTCTCCAGAATTCTGCAGACTTCTTCAGTCTTCTGCAGACTTCTTCAGACTTCTTCAAACTTCTCCAGCCTTCTGCAGACTTCTTCAAACATCTTCAGACTTCCGCTGACTTCTCCAGACTTCTCCAGACTCCCGCAGATTTCTTCAAACTTCTTCAGACTTCCGCAGACTTCTCCAGACTTCTCTAGACTTCTGCAGACTTATTCAGACTTCTACAGTTTTCTCCAGACTTCTTCAGATTTCTCCAGATATCTGCAGACTACTTCAGGCTTCTGCAGACTTCTACAGACTTCTGCAGACTTCATCAGACTTCTGCAGAATTCTCAAGACTTCTTCAGATTTCTTTAGACTTCTGCAGATTTCTTCAGTCTTCTGCAGACCTCTTCAAACTTCTTCAGACTTCTTTAGACCCCTGCAGACTTGTTCAAATTTTTCCAGACTTCTGCAGACTTCTTCAGTCTTCTGCAGACTTCTTCAAACTTCTTCAGAGTTCTTTAGACTTCTCCAGACTTCTTCAGACTTCTCAAGACTTCCGCAGACTTCTTCAAACTTCTCCAGCCTTCTGCAGACTTCTCCAGACTTCTTCAGACTTCTTTAAACTTTGGCAGACTTCTTCAGACTCCTTCAAACTTCGGCAGACTTCTTCAAACTTCTCCAGATTTCTGCACACTTCTTCAGATTTCTGCAGACTTCTCCAGACTTTTTCAGACTTCTTCAGAATTCATCAGACCTCTCCAGTCTTCTGCAGACTTCTCCAGACTTCTCCAGACTTCTCCAGACTTCTTCAGACTTCTTCTCCAGACTTCTTCAGACTTTTTCAAACTTATTCAGACTTCTGCAGACTTCTTCAAACTTCTCCAGACTTCTACAGACTTCCGCAGACTTCTCCAGACTTCTCCACACTTCTGCAGACTTCTTCAAACCTCTTCAGACTTCTTCATACTGCTGCAGACTTCTTCAGACTTCTTTAGACTTCTCCAGACTTCTTCAGACTTCTCAAGACTTCTGCAGACTTCTTCAGTCTTCTGCAGAATTCTTCAAACCTCTTCAGACTTCTTCAAACTTCTCCAGCCTTCTTCAGACTTCTTCAAACATCTTCAGACTTCCGCTGACTTCTCCAGACTTCTCCAGACTCCCGCAGACTTCTTCAAACTTCTCCAGACTTCTGAAGACTTCTCCAGACTTCTTCAGACTTCTTCAGACTTCTTCAGATTCTTCAAACTTCTTCAGACTTCTGCAGACTTCTTCAGTCTTCTGCAGACTTCTTCAAACTTCTTCAGACTTCTTTAGACTTCTCCAGACTTCTTCAGACTTCTCAAGACCTCTGCAGACTTCTTCAGTCCTCTGCAGACTTCTTCAAACTTCTTGAGACTTCTTCAAACTTCTCCGGCCTTCTGCAGACTTCTTCAAACTTCTCCAGACTTCTGCAGACTTCTTCAAACTTCTTCGGACTTCTTCAAACTTCTCCAGCCTTCTGCAGACTTCCTCAAACATCTTCAGACTTCCGCTGACTTCTCCAGACTTCTTCAGACTTCTCAAGACCTCTGCAACCTTCTTCAGTCCTCTGCAGACTTCTTCAAACTTCTTGAGACTTCTTCAAACTTCTGCGGCCTTCTGAAGACTTCTTCAAACTTCTCCAGACTTCTGCAGACTTCTTCAAACTTCTTCAGACTTCTTCAAACTTCTCCAGACTTCTGCAGACTTCTCCAGCCTTCTGCAGACTTCTTCAAACTTCTTCAGACTTCCGCGGACTTCGTCAAACTTCTTCAGACTTCTGCAGACTTCTTCAAACTTCTCCAGACTTCTGCAGACTTCTTCAAACTTCTTCAGACTTCTTCAAACTTCTCCAGGCTTCTGCAGACTTCTTCAGTCTTCTGCAGACTTCTTCAGACTTCTTCAAACTTCTCCAGCCTTCTGCAGACTTCTTCAAACATCTTGAGACTTCCGCTGACTTCTCCAGACTTCTCCAGACTCCCGCAGATTTCTTCAAACTTCTTCAGACTTCCGCAGACTTCTTCAAACTTCTTCAGACTTCTTTAGACTTCTCCAGTAATCTTCAGACTTCTCCAGACTTCTTCAGACTTCTTCAAACTTCTACAGACGTCTGCAGACTTCTTCAGACTTCCTCAGATTCTTCAAACTTCTTCGGACTTCTGCAGACTTCTTCAGTCTTCTGCAGACTTCTTCAAACTTCTTCAGACTTCTTTAGACTTCTCCAGCCTTCTGCAGACTTCTTCAAACTTCTTCAGACTTCCGCGGACTTCTCCAGACTTCTTCAGACTTCTTCAAACTTCTCCAGACTTCTGCAGACTTCTTCAGTCTTCTGCAGACTTCTTCAGACTTCTTCAAACTTCGCCAGCCTTCTGCAGACTTCTTCAAACATCTTCAGACTTCCGCTGACTTCTCCAGACTTCTCCAGACTCCCTCAGACTTCTTCAAACTTCTCCAGACCTCTGCAGACTTCTCCAGACTTCTTCAGACTTCTTTAGACCTCTTCAGACTTCTTCAAACTTCTCCAGCCTTCTGCAGACTTCTTCAAACTTCTTCAGACTTCCGCGGACTTCTCCAGACTTCTTCAGACTTCTTCAAACTTCTCCAGACTTCTGCAGACTTGTTCAGTCTTCTGCAGACTTCTTCAGACTTCTTCAAACTTCTCCAGCCTTCTGCAGACTTCTTCAAACATCTTAAGACTTCCGCTGACTTCTCCAGACTTCTCCAGACTCCCGCAGATTTCTTCAAACTTCTTCAGACTTCCGCAGACTTCTCCAGACTTCTCTAGACTTCTGCAGACTTATTCAGACTTCTACAGTCTTCTCCAGACTTCTTCAGACTTCTCCAGATATCTGCAGACTACTTCAGGCTTCTGCAGACTTCTACAGACTTCTGCAGACTTCATCAGACTTCTGCAGAATTCTCAAGACTTCTTCAGATTTCTTTAGACTTCTGCAGATTTCTTCAGTCCTCTGCAGACCTCTTCAAACTTCTTCAGACTTCTTTAGACCCCTGCAGACTTCTTCAAACTTTTCCAGACTTCTGCAGACTTCTTCAGTCTTCTGCAGACTTCTTCAAACTTCTTCAGAGTTCTTTAGACTTCTCCAGACTTCTTCAGACTTCTCAAGACTTCCGCAGACTTCTTCAAACTTCTCCAGCCTTCTGCAGACTTCTCCAGACTTCTTCAGACTTCTTTAAACTTTGGCAGACTTCTTCAGACTCCTTCAAACTTCGGCAGACTTCTTCAAACTTCTCCAGATTTCTGCACACTTCTTCAGATTCCTGCAGACTTCTCCAGACTTTTTCAGACTTCTTCAGAATTCATCAGACCTCTCCAGTCTTCTGCAGACTTCTCCAGACTTCTACAGACTTCTCCAGACTTCTTCAGACTTTTTCAAACTTATTCAGCCTTCTGCAGACTTCTTCAAACTTCTCCAGACTTCTACAAACTTCCGCAGACTTCTCCAGACTTCTCCACACTCCTGCAGACTTCTTCAAACCTCTTCAGACTTCTTCATACTGCTGCAGACTTCTTCAGACTTCTGCAGACTTCTCCAGAATTCTTCAGACTTCTCATGACTTCCGCTGACTTCTCCAGACTTCTCCAGACTCCCGCAGACTTCTTCAAACTTCTCCAGACTTCTGCATACTTCACCAGACTTCTTCAGACTTCTTCAAACTTCTACAGACGTCTGCAGACTTCTTCAGACTTCTTCAGATTCTTCAAACTTCTTCAAACTTCTTCAGACTTCTTTAGACTTCTCCAGACTTCTTCAGACTTCTCAAGACTTCTGCAGACTTCTTCAGTCTTCTGCAGAATTCTTCAAACCTCTTCAGACTTCTTCAAACTTCTCCAGCCTTCTTCAGACTTCTTCAAACATCTTCAGACTTCCGCTGACTTCTCCAGACTTCTCCAGACTCCCGCAGACTTCTTCCAACTTCCCCAGACTTCTGCAGACTTCTCCAGACTTCTTCAGACTACTTCAGACTTCTTCAGATTCTTCAAACTTCTTCAGATTCTTCAAACTTCTTCAGACTTCTGCAGACTTCTTCAGTCTTCTGCAGACTTCTTCAAACTTCTTCAGACTTCTTTAGACTTCTCCAGACATCTTCAGACTTCTCAAGACCTCTGCAGACTTCTTCAGTCCTCTGCAGACTTCTTCAACTTCTTGAGACTTCTTCAAACTTCTCCGGCCTTCTGCAAACTTCTTCAAACTTCTCCAGACTTCTGCAGACTTCTTCAAACTTCTTCAGACTTCTTCAAACTTCTCCAGCCTTCTGCAGACTTCCTCAAACATCTTCAGACTTCCGCTGACTTCTCCAGACTTCTTCAGACTTCTCAAGACCTCTGCAGACTTCTTCAGTCCTCTGCAGACTTCTTCAAACTTCTTGAGACTTCTTCAAACTTCTGCGGCCTTCTGCAGACTTCTTCAAACTACTCCAGACTTCTGCAGACTTCTTCAAACTTCTTCAGACTTCTTCAAACTTCTCCAGACTTCTGCAGACTTCTCCAGCCTTCTGCAGACTTCTTCAAACTTCTTCAGACTTCCGCGGACTTCGTTAAACTTCTTCAGACTTCTGCAGACTTCTTCAAACTTCTCCAGACTTCTGCAGACTTCTTCAAACTTCTTCAGACTTCTTCAAACTTCTCCAGACTTCTGCAGACTTCTTCAGTCTTCTGCAGACTTCTTCAGACTTCTTCAAACTTCTCCAGCCTTCTGCAGACTACTTCAAACATCTTGAGACTTCCGCTGACTTCTCCAGACTTCTCCAGACTCCCGCAGATTTCTTCAAACTTCTTCAGACTTCCGCAGACTTCTCCAGACTTCTCTAGAATTCTGCAGACTTATTCAGACTTCTACAGTCTTCTCCAGACTTCTTCAGACTTCTCCAGATATCTGCAGACTACTTCAGGTTTCTGAAGACTTCTGCAGACTTCTTCATACTTTCTCAGACATCTTCATGCTTCTCCAGACTTCTACAGACTTCTGCAGACTTCATCAGACTTCTGCAGGCTTCTCAAGACTTCTTCAGATTTCTTTAGACTTCTGTAGATTTCTTCAGTCTTCTGCAGACCTCTTCAAACTTCTTCAGAATTCTTTAGACTTCTGCAGACTTTTTCAAACTTCTCCAGACTTCTGCAGACTTCTTCAGTCTTCTGCAGACTTCTTCAAACTTCTTCAGAGTTCTTTAGACTTCTCCAGACTTCTTCAGACTTCTCAAGACTTCCGCAGACTTCTTCAAACTTCTCCAGCCTTCTGCAGACTTCTGCAGACTTCTTCAAACTTCTCCAGACTTCTGCAGACTTCTTCAGTCTTCTGCAGACTTCTTCAAACTTCTTCAGAGTTCTTTAGACTTCTCCAGACTTCTTCAGACTTCTCAAGACTTCTGCAGACTTCTTCAAACTTCTCCAGACTTCTGCGGACTTCTTCAGTCTTCTGCAGACTACTTCAAACTTCTTCAGAGTTCTTTAGACTTCTCCAGACTTCTTCAAACTTCTCCAGACTTCTGCAGACTTCTTCAGTCTTCTGCAGACTTCTTCAAACTTCTTCAGAGTTCTTCAAACTTCTCCAGACTTCTGCAGACTTCTTCAGTCTTCTGCAGACTTCTTCAAACTTCTTCAGAGTTCTTTAGACTTCTCCAGACTTCTTCAGACTTCTCAAGACTTCCGCAGACTTCTTCAGACTTCTCAAGATTTCCGCAGACTTCTTCAAACTTCTCCAGCCGTCTTCAGACTTCTCAAGACCTCTGCAGACTTCTTCAGTGCTCTGCAGACTTCTTCAAACTTCTTGAGACTTCTTCAAACTTCTCCGGCCTTCTGCAGACTTCTTCAAACTTCTCCAGACTTCTGCAGACTTCTTCAAACTTCTTCAGACTTCTTCAAACTTCTCCAGACTTCTGCAGACTTCTCCAGCCTTCTGCAGACTTCTTCAAACTTCTTCAGACTTCCGCGGACTTCTCCAGACTTCTTCAGACTTCTTCAAACTTCTCCAGACTTCTGCAGACTTCTTCAGTCTTCTGAAGACTTCTTCCAACTTCTTCAGACTTCTTCAAACTTCTCCAGCCTTCTCCAGACTTCTTCAGACTTCTTCAAACTTCTGCAGACTTCTCCAGACTTCTTCAAACTTCTTCAGACTTCTGTAGACTTCTTCAAACTTCTTCAGACTGTCGCAGACTTCTCCAGACTTCTTCAGACTTTTTAAAACTTCTACAGGCTTCTGCAGACTTCGTCAAACTTCTTCGGACTTCCGCAGACTTCTCCAGACTTCTCCAGACTTCTGCAGACTTCTTCAACCTTCTCCAGACTTCTTCAGAATTCCGCAGACTTCTTCAGACTTTTTCAGACTTCTTCAGACTTCTTCAGTCTTCTCCAGACTTCTTCAGACTTCTTTAGACTTCTGCAGACTTCTTCAGTCTTCTCCAGACTTCTTCAAACTTCTGCAGACTTCTGCATACAACTTCAAACTTCTTCAGACTTCCGCAGACTTCTCCAGACTTCTCCAGACTTCTGCAGACTTCTTCAAACTTCTCCAGACTTCTGCAGATTTTGTCAAACTTTTTCAGAATTCCGCAGACCTCCCCAGACTTCTCTAGACTTCTGCAGACTTCTGCAGACTTCTTGAAACTTCTTCCGACTTCCGCAAACTTCTCCAGACTTCTCCAGACTTATGCAGACTTCTGCAGACTTCTTCAGACTTCTTCCGACTTCTTCATACCACTGCAGAATTCTACAGACTTCTGCAGACTTCTGCAGACTTCTTCAGACTTCTTCATACTTCTCCAGACTTCTTCAAACTTCTCCAGACTTCTACAGACTTCTTCAAACTTCCGCAGACTTCAGCAGACTTCTTGAGACTTCTTCATACTTCTCCAGACTTCTCCAGACATCTCCAGACTTCTTCAAACTTCTTCAGACTTCTCCAGACTTCACCAGACTTCTCTACACTTCTTCAGACTTCTTCAGACTTCTCCGGACTTCTCCAGACTTCTTCAGACTTCTTCCGACTTCTTCATACCACTGCAGAATTCTACAGACTTCTGCAGACTTCTTCAGACTTCTTCGTACTTCTCCAGAGTTCTTCAAACTTCTCCAGACTTCTACAGACTTCTTCAAACTTCCGCAGACTTCAGCAGACTTCTTGAGACTTCTTCATACTTCTCCAGACTTCTCCAGACATCTCCAGACTTCTTCAAACTTCTTCAGACTTCTCCAGACTTCACCAGACTTCTCTACACTTCTTCAGACTTCTTCAGACTTCTCCGGACTTCTCCAGACTTCTTCAGACTTCATCCGACTTCTTCATACCACTGCAGAATTCTACAGACTTCTTCAGCCTTCTCCAGACTTCTTCAGACTTCTTTAGACTTCTGCAGACTTCTTCAAACTTCTCTAGACCTCTGCAGACTTCTTCAAACTTCTCCATACTACTGCAGACTTCTTCAAACTTCTTCCGACTTCCGCAGACTTCTCCAGACTTCTTTAGACTTCTGCAGATTTCTTCAAACTTCTCCAGACTTCTGCAGAATTCTTCAAACTTCTCCATACTTCTGCAGACTTCTTCAAACTTCTTCCGACTTCCGCAGACTTCTCCAGACTTCTCCAGACTTCTCCAGATTTCTTCAAACTTCTTCAAACTTCTTCAGACTTCCGCAGACTTCTCCAGACTTCTCCAGACTTCTCGAGATTTCTTCAAACTTCTTCAGACTTCTTCAGACTTCTCCAGACTTCTCCAGACTTCTCCAGATTTCTTCAAATTTCTTTAGACTTCTCCAGACTTCTCCAGACTTCTGCAGACTTCTTCATACTTCTCCAGACTTCTACAGACGTCTGCAGACTTCTTCAGACTTCTTCAGACTTCTTCAGACTTTTTCAGACTTCTTCAGACTTCTTCAGCCTTCTCCAGACTTCTTCAGACTTCTTTAGACTTCTCCAGACTTCTTTAGACTTCTGCAGATTTCTTCAAACTTCTCCAGACTTCTGCAGACTTCTTCAAACTTCTCCATACTTCTGCAGACGTCTTCAAACTTCTTCCGACTTCCGCAGACTTCTCCAGACTTCTCCAGACTTCTCCAGATTTCTTCAAACTTCTTCAAACTTCTTAAGACTTCCGCAGACTTCTCCAGACTTCTCCAGACTTCTCCAGACTTCTCGAGATTTCTTCAAACTTCTTCAGACTTCTTCAGACTTCTCCAGACTTCTTCAGTCTTCTCCAGACTTCTTCAGACTTCTTTAGACTTCTGCAGACTTCTTCAGTCTTCTCCAGACTTCTTCAAACTTCTGCAGACTTCTGCATACAACTTCAAACTTCTTCAGACTTCCGCAGACTTCTCCAGACTTCTCCAGACTTCTGCAGACTTCTTCAAACTTCTCCAGACTTCTGCAGATTTTGTCAAACTTTCTCAGAATTCCGCAGACCTCCCCAGACTTCTCTAGACTTCTGCAGACTTCTGCAGACTTCTTGAAACTTCTTCCGACTTGCGCAAACTTCTCCAGACTTCTCCAGACTTATGCAGACTTCTGCACACTTCTTCAGACTTCTTCATACTTCTCCAGACTTCTTCAAACTTCTCCAGACTTCTGCAGACTTCTTCAAACTTCCGCAGACATCAGCAGACTTCTTCAGACTTCTTCATACTTCTCCAGACTTCTCCAGACTTCTCCAGAATTCTGCAGACTTCTTCAAACTTCTCCAGACTTCACCAGACTTCTCTACAATTCTTCAGACTTCTTCAGACTTCTCCAGACTTCTCCAGACTTCTTCAGACTTCTTCCGACTTCTTCATACCACTGCAGAATTCTAGAGACTTCTGCAGACTTCTGCAGACTTCTTCAGACTTCTTCATACTTCTCCAGACTTCTTCAAACTTCTCCAGACTTCTACAGACTTCTTCAAACTTCCGCAGACTTCAGCAGACTTCTTGAGACTTCTTCATACTTCTCCAGACTTCTCCAGACTTCTCCAGACTTCTGCAGACTTCTTCAAACTTCTTCAGACTTCTCCAGACTTCACCAGACTGCTCTACACTTCTTCAGACTTCTTCAGACTTCTCCAGACTTCTCCGGACTTCTGCAGACTTCTCCAGACTTCTTCATACTTCTCCAGAGTTCTTCAAACTTCTCCAGACTTCTACAGACTTCTTCAAACTTCCGCAGACTTCTGCAGACTTCTTCAGACTTCTTCATACTTCTTCAGACTTCTCCAGACTTCTCCAGATTTCTTCAAATTTCTTTAGACTTCTCCAGACTTCTCCAGACTTCTGCAGACTTCTTCATACTACTGCAGAATTCTACAGACTTCTGCAGACTTCTTCAGACTTCTGCAGACTTCTCCAGACTTCTTCAGACTTCTATAGTCTTCTGCAGACTTCTTCAGACTTCTCCAGACTTCTCCAGACTTCTTCAGACTTCTTCCGACTTCTTCATACTACTGCAGAATTCTACAGACTTCTGCAGACTTCTTCAGACTTCTGGAGACTTCTCCAGACTTCTTCAGACTTCTTTAGACTTCTGCAGACACCTTCAGACTTCCCCAGACTTCTCCAGACTTCTCCAGACTTCTGCAGACTTCTTCAAACTTCTTCCGATTTCCGCAGACTTCTCCAGACTTCTCCAGACTTCTCCAGACTTCTTCAGACTTCTTCCGACTTCTTCATACTACTACAGAATTCTACAGACTTCTGCAGACTTCTTCAGACTTCTGGAGACTTCTCCAGACTTCTTCAGACTTCTTTAGACTTCTGCAGACACCTTCAGACTTCCCCAGACTTCTCCAGACTTCTCCAGACTTCTGCAGACTTCTTCAAACTTCTTCCGATTTCTGCAGACTTCTCCAGACTTCTCCAGACTTCTCCAGACTTCTGCAGACTTCTTCAAACTTCTTCCGACTTCCGCAGACTTCTCCAGACTTCTGCAGACTTCTGCAGACTTCTGCAGACTTCTTCAGACTTCTTCATACTTCTCCAGACTTCTCCAGACTTCTGCAGACTTCTTCAAACTTCTTCAGACTTCTCCAGACTTCTCTAAAATTCTTCAGACTTCTTCATACTTCTCCAGACTTCTACAGTCGTCTGCAGACTTCTTCAGACTTCTTCAGACTTTTTCAGACCTCTTCAGACTTTTTCAGACTTCTTCAAACTTCTTCAGACTTCTTCAGACTTCTCCAGACTTCTCCAGACTTCTCCAGATTTCTTCAAATTTCTTTAGACTTCTCCAGACTTCTCCAGACTTCTGCAAACTTCTTCAAACTTCTTCAGACTTCTTCAGACTTCTCCAGACTTCTCCACACTTCTTCAGACTTCTTCAAACTTCTCCAGACTTCTCCAGACTTCTTCAGACTTCTTCCGACTTCTTAATACTACTGCAGTCTTCTACAGACATTTTCAGACTTCTTCAGACTTCTTCTGACTTCTTCAGACTTCTCCAGACCTCTCCAGACTTCTGCATTCTTCTTCAAACATCTGCAGACTTCTTCAGACTTCTTCAGACTTCTCCAGACTTCTGCAGACTTCTCCAGAATTTCCAGACTTCTGCAGACTTCTGCAGACTTCTTCACATTTCTTCATATACACTTCTCCAGACTTCTTCAAACTTCTCCAGACTTCTGCAGACTTCTTCAAACTTCTGCAGACTTCTTCAGACTTCTTCAGACTTCTCCAGACTTCTGCAGGATTCTCCAGAATTTTCCAGACTTCTTCAGACTTCTCCAGACTTCTGCAGACTTCTCCAGAATTTTCCAGAATTCTGCAGACTTCTTCACATTTCTTCATACTTCTTCAGACTTCTTCATACTTCTCCAGACTTCTACAGACGTCTACAGACTTCTTCAGACTTCTTCAGACTTTTTCAGACTTCTTCAGACTTCTTCAGTCTTCTCCAGACTTCTTCAGTCTTCTTTAGACTTCTGCAGACTTCTTCAGTCTTCTCCAGAATTCTTCAAACTTCTGCAGGCTCCTGCATACAACTTCAAACATCTTCAGATTTCCGCAGACTTCTCCAGACTTCTCCAGACTTCTGCACACTTCTTCAACCTTCTCCAGACTTCTGCAGATTGTGTCAAACTTCTTCAGAATTCCGCAGACTTTTTCAGACTTTTTCAGACTTCTTCAGACTTCTTCAGTCTTCTCCAGACTTCTTCAGACTTCTTTAGACTTCTGCAGACTTCTTCAGTCTTCTCCAGACTTCTTCAAACTTCTGCAGACTTCTGCATACAACTTCAAACTTCTTCAGACTTCCGCAGACTTCTCCAGACCTCTCCAGACTTCTGCAGATTTCTTCAAACTTCTTCAGAATTCCGCAGACTTCTCCAGACCTCTCCAGACTTCTGCAGATTTCTTCAAACTTTTTCAGAATTCCGCAGAGCTCCCCAGACTTCTCTAGACTTCTGCAGACTTCTGCAGACTTCTTCAAACTTCTTCCGACTTCCGCAGACCTCCCCAGACTTCTCTAGACTTCTGCAGACTTCTTAAGACTTCTTCATACTTCTTCCGACTTCCGCAGACTTCTCCAGACTTCTCCAGACTTCTTCAGACTTCTTCATACTTCTCCAGACTTCTTCAGACTTCTCCAGACTTTTGCAGGCTTCTCCAGACTTCTCCAGACTTCTGCAGACTTCTTAAGACTTCTTCAAGCTTCTTCCGACTTCCGCAGACTTCTCCAGACTTCTCCAGACTTCTTCAGCCTTCTTCATACTTCTCCAGACTTCTTCAGACTTCTCCAGACTTTTGCAGGCTTCTCCAGACTTCTCCAGACTTCTGCAGACTTCTCCAGACTTCTCCAGACTTCTCCAGACTTCTTCATACCACTGCAGAATTCTACAGACTTCTGCAGACTTCTCCAGACTTCTCCAGACTTCTTCTGACTTCTTCCGACTTCTTAATACTACTGCAGACTTCTACAGACTTCTGCAGACTTCTTCAAACTTCTTCTGACTTCTTCAGACTTCTCCAGACTTCTCCAGACTTCTGCATTCTTCTTCAAACCTCTGCAGACTTCTTCAGACTTCTTCAGACTTCTCCAGACTTCCGCAGACTTCTCCAGACTTTTCCAGACTTCTGCAGAATTCTTCAAACTTCTTCCGACTTCCGCAGACTTCTCCAGACTTCTCCAGACTTATGCAGACTTCTGCAGACTTCTTCAGGCTTCTTCATACTTCTCCAGACTTCTTCAAACTTCTCCAGACGTCTGCAGACTTCTTCAAACTTCCGCAGACTTCAGCAGACTTCTTCAGACTTCTTCATACTTCTCCAGACTTCTCCAGACTTCTGCAGACTTCTTCAAACTTCTTCAGACTTCTCCAGACTTCACCAGACTTCTCTACACTTCTTCAGACTTCTTCAGACTTCTCCAGACTTCTGCAGACTTCTTCAAACTTCTTGCGACTTCCGCAGACTTCTCCAGACTTCTCCAGACTTCTGCAGATTCTGTCAAACTTCTTCAGAATTCCGCAGACTTCTTCAGACTTTTTCAGACTTCTTCAGACTTCTTCAGTCTTCTCCAGACTTCTTCAGACTTCTTTAGACTTCTGCAGACTTCTTCCGTCTTCTCCAGACTTCTTCAAACTTCTGCAGACTTCTGCATACAACTTCAAACTTCCTCAGACTTCCGCAGACTTCTCCAGACTTCTCCAGACTTCTGCAGAGTTCTCCAGACTTCTTCATACCACTGCAGAATTCTACAGACTTCTGCAGACTTCTCCAGACTTCTCCAGACTTCTCCAGACTTCTTCTGACTTCTTCCGACTTCTTAATACTACTGCAGACTTCTACAGACTTCTGCAGACTTCTTCAAACTTCTTCTGACTTCTTTAGACTTCTCCAGACTTCTCCAGACTTCTGCATTCTTCTTCAAACTTCTGCAGACTTCTTCAGACTTCTTCAGACTTCTCCAGACTTCCGCAGACTTCTCCAGACTTTTCCAGACTTCTGCAGACTTCTTCAAACTTCTTCCGACCTCCGCAGACTTCTCCAGACTTCTCCAGACTTATGCAGACTTCTGCAGACTTCTTCAGGCTTCTTCATACTTCTCCAGACTTCCGCAGACTTCAGCAGACTTCTTCAGACTTCTTCATACTTCTCCGGACTTCTCCAGACTTCTGCAGACTTCTTCAAACTTCTTCAGACTTCTCCAGACTTCACCAGACTTCTCTACACTTCTTCAGACTTCTTCAGACTTCTCCAGACTTCTGCAGACTTCTTCAAACTTCTTGCGACTTCCGCAGACTTCTCCAGACTTCTCCAGACTTCTCCAGACTTCTGCAGATTCTGTCAAACTTCTTCAGAATTCCGCAGACTTCTTCAGACTTTTTCAGACTTCTTCAGACTTCTTCAGTCTTCTCCAGACTTCTTCAGACTTCTTTAGACTTCTGCAGACTTCTTCCGTCTTCTCCAGACTTCTTCAAACTTCTGCAGACTTCTGCATACAACTTCAAACTTCTTCAGATTTCCGCAGACTTCTCCAGACTTCTCCAGACTTCTGCAGACTTCTTCAAACTTCTCCAGACTTCTGCAGATTTTGTCAAACTCTTTCAGAATTCCGCAGACCTCCCCAGACTTCTCTAGACTTCTGCAGACTTCTGCATACAAATTCAAACTTCTTCAGACTTCCGCAGACTTCTCCAGACTTCTCCAGACTTCTGCAGACTTCTTCAACCTTCTCCAGACTTCTGCAGATTCTGTCCAACTTCTTCAGAATTCCGCAGACTTCTTCAGACTTTTTCAGACTTCTTCAGACTTCTTCAGCCTTCTCCAGACTTCTTCAGTCTTCTCCAGACTTCTTCAGACTTCTTTAGACTTCTGCAGACTTCTTCCGTCTTATCCAGACTTCTTCAAACTTCTGCAGACTTCTGCATACAACTTCAAACTTCTTCAGACTTCCTTAGACTTCTCCAGACTTCTCCAGACTTCTGCAGACTTCTTCAAACTTCTCCAGACTTCTGCAGATTTTGTCAAACTTTTTCAGAATTCCGCAGACCTCCCCAGACTTCTCTAGACTTCTGCAGACTTCTGCAGACTTCTTCCAACTTCTTCCGACTTCCGCAAACTTCTCCAGACTTCTCCAGACTTATGCAGACTTCTGCACACTTCTTCAGACTTCTTCATACTTCTCCAGACTTCTTCAAACTTCTCCAGACTTCTGCAGACTTCTTCAAACTTCCGCAGACTTCAGCAGACTTCTTCAGACTAATTCATACTTCTCCAGACTTCTCCAGACTTCTCCAGACTTCTGCAGACTTCTTCAAACTTCTTCAGACTTCTCCAGACTTCACCAGACTTCTCTACACTTCTTCAGACTTCTTCAGACTTCTCCAGACTTCTCCAGACTTCTTCAGACTTCTTCCGACTTCTTCATACCACTGCAGAATTCTACAGACTTCTGCAGACTTCTTCAGACTTCTTCATACTTCTCCAGACTTCTTCGAACTTCTCCAGACTTCTGCAGACTTCTTCAAACTTCCGCAGACTTCAGCAGACTTCTTGAGACTTCTTCATACTTCTCCAGACTTCTCCAGACTTCTTCAGACTTCTTCCGACTTCTTCATACTACTGCAGAATTCTACAGACTTCTGCAGACTTCTTCAGACTTCTGGAGACTTCTCCAGACTTCTTCAGACTTCTTTAGACTTCTGCAGACACCTTCAGACTTCCCCAGACTTCTCCAGACTTCACCAGACTTCTCTACACTTCTTCAGACTTCTTCAGACTTCTCTAGACTTCTGCAGACTTCTTCAAACTTCTTGCGACTTCCGCAGACTTCTCCAGACTTCTCCAGACTTCTGCAGATTCTGTCAAACTTCTTCAGAATTCCGCAGACTTCTTCAGACTTTTTCAGACTTCTTCAGACTTCTTCAGTCTTCTCCAGACTTCTTCAGACTTCTTTAGACTTCTGCAGACTTCTTCCGTCTTCTCCAGACTTCTTCAAACTTCTGCAGACTTCTGCATACAACTTCAAACTTCTTCAGACTTCCGCAGACTTCTCCAGACTTCTCCAGACTTCTGCAGACTTCTTCAAACTTCTCCAGACTTCTGCAGATTTTGTCAAACTCTTTCAGAATTCCGCAGACCTCCCCAGACTTCTCTAGACTTCTGCAGACTTCTGCATACAACTTCAAACTTCTTCAGACTTCCGCAGACTTCTCCAGACTTCTCCAGACTTCTGCAGACTTCTTCAACCTTCTCCAGACTTCTGCAGATTCTGTCCAACTTCTTCAGAATTCCGCAGACTTCTTCAGACTTTTTCAGACTTCTTCAGACTTCTTCAGCCTTCTCCAGACTTCTTCAGTCTTCTCCAGACTTCTTCAGACTTCTTTAGACTTCTGCAGACTTCTTCCGTCTTATCCAGACTTCTTCAAACTTCTGCAGACTTCTGCATACAACTTCAAACTTCTTCAGACTTCCGCAGACTTCTCCAGACTTCTCCAGACTTCTGCAGACTTCTTCAAACTTCTCCAGACTTCTGCAGATTTTGTCAAACTTTTTCAGAATTCCGCAGACCTCCCCAGACTTCTCTAGACTTCTGCAGACTTCTGCAGACTTCTTCCAACTTCTTCCGACTTCCGCAAACTTCTCCAGACTTCTCCAGACTTATGCAGACTTCTGCACACTTCTTCAGACTTCTTCATACTTCTCCAGACTTCTGCAGACTTCTTCAAACTTCCGCAGACTTCAGCAGACTTCTTCAGACTTCTTCATACTTCTCCAGACTTCTCCAGACTTCTCCAGACTTCTGCAGACTTCTTCAAACTTCTTCAGACTTCTCCAGACTTCACCAGACTTCTCTACACTTCTTCAGACTTCTTCAGACTTCTCCAGACTTCTCCAGACTTCTTCAGACTTCTTCCGACTTCTTCATACCACTGCAGAATTCTACAGACTTCTGCAGACTTCTTCAGACTTCTTCATACTTCTCCAGACTTCTTCGAACTTCTCCAGACTTCTGCAGACTTCTTCAAACTTCCGCAGACTTCAGCAGACTTCTTGAGACTTCTTCATACTTCTCCAGACTTCTCCAGACTTCTCCAGACTTCTGCAGACTTCTTCAAACTTCTTCAGACTTCTCCAGACTTCACCAGACTTCTCTACACTTCTTCAGACTTCTTCAGACTTCTCCGGACTTCTCCAGACTTCTTCAGACTTCTTCCGACTTCTTCATACCACTGCAGAATTCTACAGACTTCTTCAGACTTCTTCATACTTCTCCAGAGTTCTTCAAACTTCTCCAGAGTTCTACAGACTTCTTCAAACTTCCGCAGACTTCTGCAGACTTCTTCAGACTTCTTCATACTTCTCCAGACTTCTCCAGACTTCTCCAGACTTCTGCAGACTTCTTCAAACTTCTTCAGACTCCTCCAGACTTCACCAGACTTCTCTACACTTCTTCAGACTTCTTCAGACTTCTCAGGACTTCTCCAGACTTCTTCAGACTTCTTCCGACTTCTTCATACCACTGCAGAATTCTACAGACTTCTTCAGACTTCTTCAGACTTCTTCATACTTCTCCAGAGTTCTTCATACTTCTCCAGACTTCTACAGACGTCTGCAGACTTCTTCAGACTTCTTCAGACTTTTTCAGACTTCTTCAGACTTCTTCAGCCTTCTCCAGACTTCTTCAGACTTTTTTAGACTTCTGCAGACTTCTTCAAACTTCTCTAGACCTCTGCAGACTTCTTCAAACTTCTCCATACTACTGCAGACTTCTTCAAACTTCTTCCGACTTCCGCAGACTTCTCCAGACTTCTTTAGACTTCTGCATATTTCTTCAAACTTCTCCAGACTTCTGCAGACTTCTTCAAACTTCTCCATACTTCTGCAGACTTCTTCAAACTTCTTCCGACTTCCGCAGACTTCTCCAGACTTCTCCAGATTTCTTCAAACTTCTTCAAACTTCTTCAGACTTCCGCAGACTTCTCCAGACTTCTCCAGACTTCTCGAGATTTCTTCAAACTTCTTCAGACTTCTTCAGACTTCTCCAGACTTCTCCAGACTTCTCCAGATTTCTTCAAATTTCTTTAGACTTCTCCAGACTTCTCCAGACTTCTGCAAACTTCTTCAGACTTCTGCAGACTTCTCCAGATTTCTCCAGACTTCTCTAGACTTCTGCAGACTTCTGCAGACTTCTTCAAACTTCTTCAGACTTCCACTGACTTCTCCAGACTTCTCCAGACTTCTCCAGACTTTTGCAGACTTCTCGAGACTTCTCCAGACTTCTGCAGACTTCTTCAAACTTCTTCAGACTTCCGCAGACTTCTCCAGACTTCTTCAAACTTCTTCAGACTTCCGCAGACTTCTCCAGACTTCTTCAGACTTCTCCACACTTTTGTAGACTTCTCCAGACTTCTCCAGACTTCTGCAGACTTCTCCAGACTTCTCCAGACTTCTGCAGACTTCTCCAGACTTCTTCATACCACTGCAAAATTCTACAGACTTCTGCAGACTATTCCAGACTTCACCAGACTTCTCTACACATCTTCAGACTTCTTCAGACTACTCCAGACTTCTCCAGACTTCTTCAGACTTCTTCCGACTTCTTCATACTACTGCAGAATTCTACAGACTTCTGCAGACTTCTTCAGACTTCTGCAGACTTCTCCAGACTTCTTCAGACTTCTATAGTCTTCTGCAGACTTCTTCAGACTTCTCCAGACTTCTCCAGACTTCTTCAGACTTCTTCCGACTTCTTCATACTACTGCAGAATTCTACAGACTTCTGCAGACTTCTTCAGACTTCTGCAGACTTCTCCAGACTTCTTCAGACTTCTTTAGACTTCTGCAGACACCTTCAGACTTCCCCAGACTTCTCCAGACTTCTCCAGACTTCTGCAGACTTCTTCAAACTTCTTCCGATTTCCGCAGACTTCTCCAGACTTCTCCAGACTTCTGCAGACTTCTTCAAACTTCTTCCGACTTCCGCAGACTTCTCCAGACTTCTGCAGACTTCTGCAGACTTCTGCAGACTTCTTCAGACTTCTTCATACTTCTTCATACTTCTCCAGACTTCTACAGTCGGCTGCAGACTTCTTCAGACTTCTTCAGACTTTTTCAGACCTCTTCAGACTTTTTCAGACTTCTTCAAACTTCTTCAGACTTCTTCAGACTTCTCCAGACTTCTCCAGACTTCTCCAGATTTCTTCAAATTTCTTTAGACTTCTCCAGACTTCTCCAGACTTCTGCAAACTTCTTCAAACTTCTTCAGACTTCTTCAGACTTCTCCAGACTTCTCCACACTTCTTCAGACTTCTTCAAACTTCTCCAGACTTCTCCAGACTTCTTCAGACTTCTTCCGACTTCTTAATACTACTGCAGTCTTCTACAGACTTTTTCAGACTTCTTCAGACTTCTTCTGACTTCTTCAGACTTCTCCAGACCTCTCCAGACTTCTGCATTCTTCTTCAAACATCTGCAGACTTCTTCAGACTTCTTCAGACTTCTCCAGACTTCTGCAGACTTCTCCAGAATTTCCATACTTCTGCAGACTTCTGCAGACTTCTTCACATTTCTTCATATACACTTCTCCAGACTTCTTCAAACTTCTCCAGACTTCTGCAGACTTCTTCAAACTTCTGCAGACTTCTTCAGACTTCTTCAGACTTCTCCAGACTTCTGCAGGATTCTCCAGAATTTTCCAGACTTCTTCAGACTTCTCCAGACTTCTGCAGACTTCTCCAGAATTTTCCAGAATTCTGCAGACTTCTTCACATTTCTTCATACTTCTTCAGACTTCTTCATACTTCTCCAGACTTCTACAGACGTCTACAGACTTCTTCAGACTTCTTCAGACTTTTTCAGACTTCTTCAGACTTCTTCAGTCTTCTCCAGACTTCTTCAGTCTTCTTTAGACTTCTGCAGACTTCTTCAGTCTTCTCCAGAATTATTCAAACTTCTGCAGGCTCCTGCATACAACTTCAAACATCTTCAGATTTCCGCAGACTTCTCCAGACTTCTCCAGACTTCTGCAAACTTCTTCAAACTTCTTCAGACTTCTTCAGACTTCTCCAGACCTCTCCACACTTCTTCAGACTTTTTCAAACTTCTCCAGACTTCTCCAGACTTCTTCAGACTTCTTCCGACTTCTTAATACTACTGCAGTCTTCTACAGACTTTTTCAGACTTCTTCAGACTTCTTCTGACTTCTTCAGACTTCTCCAGACCTCTCCAGACTTCTGCATTCTTCTTCAAACATCTGCAGACTTCTTCAGACTTCTTCAGACTTCTCCAGACTTCTCCACACTTCTTCAGACTTCTTCAAACTTCTCCAGACTTCTCCAGACTTCTTCAGACTTCTTCCGACTTCTTAATACTACTGCAGTCTTCTACAGACTTTTTCAGACTTCTTCAGACTTCTTCTGACTTCTTCAGACTTCTCCAGACCTCTCCAGACTTCTGCATTCTTCTTCAAACATCTGCAGACTTCTTCAGACTTCTTCAGACTTCTCCAGACTTCTGCAGACTTCTCCAGAATTTCCAGACTTCTGCAGACTTCTTCACATTTCTTCATATACACTTCTCCAGACTTCTTCAAACTTCTCCAGACTTCTGCAGACTTCTTCAAACTTCTGCAGACTTCTTCAGACTTCTTCAGACTTCTCCAGACTTCTGCAGGATTCTCCAGAATTTTCCAGACTTCTTCAGACTTCTCCAGACTTCTGCAGACTTCTCCAGAATTTTCCAGAATTCTGCAGACTTCTCTACACTTCTTCAGACTTCTTCAGACTTCTCCGGACTTCTCCAGACTTCTTCAGACTTCTTCCGACTTCTTCATACCACTGCAGAATTCTACAGACTTCTTCAGCCTTCTCCAGACTTCTTCAGACTTCTTTAGACTTCTGCAGACTTCTTCAAACTTCTCTAGACCTCTGCAGACTTCTTCAAACTTCTCCATACTACTGCAGACTTCTTCAAACTTCTTCCGACTTCCGCAGACTTCTCCAGACTTCTTTAGACTTCTGCAGATTTCTTCAAACTTCTCCAGACTTCTGCAGAATTCTTCAAACTTCTCCATACTTCTGCGGACTTCTTCAAACTTCTTCCGACTTCCGCAGACTTCTCCAGACTTCTCCAGACTTCTCCAGATTTCTTCAAACTTCTTCAAACTTCTTCAGACTTCCGCAGACTTCTCCAGACTTCTCCAGACTTCTCGAGATTTCTTCAAACTTCTTCAGACTTCTTCAGACTTCTCCAGACTTCTCCAGACTTCTCCAGATTTCTTCAAATTTCTTTAGACTTCTCCAGACTTCTCCAGACTTCTGCAGACTTCTTCATACTTCTCCAGACTTCTACAGACGTCTGCAGACTTCTTCAGACTTCTTCAGACTTCTTCAGACTTTTTCAGACTTCTTCAGACTTCTTCAGCCTTCTCCAGACTTCTTCAGACTTCTTTAGACTTCTCCAGACTTCTTTAGACTTCTGCAGATTTCTTCAAACTTCTCCAGACTTCTGCAGACTTCTTCAAACTTCTCCATACTTCTGCAGACTTCTTCAAACTTCTTCCGACTTCCGCAGACTTCTCCAGACTTCTCCAGACTTCTCCAGATTTCTTCAAACTTCTTCAAACTTCTTCAGACTTCCGCAGACTTCTCCAGACTTCTCCAGACTTCTCCAGACTTCTCGAGATTTCTTCAACCTTCTTCAGACTTCTTCAGACTTCTCCAGACTTCTCCAGACTCCTCCAGATTTCTTCAAATTTCTTTAGACTTCTCCAGACTTCTCCAGACTTCTGCAAACTTCTTCAGACTTCTGCAGACTTCTCCAGATTTCTCCAGACTTCTCTAGACTTCTGCAGACTTCTGCAGACTTCTTCAAACTTCTTCAGACTTCCGCTGACTTCTCCAGACTTCTCCAGACTTCTCCAGACTTTTGCAGACTTCTCCAGACTACTCCAGACTTCTGCAGACTTCTTCAAACTTCTTCAGACTTCCGCAGACTTATCCAGACTTCTTCAGACTTCTCCACACTTTTGCAGACTTCTCCAGACTTCTCCAGACTTCTGCAGACTTCTCCAGACTTCTGCAGACTTCTCCAGACTTCTTCATACCACTGCAGAATTCTACAGACTTCTGCAGACTTCTCCAGACTTCTTCTGACTTCTTCCGACTTCTTAATACTACTGCAGACTTCTACAGACTTGTTCAGACTTCTGCAGACTTCTTCAAACTTCTTCTGACCTCTTCGGACTTCTCCAGACTTCTCCAGACTTCTGCATTCTTCTTCAAACTTCTGCAGACTTCTTC
Organism: Melanotus villosus; assembly: GCA_963082815.1. Taxonomy (NCBI): domain Eukaryota; kingdom Metazoa; phylum Arthropoda; class Insecta; order Coleoptera; family Elateridae; genus Melanotus; species Melanotus villosus. The sequence continues at coordinate 56,259,457 of OY720423.1, forward strand.
AGACTTCTTCAGACTTCTCCAGACTTCCGCAGACTTCTCCAGACTTTTCCAGACTTCTGCAGACTTCTGCAGACTTCTTCAGACTTCTTCATACTTCTCCAGACTTCTTCAAACTTCCGCAGACTTCTCCAGACTTCTGCATTCTTCTTCAAACTTCTGCAGACTTCTTCAGACTTCTCCAGACTTCCGCAGACTTCTTCAGACTTTTCCAGACTTCTTCAGACTTCTTCAGACTTCTCCAGACTTCCGCAGACTTCTCCTGACTTTTCCAGACTTCTGCAGACTTCTGCAGACTTCTCCAGACTTCTACAGACTTCTTCAGACTTCTTCCGACTTCTTAATACTACTGCAGACTTCTACAGACTTTTTCAGACTTCTGCAGACTTCTTCAAACTTCTTCTGACTTCTTCAGACTTCTCCAGACTTCTCCAGACTTCTGCATTCTTCTTTAAACTTCTGCAGACTTCTTCAAACTTCTTCCGACTACCGCAGACTTCTCCAGACTTATGCAGACTTCTGCAGACTTCTTCAGGCTTCTTCATACTTCTCCAGACTTCTTCGAACTTCTCCAGACTTCTGCAGACTTCTTCAAACTTCCGCAGACTTCAGCAGACTTCTTGAGACTTCTTCATACTTCTCCAGACTTCTCCAGACTTCTCCAGACTTCTGCAGACTTCTTCAAACTTCTTCAGACTTCTCCAGATTTCATCAGACTTCTCTACACTTCTTCAGACTTCTTCAGACTTCTCCAGACTTCTGCAGACTTCTTCAAACTTCTTGTGACTTCCGCAGACTTCTCCAGACTTCTCCAGACTTCTCCAGACTTCTGCAGATTCTGTCAAACTTCTTCAGAATTCCGCAGACTTCTTCAGACTTTTTCAGACTTCTTCAGACTTCTTCAGTCTTCTCCAGACTTCTTCAGACTTCTTTAGACTTCTGCAGACTTCTTCCGTCTTCTCCAGACTTCTTCAAACTTCTGCAGACTTCTGCATACAACTTCAAACTTCTTCAGACTTACGCAGACTTCTCCAGACTTCTCCAGACTTCTGCAGACTTCTTCAAACTTCTCCAGACTTCTGCAGATTTTGTCAAACTCTTTCAGAATTCCGCAGACCTCCCCAGACTTCTCTAGACTTCTGCAGACTTCTGCATACAACTTCAAACATCTTCAGACTTCCGCAGACTTCTCCAGACTTCTCCAGACTTCTGCAGACTTCTTCAACCTTCTCCAGACTTCTGCAGATTCTGTCCAACTTCTTCAGAATTCCGCAGACTTCTTCAGACTTTTTCAGACTTCTTCAGACTTCTTCAGTCTTCTCCAGACTTCTTCAGACTTCTTTAGACTTCTGCAGACTTCTTCAGTCTTCTCCAGACTTTTTCAAACTTCTGCAGACTTCTGCATACAACTTCAAACTTCTTCAGACTTCCGCAGACTTCTCCAGACTTCTCCAGACTTCTGCAGACTTCTTCAAACTTCTCCAGACTTCTGCAGATTTTGTCAAACTCTTTCAGAATTCCGCAGACCTCCCCAGACTTCTCTAGACTTCTGCAGACTTCTGCATACAACTTCAAACATCTTCAGACTTCCGCAGACTTCTCCAGACTTCTCCAGACTTCTGCAGACTTCTTCAACCTTCTCCAGACTTCTGCAGATTCTGTCCAACTTCTTCAGAATTCCGCAGACTTCTTCAGACTTTTTCAGACTTCTTCAGACTTCTTCAGTCTTCTCCAGACTTCTTCAGACTTCTTTAGACTTCTGCAGACTTCTTCAGTCTTCTCCAAACTTCTTCAAACTTCTGCAGACTTCTGCATACAACTTCAAACTTCTTCAGACTTCCGCAGACTTCTCCAGACTTCTCTAGACTTCTGCAGACTTCTGCAGACTTCTTGAAACTTCTTCCGACTTGCGCAAACTTCTCCAGACTTCTCCAGACTTATGCAGACTTCTGCACACTTCTTCAGACTTCTTCATACTTCTCCAGACTTCTTCAAACTTCTCCAGACTTCTGCAGACTTCTTCAAACTTCCGCAGACATCAGCAGACTTCTTCAGACTTCTTCATACTTCTCCAGACTTCTCCAGACTTCTCCAGAATTCTGCAGACTTCTTCAAACTTCTCCAGACTTCACCAGACTTCTCTACACTTCTTCAGACTTCTTCAGACTTCTCCAGACTTCTCCAGACTTCTTCAGACTTCTTCCGACTTCTTCATACCACTGCAGAATTCTAGAGACTTCTGCAGACTTCTGCAGACTTCTTCAGACTTCTTCATACTTCTCCAGACTTCTTCAAACTTCTCCAGACTTCTACAGACTTCTTCAAACTTCCGCAGACTTCAGCAGACTTCTTGAGACTTCTTCATACTTCTCCAGACTTCTCCAGACTTCTCCAGACTTCTGCAGACTTCTTCAAACTTCTTCAGACTTCTCCAGACTTCACCAGACTGCTCTACACTTCTTCAGACTTCTTCAGACTTCTCCAGACTTCTCCGGACTTCTGCAGACTTCTCCAGACTTCTTCATACTTCTCCAGAGTTCTTCAAACTTCTCCAGACTTCTACAGACTTCTTCAAACTTCCGCAGACTTCTGCAGACTTCTTCAGACTTCTTCATACTTCTTCAGACTTCTCCAGACTTCTCCAGATTTCTTCAAATTTCTTTAGACTTCTCCAGACTTCTCCAGACTTCTGCAGACTTCTTCATACTACTGCAGAATTCTACAGACTTCTGCAGACTTCTTCAGACTTCTGCAGACTTCTCCAGACTTCTTCAGACTTCTATAGTCTTCTGCAGACTTCTTCAGACTTCTCCAGACTTCTCCAGACTTCTTCAGACTTCTTCCGACTTCTTCATACTACTGCAGAATTCTACAGACTTCTGCAGACTTCTTCAGACTTCTGGAGACTTCTCCAGACTTCTTCAGACTTCTTTAGACTTCTGCAGACACCTTCAGACTTCCCCAGACTTCTCCAGACTTCTCCAGACTTCTGCAGACTTCTTCAAACTTCTTCCGATTTCCGCAGACTTCTCCAGACTTCTCCAGACTTCTCCAGACTTCTTCAGACTTCTTCCGACTTCTTCATACTACTGCAGAATTCTACAGACTTCTGCAGACTTCTTCAGACTTCTGGAGACTTCTCCAGACTTCTTCAGACTTCTTTAGACTTCTGCAGACACCTTCAGACTTCCCCAGACTTCTCCAGACTTCTCCAGACTTCTGCAGACTTCTTCAAACTTCTTCCGATTTCCGCAGACTTCTCCAGACTTCTCCAGACTTCTCCAGACTTCTGCAGACTTCTTCAAACTTCTTCCGACTTCCGCAGACTTCTCCAGACTTCTGCAGACTTCTGCAGACTTCTGCAGACTTCTTCAGACTTCTTCATACTTCTCCAGACTTCTCCAGACTTCTGCAGACTTCTTCAAACTTCTTCAGACTTCTCCAGACTTCACCAGACTTCTCTAAAATTCTTCAGACTTCTTCATACTTCTCCAGACTTCTACAGTCGTCTGCAGACTTCTTCAGACTTCTTCAGACTTTTTCAGACCTCTTCAGACTTTTTCAGACTTCTTCAAACTTCTTCAGACTTCTTCAGACTTCTCCAGACTTCTCCAGACTTCTCCAGATTTCTTCAAATTTCTTTAGACTTCTCCAGACTTCTCCAGACTTCTGCAAACTTCTTCAAACTTCTTCAGACTTCTTCAGACTTCTCCAGACTTCTCCACACTTCTTCAGACTTCTTCAAACTTCTCCAGACTTCTCCAGACTTCTTCAGACTTCTTCCGACTTCTTAATACTACTGCAGTCTTCTACAGACATTTTCAGACTTCTTCAGACTTCTTCTGACTTCTTCAGACTTCTCCAGACCTCTCCAGACTTCTGCATTCTTCTTCAAACATCTATAGACTTCTTCAGACTTCTTCAGACTTCTCCAGACTTCTGCAGACTTCTCCAGAATTTCCAGACTTCTGCAGACTTCTGCAGACTTCTTCACATTTCTTCATATACACTTCTCCAGACTTCTTCAAACTTCTCCAGACTTCTGCAGACTTCTTCAAACTTCTGCAGACTTCTTCAGACTTCTTCAGACTTCTCCAGACTTCTGCAGGATTCTCCAGAATTTTCCAGACTTCTTCAGACTTCTCCAGACTTCTGCAGACTTCTCCAGAATTTTCCAGAATTCTGCAGACTTCTTCACATTTCTTCATACTTCTTCAGACTTCTTCATACTTCTCCAGACTTCTACAGACGTCTACAGACTTCTTCAGACTTCTTCAGACTTTTTCAGACTTCTTCAGACTTCTTCAGTCTTCTCCAGACTTCTTCAGTCTTCTTTAGACTTCTGCAGACTTCTTCAGTCTTCTCCAGAATTATTCAAACTTCTGCAGGCTCCTGCATACAACTTCAAACATCTTCAGATTTCCGCAGACTTCTCCAGACTTCTCCAGACTTCTGCAGACTTCTTCAACCTTCTCCAGACTTCTGCAGATTGTGTCAAACTTCTTCAGAATTCCGCAGACTTTTTCAGACTTTTTCAGACTTCTTCAGACTTCTTCAGTCTTCTCCAGACTTCTTCAGACTTCTTTAGACTTCTGCAGACTTCTTCAGTCTTCTCCAGACTTCTTCAAACTTCTGCAGACTTCTGCATACAACTTCAAACTTCTTCAGACTTCCGCAGACTTCTCCAGACCTCTCCAGACTTCTGCAGATTTCTTCAAACTTCTTCAGAATTCCGCAGACTTCTCCAGACCTCTCCAGACTTCTGCAGACTTCTTCAAACTTCTCCAGACTTCTGCAGATTTTGTCAAACTTTTTCAGAATTCCGCAGACCTCCCCAGACTTCTCTAGACTTCTGCAGACTTCTGCAGACTTCTTCAAACTTCTTCCGACTTCCATAGACCTCCCCAGACTTCTCTAGACTTCTGCAGACTTCTTAAGACTTCTTCATACTTCTTCCGACTTCCGCAGACTTCTCCAGACTTCTCCAGACTTCTTCAGACTTCTTCATACTTCTCCAGACTTCTTCAGACTTCTCCAGACTTTTGCAGGCTTCTCCAGACTTCTCCAGACTTCTGCAGACTTCTTAAGACTTCTTCAAGCTTCTTCCGACTTCCGCAGACTTCTCCAGACTTCTCCAGACTTCTTCAGCCTTCTTCATACTTCTCCAGAATTCTTCAGACTTCTCCAGACTTTTGCAGGCTTCTCCAGACTTCTCCAGACTTCTGCAGACTTCTCCAGACTTCTCCAGACTTCTGCAGACTTCTCCAGACTTCTTCATACCACTGCAGAATTCTACAGACTTCTGCAGACTTCTCCAGACTTCTCCAGACTTCTTCTGACTTCTTCCGACTTCTTAATACTACTGCAGACTTCTACAGACTTCTGCAGACTTCTTCAAACTTCTTCTGACTTCTTCAGACTTCTCCAGACTTCTCCAGACTTCTGCATTCTTCTTCAAACCTCTGCAGACTTCTTCAGACTTCTCCAGACTTCCGCAGACTACTCCAGACTTTTCCAGACTTCTGCAGAATTCTTCAAACTTCTTCCGACTTCCGCAGACTTCTCCAGACTTCTCCAGACTTATGCAGACTTCTGCAGACTTCTTCAGGCTTCTTCATACTTCTCCAGACTTCTTCAAACTTCTCCAGACGTCTGCAGACTTCTTCAAACTTCCGCAGACTTCAGCAGACTTCTTCAGACTTCTTCATACTTCTCCAGACTTCTCCAGACTTCTGCAGACTTCTTCAAACTTCTTCAGACTTCTCCAGACTTCACCAGACTTCTCTACACTTCTTCAGACTTCTTCAGACTTCTCCAGACTTCTGCAGACTTCTTCAAACTTCTTGCGACTTCCGCAAACTTCTCCAGACTTCTCCAGACTTCTGCAGATTCTGTCAAACTTCTTCAGAATTCCGCAGACTTCTTCAGACTTTTTCAGACTTCTTCAGACTTCTTCAGTCTTCTCCAGACTTCTTCAGACTTCTTTAGACTTCTGCAGACTTCTTCCGTTTTCTCCAGACTTCTTCAAACTTCTGCAGACTTCTGCATACAACTTCAAACTTCTTCAGACTTCCGCAGACTTCTCCAGACTTCTGCAGACTTCTGCAGAGTTCTCCAGACTTCTTCATACCACTGCAGAATTCTACAGACTTCTGCAGACTTCTCCAGACTTCTCCAGACTTCTCCAGACTTCTTCTGACTTCTTCCGACTTCTTAATACTACTGCAGACTTCTACAGACTTCTGCAGACTTCTTCAAACTTCTTCTGACTTCTTCAGACTTCTCCAGACTTCTCCAGACTTCTGCATTCTTCTTCAAACTTCTGCAGACTTCTTCAGACTTCTTCAGACTTCTCCAGACTTCCGCAGACTTCTCCAGACTTTTCCAGACTTCTGCAGACTTCTTCAAACTTCTTCCGACCTCCGCAGACTTCTCCAGACTTCTCCAGACTTATGCAGACTTCTGCAGACTTCTTCAGGCTTCTTCATACTTCTCCAGACTTCTTCAAACTTCTCCAGACTTCTGCAGACTTCTTCAAACTTCCGCAGACTTCAGCAGACTTCTTCAGACTTCTTCATACTTCTCCGGACTTCTCCAGACTTCTGCAGACTTCTTCAAACTTCTTCAGACTTCTCCAGACTTCACCAGACTTCTCTACACTTCTTCAGACTTCTTCAGACTTCTCCAGACTTCTGCAGAATTCTTCAAACTTCTTGCGACTTCCGCAGACTTCTCCAGACTTCTCCAGACTTCTCCAGACTTCTGCAGATTCTGTCAAACTTCTTCAGAATTCCGCAGACTTCTTCAGACTTTTTCAGACTTCTTCAGACTTCTTCAGTCTTCTCCAGACTTCTTCAGACTTCTTTAGACTTCTGCAGACTTCTTCCGTCTTCTCCAGACTTCTTCAAACTTCTGCAGACTTCTGCATACAACTTCAAACTTCTTCAGACTTCCGCAGACTTCTCCAGACTTCTCCAGACTTCTGCAGACTTCTTCAAACTTCTCCAGACTTCTGCAGATTTTGTCAAACTCTTTCAGAATTCCGCAGACCTCCCCAGACTTCTCTAGACTTCTGCAGACTTCTGCATACAACTTCAAACTTCTTCAGACTTCCGCAGACTTCTCCAGACTTCTCCAGACTTCTGCAGACTTCTTCAACCTTCTCCAGACTTCTGCAGATTCTGTCCAACTTCTTCAGAATTCCGCAGACTTCTTCAGACTTTTTCAGACTTCTTCAGACTTCTTCAGCCTTCTCCAGACTTCTTCAGTCTTCTCCAGACTTCTTCAGACTTCTTTAGACTTCTGCAGACTTCTTCCGTCTTATCCAGACTTCTTCAAACTTCTGCAGACTTCTGCATACAACTTCAAACTTCTTCAGACTTCCGCAGACTTCTCCAGACTTCTCCAGACTTCTGCAGACTTCTTCAAACTTCTCCAGACTTCTGCAGATTTTGTCAAACTTTTTCAGAATTCCGCAGACCTCCCCAGACTTCTCTAGACTTCTGCAGACTTCTGCAGACTTCTTCCAACTTCTTCCGACTTCCGCAAACTTCTCCAGACTTCTCCAGACTTATGCAGACTTCTGCACACTTCTTCAGACTTCTTCATACTTCTCCAGACTTCTTCAAACTTCTCCAGACTTCTGCAGACTTCTTCAAACTTCCGCAGACTTCAGCAGACTTCTTCAGACTTCTTCATACTTCTCCAGACTTCTCCAGACTTCTCCAGACTTCTGCAGACTTCTTCAAACTTCTTCAGACTTCTCCAGACTTCACCAGACTTCTCTACACTTCTTCAGACTTCTTCAGACTTCTCCAGACTTCTCCAGACTTCTTCAGACTTCTTCCGACTTCTTCATACCACTGCAGAATTCTACAGACTTCTGCAGACTTCTTCAGACTTCTTCATACTTCTCCAGACTTCTTCGAACTTCTCCAGACTTCTGCAGACTTCTTCAAACTTCCGCAGACATCAGCAGACTTCTTGAGACTTCTTCATACTTCTCCAGACTTCTCCAGACTTCTCCAGACTTCTGCAGACTTCTTCAAACTTCTTCAGACTTCTCCAGACTTCACCAGACTTCTCTACACTTCTTCAGACTTCTTCAGACTTCTCCGGACTTCTCCAGACTTCTTCAGACTTCTTCCGACTTCTTCATACTACTGCAGAATTCTACAGACTTCTTCAGACTTCTTCAGACTTCTTCATACTTCTCCAGAGTTCTTCAAACTTCTCCAGAGTTCTACAGACTTCTTCAAACTTCCGCAGACTTCTGCAGACTTCTTCAGACTTCTTCATACTTCTCCAGACTTCTCCAGACTTCTCCAGACTTCTGCAGACTTCTTCAAACTTCTTCAGACTTCTCCAGACTTCACCAGACTTCTCTACACTTCTTCAGACTTCTTCAGACTTCTCAGGACTTCTCCAGACTTCTTCAGACTTCTTCCGACTTCTTCATACCACTGCAGAATTCTACAGACTTCTTCAGACTTCTTCAGACTTCTTCATACTTCTCCAGAGTTCTTCATACTTCTCCAGACTTCTACAGACGTCTGCAGACTTCTTCAGACTTCTTCAGACTTTTTCAGACTTCTTCAGACTTCTTCAGCCTTCTCCAGACTTCTTCAGACTTTTTTAGACTTCTGCAGACTTCTTCAAACTTCTCTAGACCTCTGCAGACTTCTTCAAACTTCTCCATACTACTGCAGACTTCTTCAAACTTCTTCCGACTTCCGCAGACTTCTCCAGACTTCTTTAGACTTCTGCATATTTCTTCAAACTTCTCCAGACTTCTGCAGACTTCTTCAAACTTCTCCATACTTCTGCAGACTTCTTCAAACTTCTTCCGACTTCCGCAGACTTCTCCAGACTTCTCCAGATTTCTTCAAACTTCTTCAAACTTCTTCAGACTTCCGCAGACTTCTCCAGACTTCTCCAGACTTCTCGAGATTTCTTCAAACTTCTTCAGACTTCTTCAGACTTCTCCAGACTTCTCCAGACTTCTCCAGATTTCTTCAAATTTCTTTAGACTTCTCCAGACTTCTCCAGCCTTCTGCAGACTTCTTCAAACATCTTGAGACTTCCGCTGACTTCTCCAGACTTCTCCAGACTCCCGCAGATTTCTTCAAACTTCTTCAGACTTCCGCAGACTTCTTCAAACTTCTTCAGACTTCTTTAGACTTCTCCAGTAATCTTCAGACTTCTCCAGACTTCTTCAGACTTCTTCAAACTTCTACAGACGTCTGCAGACTTCTTCAGACTTCCTCAGATTCTTCAAACTTCTTCGGACTTCTGCAGACTTCTTCAGTCTTCTGCAGACTTCTTCAAACTTCTTCAGACTTCTTTAGACTTCTCCAGCCTTCTGCAGACTTCTTCAAACTTCTTCAGACTTCCGCGGACTTCTCCAGACTTCTTCAGACTTCTTCAAACTTCTCCAGACTTCTGCAGACTTCTTCAGTCTTCTGCAGACTTCTTCAAACTTCTTCCGACTTCCATAGACCTCCCCAGACTTCTCTAGACTTCTGCAGACTTCTTAAGACTTCTTCATACTTCTTCCGACTTCCGCAGACTTCTCCAGACTTCTCCAGACTTCTTCAGACTTCTTCATACTTCTCCAGACTTCTTCAGACTTCTCCAGACTTTTGCAGGCTTCTCCAGACTTCTCCAGACTTCTGCAGACTTCTTAAGACTTCTTCAAGCTTCTTCCGACTTCCGCAGACTTCTCCAGACTTCTCCAGACTTCTTCAGCCTTCTTCATACTTCTCCAGAATTCTTCAGACTTCTCCAGACTTTTGCAGGCTTCTCCAGACTTCTCCAGACTTCTGCAGACTTCTCCAGACTTCTCCAGACTTCTGCAGACTTCTCCAGACTTCTTCATACCACTGCAGAATTCTACAGACTTCTGCAGACTTCTCCAGACTTCTCCAGACTTCTTCTGACTTCTTCCGACTTCTTAATACTACTGCAGACTTCTACAGACTTCTGCAGACTTCTTCAAACTTCTTCTGACTTCTTCAGACTTCTCCAGACTTCTCCAGACTTCTGCATTCTTCTTCAAACCTCTGCAGACTTCTTCAGACTTCTTCAGACTTCTCCAGACTTCCGCAGACTTCTCCAGACTTTTCCAGACTTCTGCAGAATTCTTCAAACTTCTTCCGACTTCCGCAGACTTCTCCAGACTTCTCCAGACTTATGCAGACTTCTGCAGACTTCTTCAGGCTTCTTCATACTTCTCCAGACTTCTTCAAACTTCTCCAGACGTCTGCAGACTTCTTCAAACTTCCGCAGACTTCAGCAGACTTCTTCAGACTTCTTCATACTTCTCCAGACTTCTCCAGACTTCTGCAGACTTCTTCAAACTTCTTCAGACTTCTCCAGACTTCACCAGACTTCTCTACACTTCTTCAGACTTCTTCAGACTTCTCCAGACTTCTGCAGACTTCTTCAAACTTCTTGCGACTTCCGCAGACTTCTCCAGACTTCTCCAGACTTCTGCAGATTCTGTCAAACTTCTTCAGAATTCCGCAGACTTCTTCAGACTTTTTCAGACTTCTTCAGACTTCTTCAGTCTTCTCCAGACTTCTTCAGACTTCTTTAGACTTCTGCAGACTTCTTCCGTTTTCTCCAGACTTCTTCAAACTTCTGCAGACTTCTGCATACAACTTCAAACTTCTTCAGACTTCCGCAGACTTCTCCAGACTTCTGCAGACTTCTGCAGAGTTCTCCAGACTTCTTCATACCACTGCAGAATTCTACAGACTTCTGCAGACTTCTCCAGACTTCTCCAGACTTCTCCAGACTTCTTCTGACTTCTTCCGACTTCTTAATACTACTGCAGACTTCTACAGACTTCTGCAGACTTCTTCAAACTTCTTCTGACTTCTTCAGACTTCTCCAGACTTCTCCAGACTTCTGCATTCTTCTTCAAACTTCTGCAGACTTCTTCAGACTTCTTCAGACTTCTCCAGACTTCCGCAGACTTCTCCAGACTTTTCCAGACTTCTGCAGACTTCTTCAAACTTCTTCCGACCTCCGCAGACTTCTCCAGACTTCTCCAGACTTATGCAGACTTCTGCAGACTTCTTCAGGCTTCTTCATACTTCTCCAGACTTCTTCAAACTTCTCCAGACTTCTGCAGACTTCTTCAAACTTCCGCAGACTTCAGCAGACTTCTTCAGACTTCTTCATACTTCTCCGGACTTCTCCAGACTTCTGCAGACTTCTTCAAACTTCTTCAGACTTCTCCAGACTTCACCAGACTTCTCTACACTTCTTCAGACTTCTTCAGACTTCTCCAGACTTCTGCAGAATTCTTCAAACTTCTTGCGACTTCCGCAGACTTCTCCAGACTTCTCCAGACTTCTCCAGACTTCTGCAGATTCTGTCAAACTTCTTCAGAATTCCGCAGACTTCTTCAGACTTTTTCAGACTTCTTCAGACTTCTTCAGTCTTCTCCAGACTTCTTCAGACTTCTTTAGACTTCTGCAGACTTCTTCCGTCTTCTCCAGACTTCTTCAAACTTCTGCAGACTTCTGCATACAACTTCAAACTTCTTCAGACTTCCGCAGACTTCTCCAGACTTCTCCAGACTTCTGCAGACTTCTTCAAACTTCTCCAGACTTCTGCAGATTTTGTCAAACTCTTTCAGAATTCCGCAGACCTCCCCAGACTTCTCTAGACTTCTGCAGACTTCTGCATACAACTTCAAACTTCTTCAGACTTCCGCAGACTTCTCCAGACTTCTCCAGACTTCTGCAGACTTCTTCAACCTTCTCCAGACTTCTGCAGATTCTGTCCAACTTCTTCAGAATTCCGCAGACTTCTTCAGACTTTTTCAGACTTCTTCAGACTTCTTCAGCCTTCTCCAGACTTCTTCAGTCTTCTCCAGACTTCTTCAGACTTCTTTAGACTTCTGCAGACTTCTTCCGTCTTATCCAGACTTCTTCAAACTTCTGCAGACTTCTGCATACAACTTCAAACTTCTTCAGACTTCCGCAGACTTCTCCAGACTTCTCCAGACTTCTGCAGACTTCTTCAAACTTCTCCAGACTTCTGCAGATTTTGTCAAACTTTTTCAGAATTCCGCAGACCTCCCCAGACTTCTCTAGACTTCTGCAGACTTCTGCAGACTTCTTCCAACTTCTTCCGACTTCCGCAAACTTCTCCAGACTTCTCCAGACTTATGCAGACTTCTGCACACTTCTTCAGACTTCTTCATACTTCTCCAGACTTCTTCAAACTTCTCCAGACTTCTGCAGACTTCTTCAAACTTCCGCAGACTTCAGCAGACTTCTTCAGACTTCTTCATACTTCTCCAGACTTCTCCAGACTTCTCCAGACTTCTGCAGACTTCTTCAAACTTCTTCAGACTTCTCCAGACTTCACCAGACTTCTCTACACTTCTTCAGACTTCTTCAGACTTCTCCAGACTTCTCCAGACTTCTTCAGACTTCTTCCGACTTCTTCATACCACTGCAGAATTCTACAGACTTCTGCAGACTTCTTCAGACTTCTTCATACTTCTCCAGACTTCTTCGAACTTCTCCAGACTTCTGCAGACTTCTTCAAACTTCCGCAGACATCAGCAGACTTCTTGAGACTTCTTCATACTTCTCCAGACTTCTCCAGACTTCTCCAGACTTCTGCAGACTTCTTCAAACTTCTTCAGACTTCTCCAGACTTCACCAGACTTCTCTACACTTCTTCAGACTTCTTCAGACTTCTCCGGACTTCTCCAGACTTCTTCAGACTTCTTCCGACTTCTTCATACCACTGCAGAATTCTACAGACTTCTTCAGACTTCTTCAGACTTCTTCATACTTCTCCAGAGTTCTTCAAACTTCTCCAGAGTTCTACAGACTTCTTCAAACTTCCGCAGACTTCTGCAGACTTCTTCAGACTTCTTCATACTTCTCCAGACTTCTCCAGACTTCTCCAGACTTCTGCAGACTTCTTCAAACTTCTTCAGACTTCTCCAGACTTCACCAGACTTCTCTACACTTCTTCAGACTTCTTCAGACTTCTCAGGACTTCTCCAGACTTCTTCAGACTTCTTCCGACTTCTTCATACCACTGCAGAATTCTACAGACTTCTTCAGACTTCTTCAGACTTCTTCATAATTCTCCAGAGTTCTTCATACTTCTCCAGACTTCTACAGACGTCTGCAGACTTCTTCAGACTTCTTCAGACTTTTTCAGACTTCTTCAGACTTCTTCAGCCTTCTCCAGACTTCTTCAGACTTTTTTAGACTTCTGCAGACTTCTTCAAACTTCTCTAGACCTCTGCAGACTTCTTCAAACTTCTCCATACTACTGCAGACTTCTTCAAACTTCTTCCGACTTCCGCAGACTTCTCCAGACTTCTTTAGACTTCTGCATATTTCTTCAAACTTCTCCAGACTTCTGCAGACTTCTTCAAACTTCTCCATACTTCTGCAGACTTCTTCAAACTTCTTCCGACTTCCGCAGACTTCTCCAGACTTCTCCAGATTTCTTCAAACTTCTTCAAACTTCTTCAGACTTCCGCAGACTTCTCCAGACTTCTCCAGACTTCTCGAGATTTCTTCAAACTTCTTCAGACTTCTTCAGACTTCTCCAGACTTCTCCAGACTTCTCCAGGTTTCTTCAAATTTCTTTAGACTTCTCCAGACTTCTCCAGCCTTCTGCAGACTTCTTCAAACATCTTGAGACTTCCGCTGACTTCTCCAGACTTCTCCAGACTCCCGCAGATTTCTTCAAACTTCTTCAGACTTCCGCAGACTTCTTCAAACTTCTTCAGACTTCTTTAGACTTCTCCAGTAATCTTCAGACTTCTCCAGACTTCTTCAGACTTCTTCAAACTTCTACAGACGTCTGCAGACTTCTTCAGACTTCCTCAGATTCTTCAAACTTCTTCGGACTTCTGCAGACTTCTTCAGTCTTCTGCAGACTTCTTCAAACTTCTTCAGACTTCTTTAGACTTCTCCAGCCTTCTGCAGACTTCTTCAAACTTCTTCAGACTTCCGCGGACTTCTCCAGACTTCTTCAGACTTCTTCAAACTTCTCCAGACTTCTGCAGACTTCTTCAGTCTTCTGCAGACTTCTTCAAACTTCTTCAAACTTCGCCAGCCTTCTGCAGACTTCTTCAAACATCTTCAGACTTCCGCTGACTTCTCCAGACTTCTCCAGACTCCCTCAGACTTCTTCAAACTTCTCCAGACCTCTGCAGACTTCTCCAGACTTCTTCAGACTTCTTTAGACCTCTTCAGACTTCTTCAAACTTCTCCAGCCTTCTGCAGACTTCTTCAAACTTCTTCAGACTTCCGCGGACTTCTCCAGACTTCTTCAGACTTCTTCAAACTTCTCCAGACTTCTGCAGACTTCTTCAGTCTTCTGCAGACTTCTTCAGACTTCTTCAAACTTCTCCAGCCTTCTGCAGACTTCTTCAAACATCTTAAGACTTCCGCTGACTTCTCCAGACTTCTCCAGACTCCCGCAGATTTCTTCAAACTTCTTCAGACTTCCGCAGACTTCTCCAGACTTCTCTAGACTTCTGCAGACTTATTCAGACTTCTACAGTCTTCTCCAGACTTCTTCAGACTTCTCCAGATATCTGCAGACTACTTCAGGCTTCTGCAGACTTCTACAGACTTCTGCAGACTTCATCAGACTTCTGCAGAATTCTCAAGACTTCTTCAGATTTCTTTAGACTTCTGCAGATTTCTTCAGTCCTCTGCAGACCTCTTCAAACTTCTTCAGACTTCTTTAGACCCCTGCAGACTTCTTCAAACTTTTCCAGACTTCTGCAGACTTCTTCAGTCTTCTGCAGACTTCTTCAAACTTCTTCAGAGTTCTTTAGACTTCTCCAGACTTCTTCAGACTTCTCAAGACTTCCGCAGACTTCTTCAAACTTCTCCAGCCTTCTGCAGACTTCTCCAGACTTCTTCAGACTTCTTTAAACTTTGGCAGACTTCTTCAGACTCCTTCAAACTTCGGCAGACTTCTTCAAACTTCTCCAGATTTCTGCACACTTCTTCAGATTTCTGCAGACTTCTCCAGACTTTTTCAGACTTCTTCAGAATTCATCAGACCTCTCCAGTCTTCTGCAGACTTCTCCAGACTTCTCCAGACTTCTTCAGACTTCTTCTCCAGACTTCTTCAGACTTTTTCAAACTTATTCAGACTTCTGCAGACTTCTTCAAACTTCTCCAGACTTCTACAAACTTCCGCAGACTTCTCCAGACTTCTCCACACTTCTGCAGACTTCTTCAAACCTCTTCAGACTTCTTCATACTGCTGCAGACTTCTTCAGACTTCTGCAGACTTCTCCAGAATTCTTCAGACTTCTCATGACTTCCGCTGACTTCTCCAGACTTCTCCAGACTCCCGCAGACTTCTTCAAACTTCTCCAGACTTCTGCATACTTCACCAGACTTCTTCAGACTTCTTCAAACTTCTACAGACGTCTGCAGACTTCTTCAGACTTCTTCAGATTCTTCAAACTTCTTCAAACTTCTTCAGACTTCTTTAGACTTCTCCAGACTTCTTCAGACTTCTCAAGACTTCTGCAGACTTCTTCAGTCTTCTGCAGAATTCTTCAAACCTCTTCAGACTTCTTCAAACTTCTCCAGCCTTCTTCAGACTTCTTCAAACATCTTTAGACTTCCGCTGACTTCTCCAGACTTCTCCAGACTCCCGCAGACTTCTTCCAACTTCCCCTGACTTCTGCAGACTTCTGCAGACTTCTTCAGACTTCTTCAGACTTCTTCAGATTCTTCAAACTTCTTCAGATTCTTCAAACTTCTTCAGACTTCTGCAGACTTCTTCAGTCTTCTGCAGACTTCTTCAAACTTCTTCAGACTTCTTTAGACTTCTCCAGACATCTTCAGACTTCTCAAGACCTCTGCAGACTTCTTCAGTCCTCTGCAGACTTCTTCAACTTCTTGAGACTTCTTCAAACTTCTCCGGCCTTCTGCAGACTTCTTCAAACTTCTCCAGACTTCTGCAGACTTCTTCAAACTTCTTCAGACTTCTTCAAACTTCTCCAGCCTTCTGCAGACTTCCTCAAACATCTTCAGACTTCCGCTGACTTCTCCAGACTTCTTCAGACTTCTCAAGACCTCTGCAGACTTCTTCAGTCCTCTGCAGACTTCTTTAAACTTCTTGAGACTTCTTCAAACTTCTGCGGCCTTCTGCAGACTTCTTCAAACTTCTCCAGACTTCTGCAGACTTCTTCAAACTTCTTCAGACTTCTTCAAACTTCTCCAGACTTCTGCAGACTTCTCCAGCCTTCTGCAGACTTCTTCAAACTTCTTCAGACTTCCGCGGACATCGTTAAACTTCTTCAGACTTCTGCAGACTTCTTCAAACTTCTCCAGACTTCTGCAGACTTCTTCAAACTTCTTCAGACTTCTTCAAACTTCTCCAGACTTCTGCAGACTTCTTCAGTCTTCTGCAGACTTCTTCAGACTTCTTCAAACTTCTCCAGCCTTCTGCAGACTTCTTCAAACATCTTGAGACTTCCGCTGACTTCTCCAGACTTCTCCAGACTCCCGCAGATTTCTTCAAACTTCTTCAGACTTCCGCAGACTTCTCCAGACTTCTCTAGAATTCTGCAGACTTATTCAGACTTCTACAGTCTTCTCCAGACTTCTTCAGACTTCTCCAGATATCTGCAGACTACTTCAGGTTTCTGAAGACTTCTGCAGACTTCTTCATACTTTCTCAGACATCTTCATGCTTCTCCAGACTTCTACAGACTTCTGCAGACTTCATCAGACTTCTGCAGGCTTCTCAAGACTTCTTCAGATTTCTTTAGACTTCTGCAGATTTCTTCAGTCTTCTGCAGACCTCTTCAAACTTCTTCAGAATTCTTTAGACTTCTGCAGACTTTTTCAAACTTCTCCAGACTTCTGCAGACTTCTTCAGTCTTCTGCAGACTTCTTCAAACTTCTTCAGAGTTCTTTAGACTTCTCCAGACTTCTTCAGACTTCTCAAGACTTCCGCAGACTTCTTCAAACTTCTCCAGCCTTCTGCAGACTTCTGCAGACTTCTTCAAACTTCTCCAGACTTCTGCAGACTTCTTCAGTCTTCTGCAGACTTCTTCAAACTTCTTCAGAGTTCTTTAGACTTCTCCAGACTTCTTCAGACTTCTCAAGACTTCTGCAGACTTCTTCAAACTTCTCCAGACTTCTGCGGACTTCTTCAGTCTTCTGCAGACTTCTTCAAACTTCTTCAGAGTTCTTTAGACTTCTCCAGACTTCTTCAAACTTCTCCAGACTTCTGCAGACTTCTTCAGTCTTCTGCAGACTTCTTCAAACTTCTTCAGAGTTCTTCAAACTTCTCCAGACTTCTGCAGACTTCTTCAGTCTTCTGCAGACTTCTTCAAACTTCTTCAGAGTTCTTTAGACTTCTCCAGACTTCTTCAGACTTCTCAAGACTTCCGCAGACTTCTTCAGACTTCTCAAGATTTCCGCAGACTTCTTCAAACTTCTCCAGCCGTCTTCAGACTTCTCAAGACCTCTGCAGACTTCTTCAGTCCTCTGCAGACTTCTTCAAACTTCTTGAGACTTCTTCAAACTTCTCCGGCCTTCTGCAGACTTCTTCAAACTTCTCCAGACTTCTGCAGACTTCTTCAAACTTCTTCAGACTTCTTCAAACTTCTCCAGACTTCTGCAGACTTCTCCAGCCTTCTGCAGACTTCTTCAAACTTCTTCAGACTTCCGCGGACTTCTCCAGACTTCTTCAGACTTCTTCAAACTTCTCCAGACTTCTGCAGACTTCTTCAGTCTTCTGAAGACTTCTTCCAACTTCTTCAGACTTCTTCAAACTTCTCCAGCCTTCTCCAGACTTCTTCAGACTTCTTCAAACTTCTGCAGACTTCTCCAGACTTCTTCAAACTTCTTCAGACTTCTGTAGACTTCTTCAAACGTCTTCAGACTGTCGCAGACTTCTCCAGACTTCTTCAGACTTTTTAAAACTTCTACAGGCTTCTGCAGACTTCGTCAAACTTCTTCGGACTTCCGCAGACTTCTCCTGACTTCTTCAAACTTCTACAGACGTCTGCAGACTTCTTCAGACTTATTCAGATTCTTCAAACTTCTTCAGACTTCTGCAGACTCCTTCAGTCTTCTGCAGACTTCTTCAAACTTCTTCAGACTTCTTTAGACTTCTCCAGACTTCTTCAGACTCTTCAAGATGTCTTCAGACTTCTTCAGACTTCTTCAGATTCTTAAAACTTCTTCAGACTTCTGCAGACTTCTTCAGTCTTCTGCAGACGTCTTCAAACTTCTACAGACGTCTGCAGACTTCTCCAGACTTCTTCAAACTTCTACAGGCGTCTGCAGACTTCTTCAGACTTCGTCAGATTCTTCAAACTTCTTCAGACTTCTTCAGACTTCTTTAGACTTCTGCAGACTTCGTCAAACTTCTCCAGACTTCTGCAGACTTCTGCAGACTTCTCCAGACTTCTCCAGACTTCTGCAGACTTCTGCAGACTTCTGCAGGCTTCTTCAGGCTTCTTCATACTTCTCCAGACTTCTTCAAACTTCTCCAGACTTCTGCAGACTTCATCAGTCTTCTGCAGACTTCTTCAGACTTCTTCAAACTTCGCCAGCCTTCTGCAGACTTCTTCAAACATCTTCAGACTTCCGCTGACTTCTCCATACTTCTCCAGACTCCCTCAGACTTCTTCCAACTTCTCCAGACTTCTGCAGACTTCTCCAGACTTCTTCAGACTTCTTTAGACCTCTTCAGACTTCTTCAAACTTCTCCAGCCTTCTGCAGACTTCTTCAAACTTCTTCAGACTTCCGCGGACTTCTCCAGACTTCTTCAGACTTCTTCAAACTTCTCCAGAATTCTGCAGACTTCTTCAGTCTTCTGCAGACTTCTTCAGACTTCTTCAAACTTCTCCAGCCTTCTGCAGACTTCTTCAAACATCTTCAGACTTCCGCTGACTTCTCCAGACTTCTCCAGACTCCCGCAGATTTCTTCAAACTTCTTCAGACTTCCGCAGACTTCTCCAGACTTCTCTAGACTTCTGCAGACTTATTCAGACTTCTACAGTTTTCTCCAGACTTCTTCAGATTTCTCCAGATATCTGCAGACTACTTCAGGCTTCTGCAGACTTCTACAGACTTCTGCAGACTTCATCAGACTTCTGCAGAATTCTCAAGACTTCTTCAGATTTCTTTAGACTTCTGCAGATTTCTTCAGTCTTCTGCAGACCTCTTCAAACTTCTTCAGACTTCTTTAGACCCCTGCAGACTTGTTCAAACTTTTCCAGACTTCTGCAGACTTCTTCAGTCTTCTGCAGACTTCTTCAAACTTCTTCAGAGTTCTTTAGACTTCTCCAGACTTCTTCAGACTTCTCAAGACTTCCGCAGGCTTCTTCAAACTTCTCCAGCCTTCTGCAGACTTCTCCAGACTTCTTCAGACTTCTTTAAACTTTGGCAGACTTCTTCAGACTCCTTCAAACTTCGGCAGACTTCTTCAAACTTCTCCAGATTTCTGCACACTTCTTCAGATTTCTGCAGACTTCTCCAGACTTTTTCAGACTTCTTCAGAATTCATCAGACCTCTCCAGTCTTCTGCAGACTTCTCCAGACTTCTCCAGACTTCTCCAGACTTCTTCAGACTTCTTCTCCAGACTTCTTCAGACTTTTTCAAACTTATTCAGACTTCTGCAGACTTCTTCAAACTTCTCCAGACTTCTACAGACTTCCGCAGACTTCTCCAGACTTCTCCACACTTCTGCAGACTTCTTCAAACCTCTTCAGACTTCTTCATACTGCTGCAGACTTCTTCAGACTTCTGCAGACTTCTCCAGAATTCTTCAGACTTCTCATGACTTCCGCTGACTTCTCCAGACTTCTCCAGACTCCCGCAGACTTCTTCAAACTTCTCCAGACTTCTGCAGACTTCTTCAGACTTCTCCAGACTTCTGCAGACTTCTTAAGACTTCTTCAAGCTTCTTCCGACTTCCGCAGACTTCTCCAGACTTCTCCAGACTTCTTCAGCCTTCTTCATACTTCTCCAGAATTCTTCAGACTTCTCCAGACTTTTGCAGGCTTCTCCAGACTTCTCCAGACTTCTGCAGACTTCTCCAGACTTCTCCAGACTTCTGCAGACTTCTCCAGACTTCTTCATACCACTGCAGAATTCTACAGACTTCTGCAGACTTCTCCAGACTTCTCCAGACTTCTTCTGACTTCTTCCGACTTCTTAATACTACTGCAGACTTCTACAGACTTCTGCAGACTTCTTCAAACTTCTTCTGACTTCTTCAGACTTCTCCAGACTTCTCCAGACTTCTGCATTCTTCTTCAAACCTCTGCAGACTTCTTCAGACTTCTTCAGACTTCTCCAGACTTCCGCAGACTTCTCCAGACTTTTCCAGACTTCTGCAGAATTCTTCAAACTTCTTCCGACTTCCGCAGACTTCTCCAGACTTCTCCAGACTTATGCAGACTTCTGCAGACTTCTTCAGGCTTCTTCATACTTCTCCAGACTTCTTCAAACTTCTCCAGACGTCTGCAGACTTCTTCAAACTTCCGCAGACTTCAGCAGACTTCTTCAGACTTCTTCATACTTCTCCAGACTTCTCCAGACTTCTGCAGACTTCTTCAAACTTCTTCAGACTTCTCCAGACTTCACCAGACTTCTCTACACTTCTTCAGACTTCTTCAGACTTCTCCAGACTTCTGCAGACTTCTTCAAACTTCTTGCGACTTCCGCAGACTTCTCCAGACTTCTCCAGACTTCTGCAGATTCTGTCAAACTTCTTCAGAATTCCGCAGACTTCTTCAGACTTTTTCAGACTTCTTCAGACTTCTTCAGTCTTCTCCAGACTTCTTCAGACTTCTTTAGACTTCTGCAGACTTCTTCCGTTTTCTCCAGACTTCTTCAAACTTCTGCAGACTTCTGCATACAACTTCAAACTTCTTCAGACTTCCGCAGACTTCTCCAGACTTCTGCAGACTTCTGCAGAGTTCTCCAGACTTCTTCATACCACTGCAGAATTCTACAGACTTCTGCAGACTTCTCCAGACTTCTCCAGACTTCTCCAGACTTCTTCTGACTTCTTCCGACTTCTTAATACTACTGCAGACTTCTACAGACTTCTGCAGACTTCTTCAAACTTCTTCTGACTTCTTCAGACTTCTCCAGACTTCTCCAGACTTCTGCATTCTTCTTCAAACTTCTGCAGACTTCTTCAGACTTCTTCAGACTTCTCCAGACTTCCGCAGACTTCTCCAGACTTTTCCAGACTTCTGCAGACTTCTTCAAACTTCTTCCGACCTCCGCAGACTTCTCCAGACTTCTCCAGACTTATGCAGACTTCTGCAGACTTCTTCAGGCTTCTTCATACTTCTCCAGACTTCTTCAAACTTCTCCAGACTTCTGCAGACTTCTTCAAACTTCCGCAGACTTCAGCAGACTTCTTCAGACTTCTTCATACTTCTCCGGACTTCTCCAGACTTCTGCAGACTTCTTCAAACTTCTTCAGACTTCTCCAGACTTCACCAGACTTCTCTACACTTCTTCAGACTTCTTCAGACTTCTCCAGACTTCTGCAGAATTCTTCAAACTTCTTGCGACTTCCGCAGACTTCTCCAGACTTCTCCAGACTTCTGCAGATTCTGTCAAACTTCTTCAGAATTCCGCAGACTTCTTCAGACTTTTTCAGACTTCTTCAAACTTCTTCAGTCTTCTCCAGACTTCTTCAGACTTCTTTAGACTTCTGCAGACTTCTTCCGTCTTCTCCAGACTTCTTCAAACTTCTGCAGACTTCTGCATACAACTTCAAACTTCTTCAGACTTCCGCAGACTTCTCCAGACTTCTCCAGACTTCTGCAGACTTCTTCAAACTTCTCCAGACTTCTGCAGATTTTGTCAAACTCTTTCAGAATTCCGCAGACCTCCCCAGACTTCTCTAGACTTCTGCAGACTTCTGCATACAACTTCAAACTTCTTCAGACTTCCGCAGACTTCTCCAGACTTCTCCAGACTTCTGCAGACTTCTTCAACCTTCTCCAGACTTCTGCAGATTCTGTCCAACTTCTTCAGAATTCCGCAGACTTCTTCAGACTTTTTCAGACTTCTTCAGACTTCTTCAGCCTTCTCCAGACTTCTTCAGTCTTCTCCAGACTTCTTCAGACTTCTTTAGACTTCTGCAGACTTCTTCCGTCTTATCCAGACTTCTTCAAACTTCTGCAGACTTCTGCATACAACTTCAAACTTCTTCAGACTTCCGCAGACTTCTCCAGACTTCTCCAGACTTCTGCAGACTTCTTCAAACTTCTCCAGACTTCTGCAGATTTTGTCAAACTTTTTCAGAATTCCGCAGACCTCCCCAGACTTCTCTAGACTTCTGCAGACTTCTGCAGACTTCTTCCAACTTCTTCCGACTTCCGCAAGCTTCTCCAGACTTCTCCAGACTTATGCAGACTTCTGCACACTTCTTCAGACTTCTTCATACTTCTCCAGACTTCTTCAAACTTCTCCAGACTTCTGCAGACTTCTTCAAACTTCCGCAGACTTCAGCAGACTTCTTCAGACTTCTTCATACTTCTCCAGACTTCTCCAGACTTCTCCAGACTTCTGCAGACTTCTTCAAACTTCTTCAGACTTCTCCAGACTTCACCAGACTTCTCTACACTTCTTCAGACTTCTTCAGACTTCTCCAGACTTCTCCAGACTTCTTCAGACTTCTTCCGACTTCTTCATACCACTGCAGAATTCTACAGACTTCTGCAGACTTCTTCAGACTTCTTCATACTTCTCCAGACTTCTTCGAACTTCTCCAGACTTCTGCAGACTTCTTCAAACTTCCGCAGACATCAGCAGACTTCTTGAGACTTCTTCATACTTCTCCAGACTTCTCCAGACTTCTCCAGACTTCTGCAGACTTCTTCAAACTTCTTCAGACTTCTCCAGACTTCACCAGACTTCTCTACACTTCTTCAGACTTCTTCAGACTTCTCCGGACTTCTCCAGACTTCTTCAGACTTCTTCCGACTTCTTCATACCACTGCAGAATTCTACAGACTTCTTCAGACTTCTTCAGACTTCTTCATACTTCTCCAGAGTTCTTCAAACTTCTCCAGAGTTCTACAGACTTCTTCAAACTTCCGCAGACTTCTGCAGACTTCTTCAGACTTCTTCATACTTCTCCAGACTTCTCCAGACTTCTCCAGACTTCTGCAGACTTCTTCAAACTTCTTCAGACTTCTCCAGACTTCACCAGACTTCTCTACACTTCTTCAGACTTCTTCAGACTTCTCAGGACTTCTCCAGACTTCTTCAGACTTCTTCCGACTTCTTCATACCACTGCAGAATTCTACAGACTTCTTCAGACTTCTTCAGACTTCTTCATAATTCTCCAGAGTTCTTCATACTTCTCCAGACTTCTACAGACGTCTGCAGACTTCTTCAGACTTCTTCAGACTTTTTCAGACTTCTTCAGACTTCTTCAGCCTTCTCCAGACTTCTTCAGACTTTTTTAGACTTCTGCAGACTTCTTCAAACTTCTCTAGACCTCTGCAGACTTCTTCAAACTTCTCCATACTACTGCAGACTTCTTCAAACTTCTTCCGACTTCCGCAGACTTCTCCAGACTTCTTTAGACTTCTGCATATTTCTTCAAACTTCTCCAGACTTCTGCAGACTTCTTCAAACTTCTCCATACTTCTGCAGACTTCTTCAAACTTCTTCCGACTTCCGCAGACTTCTCCAGACTTCTCCAGATTTCTTCAAACTTCTTCAAACTTCTTCAGACTTCCGCAGACTTCTCCAGACTTCTCCAGACTTCTCGAGATTTCTTCAAACTTCTTCAGACTTCTTCAGACTTCTCCAGACTTCTCCAGACTTCTCCAGATTTCTTCAAATTTCTTTAGACTTCTCCAGACTTCTCCAGCCTTCTGCAGACTTCTTCAAACATCTTGAGACTTCCGCTGACTTCTCCAGACTTCTCCAGACTCCCGCAGATTTCTTCAAACTTCTTCAGACTTCCGCAGACTTCTTCAAACTTCTTCAGACTTCTTTAGACTTCTCCAGTAATCTTCAGACTTCTCCAGACTTCTTCAGACTTCTTCAAACTTCTACAGACGTCTGCAGACTTCTTCAGACTTCCTCAGATTCTTCAAACTTCTTCGGACTTCTGCAGACTTCTTCAGTCTTCTGCAGACTTCTTCAAACTTCTTCAGACTTCTTTAGACTTCTCCAGCCTTCTGCAGACTTCTTCAAACTTCTTCAGACTTCCGCGGACTTCTCCAGACTTCTTCAGACTTCTTCAAACTTCTCCAGACTTCTGCAGACTTCTTCAGTCTTCTGCAGACTTCTTCAAACTTCTTCAAACTTCGCCAGCCTTCTGCAGACTTCTTCAAACATCTTCAGACTTCCGCTGACTTCTCCAGACTTCTCCAGACTCCCTCAGACTTCTTCAAACTTCTCCAGACCTCTGCAGACTTCTCCAGACTTCTTCAGACTTCTTTAGACCTCTTCAGACTTCTTCAAACTTCTCCAGCCTTCTGCAGACTTCTTCAAACTTCTTCAGACTTCCGCGGACTTCTCCAGACTTCTTCAGACTTCTTCAAACTTCTCCAGACTTCTGCAGACTTCTTCAGTCTTCTGCAGACTTCTTCAGACTTCTTCAAACTTCTCCAGCCTTCTGCAGACTTCTTCAAACATCTTAAGACTTCCGCTGACTTCTCCAGACTTCTCCAGACTCCCGCAGATTTCTTCAAACTTCTTCAGACTTCCACAGACTTCTCCAGACTTCTCTAGACTTCTGCAGACTTATTCAGACTTCTACAGTCTTCTCCAGACTTCTTCAGACTTCTCCAGATATCTGCAGACTACTTCAGGCTTCTGCAGACTTCTACAGACTTCTGCAGACTTCATCAGACTTCTGCAGAATTCTCAAGACTTCTTCAGATTTCTTTAGACTTCTGCAGATTTCTTCAGTCCTCTGCAGACCTCTTCAAACTTCTTCAGACTTCTTTAGACCCCTGCAGACTTCTTCAAACTTTTCCAGACTTCTGCAGACTTCTTCAGTCTTCTGCAGACTTCTTCAAACTTCTTCAGAGTTCTTTAGACTTCTCCAGACTTCTTCAGACTTCTCAAGACTTCCGCAGACTTCTTCAAACTTCTCCAGCCTTCTGCAGACTTCTCCAGACTTCTTCAGACTTCTTTAAACTTTGGCAGACTTCTTCAGACTCCTTCAAACTTCGGCAGACTTCTTCAAACTTCTCCAGATTTCTGCACACTTCTTCAGATTTCTGCAGACTTCTCCAGACTTTTTCAGACTTCTTCAGAATTCATCAGACCTCTCCAGTCTTCTCCAGACTTCTCCAGACTTCTCCAGACTTCTTCAGACTTCTTCTCCAGACTTCTTCAGACTTTTTCAAACTTATTCAGACTTCTGCAGACTTCTTCAAACTTCTCCAGACTTCTACAAACTTCCGCAGACTTCTCCAGACTTCTCCACACTTCTGCAGACTTCTTCAAACCTCTTCAGACTTCTTCATACTGCTGCAGACTTCTTCAGACTTCTGCAGACTTCTCCAGAATTCTTCAGACTTCTCATGACTTCCGCTGACTTCTCCAGACTTCTCCAGACTCCCGCAGACTTCTTCAAACTTCTCCAGACTTCTGCATACTTCACCAGACTTCTTCAGACTTCTTCAAACTTCTACAGACGTCTGCAGACTTCTTCAGACTTCTTCAGATTCTTCAAACTTCTTCAAACTTCTTCAGACTTCTTTAGACTTCTCCAGACTTCTTCAGACTTCTCAAGACTTCTGCAGACTTCTTCAGTCTTCTGCAGAATTCTTCAAACCTCTTCAGACTTCTTCAAACTTCTCCAGCCTTCTTCAGACTTCTTCAAACATCTTTAGACTTCCGCTGACTTCTCCAGACTTCTCCAGACTCCCGCAGACTTCTTCCAACTTCCCCTGACTTCTGCAGACTTCTGCAGACTTCTTCAGACTTCTTCAGACTTCTTCAGATTCTTCAAACTTCTTCAGATTCTTCAAACTTCTTCAGACTTCTGCAGACTTCTTCAGTCTTCTGCAGACTTCTTCAAACTTCTTCAGACTTCTTTAGACTTCTCCAGACATCTTCAGACTTCTCAAGACCTCTGCAGACTTCTTCAGTCCTCTGCAGACTTCTTCAACTTCTTGAGACTTCTTCAAACTTCTCCGGCCTTCTGCAGACTTCTTCAAACTTCTCCAGACTTCTGCAGACTTCTTCAAAGTTCTTCAGACTTCTTCAAACTTCTCCAGCCTTCTGCAGACTTCCTCAAACATCTTCAGACTTCCGCTGACTTCTCCAGACTTCTTCAGACTTCTCAAGACCTCTGCAGACTTCTTCAGTCCTCTGCAGACTTCTTTAAACTTCTTGAGACTTCTTCAAACTTCTGCGGCCTTCTGCAGACTTCTTCAAACTTCTCCAGACTTCTGCAGACTTCTTCAAACTTCTTCAGACTTCTTCAAACTTCTCCAGACTTCTGCAGACTTCTCCAGCCTTCTGCAGACTTCTTCAAACTTCTTCAGACTTCCGCGGACATCGTTAAACTTCTTCAGACTTCTGCAGACTTCTTCAAACTTCTCCAGACTTCTGCAGACTTCTTCAAACTTCTTCAGACTTCTTCAAACATCTTCAGACTTCCGCTGACTTCTCCAGACTTCTCCAGACTCCCGCAGACTTCTTCCAACTTCCCCTGACTTCTGCAGACTTCTGCAGACTTCTTCAGACTTCTTCAGACTTCTTCAGATTCTTCAAACTTCTTCAGATTCTTCAAACTTCTTCAGACTTCTGCAGACTTCTTCGGTCTTCTGCAGACTTCTTCAAACTTCTTCAGACTTCTTTAGACTTCTCCAGACATCTTCAGACTTCTCAAGACCTCTGCAGACTTCTTCAGTCCTCTGCAGACTTCTTCAACTTCTTGAGACTTCTTCAAACTTCTCCGGCCTTCTGCAGACTTCTTCAAACTTCTCCAGACTTCTGCAGACTTCTTCAAACTTCTTCAGACTTCTTCAAACTTCTCCAGCCTTCTGCAGACTTCCTCAAACATCTTCAGACTTCCGCTGACTTCTCCAGACTTCTTCAGACTTCTCAAGACCTCTGCAGACTTCTTCAGTCCTCTGCAGACTTCTTTAAACTTCTTGAGACTTCTTCAAACTTCTGCGGCCTTCTGCAGACTTCTTCAAACTTCTCCAGACTTCTGCAGACTTCTTCAAACTTCTTCAGACTTCTTCAAACTTCTCCAGACTTCTGCAGACTTCTCCAGCCTTCTGCAGACTTCTTCAAACTTCTTCAGACTTCCGCGGACATCGTTAAACTTCTTCAGACTTCTGCAGACTTCTTCAAACTTCTCCAGACTTCTGCAGACTTCTTCAAACTTCTTCAGACTTCTTCAAACTTCTCCAGACTTCTGCAGACTTCTTCAGTCTTCTGCAGACTTCTTCAGACTTCTTCAAACTTCTCCAGCCTTCTGCAGACTTCTTCAAACATCTTGAGACTTCCGCTGACTTCTCCAGACTTCTCCAGACTCCCGCAGATTTCTTCAAACTTCTTCAGACTTCCGCAGACTTCTCCAGACTTCTCTAGAATTCTGCAGACTTATTCAGACTTCTACAGTCTTCTCCAGACTTCTTCAGACTTCTCCAGATATCTGCAGACTACTTCAGGTTTCTGAAGACTTCTGCAGACTTCTTCATACTTTCTCAGACATCTTCATGCTTCTCCAGACTTCTACAGACTTCTGCAGACTTCATCAGACTTCTGCAGGCTTCTCAAGACTTCTTCAGATTTCTTTAGACTTCTGCAGATTTCTTCAGTCTTCTGCAGACCTCTTCAAACTTCTTCAGAATTCTTTAGACTTCTGCAGACTTTTTCAAACTTCTCCAGACTTCTGCAGACTTCTTCAGTCTTCTGCAGACTTCTTCAAACTTCTTCAGAGTTCTTTAGACTTCTCCAGACTTCTTCAGACTTCTCAAGACTTCCGCAGACTTCTTCAAACTTCTCCAGCCTTCTGCAGACTTCTGCAGACTTCTTCAAACTTCTCCAGACTTCTGCAGACTTCTTCAGTCTTCTGCAGACTTCTTCAAACTTCTTCAGAGTTCTTTAGACTTCTCCAGACTTCTTCAGACTTCTCAAGACTTCTGCAGACTTCTTCAAACTTCTCCAGACTTCTGCGGACTTCTTCAGTCTTCTGCAGACTTCTTCAAACTTCTTCAGAGTTCTTTAGACTTCTCCAGACTTCTTCAAACTTCTCCAGACTTCTGCAGACTTCTTCAGTCTTCTGCAGACTTCTTCAAACTTCTTCAGAGTTCTTCAAACTTCTCCAGACTTCTGCAGACTTCTTCAGTCTTCTGCAGACTTCTTCAAACTTCTTCAGAGTTCTTTAGACTTCTCCAGACTTCTTCAGACTTCTCAAGACTTCCGCAGACTTCTTCAGACTTCTCAAGATTTCCGCAGACTTCTTCAAACTTCTCCAGCCGTCTTCAGACTTCTCAAGACCTCTGCAGACTTCTTCAGTCCTCTGCAGACTTCTTCAAACTTCTTGAGACTTCTTCAAACTTCTCCGGCCTTCTGCAGACTTCTTCAAACTTCTTCAGACTTCCGCGGACTTCTCCAGACTTCTTCAGACTTCTTCAAACTTCTCCAGACTTCTGCAGACTTCTTCAGTCTTCTGAAGACTTCTTCCAACTTCTTCAGACTTCTTCAAACTTCTCCAGCCTTCTCCAGACTTCTTCAGACTTCTTCAAACTTCTGCAGACTTCTCCAGACTTCTTCAAACTTCTTCAGACTTCTGTAGACTTCTTCAAACGTCTTCAGACTGTCGCAGACTTCTCCAGACTTCTTCAGACTTTTTAAAACTTCTACAGGCTTCTGCAGACTTCGTCAAACTTCTTCGGACTTCCGCAGACTTCTCCTGACTTCTTCAAACTTCTACAGACGTCTGCAGACTTCTTCAGACTTATTCAGATTCTTCAAACTTCTTCAGACTTCTGCAGACTCCTTCAGTCTTCTGCAGACTTCTTCAAACTTCTTCAGACTTCTTTAGACTTCTCCAGACTTCTTCAGACTCTTCAAGATGTCTTCAGACTTCTTCAGACTTCTTCAGATTCTTAAAACTTCTTCAGACTTCTGCAGACTTCTTCAGTCTTCTGCAGACGTCTTCAAACTTCTACAGACGTCTGCAGACTTCTCCAGACTTCTTCAAACTTCTACAGGCGTCTGCAGACTTCTGCAGACTTCATCAGACTTCTGCAGAATTCTCAAGACTTCTTCAGATTTCTTTAGACTTCTGCAGATTTCTTCAGTCCTCTGCAGACCTCTTCAAACTTCTTCAGACTTCTTTAGACCCCTGCAGACTTCTTCAAACTTTTCCAGACTTCTGCAGACTTCTTCAGTCTTCTGCAGACTTCTTCAAACTTCTTCAGAGTTCTTTAGACTTCTCCAGACTTCTTCAGACTTCTCAAGACTTCCGCAGACTTCTTCAAACTTCTCCAGCCTTCTGCAGACTTCTCCAGACTTCTTCAGACTTCTTTAAACTTTGGCAGACTTCTTCAGACTCCTTCAAACTTCGGCAGACTTCTTCAAACTTCTCCAGATTTCTGCACACTTCTTCAGATTTCTGCAGACTTCTCCAGACTTTTTCAGACTTCTTCAGAATTCATCAGACCTCTCCAGTCTTCTCCAGACTTCTCCAGACTTCTCCAGACTTCTTCAGACTTCTTCTCCAGACTTCTTCAGACTTTTTCAAACTTATTCAGACTTCTGCAGACTTCTTCAAACTTCTCCAGACTTCTACAAACTTCCGCAGACTTCTCCAGACTTCTCCACACTTCTGCAGACTTCTTCAAACCTCTTCAGACTTCTTCATACTGCTGCAGACTTCTTCAGACTTCTGCAGACTTCTCCAGAATTCTTCAGACTTCTCATGACTTCCGCTGACTTCTCCAGACTTCTCCAGACTCCCGCAGACTTCTTCAAACTTCTCCAGACTTCTGCATACTTCACCAGACTTCTTCAGACTTCTTCAAACTTCTACAGACGTCTGCAGACTTCTTCAGACTTCTTCAGATTCTTCAAACTTCTTCAAACTTCTTCAGACTTCTTTAGACTTCTCCAGACTTCTTCAGACTTCTCAAGACTTCTGCAGACTTCTTCAGTCTTCTGCAGAATTCTTCAAACCTCTTCAGACTTCTTCAAACTTCTCCAGCCTTCTTCAGACTTCTTCAAACATCTTTAGACTTCCGCTGACTTCTCCAGACTTCTCCAGACTCCCGCAGACTTCTTCCAACTTCCCCTGACTTCTGCAGACTTCTGCAGACTTCTTCAGACTTCTTCAGACTTCTTCAGATTCTTCAAACTTCTTCAGATTCTTCAAACTTCTTCAGACTTCTGCAGACTTCTTCAGTCTTCTGCAGACTTCTTCAAACTTCTTCAGACTTCTTTAGACTTCTCCAGACATCTTCAGACTTCTCAAGACCTCTGCAGACTTCTTCAGTCCTCTGCAGACTTCTTCAACTTCTTGAGACTTCTTCAAACTTCTCCGGCCTTCTGCAGACTTCTTCAAACTTCTCCAGACTTCTGCAGACTTCTTCAAACTTCTTCAGACTTCTTCAAACTTCTCCAGCCTTCTGCAGACTTCCTCAAACATCTTCAGACTTCCGCTGACTTCTCCAGACTTCTTCAGACTTCTCAAGACCTCTGCAGACTTCTTCAGTCCTCTGCAGACTTCTTTAAACTTCTTGAGACTTCTTCAAACTTCTGCGGCCTTCTGCAGACTTCTTCAAACTTCTCCAGACTTCTGCAGACTTCTTCAAACTTCTTCAGACTTCTTCAAACTTCTCCAGACTTCTGCAGACTTCTCCAGCCTTCTGCAGACTTCTTCAAACTTCTTCAGACTTCCGCGGACATCGTTAAACTTCTTCAGACTTCTGCAGACTTCTTCAAACTTCTCCAGACTTCTGCAGACTTCTTCAAACTTCTTCAGACTTCTTCAAACTTCTCCAGACTTCTGCAGACTTCTTCAGTCTTCTGCAGACTTCTTCAGACTTCTTCAAACTTCTCCAGCCTTCTGCAGACTTCTTCAAACATCTTGAGACTTCCGCTGACTTCTCCAGACTTCTCCAGACTCCCGCAGATTTCTTCAAACTTCTTCAGACTTCCGCAGACTTCTCCAGACTTCTCTAGAATTCTGCAGACTTATTCAGACTTCTACAGTCTTCTCCAGACTTCTTCAGACTTCTCCAGATATCTGCAGACTACTTCAGGTTTCTGAAGACTTCTGCAGACTTCTTCATACTTTCTCAGACATCTTCATGCTTCTCCAGACTTCTACAGACTTCTGCAGACTTCATCAGACTTCTGCAGGCTTCTCAAGACTTCTTCAGATTTCTTTAGACTTCTGCAGATTTCTTCAGTCTTCTGCAGACCTCTTCAAACTTCTTCAGAATTCTTTAGACTTCTGCAGACTTTTTCAAACTTCTCCAGACTTCTGCAGACTTCTTCAGTCTTCTGCAGACTTCTTCAAACTTCTTCAGAGTTCTTTAGACTTCTCCAGACTTCTTCAGACTTCTCAAGACTTCCGCAGACTTCTTCAAACTTCTCCAGCCTTCTGCAGACTTCTGCAGACTTCTTCAAACTTCTCCAGACTTCTGCAGACTTCTTCAGTCTTCTGCAGACTTCTTCAAACTTCTTCAGAGTTCTTTAGACTTCTCCAGACTTCTTCAGACTTCTCAAGACTTCTGCAGACTTCTTCAAACTTCTCCAGACTTCTGCGGACTTCTTCAGTCTTCTGCAGACTTCTTCAAACTTCTTCAGAGTTCTTTAGACTTCTCCAGACTTCTTCAAACTTCTCCAGACTTCTGCAGACTTCTTCAGTCTTCTGCAGACTTCTTCAAACTTCTTCAGAGTTCTTCAAACTTCTCCAGACTTCTGCAGACTTCTTCAGTCTTCTGCAGACTTCTTCAAACTTCTTCAGAGTTCTTTAGACTTCTCCAGACTTCTTCAGACTTCTCAAGACTTCCGCAGACTTCTTCAGACTTCTCAAGATTTCCGCAGACTTCTTCAAACTTCTCCAGCCGTCTTCAGACTTCTCAAGACCTCTGCAGACTTCTTCAGTCCTCTGCAGACTTCTTCAAACTTCTTGAGACTTCTTCAAACTTCTCCGGCCTTCTGCAGACTTCTTCAAACTTCTCCAGACTTCTGCAGACTTCTTCAAACTTCTTCAGACTTCTTCAAACTTCTCCAGACTTCTGCAGACTTCTCCAGCCTTCTGCAGACTTCTTCAAACTTCTTCAGACTTCCGCGGACTTCTCCAGACTTCTTCAGACTTCTTCAAACTTCTCCAGACTTCTGCAGACTTCTTCAGTCTTCTGAAGACTTCTTCCAACTTCTTCAGACTTCTTCAAACTTCTCCAGCCTTCTCCAGACTTCTTCAGACTTCTTCAAACTTCTGCAGACTTCTCCAGACTTCTTCAAACTTCTTCAGACTTCTGTAGACTTCTTCAAACGTCTTCAGACTGTCGCAGACTTCTCCAGACTTCTTCAGACTTTTTAAAACTTCTACAGGCTTCTGCAGACTTCGTCAAACTTCTTCGGACTTCCGCAGACTTCTCCTGACTTCTTCAAACTTCTACAGACGTCTGCAGACTTCTTCAGACTTATTCAGATTCTTCAAACTTCTTCAGACTTCTGCAGACTCCTTCAGTCTTCTGCAGACTTCTTCAAACTTCTTCAGACTTCTTTAGACTTCTCCAGACTTCTTCAGACTCTTCAAGATGTCTTCAGACTTCTTCAGACTTCTTCAGATTCTTAAAACTTCTTCAGACTTCTGCAGACTTCTTCAGTCTTCTGCAGACGTCTTCAAACTTCTACAGACGTCTGCAGACTTCTCCAGACTTCTTCAAACTTCTACAGGCGTCTGCAGACTTCTTCAGACTTCGTCAGATTCTTCAAACTTCTTCAGACTTCTTCAGACTTCTTTAGACTTCTGCAGACTTCGTCAAACTTCTCCAGACTTCTGCAGACTTCTGCAGACTTCTCCAGACTTCTCCAGACTTCTGCAGACTTCTGCAGACTTCTGCAGGCTTCTTCAGGCTTCTTCATACTTCTCCAGACTTCTTCAAACTTCTCCAGACTTCTGCAGACTTCATCAGTCTTCTGCAGACTTCTTCAGACTTCTTCAAACTTCGCCAGCCTTCTGCAGACTTCTTCAAACATCTTCAGACTTCCGCTGACTTCTCCATACTTCTCCAGACTCCCTCAGACTTCTTCCAACTTCTCCAGACTTCTGCAGACTTCTCCAGACTTCTTCAGACTTCTTTAGACCTCTTCAGACTTCTTCAAACTTCTCCAGCCTTCTGCAGACTTCTTCAAACTTCTTCAGACTTCCGCGGACTTCTCCAGACTTCTTCAGACTTCTTCAAACTTCTCCAGAATTCTGCAGACTTCTTCAGTCTTCTGCAGACTTCTTCAGACTTCTTCAAACTTCTCCAGCCTTCTGCAGACTTCTTCAAACATCTTCAGACTTCCGCTGACTTCTCCAGACTTCTCCAGACTCCCGCAGATTTCTTCAAACTTCTTCAGACTTCCGCAGACTTCTCCAGACTTCTCTAGACTTCTGCAGACTTATTCAGACTTCTACAGTTTTCTCCAGACTTCTTCAGATTTCTCCAGATATCTGCAGACTACTTCAGGCTTCTGCAGACTTCTACAGACTTCTGCAGACTTCATCAGACTTCTGCAGAATTCTCAAGACTTCTTCAGATTTCTTTAGACTTCTGCAGATTTCTTCAGTCTTCTGCAGACCTCTTCAAACTTCTTCAGACTTCTTTAGACCCCTGCAGACTTGTTCAAACTTTTCCAGACTTCTGCAGACTTCTTCAGTCTTCTGCAGACTTCTTCAAACTTCTTCAGAGTTCTTTAGACTTCTCCAGACTTCTTCAGACTTCTCAAGACTTCCGCAGGCTTCTTCAAACTTCTCCAGCCTTCTGCAGACTTCTCCAGACTTCTTCAGACTTCTTTAAACTTTGGCAGACTTCTTCAGACTCCTTCAAACTTCGGCAGACTTCTTCAAACTTCTCCAGATTTCTGCACACTTCTTCAGATTTCTGCAGACTTCTCCAGACTTTTTCAGACTTCTTCAGAATTCATCAGACCTCTCCAGTCTTCTGCAGACTTCTCCAGACTTCTCCAGACTTCTCCAGACTTCTTCAGACTTCTTCTCCAGACTTCTTCAGACTTTTTCAAACTTATTCAGACTTCTGCAGACTTCTTCAAACTTCTCCAGACTTCTACAGACTTCCGCAGACTTCTCCAGACTTCTCCACACTTCTGCAGACTTCTTCAAACCTCTTCAGACTTCTTCATACTGCTGCAGACTTCTTCAGACTTCTGCAGACTTCTCCAGAATTCTTCAGACTTCTCATGACTTCCGCTGACTTCTCCAGACTTCTCCAGACTCCCGCAGACTTCTTCAAACTTCTCCAGACTTCTGCAGACTTCTTCAGACTTCTCCAGACTTCTGCAGACTTCTCCAGAATTTCCAGACTTCTGCAGACTTCTGCAGACTTCTTCACATTTCTTCATATACACTTCTCCAGACTTCTTCAAACTTCTCCAGACTTCTGCAGACTTCTTCAAACTTCTGCAGACTTCTTCAGACTTCTTCAGACTTCTCCAGACTTCTGCAGGATTCTCCAGAATTTTCCAGACTTCTTCAGACTTCTCCAGACTTCTGCAGACTTCTCCAGAATTTTCCAGAATTCTGCAGACTTCTTCACATTTCTTCATACTTCTTCAGACTTCTTCATACTTCTCCAGACTTCTACAGACGTCTACAGACTTCTTCAGACTTCTTCAGACTTTTTCAGACTTCTTCAGACTTCTTCAGTCTTCTCCAGACTTCTTCAGTCTTCTTTAGACTTCTGCAGACTTCTTCAGTCTTCTCCAGAATTATTCAAACTTCTGCAGGCTCCTGCATACAACTTCAAACATCTTCAGATTTCCGCAGACTTCTCCAGACTTCTCCAGACTTCTGCAGACTTCTTCAACCTTCTCCAGACTTCTGCAGATTGTGTCAAACTTCTTCAGAATTCCGCAGACTTTTTCAGACTTTTTCAGACTTCTTCAGACTTCTTCAGTCTTCTCCAGACTTCTTCAGACTTCTTTAGACTTCTGCAGACTTCTTCAGTCTTCTCCAGACTTCTTCAAACTTCTGCAGACTTCTGCATACAACTTCAAACTTCTTCAGACTTCCGCAGACTTCTCCAGACCTCTCCAGACTTCTGCAGATTTCTTCAAACTTCTTCAGAATTCCGCAGACTTCTCCAGACCTCTCCAGACTTCTGCAGACTTCTTCAAACTTCTCCAGACTTCTGCAGATTTTGTCAAACTTTTTCAGAATTCCGCAGACCTCCCCAGACTTCTCTAGACTTCTGCAGACTTCTGCAGACTTCTTCAAACTTCTTCCGACTTCCATAGACCTCCCCAGACTTCTCTAGACTTCTGCAGACTTCTTAAGACTTCTTCATACTTCTTCCGACTTCCGCAGACTTCTCCAGACTTCTCCAGACTTCTTCAGACTTCTTCATACTTCTCCAGACTTCTTCAGACTTCTCCAGACTTTTGCAGGCTTCTCCAGACTTCTCCAGACTTCTGCAGACTTCTTAAGACTTCTTCAAGCTTCTTCCGACTTCCGCAGACTTCTCCAGACTTCTCCAGACTTCTTCAGCCTTCTTCATACTTCTCCAGAATTCTTCAGACTTCTCCAGACTTTTGCAGGCTTCTCCAGACTTCTCCAGACTTCTGCAGACTTCTCCAGACTTCTCCAGACTTCTGCAGACTTCTCCAGACTTCTTCATACCACTGCAGAATTCTACAGACTTCTGCAGACTTCTCCAGACTTCTCCAGACTTCTTCTGACTTCTTCCGACTTCTTAATACTACTGCAGACTTCTACAGACTTCTGCAGACTTCTTCAAACTTCTTCTGACTTCTTCAGACTTCTCCAGACTTCTCCAGACTTCTGCATTCTTCTTCAAACCTCTGCAGACTTCTTCAGACTTCTTCAGACTTCTCCAGACTTCCGCAGACTTCTCCAGACTTTTCCAGACTTCTGCAGAATTCTTCAAACTTCTTCCGACTTCCGCAGACTTCTCCAGACTTCTCCAGACTTATGCAGACTTCTGCAGACTTCTTCAGGCTTCTTCATACTTCTCCAGACTTCTTCAAACTTCTCCAGACGTCTGCAGACTTCTTCAAACTTCCGCAGACTTCAGCAGACTTCTTCAGACTTCTTCATACTTCTCCAGACTTCTCCAGACTTCTGCAGACTTCTTCAAACTTCTTCAGACTTCTCCAGACTTCACCAGACTTCTCTACACTTCTTCAGACTTCTTCAGACTTCTCCAGACTTCTGCAGACTTCTTCAAACTTCTTGCGACTTCCGCAAACTTCTCCAGACTTCTCCAGACTTCTGCAGATTCTGTCAAACTTCTTCAGAATTCCGCAGACTTCTTCAGACTTTTTCAGACTTCTTCAGACTTCTTCAGTCTTCTCCAGACTTCTTCAGACTTCTTTAGACTTCTGCAGACTTCTTCCGTTTTCTCCAGACTTCTTCAAACTTCTGCAGACTTCTGCATACAACTTCAAACTTCTTCAGACTTCCGCAGACTTCTCCAGACTTCTGCAGACTTCTGCAGAGTTCTCCAGACTTCTTCATACCACTGCAGAATTCTACAGACTTCTGCAGACTTCTCCAGACTTCTCCAGACTTCTCCAGACTTCTTCTGACTTCTTCCGACTTCTTAATACTACTGCAGACTTCTACAGACTTCTGCAGACTTCTTCAAACTTCTTCTGACTTCTTCAGACTTCTCCAGACTTCTCCAGACTTCTGCATTCTTCTTCAAACTTCTGCAGACTTCTTCAGACTTCTTCAGACTTCTCCAGACTTCCGCAGACTTCTCCAGACTTTTCCAGACTTCTGCAGACTTCTTCAAACTTCTTCCGACCTCCGCAGACTTCTCCAGACTTCTCCAGACTTATGCAGACTTCTGCAGACTTCTTCAGGCTTCTTCATACTTCTCCAGACTTCTTCAAACTTCTCCAGACTTCTGCAGACTTCTTCAAACTTCCGCAGACTTCAGCAGACTTCTTCAGACTTCTTCATACTTCTCCGGACTTCTCCAGACTTCTGCAGACTTCTTCAAACTTCTTCAGACTTCTCCAGACTTCACCAGACTTCTCTACACTTCTTCAGACTTCTTCAGACTTCTCCAGACTTCTGCAGAATTCTTCAAACTTCTTGCGACTTCCGCAGACTTCTCCAGACTTCTCCAGACTTCTCCAGACTTCTGCAGATTCTGTCAAACTTCTTCAGAATTCCGCAGACTTCTTCAGACTTTTTCAGACTTCTTCAGACTTCTTCAGTCTTCTCCAGACTTCTTCAGACTTCTTTAGACTTCTGCAGACTTCTTCCGTCTTCTCCAGACTTCTTCAAACTTCTGCAGACTTCTGCATACAACTTCAAACTTCTTCAGACTTCCGCAGACTTCTCCAGACTTCTCCAGACTTCTGCAGACTTCTTCAAACTTCTCCAGACTTCTGCAGATTTTGTCAAACTCTTTCAGAATTCCGCAGACCTCCCCAGACTTCTCTAGACTTCTGCAGACTTCTGCATACAACTTCAAACTTCTTCAGACTTCCGCAGACTTCTCCAGACTTCTCCAGACTTCTGCAGACTTCTTCAACCTTCTCCAGACTTCTGCAGATTCTGTCCAACTTCTTCAGAATTCCGCAGACTTCTTCAGACTTTTTCAGACTTCTTCAGACTTCTTCAGCCTTCTCCAGACTTCTTCAGTCTTCTCCAGACTTCTTCAGACTTCTTTAGACTTCTGCAGACTTCTTCCGTCTTATCCAGACTTCTTCAAACTTCTGCAGACTTCTGCATACAACTTCAAACTTCTTCAGACT
Organism: Melanotus villosus; assembly: GCA_963082815.1. NCBI lineage: Eukaryota > Metazoa > Arthropoda > Insecta > Coleoptera > Elateridae > Melanotus > Melanotus villosus. Next base: position 56,297,427 of record OY720423.1, read on the forward strand.
TCCGCAGACTTCTCCAGACTTCTCCAGACTTCTGCAGACTTCTTCAAACTTCTCCAGACTTCTGCAGATTTTGTCAAACTTTTTCAGAATTCCGCAGACCTCCCCAGACTTCTCTAGACTTCTGCAGACTTCTGCAGACTTCTTCCAACTTCTTCCGACTTCCGCAAACTTCTCCAGACTTCTCCAGACTTATGCAGACTTCTGCACACTTCTTCAGACTTCTTCATACTTCTCCAGACTTCTTCAAACTTCTCCAGACTTCTGCAGACTTCTTCAAACTTCCGCAGACTTCAGCAGACTTCTTCAGACTTCTTCATACTTCTCCAGACTTCTCCAGACTTCTCCAGACTTCTGCAGACTTCTTCAAACTTCTTCAGACTTCTCCAGACTTCACCAGACTTCTCTACACTTCTTCAGACTTCTTCAGACTTCTCCAGACTTCTCCAGACTTCTTCAGACTTCTTCCGACTTCTTCATACCACTGCAGAATTCTACAGACTTCTGCAGACTTCTTCAGACTTCTTCATACTTCTCCAGACTTCTTCGAACTTCTCCAGACTTCTGCAGACTTCTTCAAACTTCCGCAGACATCAGCAGACTTCTTGAGACTTCTTCATACTTCTCCAGACTTCTCCAGACTTCTCCAGACTTCTGCAGACTTCTTCAAACTTCTTCAGACTTCTCCAGACTTCACCAGACTTCTCTACACTTCTTCAGACTTCTTCAGACTTCTCCGGACTTCTCCAGACTTCTTCAGACTTCTTCCGACTTCTTCATACCACTGCAGAATTCTACAGACTTCTTCAGACTTCTTCAGACTTCTTCAGACTTCTTCATACTTCTCCAGAGTTCTTCAAACTTCTCCAGAGTTCTACAGACTTCTTCAAACTTCCGCAGACTTCTGCAGACTTCTTCAGACTTCTTCATACTTCTCCAGACTTCTCCAGACTTCTCCAGACTTCTGCAGACTTCTTCAAACTTCTTCAGACTTCTCCAGACTTCACCAGACTTCTCTACACTTCTTCAGACTTCTTCAGACTTCTCAGGACTTCTCCAGACTTCTTCAGACTTCTTCCGACTTCTTCATACCACTGCAGAATTCTACAGGCTTCTTCAGACTTCTTCAGACTTCTTCATACTTCTCCAGAGTTCTTCATACTTCTCCAGACTTCTACAGACGTCTGCAGACTTCTTCAGACTTCTTCAGACTTTTTCAGACTTCTTCAGACTTCTTCAGCCTTCTCCAGACTTCTTCAGACTTTTTTAGACTTCTGCAGACTTCTTCAAACTTCTCTAGACCTCTGCAGACTTCTTCAAACTTCTCCATACTACTGCAGACTTCTTCAAACTTCTTCCGACTTCCGCAGACTTCTCCAGACTTCTTTAGACTTCTGCATATTTCTTCAAACTTCTCCAGACTTCTGCAGACTTCTTCAAACTTCTCCATACTTCTGCAGACTTCTTCAAACTTCTTCCGACTTCCGCAGACTTCTCCAGACTTCTCCAGATTTCTTCAAACTTCTTCAAACTTCTTCAGACTTCCGCAGACTTCTCCAGACTTCTCCAGACTTCTCGAGATTTCTTCAAACTTCTTCAGACTTCTTCAGACTTCTCCAGACTTCTCCAGACTTCTCCAGATTTCTTCAAATTTCTTTAGACTTCTCCAGACTTCTCCAGCCTTCTGCAGACTTCTTCAAACATCTTGAGACTTCCGCTGACTTCTCCAGACTTCTCCAGACTCCCGCAGATTTCTTCAAACTTCTTCAGACTTCCGCAGACTTCTTCAAACTTCTTCAGACTTCTTTAGACTTCTCCAGTAATCTTCAGACTTCTCCAGACTTCTTCAGACTTCTTCAAACTTCTACAGACGTCTGCAGACTTCTTCAGACTTCCTCAGATTCTTCAAACTTCTTCGGACTTCTGCAGACTTCTTCAGTCTTCTGCAGACTTCTTCAAACTTCTTCAGACTTCTTTAGACTTCTCCAGCCTTCTGCAGACTTCTTCAAACTTCTTCAGACTTCCGCGGACTTCTCCAGACTTCTTCAGACTTCTTCAAACTTCTCCAGACTTCTGCAGACTTCTTCAGTCTTCTGCAGACTTCTTCAAACTTCTTCCGACTTCCATAGACCTCCCCAGACTTCTCTAGACTTCTGCAGACTTCTTAAGACTTCTTCATACTTCTTCCGACTTCCGCAGACTTCTCCAGACTTCTCCAGACTTCTTCAGACTTCTTCATACTTCTCCAGACTTCTTCAGACTTCTCCAGACTTTTGCAGGCTTCTCCAGACTTCTCCAGACTTCTGCAGACTTCTTAAGACTTCTTCAAGCTTCTTCCGACTTCCGCAGACTTCTCCAGACTTCTCCAGACTTCTTCAGCCTTCTTCATACTTCTCCAGAATTCTTCAGACTTCTCCAGACTTTTGCAGGCTTCTCCAGACTTCTCCAGACTTCTGCAGACTTCTCCAGACTTCTCCAGACTTCTGCAGACTTCTCCAGACTTCTTCATACCACTGCAGAATTCTACAGACTTCTGCAGACTTCTCCAGACTTCTCCAGACTTCTTCTGACTTCTTCCGACTTCTTAATACTACTGCAGACTTCTACAGACTTCTGCAGACTTCTTCAAACTTCTTCTGACTTCTTCAGACTTCTCCAGACTTCTCCAGACTTCTGCATTCTTCTTCAAACCTCTGCAGACTTCTTCAGACTTCTTCAGACTTCTCCAGACTTCCGCAGACTTCTCCAGACTTTTCCAGACTTCTGCAGAATTCTTCAAACTTCTTCCGACTTCCGCAGACTTCTCCAGACTTCTCCAGACTTATGCAGACTTCTGCAGACTTCTTCAGGCTTCTTCATACTTCTCCAGACTTCTTCAAACTTCTCCAGACGTCTGCAGACTTCTTCAAACTTCCGCAGACTTCAGCAGACTTCTTCAGACTTCTTCATACTTCTCCAGACTTCTCCAGACTTCTGCAGACTTCTTCAAACTTCTTCAGACTTCTCCAGACTTCACCAGACTTCTCTACACTTCTTCAGACTTCTTCAGACTTCTCCAGACTTCTGCAGACTTCTTCAAACTTCTTGCGACTTCCGCAGACTTCTCCAGACTTCTCCAGACTTCTGCAGATTCTGTCAAACTTCTTCAGAATTCCGCAGACTTCTTCAGACTTTTTCAGACTTCTTCAGACTTCTTCAGTCTTCTCCAGACTTCTTCAGACTTCTTTAGACTTCTGCAGACTTCTTCCGTTTTCTCCAGACTTCTTCAAACTTCTGCAGACTTCTGCATACAACTTCAAACTTCTTCAGACTTCCGCAGACTTCTCCAGACTTCTGCAGACTTCTGCAGAGTTCTCCAGACTTCTTCATACCACTGCAGAATTCTACAGACTTCTGCAGACTTCTCCAGACTTCTCCAGACTTCTCCAGACTTCTTCTGACTTCTTCCGACTTCTTAATACTACTGCAGACTTCTACAGACTTCTGCAGACTTCTTCAAACTTCTTCTGACTTCTTCAGACTTCTCCAGACTTCTCCAGACTTCTGCATTCTTCTTCAAACTTCTGCAGACTTCTTCAGACTTCTTCAGACTTCTCCAGACTTCCGCAGACTTCTCCAGACTTTTCCAGACTTCTGCAGACTTCTTCAAACTTCTTCCGACCTCCGCAGACTTCTCCAGACTTCTCCAGACTTATGCAGACTTCTGCAGACTTCTTCAGGCTTCTTCATACTTCTCCAGACTTCTTCAAACTTCTCCAGACTTCTGCAGACTTCTTCAAACTTCCGCAGACTTCAGCAGACTTCTTCAGACTTCTTCATACTTCTCCGGACTTCTCCAGACTTCTGCAGACTTCTTCAAACTTCTTCAGACTTCTCCAGACTTCACCAGACTTCTCTACACTTCTTCAGACTTCTTCAGACTTCTCCAGACTTCTGCAGAATTCTTCAAACTTCTTGCGACTTCCGCAGACTTCTCCAGACTTCTCCAGACTTCTCCAGACTTCTGCAGATTCTGTCAAACTTCTTCAGAATTCCGCAGACTTCTTCAGACTTTTTCAGACTTCTTCAGACTTCTTCAGTCTTCTCCAGACTTCTTCAGACTTCTTTAGACTTCTGCAGACTTCTTCCGTCTTCTCCAGACTTCTTCAAACTTCTGCAGACTTCTGCATACAACTTCAAACTTCTTCAGACTTCCGCAGACTTCTCCAGACTTCTCCAGACTTCTGCAGACTTCTTCAAACTTCTCCAGACTTCTGCAGATTTTGTCAAACTCTTTCAGAATTCCGCAGACCTCCCCAGACTTCTCTAGACTTCTGCAGACTTCTGCATACAACTTCAAACTTCTTCAGACTTCCGCAGACTTCTCCAGACTTCTCCAGACTTCTGCAGACTTCTTCAACCTTCTCCAGACTTCTGCAGATTCTGTCCAACTTCTTCAGAATTCCGCAGACTTCTTCAGACTTTTTCAGACTTCTTCAGACTTCTTCAGCCTTCTCCAGACTTCTTCAGTCTTCTCCAGACTTCTTCAGACTTCTTTAGACTTCTGCAGACTTCTTCCGTCTTATCCAGACTTCTTCAAACTTCTGCAGACTTCTGCATACAACTTCAAACTTCTTCAGACTTCCGCAGACTTCTCCAGACTTCTCCAGACTTCTGCAGACTTCTTCAAACTTCTCCAGACTTCTGCAGATTTTGTCAAACTTTTTCAGAATTCCGCAGACCTCCCCAGACTTCTCTAGACTTCTGCAGACTTCTGCAGACTTCTTCCAACTTCTTCCGACTTCCGCAAACTTCTCCAGACTTCTCCAGACTTATGCAGACTTCTGCACACTTCTTCAGACTTCTTCATACTTCTCCAGACTTCTTCAAACTTCTCCAGACTTCTGCAGACTTCTTCAAACTTCCGCAGACTTCAGCAGACTTCTTCAGACTTCTTCATACTTCTCCAGACTTCTCCAGACTTCTCCAGACTTCTGCAGACTTCTTCAAACTTCTTCAGACTTCTCCAGACTTCACCAGACTTCTCTACACTTCTTCAGACTTCTTCAGACTTCTCCAGACTTCTCCAGACTTCTTCAGACTTCTTCCGACTTCTTCATACCACTGCAGAATTCTACAGACTTCTGCAGACTTCTTCAGACTTCTTCATACTTCTCCAGACTTCTTCGAACTTCTCCAGACTTCTGCAGACTTCTTCAAACTTCCGCAGACATCAGCAGACTTCTTGAGACTTCTTCATACTTCTCCAGACTTCTCCAGACTTCTCCAGACTTCTGCAGACTTCTTCAAACTTCTTCAGACTTCTCCAGACTTCACCAGACTTCTCTACACTTCTTCAGACTTCTTCAGACTTCTCCGGACTTCTCCAGACTTCTTCAGACTTCTTCCGACTTCTTCATACCACTGCAGAATTCTACAGACTTCTTCAGACTTCTTCAGACTTCTTCATACTTCTCCAGAGTTCTTCAAACTTCTCCAGAGTTCTACAGACTTCTTCAAACTTCCGCAGACTTCTGCAGACTTCTTCAGACTTCTTCATACTTCTCCAGACTTCTCCAGACTTCTCCAGACTTCTGCAGACTTCTTCAAACTTCTTCAGACTTCTCCAGACTTCACCAGACTTCTCTACACTTCTTCAGACTTCTTCAGACTTCTCAGGACTTCTCCAGACTTCTTCAGACTTCTTCCGACTTCTTCATACCACTGCAGAATTCTACAGACTTCTTCAGACTTCTTCAGACTTCTTCATAATTCTCCAGAGTTCTTCATACTTCTCCAGACTTCTACAGACGTCTGCAGACTTCTTCAGACTTCTTCAGACTTTTTCAGACTTCTTCAGACTTCTTCAGCCTTCTCCAGACTTCTTCAGACTTTTTTAGACTTCTGCAGACTTCTTCAAACTTCTCTAGACCTCTGCAGACTTCTTCAAACTTCTCCATACTACTGCAGACTTCTTCAAACTTCTTCCGACTTCCGCAGACTTCTCCAGACTTCTTTAGACTTCTGCATATTTCTTCAAACTTCTCCAGACTTCTGCAGACTTCTTCAAACTTCTCCATACTTCTGCAGACTTCTTCAAACTTCTTCCGACTTCCGCAGACTTCTCCAGACTTCTCCAGATTTCTTCAAACTTCTTCAAACTTCTTCAGACTTCCGCAGACTTCTCCAGACTTCTCCAGACTTCTCGAGATTTCTTCAAACTTCTTCAGACTTCTTCAGACTTCTCCAGACTTCTCCAGACTTCTCCAGATTTCTTCAAATTTCTTTAGACTTCTCCAGACTTCTCCAGCCTTCTGCAGACTTCTTCAAACATCTTGAGACTTCCGCTGACTTCTCCAGACTTCTCCAGACTCCCGCAGATTTCTTCAAACTTCTTCAGACTTCCGCAGACTTCTTCAAACTTCTTCAGACTTCTTTAGACTTCTCCAGTAATCTTCAGACTTCTCCAGACTTCTTCAGACTTCTTCAAACTTCTACAGACGTCTGCAGACTTCTTCAGACTTCCTCAGATTCTTCAAACTTCTTCGGACTTCTGCAGACTTCTTCAGTCTTCTGCAGACTTCTTCAAACTTCTTCAGACTTCTTTAGACTTCTCCAGCCTTCTGCAGACTTCTTCAAACTTCTTCAGACTTCCGCGGACTTCTCCAGACTTCTTCAGACTTCTTCAAACTTCTCCAGACTTCTGCAGACTTCTTCAGTCTTCTGCAGACTTCTTCAAACTTCTTCAAACTTCGCCAGCCTTCTGCAGACTTCTTCAAACATCTTCAGACTTCCGCTGACTTCTCCAGACTTCTCCAGACTCCCTCAGACTTCTTCAAACTTCTCCAGACCTCTGCAGACTTCTCCAGACTTCTTCAGACTTCTTTAGACCTCTTCAGACTTCTTCAAACTTCTCCAGCCTTCTGCAGACTTCTTCAAACTTCTTCAGACTTCCGCGGACTTCTCCAGACTTCTTCAGACTTCTTCAAACTTCTCCAGACTTCTGCAGACTTCTTCAGTCTTCTGCAGACTTCTTCAGACTTCTTCAAACTTCTCCAGCCTTCTGCAGACTTCTTCAAACATCTTAAGACTTCCGCTGACTTCTCCAGACTTCTCCAGACTCCCGCAGATTTCTTCAAACTTCTTCAGACTTCCGCAGACTTCTCCAGACTTCTCTAGACTTCTGCAGACTTATTCAGACTTCTACAGTCTTCTCCAGACTTCTTCAGACTTCTCCAGATATCTGCAGACTACTTCAGGCTTCTGCAGACTTCTACAGACTTCTGCAGACTTCATCAGACTTCTGCAGAATTCTCAAGACTTCTTCAGATTTCTTTAGACTTCTGCAGATTTCTTCAGTCCTCTGCAGACCTCTTCAAACTTCTTCAGACTTCTTTAGACCCCTGCAGACTTCTTCAAACTTTTCCAGACTTCTGCAGACTTCTTCAGTCTTCTGCAGACTTCTTCAAACTTCTTCAGAGTTCTTTAGACTTCTCCAGACTTCTTCAGACTTCTCAAGACTTCCGCAGACTTCTTCAAACTTCTCCAGCCTTCTGCAGACTTCTCCAGACTTCTTCAGACTTCTTTAAACTTTGGCAGACTTCTTCAGACTCCTTCAAACTTCGGCAGACTTCTTCAAACTTCTCCAGATTTCTGCACACTTCTTCAGATTTCTGCAGACTTCTCCAGACTTTTTCAGACTTCTTCAGAATTCATCAGACCTCTCCAGTCTTCTGCAGACTTCTCCAGACTTCTCCAGACTTCTTCAGACTTCTTCTCCAGACTTCTTCAGACTTTTTCAAACTTATTCAGACTTCTGCAGACTTCTTCAAACTTCTCCAGACTTCTACAAACTTCCGCAGACTTCTCCAGACTTCTCCACACTTCTGCAGACTTCTTCAAACCTCTTCAGACTTCTTCATACTGCTGCAGACTTCTTCAGACTTCTGCAGACTTCTCCAGAATTCTTCAGACTTCTCATGACTTCCGCTGACTTCTCCAGACTTCTCCAGACTCCCGCAGACTTCTTCAAACTTCTCCAGACTTCTGCATACTTCACCAGACTTCTTCAGACTTCTTCAAACTTCTACAGACGTCTGCAGACTTCTTCAGACTTCTTCAGATTCTTCAAACTTCTTCAAACTTCTTCAGACTTCTTTAGACTTCTCCAGACTTCTTCAGACTTCTCAAGACTTCTGCAGACTTCTTCAGTCTTCTGCAGAATTCTTCAAACCTCTTCAGACTTCTTCAAACTTCTCCAGCCTTCTTCAGACTTCTTCAAACATCTTTAGACTTCCGCTGACTTCTCCAGACTTCTCCAGACTCCCGCAGACTTCTTCCAACTTCCCCTGACTTCTGCAGACTTCTGCAGACTTCTTCAGACTTCTTCAGACTTCTTCAGATTCTTCAAACTTCTTCAGATTCTTCAAACTTCTTCAGACTTCTGCAGACTTCTTCAGTCTTCTGCAGACTTCTTCAAACTTCTTCAGACTTCTTTAGACTTCTCCAGACATCTTCAGACTTCTCAAGACCTCTGCAGACTTCTTCAGTCCTCTGCAGACTTCTTCAACTTCTTGAGACTTCTTCAAACTTCTCCGGCCTTCTGCAGACTTCTTCAAACTTCTCCAGACTTCTGCAGACTTCTTCAAACTTCTTCAGACTTCTTCAAACTTCTCCAGCCTTCTGCAGACTTCCTCAAACATCTTCAGACTTCCGCTGACTTCTCCAGACTTCTTCAGACTTCTCAAGACCTCTGCAGACTTCTTCAGTCCTCTGCAGACTTCTTTAAACTTCTTGAGACTTCTTCAAACTTCTGCGGCCTTCTGCAGACTTCTTCAAACTTCTCCAGACTTCTGCAGACTTCTTCAAACTTCTTCAGACTTCTTCAAACTTCTCCAGACTTCTGCAGACTTCTCCAGCCTTCTGCAGACTTCTTCAAACTTCTTCAGACTTCCGCGGACATCGTTAAACTTCTTCAGACTTCTGCAGACTTCTTCAAACTTCTCCAGACTTCTGCAGACTTCTTCAAACTTCTTCAGACTTCTTCAAACTTCTCCAGACTTCTGCAGACTTCTTCAGTCTTCTGCAGACTTCTTCAGACTTCTTCAAACTTCTCCAGCCTTCTGCAGACTTCTTCAAACATCTTGAGACTTCCGCTGACTTCTCCAGACTTCTCCAGACTCCCGCAGATTTCTTCAAACTTCTTCAGACTTCCGCAGACTTCTCCAGACTTCTCTAGAATTCTGCAGACTTATTCAGACTTCTACAGTCTTCTCCAGACTTCTTCAGACTTCTCCAGATATCTGCAGACTACTTCAGGTTTCTGAAGACTTCTGCAGACTTCTTCATACTTTCTCAGACATCTTCATGCTTCTCCAGACTTCTACAGACTTCTGCAGACTTCATCAGACTTCTGCAGGCTTCTCAAGACTTCTTCAGATTTCTTTAGACTTCTGCAGATTTCTTCAGTCTTCTGCAGACCTCTTCAAACTTCTTCAGAATTCTTTAGACTTCTGCAGACTTTTTCAAACTTCTCCAGACTTCTGCAGACTTCTTCAGTCTTCTGCAGACTTCTTCAAACTTCTTCAGAGTTCTTTAGACTTCTCCAGACTTCTTCAGACTTCTCAAGACTTCCGCAGACTTCTTCAAACTTCTCCAGCCTTCTGCAGACTTCTGCAGACTTCTTCAAACTTCTCCAGACTTCTGCAGACTTCTTCAGTCTTCTGCAGACTTCTTCAAACTTCTTCAGAGTTCTTTAGACTTCTCCAGACTTCTTCAGACTTCTCAAGACTTCTGCAGACTTCTTCAAACTTCTCCAGACTTCTGCGGACTTCTTCAGTCTTCTGCAGACTTCTTCAAACTTCTTCAGAGTTCTTTAGACTTCTCCAGACTTCTTCAAACTTCTCCAGACTTCTGCAGACTTCTTCAGTCTTCTGCAGACTTCTTCAAACTTCTTCAGAGTTCTTCAAACTTCTCCAGACTTCTGCAGACTTCTTCAGTCTTCTGCAGACTTCTTCAAACTTCTTCAGAGTTCTTTAGACTTCTCCAGACTTCTTCAGACTTCTCAAGACTTCCGCAGACTTCTTCAGACTTCTCAAGATTTCCGCAGACTTCTTCAAACTTCTCCAGCCGTCTTCAGACTTCTCAAGACCTCTGCAGACTTCTTCAGTCCTCTGCAGACTTCTTCAAACTTCTTGAGACTTCTTCAAACTTCTCCGGCCTTCTGCAGACTTCTTCAAACTTCTCCAGACTTCTGCAGACTTCTTCAAACTTCTTCAGACTTCTTCAAACTTCTCCAGACTTCTGCAGACTTCTCCAGCCTTCTGCAGACTTCTTCAAACTTCTTCAGACTTCCGCGGACTTCTCCAGACTTCTTCAGACTTCTTCAAACTTCTCCAGACTTCTGCAGACTTCTTCAGTCTTCTGAAGACTTCTTCCAACTTCTTCAGACTTCTTCAAACTTCTCCAGCCTTCTCCAGACTTCTTCAGACTTCTTCAAACTTCTGCAGACTTCTCCAGACTTCTTCAAACTTCTTCAGACTTCTGTAGACTTCTTCAAACGTCTTCAGACTGTCGCAGACTTCTCCAGACTTCTTCAGACTTTTTAAAACTTCTACAGGCTTCTGCAGACTTCGTCAAACTTCTTCGGACTTCCGCAGACTTCTCCTGACTTCTTCAAACTTCTACAGACGTCTGCAGACTTCTTCAGACTTATTCAGATTCTTCAAACTTCTTCAGACTTCTGCAGACTCCTTCAGTCTTCTGCAGACTTCTTCAAACTTCTTCAGACTTCTTTAGACTTCTCCAGACTTCTTCAGACTCTTCAAGATGTCTTCAGACTTCTTCAGACTTCTTCAGATTCTTAAAACTTCTTCAGACTTCTGCAGACTTCTTCAGTCTTCTGCAGACGTCTTCAAACTTCTACAGACGTCTGCAGACTTCTCCAGACTTCTTCAAACTTCTACAGGCGTCTGCAGACTTCTTCAGACTTCGTCAGATTCTTCAAACTTCTTCAGACTTCTTCAGACTTCTTTAGACTTCTGCAGACTTCGTCAAACTTCTCCAGACTTCTGCAGACTTCTGCAGACTTCTCCAGACTTCTCCAGACTTCTGCAGACTTCTGCAGACTTCTGCAGGCTTCTTCAGGCTTCTTCATACTTCTCCAGACTTCTTCAAACTTCTCCAGACTTCTGCAGACTTCATCAGTCTTCTGCAGACTTCTTCAGACTTCTTCAAACTTCGCCAGCCTTCTGCAGACTTCTTCAAACATCTTCAGACTTCCGCTGACTTCTCCATACTTCTCCAGACTCCCTCAGACTTCTTCCAACTTCTCCAGACTTCTGCAGACTTCTCCAGACTTCTTCAGACTTCTTTAGACCTCTTCAGACTTCTTCAAACTTCTCCAGCCTTCTGCAGACTTCTTCAAACTTCTTCAGACTTCCGCGGACTTCTCCAGACTTCTTCAGACTTCTTCAAACTTCTCCAGAATTCTGCAGACTTCTTCAGTCTTCTGCAGACTTCTTCAGACTTCTTCAAACTTCTCCAGCCTTCTGCAGACTTCTTCAAACATCTTCAGACTTCCGCTGACTTCTCCAGACTTCTCCAGACTCCCGCAGATTTCTTCAAACTTCTTCAGACTTCCGCAGACTTCTCCAGACTTCTCTAGACTTCTGCAGACTTATTCAGACTTCTACAGTTTTCTCCAGACTTCTTCAGATTTCTCCAGATATCTGCAGACTACTTCAGGCTTCTGCAGACTTCTACAGACTTCTGCAGACTTCATCAGACTTCTGCAGAATTCTCAAGACTTCTTCAGATTTCTTTAGACTTCTGCAGATTTCTTCAGTCTTCTGCAGACCTCTTCAAACTTCTTCAGACTTCTTTAGACCCCTGCAGACTTGTTCAAACTTTTCCAGACTTCTGCAGACTTCTTCAGTCTTCTGCAGACTTCTTCAAACTTCTTCAGAGTTCTTTAGACTTCTCCAGACTTCTTCAGACTTCTCAAGACTTCCGCAGGCTTCTTCAAACTTCTCCAGCCTTCTGCAGACTTCTCCAGACTTCTTCAGACTTCTTTAAACTTTGGCAGACTTCTTCAGACTCCTTCAAACTTCGGCAGACTTCTTCAAACTTCTCCAGATTTCTGCACACTTCTTCAGATTTCTGCAGACTTCTCCAGACTTTTTCAGACTTCTTCAGAATTCATCAGACCTCTCCAGTCTTCTGCAGACTTCTCCAGACTTCTCCAGACTTCTCCAGACTTCTTCAGACTTCTTCTCCAGACTTCTTCAGACTTTTTCAAACTTATTCAGACTTCTGCAGACTTCTTCAAACTTCTCCAGACTTCTACAGACTTCCGCAGACTTCTCCAGACTTCTCCACACTTCTGCAGACTTCTTCAAACCTCTTCAGACTTCTTCATACTGCTGCAGACTTCTTCAGACTTCTGCAGACTTCTCCAGAATTCTTCAGACTTCTCATGACTTCCGCTGACTTCTCCAGACTTCTCCAGACTCCCGCAGACTTCTTCAAACTTCTCCAGACTTCTGCAGACTTCTTCAGACTTCTTCAGACTTCTTCAAACTTCTACAGACGTCTGCAGACTTCTTCAGACTTCTTCAGATTCTTCAAACTTCTTCAAACTTCTTCAGACTTCTTTAGACTTCTCCAGACTTCTTCAGACTTCTCAAGACTTCTGCAGACTTCTTCAGTCTTCTGCAGAATTCTTCAAACCTCTTCAGACTTCTTCAAACTTCTCCAGCCTTCTTCAGACTTCTTCAAACATCTTCAGACTTCCGCTGACTTCTCCAGACTTCTCCAGACTCCCGCAGACTTCTTCAAACTTCTCCAGACTTCTGAAGACTTCTCCAGACTTCTTCAGACTTCTTCAGACTTCTTCAGATTCTTCAAACTTCTTCAGACTTCTGCAGACTTCTTCAGTCTTCTGCAGACTTCTTCAAACTTCTTCAGACTTCTTTAGACTTCTCCAGACTTCTTCAGACTTCTCAAGACCTCTGCAGACTTCTTCAGTCCTCTGCAGACTTCTTCAAACTTCTTGAGACTTCTTCAAACTTCTCCGGCCTTCTGCAGACTTCTTCAAACTTCTCCAGACTTCTGCAGACTTCTTCAAACTTCTTCAGACTTCTTCAAACTTCTCCAGCCTTCTGCAGACTTCCTCAAACATCTTCAGACTTCCGCTGACTTCTCCAGACTTCTTCAGACTTCTCAAGACCTCTGCAGACTTCTTCAGTCCTCTGCAGACTTCTTCAAACTTCTTGAGACTTCTTCAAACTTCTGCGGCCTTCTGAAGACTTCTTCAAACTTCTCCAGACTTCTGCAGACTTCTTCAAACTTCTTCAGACTTCTTCAAACTTCTCCAGACTTCTGCAGACTTCTCCAGCCTTCTGCAGACTTCTTCAAACTTCTTCAGACTTCCGCGGACTTCGTCAAACTTCTTCAGGCTTCTGCAGACTTCTTCAAACTTCTCCAGACTTCTGCAGACTTCTTCAAACTTCTTCAGACTTCTTCAAACTTCTCCAGACTTCTGCAGACTTCTTCAGTCTTCTGCAGACTTCTTCAGACTTCTTCAAACTTCTCCAGCCTTCTGCAGACTTCTTCAAACATCTTGAGACTTCCGCTGACTTCTCCAGACTTCTCCAGACTCCCGCAGAGTTCTTCAAACTTCTTCAGACTTCCGCAGACTTCTTCAAACTTCTTCAGACTTCTTTAGACTTCTCCAGTAATCTTCAGACTTCTCCAGACTTCTTCAGACTTCTTCAAACTTCTACAGACGTCTGCAGACTTCTTCAGACTTCCTCAGATTCTTCAAACTTCTTCGGACTTCTGCAGACTTCTTCAGTCTTCTGCAGACTTCTTCAAACTTCTTCAGACTTCTTTAGACTTCTCCAGCCTTCTGCAGACTTCTTCAAACTTCTTCAGACTTCCGCGGACTTCTCTAGACTTCTTCAGACTTCTTCAAACTTCTCCAGACTTCTGCAGACTTCTTCAGTCTTCTGCAGACTTCTTCAGACTTCTTCAAACTTCGCCAGCCTTCTGCAGACTTCTTCAAACATCTTCAGACTTCCGCTGACTTCTCCAGACTTCTCCAGACTCCCTCAGACTTCTTCAAACTTCTCCAGACCTCTGCAGACTTCTCCAGACTTCTTCAGACTTCTTTAGACCTCTTCAGACTTCTTCAAACTTCTCCAGCCTTCTGCAGACTTCTTCAAACTTCTTCAGACTTCCGCGGACTTCTCCAGACTTCTTCAGACTTCTTCAAACTTCTCCAGACTTCTGCAGACTTGTTCAGTCTTCTGCAGACTTCTTCAGACTTCTTCAAACTTCTCCAGCCTTCTGCAGACTTCTTCAAACATCTTAAGACTTCCGCTGACTTCTCCAGACTTCTCCAGACTCCCGCAGATTTCTTCAAACTTCTTCAGACTTCCGCAGACTTCTCCAGACTTCTCTAGACTTCTGCAGACTTATTCAGACTTCTACAGTCTTCTCCAGACTTCTTCAGACTTCTCCAGATATCTGCAGACTACTTCAGGCTTCTGCAGACTTCTACAGACTTCTGCAGACTTCATCGGACTTCTGCAGAATTCTCAAGACTTCTTCAGATTTCTTTAGACTTCTGCAGATTTCTTCAGTCCTCTGCAGACCTCTTCAAACTTCTTCAGACTTCTTTAGACCCCTGCAGACTTCTTCAAACTTTTCCAGACTTCTGCAGACTTCTTCAGTCTTCTGCAGACTTCTTCAAACTTCTTCAGAGTTCTTTAGACTTCTCCAGACTTCTTCAGACTTCTCAAGACTTCCGCAGACTTCTTCAAACTTCTCCAGCCTTCTGCAGACTTCTCCAGACTTCTTCAGACTTCTTTAAACTTTGGCAGACTTCTTCAGACTCCTTCAAACTTCGGCAGACTTCTTCAAACTTCTCCAGATTTCTGCACACTTCTTCAGATTTCTGCAGACTTCTCCAGACTTTTTCAGACTTCTTCAGAATTCATCAGACCTCTCCAGTCTTCTGCAGACTTCTCCAGACTTCTCCAGACTTCTCCAGACTTCTTCAGACTTTTTCAAACTTATTCAGACTTCTGCAGACTTCTTCAAACTTCTCCAGACTTCTACAAACTTCCGCAGACTTCTCCAGACTTCTCCACACTTCTGCAGACTTCTTCAAACCTCTTCAGACTTCTTCATACTGCTGCAGACTTCTTCAGACTTCTGCAGACTTCTCCAGAATTCTTCAGACTTCTCATGACTTCCGCTGACTTCTCCAGACTTCTCCAGACTCCCGCAGACTTCTTCAAACTTCTCCAGACTTCTGCATACTTCACCAGACTTCTTCAGACTTCTTCAAACTTCTACAGACGTCTGCAGACTTCTTCAGACTTCTTCAGATTCTTCAAACTTCTTCAAACTTCTTCAGACTTCTTTAGACTTCTCCAGACTTCTTCAGACTTCTCAAGACTTCTGCAGACTTCTTCAGTCTTCTGCAGAATTCTTCAAACCTCTTCAGACTTCTTCAAACTTCTCCAGCCTTCTTCAGACTTCTTCAAACATCTTCAGACTTCCGCTGACTTCTCCAGACTTCTCCAGACTCCCGCAGACTTCTTCCAACTTCCCCAGACTTCTGCAGACTTCTCCAGACTTCTTCAGACTTCTTCAGACTTCTTCAGATTCTTCAAACTTCTTCAGATTCTTCAAACTTCTTCAGACTTCTGCAGACTTCTTCAGTCTTCTGCAGACTTCTTCAAACTTCTTCAGACTTCTTTAGACTTCTCCAGACATCTTCAGAGTTCTCAAGACCTCTGCAGACTTCTTCAGTCCTCTGCAGACTTCTTCAACTTCTTGAGACTTCTTCAAACTTCTCCGGCCTTCTGCAGACTTCTTCAAACTTCTCCAGACTTCTGCAGACTTCTTCAAACTTCTTCAGACTTCTTCAAACTTCTCCAGCCTTCTGCAGACTTCCTCAAACATCTTCAGACTTCCGCTGACTTCTGCAGACTTCTTCAGACTTCTCAAGACCTCTGCAGACTTCTTCAGTCCTCTGCAGACTTCTTCAAACTTCTTGAGACTTCTTCAAACTTCTGCGGCCTTCTGCAGACTTCTTCAAACTACTCCAGACTTCTGCAGACTTCTTCAAACTTCTTCAGACTTCTTCAAACTTCTCCAGACTTCTGCAGACTTCTCCAGCCTTCTGCAGACTTCTTCAAACTTCTTCAGACTTCCGCGGACTTCGTTAAACTTCTTCAGACTTCTGCAGACTTCTTCAAACTTCTCCAGACTTCTGCAGACTTCTTCAAACTTCTTCAGACTTCTTCAAACTTCTCCAGACTTCTGCAGACTTCTTCAGTCTTCTGCAGACTTCTTCAGACTTCTTCAAACTTCTCCAGCCTTCTGCAGACTTCTTCAAACATCTTGAGACTTCCGCTGACTTCTCCAGACTTCTCCAGACTCCCGCAGATTTCTTCAAACTTCTTCAGACTTCCGCAGACTTCTCCAGACTTCTCTAGAATTCTGCAGACTTATTCAGACTTCTACAGTCTTCTCCAGACTTCTTCAGACTTCTCCAGATATCTGCAGACTACTTCAGGTTTCTGAAGACTTCTGCAGACTTCTTCATACTTTCTCAGACATCTTCATGCTTCTCCAGACTTCTACAGACTTCTGCAGACTTCATCAGACTTCTGCAGGCTTCTCAAGACTTCTTCAGATTTCTTTAGACTTCTGCAGATTTCTTCAGTCTTCTGCAGACCTCTTCAAACTTCTTCAGAATTCTTTAGACTTCTGCAGACTTTTTCAAACTTCTCCAGACTTCTGCAGACTTCTTCAGTCTTCTGCAGACTTCTTCAAACTTCTTCAGAGTTCTTTAGACTTCTCCAGACTTCTTCAGACTTCTCAAGACTTCCGCAGACTTCTTCAAACTTCTCCAGCCTTCTGCAGACTTCTGCAGACTTCTTCAAACTTCTCCAGACTTCTGCAGACTTCTTCAGTCTTCTGCAGACTTCTTCAAACTTCTTCAGAGTTCTTTAGACTTCTCCAGACTTCTTCAGACTTCTCAAGACTTCTGCAGACTTCTTCAAACTTCTCCAGACTTCTGCGGACTTCTTCAGTCTTCTGCAGACTACTTCAAACTTCTTCAGAGTTCTTTAGACTTCTCCAGACTTCTTCAAACTTCTCCAGACTTCTGCAGACTTCTTCAGTCTTCTGCAGACTTCTTCAAACTTCTTCAGAGTTCTTCAAACTTCTCCAGACTTCTGCAGACTTCTTCAGTCTTCTGCAGACTTCTTCAAACTTCTTCAGAGTTCTTTAGACTTCTCCAGACTTCTTCAGACTTCTCAAGACTTCCGCAGACTTCTTCAGACTTCTCAAGATTTCCGCAGACTTCTTCAAACTTCTCCAGCCGTCTTCAGACTTCTCAAGACCTCTGCAGACTTCTTCAGTCCTCTGCAGACTTCTTCAAACTTCTTGAGACTTCTTCAAACTTCTCCGGCCTTCTGCAGACTTCTTCAAACTTCTCCAGACTTCTGCAGACTTCTTCAAACTTCTTCAGACTTCTTCAAACTTCTCCAGACTTCTGCAGACTTCTCCAGCCTTCTGCAGACTTCTTCAAACTTCTTCAGACTTCCGCGGACTTCTCCAGACTTCTTCAGACTTCTTCAAACTTCTCCAGACTTCTGCAGACTTCTTCAGTCTTCTGAAGACTTCTTCCAACTTCTTCAGACTTCTTCAAACTTCTCCAGACTTCTTCAAACTTCTTCAGACTTCTGTAGACTTCTTCAAACTTCTTCAGACTGTCGCAGACTTCTCCAGACTTCTTCAGACTTTTTAAAACTTCTACAGGCTTCTGCAGACTTCGTCAAACTTCTTCGGACTTCCGCAGACTTCTCCTGACTTCTTCAAACTTCTACAGACGTCTGCAGACTTCTTCAGACTTATTCAGATTCTTCAAACTTCTTCAGACTTCTGCAGACTCCTTCAGTCTTCTGCAGACTTCTTCAAACTTCTTCAGAATTCTTTAGACTTCTCCAGACTTCTTCAGACTCTTCAAGATGTCTTCAGACTTCTTCAGATTCTTAAAACTTCTTCAGACTTCTGCAGACTTCTTCAGTCTTCTGCAGACGTCTTCAAACTTCTACAGACGTCTGCAGACTTCTCCAGACTTCTTCAAACTTCTACAGGCGTCTGCAGACTTCTTCAGACTTCGTCAGATTCTTCAAACTTCTTCAGACTTCTTCAGACTTCTTTAGACTTCTGCAGACTTCGTCAAACTTCTCCAGACTTCTGCAGACTTCTGCAGACTTCTCCAGACTTCTCCAGACTTCTGCAGACTTCTGCAGACTTCTGCAGGCTTCTTCAGGCTTCTTCATACTTCTCCAGACTTCTTCAAACTTCTCCAGACTTCTGCAGACTTCTTCAAACTTCGCCAGACTTCTGCAGACTTCTGCAGACTTCTTCAGACCTCTTCATACTTCTCCAGACTTCTACAGACTTCTGCAGACTTCTTCAGACTTTTTCAGACATGTTCAGACTTCTTCGGACCTTTTCAAATTTCTACAGACTTCTGCATACTTCTTCAAACTTCTTTAGACTTCCGCAGACTTCTACAGACTTCTCCAGACGTCTGCAGACTTTTGCAGACTTCTCCAGACTTCTCCAGACTTCTTCAAACTTCTCCAGACTTCTGCATACAACTTCAAACTTCTTCAATCTTCCGCAGACTTCTCCAGACTTCTGCGGACTTCGTCAAACTTTTCCAGACTTCCGCAGATTTCTTCAAACTTCTTCAAACTTCTTCAGACTTCCGCGGACTTCTGCAGACTTCTTCAGACTTCTTCAAACTTCTCCAGACTTCTATAGACTTCTTCAGTCTTTTGCAGACTTCTTCAAACTTCTGCAGACTTCTTCAAACTTCTCCAGCCTTCTCCAGACTTCTTCAGACTTCTTCAAACTTCTGCAGACTTCTCCAGACTTCTTCAAACTTCTTCAGACTTCTGTAGACTTCTTCAAACTTCTTCAGACTGTCGCAGACTTCTCCAGACTTCTTCAGACTTTTTAAAACTTCTACAGACTTCTGCAGACTACGTCAAACTTCTTCGGACTTCCGCAGACTTCTCCAGACTTCTCCTGACTTCTTCAAACTTCTACATGCGTCTGCAGACTTCTTCAGACTTATTCAGATTCTTCAAACTTCTTCAGACTTATGCAGACTTCTTCAGTCTTCTGCAGACTTCTTCAAACTTCTTCAGACTTCTTTAGACTTCTCCAGACTTCTTCAGGCTCTTCAAGACGTCTTCAGACTTCTTCAGACTTCTTCAGATTCTTCAAACTTCTTCAGACTTCTGCAGACTTCTTCAGTCTTCTGCAGACTTCTTCAAACTTCTACAGACGTCTGCAGACTTCTTCAGACTTCGTCAGATTCTTCAAACTTCTTCAGACTTCTTCAGACTTCTTCAGTCTTCTACAGACTTCTTCAAACTGCTTCAGACTTCTCAAGACTTCTGCAGACTTCTTCAAACTTCTCCAGACTTCTGCAGACTTCTTCAGTCTTCTACAGACTTCTTCAAACTGCTTCAGACTTCTCAAGACTTCCGCAGACTTCTTCAAACTTCTCCAGCCTTCTGCAGACTTCTCCAGACTTCTTCAGACGTCTTTAAACTTTGGCAGACTTCTTCAGACTCCTTCAAACTTCGGCAGGCTTCTTCAGACTTCTCCAGACTTCTCCAGACTTCTCCAGATTTCTTCAAATTTCTTTAGACTTCTCCAGACTTCTCCAGACTTCTGCAAACTTCTTCAGACTTCTGCAGACTTCTCCAGATTTCTCCAGACTTCTCTAGACTTCTGCAGACTTCTGCAGACTTCTTCAAACTTCTTCAGACTTCCACTGACTTCTCCAGACTTCTCCAGACTTCTCCAGACTTTTGCAGACTTCTCGAGACTTCTCCAGACTTCTGCAGACTTCTTCAAACTTCTTCAGACTTCCGCAGACTTCTCTAGACTTCTTCAAACTTCTTCAGACTTCCGCAGACTTCTCCAGACTTCTTCAGACTTCTCCACACTTTTGTAGACTTCTCCAGACTTCTCCAGACTTCTGCAGACTTCTCCAGACTTCTCCAGACTTCTGCAGACTTCTCCAGACTTCTTCATACCACTGCAAAATTCTACAGACTTCTGCAGACTATTCCAGACTTCACCAGACTTCTCTACACATCTTCAGACTTCTTCAGACTACTCCAGACTTCTCCAGACTTCTTCAGACTTCTTCCGACTTCTTCATACTACTGCAGAATTCTACAGACTTCTGCAGACTTCTTCAGACTTCTGCAGACTTCTCCAGACTTCTTCAGACTTCTATAGTCTTCTGCAGACTTCTTCAGACTTCTCCAGACTTCTCCAGACTTCTTCAGACTTCTTCCGACTTCTTCATACTACTGCAGAATTCTACAGACTTCTGCAGACTTCTTCAGACTTCTGCAGACTTCTCCAGACTTCTTCAGACTTCTTTAGACTTCTGCAGACACCTTCAGACTT
Organism: Melanotus villosus; assembly: GCA_963082815.1. Classification (NCBI taxonomy): domain Eukaryota; kingdom Metazoa; phylum Arthropoda; class Insecta; order Coleoptera; family Elateridae; genus Melanotus; species Melanotus villosus. The sequence continues at coordinate 56,317,932 of OY720423.1, forward strand.
CTTCAGACTTCTATAGTCTTCTGCAGACTTCTGCAGACTTCTCCAGACTTCTTCAGACTTCTATAGTCTTCTGCAGACTTCTTCAGACTTCTCCAGACTTCTCCAGACTTCTTCAGACTTCTTCCGACTTCTTCATACTACTGCAGAATTCTACAGACTTCTGCAGACTTCTTCAGACTTCTGCAGACTTCTTCAGACTTCTTCAGATTCTTAAAACTTCTTCAGACTTCTGCAGACTTCTTCAGTCTTCTGCAGACGTCTTCAAACTTCTACAGACGTCTGCAGACTTCTCCAGACTTCTTCAAACTTCTACAGGCGTCTGCAGACTTCTTCAGACTTCGTCAGATTCTTCAAACTTCTTCAGACTTCTTCAGACTTCTTTAGACTTCTGCAGACTTCGTCAAACTTCTCCAGACTTCTGCAGACTTCTGCAGACTTCTCCAGACTTCTCCAGACTTCTGCAGACTTCTGCAGACTTCTGCAGGCTTCTTCAGGCTTCTTCATACTTCTCCAGACTTCTTCAAACTTCTCCAGACTTCTGCAGACTTCTTCAAACTTCGCCAGACTTCTGCAGACTTCTGCAGACTTCTTCAGACCTCTTCATACTTCTCCAGACTTCTACAGACTTCTGCAGACTTCTTCAGACTTTTTCAGACATGTTCAGACTTCTTCGGACCTTTTCAAATTTCTACAGACTTCTGCATACTTCTTCAAACTTCTTTAGACTTCCGCATACTTCTACAGACTTCTCCAGACGTCTGCAGACTTTTGCAGACTTCTCCAGACTTCTCCAGACTTCTTCAAACTTCTCCAGACTTCTGCATACAACTTCAAACTTCTTCAATTTTCCGCAGACTTCTCCAGACTTCTGCGGACTACGTCAAACTTTTCCAGACTTCCGCAGATTTCTTCAAAATTCTTCAAACTTCTTCAGACTTCCGCGGACTTCTGCAGACTTCTTCAGACTTCTTCAAACTTCTCCAAACTTCTATAGACTTCTTCAGTCTTTTGCAGACTTCTTCAAACTTCTGCAGACTTCTTCAAACTTCTCCAGCCTTCTCCAGACTTCTTCAGACTTCTTCAAACTTCTGCAGACTTCTCCAGACTTCTTCAAACTTCTTCAGACTTCTGTAGACTTCTTCAAACTTCTTCAGACTGTCGCAGACTTCTCCAGACTTCTTCAGACTTTTTAAAACTTCTACAGACTTCTGCAGACTACGTCAAACTTCTTCGGACTTCCGCAGACTTCTCCAGACTTCTCCTGACTTCTTCAAACTTCTACATGCGTCTGCAGACTTCTTCAGACTTATTCAGATTCTTCAAACTTCTTCAGACTTATGCAGACTTCTTCAGTCTTCTGCAGACTTCTTCAAACTTCTTCAGACTTCTTTAGACTTCTCCAGACTTCTTCAGGCTCTTCAAGACGTCTTCAGACTTCTTCAGGCTCTTCAAGACGTCTTCAGACTTCTTCAGACTTCTTCAGATTCTTCAAACTTCTTCAGACTTCTGCAGACTTCTTCAGTCTTCTGCAGACTTCTTCAAACTTCTACAGACGTCTGCAGACTTCTTCAGACTTCGTCAGATTCTTCAAACTTCTTCAGACATCTTCAGACTTCTTCAGTCTTCTACAGACTTCTTCAAACTGCTTCAGACTTCTCAAGACTTCTGCAGACTTCTTCAAACTTCTCCAGACTTCTGCAGACTTCTTCAGTCTTCTACAGACTTCTTCAAACTGCTTCAGACTTCTCAAGACTTCCGCAGACTTCTTCAAACTTCTCCAGCCTTCTGCAGACTTCTCCAGACTTCTTCAGACGTCTTTAAACTTTGGCAGACTTCTTCAGACTCCTTCAAACTTCGGCAGGCTTCTTCAGACTTCTCCAGACTTCTCCAGACTTCTCCAGATTTCTTCAAATTTCTTTAGACTTCTCCAGACTTCTCCAGACTTCTGCAAACTTCTTCAGACTTCTGCAGACTTCTCCAGATTTCTCCAGACTTCTCTAGACTTCTGCAGACTTCTGCAGACTTCTTCAAACTTCTTCAGACTTCCACTGACTTCTCCAGACTTCTCCAGACTTCTCCAGACTTTTGCAGACTTCTCGAGACTTCTCCAGACTTCTGCAGACTTCTTCAAACTTCTTCAGACTTCCGCAGACTTCTCTAGACTTCTTCAAACTTCTTCAGACTTCCGCAGACTTCTCCAGACTTCTTCAGACTTCTCCACACTTTTGTAGACTTCTCCAGACTTCTCCAGACTTCTGCAGACTTCTCCAGACTTCTCCAGACTTCTGCAGACTTCTCCAGACTTCTTCATACCACTGCAAAATTCTACAGACTTCTGCAGACTATTCCAGACTTCACCAGACTTCTCTACACATCTTCAGACTTCTTCAGACTACTCCAGACTTCTCCAGACTTCTTCAGACTTCTTCCGACTTCTTCATACTACTGCAGAATTCTACAGACTTCTGCAGACTTCTTCAGACTTCTGCAGACTTCTCCAGACTTCTTCAGACTTCTATAGTCTTCTGCAGACTTCTTCAGACTTCTCCAGACTTCTCCAGACTTCTTCAGACTTCTTCCGACTTCTTCATACTACTGCAGAATTCTACAGACTTCTGCAGACACCTTCAGACTTCTTCAGACTTCTATAGTCTTCTGCAGACTTCTGCAGACTTCTCCAGACTTCTTCAGACTTCTATAGTCTTCTGCAGACTTCTTCAGACTTCTCCAGACTTCTCCAGACTTCTTCAGACTTCTTCCGACTTCTTCATACTACTGCAGAATTCTACAGACTTCTGCAGACTTCTTCAGACTTCTGCAGACTTCTTCAGACTTCTTCAGATTCTTAAAACTTCTTCAGACTTCTGCAGACTTCTTCAGTCTTCTGCAGACGTCTTCAAACTTCTACAGACGTCTGCAGACTTCTCCAGACTTCTTCAAACTTCTACAGGCGTCTGCAGACTTCTTCAGACTTCGTCAGATTCTTCAAACTTCTTCAGACTTCTTCAGACTTCTTTAGACTTCTGCAGACTTCGTCAAACTTCTCCAGACTTCTGCAGACTTCTGCAGACTTCTCCAGACTTCTCCAGACTTCTGCAGACTTCTGCAGACTTCTGCAGGCTTCTTCAGGCTTCTTCATACTTCTCCAGACTTCTTCAAACTTCTCCAGACTTCTGCAGACTTCTTCAAACTTCGCCAGACTTCTGCAGACTTCTGCAGACTTCTTCAGACCTCTTCATACTTCTCCAGACTTCTACAGACTTCTGCAGACTTCTTCAGACTTTTTCAGACATGTTCAGACTTCTTCGGACCTTTTCAAATTTCTACAGACTTCTGCATACTTCTTCAAACTTCTTTAGACTTCCGCATACTTCTACAGACTTCTCCAGACGTCTGCAGACTTTTGCAGACTTCTCCAGACTTCTCCAGACTTCTTCAAACTTCTCCAGACTTCTGCATACAACTTCAAACTTCTTCAATTTTCCGCAGACTTCTCCAGACTTCTGCGGACTACGTCAAACTTTTCCAGACTTCCGCAGATTTCTTCAAAATTCTTCAAACTTCTTCAGACTTCCGCGGACTTCTGCAGACTTCTTCAGACTTCTTCAAACTTCTCCAAACTTCTATAGACTTCTTCAGTCTTTTGCAGACTTCTTCAAACTTCTGCAGACTTCTTCAAACTTCTCCAGCCTTCTCCAGACTTCTTCAGACTTCTTCAAACTTCTGCAGACTTCTCCAGACTTCTTCAAACTTCTTCAGACTTCTGTAGACTTCTTCAAACTTCTTCAGACTGTCGCAGACTTCTCCAGACTTCTTCAGACTTTTTAAAACTTCTACAGACTTCTGCAGACTACGTCAAACTTCTTCGGACTTCCGCAGACTTCTCCAGACTTCTCCTGACTTCTTCAAACTTCTACATGCGTCTGCAGACTTCTTCAGACTTATTCAGATTCTTCAAACTTCTTCAGACTTATGCAGACTTCTTCAGTCTTCTGCAGACTTCTTCAAACTTCTTCAGACTTCTTTAGACTTCTCCAGACTTCTTCAGGCTCTTCAAGACGTCTTCAGACTTCTTCAGGCTCTTCAAGACGTCTTCAGACTTCTTCAGACTTCTTCAGATTCTTCAAACTTCTTCAGACTTCTGCAGACTTCTTCAGTCTTCTGCAGACTTCTTCAAACTTCTACAGACGTCTGCAGACTTCTTCAGACTTCGTCAGATTCTTCAAACTTCTTCAGACATCTTCAGACTTCTTCAGTCTTCTACAGACTTCTTCAAACTGCTTCAGACTTCTCAAGACTTCTGCAGACTTCTTCAAACTTCTCCAGACTTCTGCAGACTTCTTCAGTCTTCTACAGACTTCTTCAAACTGCTTCAGACTTCTCAAGACTTCCGCAGACTTCTTCAAACTTCTCCAGCCTTCTGCAGACTTCTCCAGACTTCTTCAGACGTCTTTAAACTTTGGCAGACTTCTTCAGACTCCTTCAAACTTCGGCAGGCTTCTTCAGACTTCTCCAGACTTCTCCAGACTTCTCCAGATTTCTTCAAATTTCTTTAGACTTCTCCAGACTTCTCCAGACTTCTGCAAACTTCTTCAGACTTCTGCAGACTTCTCCAGATTTCTCCAGACTTCTCTAGACTTCTGCAGACTTCTGCAGACTTCTTCAAACTTCTTCAGACTTCCACTGACTTCTCCAGACTTCTCCAGACTTCTCCAGACTTTTGCAGACTTCTCGAGACTTCTCCAGACTTCTGCAGACTTCTTCAAACTTCTTCAGACTTCCGCAGACTTCTCCAGACTTCTTCAAACTTCTTCAGACTTCCGCAGACTTCTCCAGACTTCTTCAGACTTCTCCACACTTTTGTAGACTTCTCCAGACTTCTCCAGACTTCTGCAGACTTCTCCAGACTTCTCCAGACATACCACTGCAAAATTCTACAGACTTCTGCAGACTATTCCAGACTTCACCAGACTTCTCTACACATCTTCAGACTTCTTCAGACTACTCCAGACTTCTCCAGACTTCTTCAGACTTCTTCCGACTTCTTCATACTACTGCAGAATTCTACAGACTTCTGCAGACTTCTTCAGACTTCTGCAGACTATTCCAGACTTCACCAGACTTCTCTACACATCTTCAGACTTCTTCAGACTACTCCAGACTTCTCCAGACTTCTTCAGACTTCTTCCGACTTCTTCATACTACTGCAGAATTCTACAGACTTCTGCAGACTTCTTCAGACTTCTGCAGACTTCTCCAGACTTCTTCAGACTTCTATAGTCTTCTGCAGACTTCTTCAGACTTCTCCAGACTTCTCCAGATTTCTTCAGACTTCTTCCGACTTCTTCATACTACTGCAGAATTCTACAGACTTCTGCAGACTTCTTCAGACTTCTGCAGACTTCTCCAGACTTCTTCAGACTTCTTTAGACTTCTGCAGACACCTTCAGACTTCCCCAGACTTCTCCAGACTTCTCCAGACTTCTGCAGACTTCTTCAAACTTCTTCCGATTTCCGCAGACTTCTCCAGACTTCTCCAGACTTCTGCAGACTTCTTCAAACTTCTTCCGACTTCCGCAGACTTCTCCAGACTTCTGCAGACTTCTGCAGACTTCTGCAGACTTCTTCAGACTTCTTCATACTTCTCCAGACTTCTCCAGACTTCTGCAGACTTCTTCAAACTTCTTCAGACTTCTCCAGACTTCACCAGACTTCTCTACAATTCTTCAGACTTCTTCATACTTCTCCAGACTTCTACAGTCGTCTGCAGACTTCTTCAGACTTCTTCAGACTTTTTCAGACCTCTTCAGACTTTTTCAGACTTCTTCAAACTTCTTCAAATTTCTTTAGACTTCTCCAGACTTCTCCAGACTTCTGCAAACTTCTTCAAACTTCTTCAGACTTCTTCAGACTTCTCCAGACTTCTCCACACTTCTTCAGACTTCTTCAAACTTCTCCAGACTTCTCCAGACTTCTTCAGACTTCTTCAGACTTCTTCCGACTTCTTAATACTACTGCAGTCTTCTACAGACTTTTTCAGACTTCTTCAGACTTCTTCTGACTTCTTCAGACTTCTCCAGACCTCTCCAGACTTCTGCATTCTTCTTCAAACATCTGCAGACTTCTTCAGACTTCTTCAGACTTCTCCAGACTTCTGCAGACTTCTCCAGAATTTCCAGACTTCTGCAGACTTCTGCAGACTTCTTCACATTTCTTCATATACACTTCTCCAGACTTCTTCAAACTTCTCCAGACTTCTGCAGACTTCTTCAAACTTCTGCAGACTTCTTCAGACTTCTTCAGACTTCTCCAGACTTCTGCAGGATTCTCCAGAATTTTCCAGACTTCTTCAGACTTCTCCAGACTTCTGCAGACTTCTCCAGAATTTTCCAGAATTCTGCAGACTTCTTCACATTTCTTCATACTTCTTCAGACTTCTTCATACTTCTCCAGACTTCTACAGACGTCTACAGACTTCTTCAGACTTCTTCAGACTTTTTCAGACTTCTTCAGACTTCTTCAGTCTTCTCCAGACTTCTTCAGTCTTCTTTAGACTTCTGCAGACTTCTTCAGTCTTCTCCAGAATTATTCAAACTTCTGCAGGCTCCTGCATACAACTTCAAACATCTTCAGATTTCCGCAGACTTCTCCAGACTTCTCCAGACTTCTGCAAACTTCTTCAAACTTCTTCAGACTTCTTCAGACTTCTCCAGACCTCTCCACACTTCTTCAGACTTTTTCAAACTTCTCCAGACTTCTCCAGACTTCTTCAGACTTCTTCCGACTTCTTAATACTACTGCAGTCTTCTACAGACTTTTTCAGACTTCTTCAGACTTCTTCTGACTTCTTCAGACTTCTCCAGACCTCTCCAGACTTCTGCATTCTTCTTCAAACATCTGCAGACTTCTTCAGACTTCTTCAGACTTCTCCAGACTTCTCCACACTTCTTCAGACTTCTTCAAACTTCTCCAGACTTCTCCAGACTTCTTCAGACTTCTTCCGACTTCTTAATACTACTGCAGTCTTCTACAGACTTTTTCAGACTTCTTCAGACTTCTTCTGACTTCTTCAGACTTCTCCAGACCTCTCCAGACTTCTGCATTCTTCTACAAACATCTGCAGACTTCTTCAGACTTCTTCAGACTTCTACAGACTTCTGCAGACTTCTCCAGAATTTCCAGACTTCTGCAGACTTCTGCAGACTTCTTCACATTTCTTCATATACACTTCTCCAGACTTCTTCAAACTTCTCCAGACTTCTGCAGACTTCTTCAAACTTCTGCAGACTTCTTCAGACTTCTTCAGACTTCTCCAGACTTCTGCAGGATTCTCCAGAATTTTCCAGACTTCTTCAGACTTCTCCAGACTTCTGCAGACTTCTCCAGAATTTTCCAGAATTCTGCAGACTTCTTCACATTTCTTCATACTTCTTCAGACTTCTTCATACTTCTCCAGACTTCTACAGACGTCTACAGACTTCTTCAGACTTCTTCAGACTTTTTCAGACTTCTTCAGACTTCTTCAGTCTTCTCCAGACTTCTTCAGTCTTCTTTAGACTTCTGCAGACTTCTTCAGTCTTCTCCAGAATTATTCAAACTTCTGCAGGCTCCTGCATACAACTTCAAACATCTTCAGACTTCCGCAGACTTCTCCAGACTTCTCCAGACTTCTGCAGACTTCTTCAACCTTCTCCAGACTTCTGCAGATTCTGTCCAACTTCTTCAGAATTCCGCAGACTTCTTCAGACTTATGCAGACTTCTGCAGACTTCTTCAGGCTTCTTCATACTTCTCCAGACTTCTTCAAACTTCTCCAGACTTCTGCAGACTTCTTCAAACTTCCGCAGACTTCAGCAGACTTCTTCAGACTTCTTCATACTTCTCCAGACTTCTCCAGACTTCTCCAGACTTCTGCAGACCTCTTCAAACTTCTTCAGACTTCTCCAGACTTCACCAGACTTCTCTACACTTCTTCAGACTTCTTCAGACTTCTCCAGACTTCTGCAGACTTCTTCAAACTTCTTGCGACTTCCGCAGACTTCTCCAGAATTCTCCAGACTTCTGCAGATTCTGTCAAACTTCTTCAGAATTCCGCAGACTTCTTCAGACTTTTTCAGACTTCTTCAGACTTCTTCAGTCTTTTCCAGACTTCTTCAGACTTCTTTAGACTTCTGCAGACTTCTTCCGTCTTCTCCAGACTTCTTCAAACTTCTGCAGACTTCTGCATACAACTTCAAACTTCTTCAGACTTCCGCAGACTTCTCCAGACTTCTCCAGACTTCTGCAGACTTCTTCAAACTTCTCCAGACTTCTGCAGATTTTGTCAAACTCTTTCAGAATTCCGCAGACCTCCCCAGACTTCTCTAGACTTCTGCAGACTTCTGCATACAACTTCAAACTTCTTCAGACTTCCGCAGACTTCTCCAGACTTCTCCAGACTTCTGCAGACTTCTTCAACCTTCTCCAGACTTCTGCAGATTCTGTCCAACTTCTTCAGAATTCCGCAGACTTCTTCAGACTTTTTCAGACTTCTTCAGACTTCTTCAGTCTTCTCCAGACTTCTTCAGACTTCTTTAGACTTCTGCAGACTTCTTCAGACTTCTGCAGACTTCTCCAGATTTCTCCAGACTTCTCTAGACTTCTGCAGACTTCTGCAGACTTCTTCAAACTTCTTCAGACTTCCGCAGACTTCTCCAGACTTCTCCAGACTTCTGCAGACTTCTTCAAACTTCTCCAGACTTCTGCAGATTTTGTCAAACTCTTTCAGAATTCCGCAGACCTCCCCAGACTTCTCTAGACTTCTGCAGACTTCTGCATACAACTTCAAACTTCTTCAGACTTCCGCAGACTTCTCCAGACTTCTCCAGACTTCTGCAGACTTCTTCAACCTTCTCCAGACTTCTGCAGATTCTGTCCAACTTCTTCAGAATTCCGCAGACTTCTTCAGACTTCTCCAGAATTCTCCAGACTTCTGCAGATTCTGTCAAACTTCTTCAGAATTCCGCAGACTTCTTCAGACTTTTTCAGACTTCTTCAGACTTCTTCAGTCTTTTCCAGACTTCTTCAGACTTCTTTAGACTTCTGCAGACTTCTTCCGTCTTCTCCAGACTTCTTCAAACTTCTGCAGACTTCTGCATACAACTTCAAACTTCTTCAGACTTCCGCAGACTTCTCCAGACTTCTCCAGACTTCTGCAGACTTCTTCAAACTTCTCCAGACTTCTGCAGATTTTGTCAAACTTTTTCAGAATTCCGCAGACCTCCCCAGACTTCTCTAGACTTCTGCAGGCTTCTGCAGACTTCTTGAAACTTCTTCCGACTTCCGCAAACTTCTCCAGACTTCTCCAGACTTATGCAGACTTCTGCAGACTTCTTCAGACTTCTTCATACTTCTCCAGACTTCTTCAAACTTCTCCAGACTTCTGCAGACTTCTTCAAACTTCCGCAGACATCAGCAGACTTCTTCAGACTTCTTCATACTTCTCCAGACTTCTCCAGACTTCTGCAGACTTCTTCAAACTTCTCCAGACTTCACCAGACTTCTCTACACTTCTTCAGAATTCTTCAGACTTTTCCAGACTTCTCCAGACTTGTTCAGACTTCTTCCGACTTCTTCATACCACTGCAGAATTCTACAGACTTCTGCAGACTTCTGCAGACTTCTTCAGACTTCTTCATACTTCTCCAGACTTCTTCAAACTTCTCCAGACTTCTACAGACTTCTTCAAACTTCCGCAGACTTCAGCAGACTTCTTGAGACTTCTTCATACTTCTCCAGACTTCTCCAGACATCTCCAGACTTCTTCAAACTTCTTCAGACTTCTCCAGACTTCACCAGACTTCTCTACACTTCTTCAGACTTCTTCAGACTTCTCCGGACTTCTCCAGACTTCTTCAGACTTCTTCCGACTTCTTCATACCACTGCAGAATTCTACAGACTTCTGCAGACTTCTTCAGACTTCTTCGTACTTCTCCAGAGTTCTTCAAACTTCTCCAGACTTCTACAGACTTCTTCAAACTTCCGCAGACTTCAGCAGACTTCTTGAGACTTCTTCATACTTCTCCAGACTTCTCCAGACATCTCCAGACTTCTTCAAACTTCTTCAGACTTCTCCAGACTTCACCAGACTTCTCTACACTTCTTCAGACTTCTTCAGACTTCTCCGGACTTCTCCAGACTTCTTCAGACTTCTTCCGACTTCTTCATACCACTGCAGAATTCTACAGACTTCTTCAGCCTTCTCCAGACTTCTTCAGACTTCTTTAGACTTCTGCAGACTTCTTCAAACTTCTCTAGACCTCTGCAGACTTCTTCAAACTTCTCCATACTACTGCAGACTTCTTCAAACTTCTTCCGACTTCCGCAGACTTCTCCAGACTTCTTTAGACTTCTGCAGATTTCTTCAAACTTCTCCAGACTTCTGCAGAATTCTTCAAACTTCTCCATACTTCTGCAGACTTCTTCAAACTTCTTCCGACTTCCGCAGACTTCTCCAGACTTCTCCAGACTTCTCCAGATTTCTTCAAACTTCTTCAAACTTCTTCAGACTTCCGCAGACTTCTCCAGACTTCTCCAGACTTCTCGAGATTTCTTCAAACTTCTTCAGACTTCTTCAGACTTCTCCAGACTTCTCCAGACTTCTCCAGATTTCTTCAAATTTCTTTAGACTTCTCCAGACTTCTCCAGACTTCTGCAGACTTCTTCATACTTCTCCAGACTTCTACAGACGTCTGCAGACTTCTTCAGACTTCTTCAGACTTCTTCAGACTTTTTCAGACTTCTTCAGACTTCTTCAGCCTTCTCCAGACTTTTTCAGACTTCTTTGGACTTCTCCAGACTTCTTTAGACTTCTGCAGATTTCTTCAAACTTCTCCAGACTTCTGCAGACTTCTTCAAACTTCTCCATACTTCTGCAGACGTCTTCAAACTTCTTCCGACTTCCGCAGACTTCTCCAGACTTCTCCAGACTTCTCCAGATTTCTTCAAACTTCTTCAAACTTCTTCAGACTTCCGCAGACTTCTCCAGACTTCTCCAGACTTCTCCAGACTTCTCGAGATTTCTTCAAACTTCTTCAGACTTCTTCAGACTTCTCCAGACTTCTCCAGACTGCTCCAGATTTCTTCAAATTTCTTTAGACTTCTCCAGACTTCTCCAGACTTCTGCAAACTTCTTCAGACTTCTGCAGACTTCTCCAGATTTCTCCAGACTTCTCTAGACTTCTGCAGACTTCTGCAGACTTCTTCAAACTTCTTCAGACTTCCGCTGACTTCTCCAGACTTCTCCAGACTTCTCCAGACTTTTGCAGACTTCTCCAGACTACTCCAGACTTCTGCAGACTTCTTCAAACTTCTTCAGACTTCCGCAGACTTCTCCAGACTTCTCCAGACTTCTTCAGACTTCTCCACACTTTTGCAGACTTCTCCAGACTTCTCCAGACTTCTGCAGACTTCTCCAGACTTCTGCAGACTTCTCCAGACTTCTTCATACCACTGCAGAATTCTACAGACTTCTGCAGACTTCTCCAGACTTCTTCTGACTTCTTCCGACTTCTTAATACTACTGCAGACTTCTACAGACTTCTGCAGACTTCTGCAGACTTCTTCAGACTTCTTCATACTTCTCCAGACTTCTTCAAACTTCTCCAGACTTCTACAGACTTCTTCAAACTTCCGCAGACTTCAGCAGACTTCTTGAGACTTCTTCATACTTCTCCAGACTTCTCCAGACATCTCCAGACTTCTTCAAACTTCTTCAGACTTCTCCAGACTTCACCAGACTTCTCTACACTTCTTCAGACTTCTTCAGACTTCTCCGGACTTCTCCAGACTTCTTCAGACTTCTTCCGACTTCTTCATACCACTGCAGAATTCTACAGACTTCTGCAGACTTCTTCAGACTTCTTCGTACTTCTCCAGAGTTCTTCAAACTTCTCCAGACTTCTACAGACTTCTTCAAACTTCCGCAGACTTCAGCAGACTTCTTGAGACTTCTTCATACTTCTCCAGACTTCTCCAGACATCTCCAGACTTCTTCAAACTTCTTCAGACTTCTCCAGACTTCACCAGACTTCTCTACACTTCTTCAGACTTCTTCAGACTTCTCCGGACTTCTCCAGACTTCTTCAGACTTCTTCCGACTTCTTCATACCACTGCAGAATTCTACAGACTTCTTCAGCCTTCTCCAGACTTCTTCAGACTTCTTTAGACTTCTGCAGACTTCTTCAAACTTCTCTAGACCTCTGCAGACTTCTTCAAACTTCTCCATACTACTGCAGACTTCTTCAAACTTCTTCCGACTTCCGCAGACTTCTCCAGACTTCTTTAGACTTCTGCAGATTTCTTCAAACTTCTCCAGACTTCTGCAGAATTCTTCAAACTTCTCCATACTTCTGCAGACTTCTTCAAACTTCTTCCGACTTCCGCAGACTTCTCCAGACTTCTCCAGACTTCTCCAGACTTCTCCAGATTTCTTCAAACTTCTTCAAACTTCTTCAGACTTCCGCAGACTTCTCCAGACTTCTCCAGACTTCTCGAGATTTCTTCAAACTTCTTCAGACTTCTTCAGACTTCTCCAGACTTCTCCAGACTTCTCCAGATTTCTTCAAATTTCTTTAGACTTCTCCAGACTTCTCCAGACTTCTGCAGACTTCTTCATACTTCTCCAGACTTCTACAGACGTCTGCAGACTTCTTCAGACTTCTTCAGACTTCTTCAGACTTTTTCAGACTTCTTCAGACTTCTTCAGCCTTCTCCAGACTTCTTCAGACTTCTTTGGACTTCTCCAGACTTCTTTAGACTTCTGCAGATTTCTTCAAACTTCTCCAGACTTCTGCAGACTTCTTCAAACTTCTCCATACTTCTGCAGACGTCTTCAAACTTCTTCCGACTTCCGCAGACTTCTCCAGACTTCTCCAGACTTCTCCAGATTTCTTCAAACTTCTTCAAACTTCTTCAGACTTCCGCAGACTTCTCCAGACTTCTCCAGACTTCTCCAGACTTCTCGAGATTTCTTCAAACTTCTTCAGACTTCTTCAGACTTCTCCAGACTTCTCCAGACTTCTCCAGATTTCTTCAAATTTCTTTAGACTTCTCCAGACTTCTCCAGACTTCTGCAGACTTCTTCATACTTCTCCAGACTTCTACAGACGTCTGCAGACTTCTTCAGACTTCTTCAGACTTCTTCAGACTTTTTCAGAGTTCTTCAGACTTCTTCAGCCTTCTCCAGACTTTTTCAGACTTCTTTGGACTTCTCCAGACTTCTTTAGACTTCTGCAGATTTCTTCAAACTTCTCCAGACTTCTGCAGACTTCTTCAAACTTCTCCATACTTCTGCAGACGTCTTCAAACTTCTTCCGACTTCCGCAGACTTCTCCAGACTTCTCCAGACTTCTCCAGATTTCTTCAAACTTCTTCAAACTTCTTCAGACTTCCGCAGACTTCTCCAGACTTCTCCAGACTTCTCCAGACTTCTCGAGATTTCTTCAAACTTCTTCAGACTTCTTCAGACTTCTCCAGACTTCTCCAGACTGCTCCAGATTTCTTCAAATTTCTTTAGACTTCTCCAGACTTCTCCAGACTTCTGCAAACTTCTTCAGACTTCTGCAGACTTCTCCAGATTTCTCCAGACTTCTCTAGACTTCTGCAGACTTCTGCAGACTTCTTCAAACTTCTTCAGACTTCCGCTGACTTCTCCAGACTTCTCCAGACTTCTCCAGACTTTTGCAGACTTCTCCAGACTACTCCAGACTTCTGCAGACTTCTTCAAACTTCTTCAGACTTCCGCAGACTTCTCCAGACTTCTCCAGACTTCTTCAGACTTCTCCACACTTTTGCAGACTTCTCCAGACTTCTCCAGACTTCTGCAGACTTCTCCAGACTTCTGCAGACTTCTCCAGACTTCTTCATACCACTGCAGAATTCTACAGACTTCTGCAGACTTCTCCAGACTTCTTCTGACTTCTTCCGACTTCTTAATACTACTGCAGACTTCTACAGACTTCTGCAGACTTCTGCAGACTTCTTCAGACTTCTTCATACTTCTCCAGACTTCTTCAAACTTCTCCAGACTTCTACAGACTTCTTCAAACTTCCGCAGACTTCAGCAGACTTCTTGAGACTTCTTCATACTTCTCCAGACTTCTCCAGACATCTCCAGACTTCTTCAAACTTCTTCAGACTTCTCCAGACTTCACCAGACTTCTCTACACTTCTTCAGACTTCTTCAGACTTCTCCGGACTTCTCCAGACTTCTTCAGACTTCTTCCGACTTCTTCATACCACTGCAGAATTCTACAGACTTCTGCAGACTTCTTCAGACTTCTTCGTACTTCTCCAGAGTTCTTCAAACTTCTCCAGACTTCTACAGACTTCTTCAAACTTCCGCAGACTTCAGCAGACTTCTTGAGACTTCTTCATACTTCTCCAGACTTCTCCAGACATCTCCAGACTTCTTCAAACTTCTTCAGACTTCTCCAGACTTCACCAGACTTCTCTACACTTCTTCAGACTTCTTCAGACTTCTCCGGACTTCTCCAGACTTCTTCAGACTTCTTCCGACTTCTTCATACCACTGCAGAATTCTACAGACTTCTTCAGCCTTCTCCAGACTTCTTCAGACTTCTTTAGACTTCTGCAGACTTCTTCAAACTTCTCTAGACCTCTGCAGACTTCTTCAAACTTCTCCATACTACTGCAGACTTCTTCAAACTTCTTCCGACTTCCGCAGACTTCTCCAGACTTCTTTAGACTTCTGCAGATTTCTTCAAACTTCTCCAGACTTCTGCAGAATTCTTCAAACTTCTCCATACTTCTGCAGACTTCTTCAAACTTCTTCCGACTTCCGCAGACTTCTCCAGACTTCTCCAGACTTCTCCAGATTTCTTCAAACTTCTTCAAACTTCTTCAGACTTCCGCAGACTTCTCCAGACTTCTCCAGACTTCTCGAGATTTCTTCAAACTTCTTCAGACTTCTTCAGACTTCTCCAGACTTCTCCAGACTTCTCCAGATTTCTTCAAATTTCTTTAGACTTCTCCAGACTTCTCCAGACTTCTGCAGACTTCTTCATACTTCTCCAGACTTCTACAGACGTCTGCAGACTTCTTCAGACTTCTTCAGACTTCTTCAGACTTTTTCAGACTTCTTCAGACTTCTTCAGCCTTCTCCAGACTTCTTCAGACTTCTTTGGACTTCTCCAGACTTCTTTAGACTTCTGCAGATTTCTTCAAACTTCTCCAGACTTCTGCAGACTTCTTCAAACTTCTCCATACTTCTGCAGACGTCTTCAAACTTCTTCCGACTTCCGCAGACTTCTCCAGACTTCTCCAGACTTCTCCAGATTTCTTCAAACTTCTTCAAACTTCTTCAGACTTCCGCAGACTTCTCCAGACTTCTCCAGACTTCTCCAGACTTCTCGAGATTTCTTCAAACTTCTTCAGACTTCTTCAGACTTCTCCAGACTTCTCCAGACTGCTCCAGATTTCTTCAAATTTCTTTAGACTTCTCCAGACTTCTCCAGACTTCTGCAAACTTCTTCAGACTTCTGCAGACTTCTCCAGATTTCTCCAGACTTCTCTAGACTTCTGCAGACTTCTGCAGACTTCTTCAAACTTCTTCAGACTTCCGCTGACTTCTCCAGACTTCTCCAGACTTCTCCAGACTTTTGCAGACTTCTCCAGACTACTCCAGACTTCTGCAGACTTCTTCAAACTTCTTCAGACTTCCGCAGACTTCTCCAGACTTCTCCAGACTTCTTCAGACTTCTCCACACTTTTGCAGACTTCTCCAGACTTCTCCAGACTTCTGCAGACTTCTCCAGACTTCTGCAGACTTCTCCAGACTTCTTCATACCACTGCAGAATTCTACAGACTTCTGCAGACTTCTCCAGACTTCTTCTGACTTCTTCCGACTTCTTAATACTACTGCAGACTTCTACAGACTTGTTCAGACTTCTGCAGACTCCTTCAAACTTCTTCTGACCTCTTCGGACTTCTCCAGACTTCTCCAGACTTCTGCATTCTTCTTCAAACTTCTGCAGACTTCTTCAGACTTCTTCAGACTTCTCCAGACTTCCGCAGACTTCTCCAGACTTTTCCAGACTTCTGCAGACTTCTGCAGACTTCTTCAGACTTCTTCATACTTCTCCAGACTTCTTCAAACTTCCGCAGACTTCTCCAGACTTCTGCATTCTTCTTCAAACTTCTGCAGACTTCTTCAGACTTCTCCAGACTTCCGCAGACTTCTTCAGACTTTTCCAGACTTCTTCAGACTTCTTCAGACTTCTCCAGACTTCCGCAGACTTCTCCAGACTTTTCCAGACTTCTGCAGACTTCTGCAGACTTCTCCAGACTTCTACAGACTTCTTCAGACTTCTTCCGACTTCTTAATACTACTGCAGACTTCTACAGACTTTTTCAGACTTCTGCAGACTTCTTCAAACTTCTTCTGACTTCTTCAGACTTCTCCAGACTTCTCCAGACTTCTGCATTCTTCTTTAAACTTCTGCAGACTTCTTCAAACTTCTTCCGACTACCGCAGACTTCTCCAGACTTATGCAGACTTCTGCAGACTTCTTCAGGCTTCTTCATACTTCTCCAGACTTCTTCGAACTTCTCCAGACTTCTGCAGACTTCTTCAAACTTCCGCAGACTTCAGCAGACTTCTTCAGACTTCTTCATACTTCTCCAGACTTCTCCAGACTTCTCCAGACTTCTGCAGACTTCTTCAAACTTCTTCAGACTTCTCCAGACTTCACCAGACTTCTCTACACTTCTTCAGACTTCTTCAGACTTCTCCAGACTTCTGCAGACTTCTTCAAACTTCTTGTGACTTCCGCAGACTTCTCCAGACTTCTCCAGACTTCTCCAGACTTCTGCAGATTCTGTCAAACTTCTTCAGAATTCCGCAGACTTCTTCAGACTTTTTCAGACTTCTTCAGACTTCTTCAGTCTTCTCCAGACTTCTTCAGACTTCTTTAGACTTCTGCAGACTTCTTCCGTCTTCTCCAGACTTCTTCAAACTTCTGCAGACTTCTGCATACAACTTCAAACTTCTTCAGACTTACGCAGACTTCTCCAGACTTCTCCAGACTTCTGCAGACTTCTTCAAACTTCTCCAGACTTCTGCAGATTTTGTCAAACTCTTTCAGAATTCCGCAGACCTCCCCAGACTTCTCTAGACTTCTGCAGACTTCTGAATACAACTTCAAACATCTTCAGACTTCCGCAGACTTCTCCAGACTTCTCCAGACTTCTGCAGACTTCTTCAACCTTCTCCAGACTTCTGCAGATTCTGTCCAACTTCTTCAGAATTCCGCAGACTTCTTCAGACTTTTTCAGACTTCTTCAGACTTCTTCAGCCTTCTCCAGACTTCTTCAGACTTCTTTAGACTTCTGCAGACTTCTTCAGTCTTCTCCAGACTTCTTCAAACTTCTGCAGACTTCTGCATACAACTTCAAACTTCTTCAGACTTCCGCAGACTTCTCCAGACTTCTCCAGACTTCTGCAGACTTCTTCAAACTTCTCCAGACTTCTGCAGATTTTGTCAAACTTTCTCAGAATTCCGCAGACCTCCCCAGACTTCTCTAGACTTCTGCAGACTTCTGCAGACTTCTTGAAACTTCTTCCGACTTGCGCAAACTTCTCCAGACTTCTCCAGACTTATGCAGACTTCTGCACACTTCTTCAGACTTCTTCATACTTCTCCAGACTTCTTCAAACTTCTCCAGACTTCTGCAGACTTCTTCAAACTTCCGCAGACATCAGCAGACTTCTTCAGACTTCTTCATACTTCTCCAGACTTCTCCAGACTTCTCCAGAATTCTGCAGACTTCTTCAAACTTCTCCAGACTTCACCAGACTTCTCTACACTTCTTCAGACTTCTTCAGACTTCTCCAGACTTCTCCAGACTTCTTCAGACTTCTTCCGACTTCTTCATACCACTGCAGAATTCTAGAGACTTCTGCAGACTTCTGCAGACTTCTTCAGACTTCTTCATGCTTCTCCAGACTTCTTCAAACTTCTCCAGACTTCTACAGACTTCTTCAAACTTCCGCAGACTTCAGCAGACTTCTTGAGACTTCTTCATACTTCTCCAGACTTCTCCAGACTTCTCCAGACTTCTGCAGACTTCTTCAAACTTCTTCAGACTTCTCCAGACTTCACCAGACTGCTCTACACTTCTTCAGACTTCTTCAGACTTCTCCAGACTTCTCCGGACTTCTGCAGACTTCTCCAGACTTCTTCATACTTCTCCAGAGTTCTTCAAACTTCTCCAGACTTCTACAGACTTCTTCAAACTTCCGCAGACTTCTGCAGACTTCTTCAGACTTCTTCATACTTCTTCAGACTTCTCCAGACTTCTCCAGATTTCTTCAAATTTCTTTAGACTTCTCCAGACTTCTCCAGACTTCTGCAGACTTCTTCATACTACTGCAGAATTCTACAGACTTCTGCAGACTTCTTCAGACTTCTGCAGACTTCTCCAGACTTCTTCAGACTTCTATAGTCTTCTGCAGACTTCTTCAGACTTCTCCAGACTTCTCCAGACTTCTTCAGACTTCTTCCGACTTCTTCATACTACTGCAGAATTCTACAGACTTCTGCAGACTTCTTCAGACTTCTGGAGACTTCTCCAGACTTCTTCAGACTTCTTTAGACTTCTGCAGACACCTTCAGACTTCCCCAGACTTCTCCAGACTTCTCCAGACTTCTGCAGACTTCTTCAAACTTCTTCCGATTTCCGCAGACTTCTCCAGACTTCTCCAGACTTCTCCAGACTTCTTCAGACTTCTTCCGACTTCTTCATACTACTGCAGAATTCTACAGACTTCTGCAGACTTCTTCAGACTTCTGGAGACTTCTCCAGACTTCTTCAGACTTCTTTAGACTTCTGCAGACACCTTCAGACTTCCCCAGACTTCTCCAGACTTCTCCAGACTTCTGCAGACTTCTTCAAACTTCTTCCGATTTCCGCAGACTTCTCCAGACTTCTCCAGACTTCTCCAGACTTCTGCAGACTTCTTCAAACTTCTTCCGACTTCCGCAGACTTCTCCAGACTTCTGCAGACTTCTGCAGACTTCTGCAGACTTCTTCAGACTTCTTCATACTTCTCCAGACTTCTCCAGACTTCTGCAGACTTCTTCAAACTTCTTCAGACTTCTCCAGACTTCTCTAAAATTCTTCAGACTTCTTCATACTTCTCCAGACTTCTACAGTCGTCTGCAGACTTCTTCAGACTTCTTCAGACTTTTTCAGACCTCTTCAGACTTTTTCAGACTTCTTCAAACTTCTTCAGACTTCTTCAGACTTCTCCAGACTTCTCCAGATTTCTCCAGATTTCTTCAAATTTCTTTAGACTTCTCCAGACTTCTCCAGACTTCTGCAAACTTCTTCAAACTTCTTCAGACTTCTTCAGACTTCTCCAGACTTCTCCACACTTCTTCAGACTTCTTCAAACTTCTCCAGACTTCTCCAGACTTCTTCAGACTTCTTCCGACTTCTTAATACTACTGCAGTCTTCTACAGACATTTTCAGACTTCTTCAGACTTCTTCTGACTTCTTCAGACTTCTCCAGACCTCTCCAGACTTCTGCATTCTTCTTCAAACATCTGCAGACTTCTTCAGACTTCTTCAGACTTCTCCAGACTTCTGCAGACTTCTCCAGAATTTCCAGACTTCTGCAGACTTCTGCAGACTTCTTCACATTTCTTCATATACACTTCTCCAGACTTCTTCAAACTTCTCCAGACTTCTGCAGACTTCTTCAAACTTCTGCAGACTTCTTCAGACTTCTTCAGACTTCTCCAGACTTCTGCAGGATTCTCCAGAATTTTCCAGACTTCTTCAGACTTCTCCAGACTTCTGCAGACTTCTCCAGAATTTTCCAGAATTCTGCAGACTTCTTCACATTTCTTCATACTTCTTCAGACTTCTTCATACTTCTCCAGACTTCTACAGACGTCTACAGACTTCTTCAGACTTCTTCAGACTTTTTCAGACTTCTTCAGACTTCTTCAGTCTTCTCCAGACTTCTTCAGTCTTCTTTAGACTTCTGCAGACTTCTTCAGTCTTCTCCAGAATTATTCAAACTTCTGCAGGCTCCTGCATACAACTTCAAACATCTTCAGATTTCCGCAGACTTCTCCAGACTTCTCCAGACTTCTGCAGACTTCTTCAACCTTCTCCAGACTTCTGCAGATTGTGTCAAACTTCTTCAGAATTCCGCAGACTTTTTCAGACTTTTTCAGACTTCTTCAGACTTCTTCAGTCTTCTCCAGACTTCTTCAGACTTCTTTAGACTTCTGCAGACTTCTTCAGTCTTCTCCAGACTTCTTCAAACTTCTGCAGACTTCTGCATACAACTTCAAACTTCTTCAGACTTCCGCAGACTTCTCCAGACCTCTCCAGACTTCTGCAGATTTCTTCAAACTTCTTCAGAATTCCGCAGACTTCTCCAGACCTCTCCAGACTTCTGCAGACTTCTTCAAACTTCTCCAGACTTCTGCAGATTTTGTCAAACTTTTTCAGAATTCCGCAGACCTCCCCAGACTTCTCTAGACTTCTGCAGACTTCTGCAGACTTCTTCAAACTTCTTCCGACTTCCGCAGACCTCCCCAGACTTCTCTAGACTTCTGCAGACTTCTTAAGACTTCTTCATACTTCTTCCGACTTCCGCAGACTTCTCCAGACTTCTCCAGACTTCTTCAGACTTCTTCATACTTCTCCAGACTTCTTCAGACTTCTCCAGACTTTTGCAGGCTTCTCCAGACTTCTCCAGACTTCTGCAGACTTCTTAAGACTTCTTCAAGCTTCTTCCGACTTCCGCAGACTTCTCCAGACTTCTCCAGACTTCTTCAGCCTTCTTCATACTTCTCCAGACTTCTTCAGACTTCTCCAGACTTTTGCAGGCTTCTCCAGACTTCTCCAGACTTCTGCAGACTTCTCCAGACTTCTCCAGACTTCTGCAGACTTCTCCAGACTTCTTCATACCACTGCAGAATTCTACAGACTTCTGCCGACTTCTCCAGACTTCTCCAGACTTCTTCTGACTTCTTCCGACTTCTTAATACTACTGCAGACTTCTACAGACTTCTGCAGACTTCTTCAAACTTCTTCTGACTTCTTCAGACTTCTCCAGACTTCTCCAGACTTCTGCATTCTTCTTCAAACCTCTGCAGACTTCTTCAGACTTCTTCAGACTTCTCCAGACTTCCGCAGACTTCTCCAGACTTTTCCAGACTTCTGCAGAATTCTTCAAACTTCTTCCGACTTCCGCAGACTTCTCCAGACTTCTCCAGACTTATGCAGACTTCTGCAGACTTCTTCAGGCTTCTTCATACTTCTCCAGACTTCTTCAAACTTCTCCAGACGTCTGCAGACTTCTTCAAACTTCCGCAGACTTCAGCAGACTTCTTCAGACTTCTTCATACTTCTCCAGACTTCTCCAGACTTCTGCAGACTTCTTCAAACTTCTTCAGACTTCTCCAGACTTCACCAGACTTCTCTACACTTCTTCAGACTTCTTCAGACTTCTCCAGACTTCTCCAGACTTCTTCAGACTTCTTCCGACTTCTTCATACCACTGCAGAATTCTACAGACTTCTTCAGACTTCTTCAGACTTCTTCATACTTCTCCAGAGTTCTTCAAACTTCTCCAGAGTTCTACAGACTTCTTCAAACTTCCGCAGACTTCTGCAGACTTCTTCAGACTTCTTCATACTTCTCCAGACTTCTCCAGACTTCTCCAGACTTCTGCAGACTTCTTCAAACTTCTTCAGACTTCTCCAGACTTCACCAGACTTCTCTACACTTCTTCAGACTTCTTCAGACTTCTCCGGACTTCTCCAGACTTCTTCAGACTTCTTCCGACTTCTTCATACCACTGCAGAATTCTACAGACTTCTTCAGACTTCTTCAGACTTCTTCATACTTCTCCAGAGTTCTTCAAACTTCTCCAGAGTTCTACAGACTTCTTCAAACTTCCGCAGACTTCTGCAGACTTCTTCAGACTTCTTCATACTTCTCCAGACTTCTCCAGACTTCTCCAGACTTCTGCAGACTTCTTCAAACTTCTTCAGACTTCTCCAGACTTCACCAGACTTCTCTACACTTCTTCAGACTTCTTCAGACTTCTCAGGACTTCTCCAGACTTCTTCAGACTTCTTCCGACTTCTTCATACCACTGCAGAATTCTACAGACTTCTTCAGACTTCTTCAGACTTCTTCATACTTCTCCAGAGTTCTTCATACTTCTCCAGACTTCTACAGACGTCTGCAGACTTCTTCAGACTTCTTCAGACTTTTTCAGACTTCTTCAGACTTCTTCAGCCTTCTCCAGACTTCTTCAGACTTTTTTAGACTTCTGCAGACTTCTTCAAACTTCTCTAGACCTCTGCAGACTTCTTCAAACTTCTCCATACTACTGCAGACTTCTTCAAACTTCTTCCGACTTCCGCAGACTTCTCCAGACTTCTTTAAACTTCTGCATATTTCTTCAAACTTCTCCAGACTTCTGCAGACTTCTTCAAACTTCTCCATACTTCTGCAGACTTCTTCAAACTTCTTCCGACTTCCGCAGACTTCTCCAGACTTCTCCAGATTTCTTCAAACTTCTTCAAACTTCTTCAGACTTCCGCAGACTTCTCCAGACTTCTCCAGACTTCTCGAGATTTCTTCAAACTTCTTCAGACTTCTTCAGACTTCTCCAGACTTCTCCAGACTTCTCCAGATTTCTTCAAATTTCTTTAGACTTCTCCAGACTTCTCCAGACTTCTGCAAACTTCTTCAGACTTCTGCAGACTTCTCCAGATTTCTCCAGACTTCTCTAGACTTCTGCAGACTTCTGCAGACTTCTTCAAACTTCTTCAGACTTCCACTGACTTCTCCAGACTTCTCCAGACTTCTCCAGACTTTTGCAGACTTCTCGAGACTTCTCCAGACTTCTGCAGACTTCTTCAAACTTCTTCAGACTTCCGCAGACTTCTCCAGACTTCTTCAAACTTCTTCAGACTTCCGCAGACTTCTCCAGACTTGTTCAGACTTCTCCACACTTTTGTAGACTTCTCCAGACTTCTCCAGACTTCTGCAGACTTCTCCAGACTTCTCCAGACTTCTGCAGACTTCTCCAGACTTCTTCATACCACTGCAAAATTCTACAGACTTCTGCAGACTATTCCAGACTTCACCAGACTTCTCTACACATCTTCAGACTTCTTCAGACTACTCCAGACTTCTCCAGACTTCTTCAGACTTCTTCCGACTTCTTCATACTACTGCAGAATTCTACAGACTTCTGCAGACTTCTTCAGACTTCTGCAGACTTCTCCAGACTTCTTCAGACTTCTATAGTCTTCTGCAGACTTCTTCAGACTTCTCCAGACTTCTCCAGACTTCTTCAGACTTCTTCCGACTTCTTCATACTACTGCAGAATTCTACAGACTTCTCCAGACTTTTGCAGACTTCTCCAGACTACTCCAGACTTCTGCAGACTTCTTCAAACTTCTTCAGACTTCCGCAGACTTCTCCAGACTTCTTCAGACTTCTCCACACTTTTGCAGACTTCTCCAGACTTCTCCAGACTTCTGCAGACTTCTCCAGACTTCTGCAGACTTCTCCAGACTTCTTCATACCACTGCAGAATTCTACAGACTTCTGCAGACTTCTCCAGACTTCTTCTGACTTCTTCCGACTTCTTAATACTACTGCAGACTTCTACAGACTTGTTCAGACTTCTGCAGACTTCTTCAAACTTCTTCTGACCTCTTCGGACTTCTCCAGACTTCTCCAGACTTCTGCATTCTTCTTCAAACTTCTGCAGACTTCTTCAGACTTCTTCAGACTTCTCCAGACTTCCGCAGACTTCTCCAGACTTTTCCAGACTTCTGCAGACTTCTGCAGACTTCTTCAGACTTCTTCATACTTCTCCAGACTTCTTCAAACTTCCGCAGACTTCTCCAGACTTCTGCATTCTTCTTCAAACTTCTGCAGACTTCTTCAGACTTCTCCAGACTTCCGCAGACTTCTTCAGACTTTTCCAGACTTCTTCAGACTTCTTCAGACTTCTCCAGACTTCCGCAGACTTCTCCAGACTTTTCCAGACTTCTGCAGACTTCTGCAGACTTCTCCAGACTTCTACAGACTTCTTCAGACTTCTTCCGACTTCTTAATACTACTGCAGACTTCTACAGACTTTTTCAGACTTCTGCAGACTTCTTCAAACTTCTTCTGACTTCTTCAGACTTCTCCAGACTTCTCCAGACTTCTGCATTCTTCTTTAAACTTCTGCAGACTTCTTCAAACTTCTTCCGACTACCGCAGACTTCTCCAGACTTATGCAGACTTCTGCAGACTTCTTCAGGCTTCTTCATACTTCTCCAGACTTCTTCGAACTTCTCCAGACTTCTGCAGACTTCTTCAAACTTCCGCAGACTTCAGCAGACTTCTTCAGACTTCTTCATACTTCTCCAGACTTCTCCAGACTTCTCCAGACTTCTGCAGACTTCTTCAAACTTCTTCAGACTTCTCCAGACTTCACCAGACTTCTCTACACTTCTTCAGACTTCTTCAGACTTCTCCAGACTTCTGCAGACTTCTTCAAACTTCTTGTGACTTCCGCAGACTTCTCCAGACTTCTCCAGACTTCTCCAGACTTCTGCAGATTCTGTCAAACTTCTTCAGAATTCCGCAGACTTCTTCAGACTTTTTCAGACTTCTTCAGACTTCTTCAGTCTTCTCCAGACTTCTTCAGACTTCTTTAGACTTCTGCAGACTTCTTCCGTCTTCTCCAGACTTCTTCAAACTTCTGCAGACTTCTGCATACAACTTCAAATTTCTTCAGACTTACGCAGACTTCTCCAGACTTCTCCAGACTTCTGCAGACTTCTTCAAACTTCTCCAGACTTCTGCAGATTTTGTCAAACTCTTTCAGAATTCCGCAGACCTCCCCAGACTTCTCTAGACTTCTGCAGACTTCTGCATACAACTTCAAACATCTTCAGACTTCCGCAGACTTCTCCAGACTTCTCCAGACTTCTGCAGACTTCTTCAACCTTCTCCAGACTTCTGCAGATTCTGTCCAACTTCTTCAGAATTCCGCAGACTTCTTCAGACTTTTTCAGACTTCTTCAGACTTCTTCAGTCTTCTCCAGACTTCTTCAGACTTCTTTAGACTTCTGCAGACTTCTTCAGTCTTCTCCAGACTTCTTCAAACTTCTGCAGACTTCTGCATACAACTTCAAACTTCTTCAGACTTCCGCAGACTTCTCCAGACTTCTCCAGACTTCTGCAGACTTCTTCAAACTTCTCCAGACTTCTGCAGATTTTGTCAAACTTTCTCAGAATTCCGCAGACCTCCCCAGACTTCTCTAGACTTCTGCAGACTTCTGCAGACTTCTTGAAACTTCTTCCGACTTGCGCAAACTTCTCCAGACTTCTCCAGACTTATGCAGACTTCTGCACACTTCTTCAGATTTCTTCATACTTCTCCAGACTTCTTCAAACTTCTCCAGACTTCTGCAGACTTCTTCAAACTTCCGCAGACATCAGCAGACTTCTTCAGACTTCTTCATACTTCTCCAGACTTCTCCAGACTTCTCCAGAATTCTGCAGACTTCTTCAAACTTCTCCAGACTTCACCAGACTTCTCTACACTTCTTCAGACTTCTTCAGACTTCTCCAGACTTCTCCAGACTTCTTCAGACTTCTTCCGACTTCTTCATACCACTGCAGAATTCTAGAGACTTCTCCAGACTTCTCCAGACTTCTGCAAACTTCTTCAGACTTCTGCAGACTTCTCCAGATTTCTCCAGACTTCTCTAGACTTCTGCAGACTTCTGCAGACTTCTTCAAACTTCTTCAGACTTCCACTGACTTCTCCAGACTTCTCCAGACTTCTCCAGACTTTTGCAGACTTCTCGAGACTTCTCCAGACTTCTGCAGACTTCTTCAAACTTCTTCAGACTTCCGCAGACTTCTCCAGACTTCTTCAAACTTCTTCAGACTTCCGCAGACTTCTCCAGACTTCTTCAGACTTCTCCACACTTTTGTAGACTTCTCCAGACTTCTCCAGACTTCTGCAGACTTCTCCAGACTTCTCCAGACTTCTGCAGACTTCTCCAGACTTCTTCATACCACTGCAAAATTCTACAGACTTCTGCAGACTATTCCAGACTTCACCAGACTTCTCTACACATCTTCAGACTTCTTCAGACTACTCCAGACTTCTCCAGACTTCTTCAGACTTCTTCCGACTTCTTCATACTACTGCAGAATTCTACAGACTTCTGCAGACTTCTTCAGACTTCTGCAGACTTCTCCAGACTTCTTCAGACTTCTATAGTCTTCTGCAGACTTCTTCAGACTTCTCCAGACTTCTCCAGACTTCTTCAGACTTCTTCCGACTTCTTCATACTACTGCAGAATTCTACAGACTTCTGCAGACTTCTTCAGACTTCTGCAGACTTCTCCAGACTTCTTCAGACTTCTTTAGACTTCTGCAGACACCTTCAGACTTCCCCAGACTTCTCCAGACTTCTGCAGACTTCTTCAAACTTCTTCCGATTTCCGCAGACTTCTCCAGACTTCTCCAGACTTCTGCAGACTTCTTCAAACTTCTTCCGACTTCCGCAGACTTCTCCAGACTTCTGCAGACTTCTGCAGACTTCTGCAGACTTCTTCAGACTTCTTCATACTTCTCCAGACTTCTCCAGACTTCTGCAGACTTCTTCAAACTTCTTCAGACTTCTCCAGACTTCTACAGTCGGCTGCAGACTTCTTCAGACTTCTTCAGACTTTTTCAGACCTCTTCAGACTTTTTCAGACTTCTTCAAACTTCTTCAGACTTCTTCAGACTTCTCCAGACTTCTCCAGACTTCTCCAGATTTCTTCAAATTTCTTTAGACTTCTCCAGACTTCTCCAGACTTCTGCAAACTTCTTCAAACTTCTTCAGACTTCTTCAGACTTCTCCAGACTTCTCCACACTTCTTCAGACTTCTTCAAACTTCTCCAGACTTCTCCAGACTTCTTCAGACTTCTTCCGACTTCTTAATACTACTGCAGTCTTCTACAGACTTTTTCAGACTTCTTCAGACTTCTTCTGACTTCTTCAGACTTCTCCAGACCTCTCCAGACTTCTGCATTCTTCTTCAAACATCTGCAGACTTCTTCAGACTTCTTCAGACTTCTCCAGACTTCTGCAGACTTCTCCAGAATTTCCATACTTCTGCAGACTTCTGCAGACTTCTTCACATTTCTTCATATACACTTCTCCAGACTTCTTCAAACTTCTCCAGACTTCTGCAGACTTCTTCAAACTTCTGCAGACTTCTTCAGACTTCTTCAGACTTCTCCAGACTTCTGCAGGATTCTCCAGAATTTTCCAGACTTCTTCAGACTTCTCCAGACTTCTGCAGACTTCTCCAGAATTTTCCAGAATTCTGCAGACTTCTTCACATTTCTTCATACTTCTTCAGACTTCTTCATACTTCTCCAGACTTCTACAGACGTCTACAGACTTCTTCAGACTTCTTCAGACTTTTTCAGACTTCTTCAGACTTCTTCAGTCTTCTCCAGACTTCTTCAGTCTTCTTTAGACTTCTGCAGACTTCTTCAGTCTTCTCCAGAATTATTCAAACTTCTGCAGGCTCCTGCATACAACTTCAAACATCTTCAGATTTCCGCAGACTTCTCCAGACTTCTCCAGACTTCTGCAAACTTCTTCAAACTTCTTCAGACTTCTTCAGACTTCTCCAGACCTCTCCACACTTCTTCAGACTTTTTCAAACTTCTCCAGACTTCTCCAGACTTCTTCAGACTTCTTCCGACTTCTTAATACTACTGCAGTCTTCTACAGACTTTTTCAGACTTCTTCAGTCTTCTCCAGACTTCTTCAGACTTCTCCAGACTTCTGCAGACTTCTTCAAACTTCTTCAGACTTCTCCAGACTTCACCAGACTGCTCTACACTTCTTCAGACTTCTTCAGACTTCTCCAGACTTCTCCGGACTTCTGCAGACTTCTCCAGACTTCTTCATACTTCTCCAGAGTTCTTCAAACTTCTCCAGACTTCTACAGACTTCTTCAAACTTCCGCAGACTTCTGCAGACTTCTTCAGACTTCTTCATACTTCTCCAGACTTCTACAGACGTCTGCAGACTTCTTCAGACTTCTTCAGACTTTTTCAGACTTTTTCAGACCTCTTCAGCCTTCTCCAGACTTCTTCAGACTTCTTTAGACTTCTGCAGACTTCTTCAAACTTCTCTAGACCTCTGCAGACTCCTTCAAATTTCTCCATACTACTGCAGACTTCTTCAAACTTCTTCCGATTTCCGCAGACTTCTCCAGACTTCTCCAGACTTCTCCAGACTTCTGCAGACTTCTTCAAACTTCTTCCGACTTCAGCAGACTTCTCCAGACTTCTGCAGACTTCTGCAGACTTCTGCAGACTTCTTCAGACTTCTTCATACTTCTCCAGACTTCTCCAGACTTCTGCAGACTTCTTCAAACTTCTTCAGACTTCTCCAGACTTCACCAGACTTCTCTAAAATTCTTCAGACTTCTTCATACTTCTCCAGACTTCTACAGTCGTCTGCAGACTTCTTCAGACTTCTTCAGACTTTTTCAGACCTCTTCAGACTTTTTCAGACTTCTTCAAACTTCTTCAGACTTCTTCAGACTTCTCCAGACTTCTCCAGATTTCTTCAAATTTCTTTAGACTTCTCCAGACTTCTCCAGACTTCTGCAGACTTCTTCATACTACTGCAGAATTCTACAGACTTCTGCAGACTTCTTCAGACTTCTGCAGACTTCTCCAGACTTCTTCAGACTTCTATAGTCTTCTGCAGACTTCTTCAGACTTCTCCAGACTTCTCCAGACTTCTTCAGACTTCTTCCGACTTCTTCATACTACTGCAGAATTCTACAGACTTCTGCAGACTTCTTCAGACTTCTGGAGACTTCTCCAGACTTCTTCAGACTTCTTTAGACTTCTGCAGACACCTTCAGACTTCCCCAGACTTCTCCAGACTTCTCCAGACTTCTGCAGACTTCTTCAAACTTCTTCCGATTTCCGCAGACTTCTCCAGACTTCTCCAGACTTCTCCAGACTTCTGCAGACTTCTTCAAACTTCTTCCGACTTCCGCAGACTTCTCCAGACTTCTGCAGACTTCTGCAGACTTCTGCAGACTTCTTCAGACTTCTTCAGACTTCTTCAGTCTTCTGCAGACGTCTTCAAACTTCTACAGACGTCTGCAGACTTCTCCAGACTTCTTCAAACTTCTACAGGCGTCTGCAGACTTCTTCAGACTTCGTCAGATTCTTCAAACTTCTTCAGACTTCTTCAGACTTCTTTAGACTTCTGCAGACTTCGTCAAACTTCTCCAGACTTCTGCAGACTTCTGCAGACTTCTCCAGACTTCTCCAGACTTCTGCAGACTTCTGCAGACTTTTTCAGACCTCTTCATACTTCTCCAGACTTCTACAGACTTCTGCAGACTTCTTCAGACTTTTTCAGACATGTTCAGACTTCTTAGGACCTTTTCAAATTTCTACAGACTTCTGCATACTTCTTCAAACTTCTTTAGACTTCCGCAGACTTCTACAGACTTCTCCAGACGTCTACAGACTTCTGCAGACTTCTCCAGACTTCTTCAGACTTCTTCAAACTTCTACAGACGTCTGCAGACTTCTTCAGACTTCGTCAGATTCTTCAAACTTCTTCAGACTTCTGCAGACTTCTTCAAACTTCTCCAGACTTCTGCAGACTTCTTCAGTCTTCTACAGACTTCTTCAAACTTCTTCAGACTTCTCAAGACTTCTGCAGACATCTGCAGTCTTCTTCATACTTTCTCAGACTTCTTCATGCATCTTCAGACATCTACAGACTTCTGCAGACTTCATCAGACTGCTACAGACTTCTGCAGACTTCTGCAGGCTTCTTCAGGCTTCTTCATACTTCTCCAGACTTCTTCAAACTTCTCCAGACTTCTGCAGACTTCTTCAAACTTCGCCAGACTTCTGCAGACTTCTGCAGACTTCTTCAGACCTCTTCATACTTCTCCAGACTTCTACAGACTTCAGCAGACTTCTTCAGACTTTTTCAGACATGTTCAGACTTCTTCGGACCTTTTCAAATTTCTACAGACTTCTGCATGCTTCTTCAAACTTCTTTAGACTTCCGCAGACTTCTACAGACTTCTCCAGACGTCTGCAGACTTTTGCAGACTTCTCCAGACTTCTCCAGACTTCTTCAAACTTCTCCAGACTTCTGCATACAACTTCAAACTTCTTCAATCTTCCGCAGACTTCTCCAGACTTCTGCGGACTTCGTCAAACTTTTCCAGACTTCCGCAGATTTCTTCAAACTTCTTCAAACTTCTTCAGACTTCCGCGGACTTCTGCAGACTTCTTCAGACTTCTTCAAACTTCTCCAGACTTCTATAGACTTCTTCAGTCTTTTGCAGACTTCTTCAAACTTCTGCAGACTTCTTCAAACTTCTCCAGCCTTCTCCAGACTTCTTCAGACTTCTTCAGACTTCTGTAGACTTCTTCAAACTTCTTCAGACTGTCGCAGACTTCTCCAGACTTCTTCAGACTTTTTAAAACTTCTACAGACTTCTGCAGACTTCGTCAAACTTCTTCGGACTTCCGCAGACTTCTCCAGACTTCTCCTGACTTCTTCAAACTTCTACATGCGTCTGCAGACTTCTTCAGACTTATTCAGATTCTTCAAACTTCTTCAGACTTATGCAGACTTCTTCAGTCTTCTGCAGACTTCTTCAAACTTCTTCAGACTTCTTTAGACTTCTCCAGACTTCTTCAGGCTCTTCAAGACGTCTTCAGACTTCTTCAGACTTCTTCAGATTCTTCAAACTTCGGCAGGCTTCTTCAAACTTCTCCAGATTTCTGCACACCTCTTCAGATTTCTGCAGACCTCTCCAGACTTTTTCAGACTTCTTCAGAATTCATTAGACCTCTCCAGACTTCTGCAGACTTCTGCAGACTTCTCCAGACTTCTCCAGACTCCTTCAGACTTCGTCTCCAGACTTCTTCAGACTTTTTCAAACTTATTCAGACTTCTGCAGACTTCTTCAAACTTCTCCAGACTTCTACAGACTTCCGCAGACTTCTCCAGACTTCTCCACACTTCTGCAGACTTCTTCAAACCTCTTCAGACTTCTTCATACTGCTGCAGACTTCTTCAGACTTCTGCAGACTTCTCCAGAATTCTTCAGACTTCTCATGACTTCCGCTGACTTCTCCAGACTTCTCCAGACTCCCGCAGACTTCTTCAAACTTCTCCAGACTTCTGCATACTTCTTCAGACTTCTTCAGACTTCTTCAAACTTCTACAGACGTCTGCAGACTTCTTCAGACTTCTTCAGATTCTTCAAACTTCTTCAAACTTCTTCAGACTTCTTTAGACTTCTCCAGACTTCTTCAGACTTCTCAAGACTTCTGCAGACTTCTTCAGTCTTCTGCAGAATTCTTCAAACCTCTTCAGACTTCTTCAAACTTCTCCAGCCTTCTTCAGACTTCTTCAAACATCTTCAGATTTCCGATGACTTCTCCAGACTTCTCCAGACTCCCGCAGACTTCTTCCAACTTCCCCAGACTTCTGCAGACTTCTCCAGACTTCTTCAGACTTCTTCAGACTTCGTCAGATTCTTCAAACTTCTTCAGATTCTTCAAACTTCTTCAGACTTCTGCAGACTTCTTCAGTCTTCTGCAGACTTCTTCAGACTTCTTCAGACTTCTTTAGACTTCTCCAGACTTCTTCAGACTTCTCAAGACCTCTGCAGACTTCTTCAGTCCTCTGCAGACTTCTTCAACTTCTTGAGACTTCTTCAAACTTCTCCGGCCTTCTGCAGACTTCTTCAAACTTCTCCAGACTTCTGCAGACTTCTTCAAACTTCTTCAGACTTCTTCAAACTTCTCCAGCCTTCTGCAGACTTCCTCAAACATCTTCAGACTTCCGCTGACTTCGCCAGACTTCTTCAGACTTCTCAAGACCTCTGCAGACTTCTTCAGTCCTCTGCAGACTTCTTCAAACTTCTTGAGACTTCTTCAAACTTCTGCGGCCTTCTGCAGACTTCTTCAAACTTCTCCAGACTTCTGCAGACTTCTTCAAACTTCTTCAGACTTCTTTAAACTTTGGCAAACTTCTTCAGACTCCTTCAAACTTCGGCAGACTTCTTCAAACTTCTCCAGATTTCTGCACACTTCTTCAGATTTCTGCAGACTTCTCCAGACTTTTTCAGACTTCTTCAGAATTCATCAGACCTCTCCAGTCTTCTGCAGACTTCTCCAGACTTCTCCAGACTTCTCCAGACTTCTTCAGACTTCTTCTCCAGACTTCTTCAGACTTTTTCAAACTTATTCAGACTTCTGCAGACTTCTTCAAACTTCTCCAGACTTCTACAGACTTCCGCAGACTTCTCCAGACTTCTCCACACTTCTGCAGACTTCTTCAAACCTCTTCAGACTTCTTCATACTGCTGCAGATTTCTTCAGACTTCTGCAGACTTCTCCAGAATTCTTCAGAATTCTCATGACTTCCGCTGACTTCTCCAGACTTCTCCAGACTCCCGCAGACTTCTTCAAACTTCTCCAGACTTCTGCAGACTTCTTCAGACTTCTTCAGACTTCTTCAAACTTCTACAGACGTCTGCAGACTTCTTCAGACTTCTTCAGATTCTTCAAACTTCTTCAAACTTCTTCAGACTTCTTTAGACTTCTCCAGACTTCTTCAGACTTCTCAAGACTTCTGCAGACTTCTTCAGTCTTCTGCAGAATTCTTCAAACCTCTTCAGACTTCTTCAAACTTCTCCAGCCTTCTTCAGACTTCTTCAAACATCTTCAGACTTCCGCTGACTTCTCCAGACTTCTCCAGACTCCCGTAGACTTCTTCAAACTTCTCCAGACTTCTGAAGACTTCTCCAGACTTCTTCAGACTTCTTCAGACTTCTTCAGATTCTTCAAACTTCTTCAGACTTCTGCAGACTTCTTCAGTCTTCTGCAGACTTCTTCAAACTTCTTCAGACTTCTTTAGACTTCTCCAGACTTC
This sequence comes from Melanotus villosus, assembly GCA_963082815.1. Classification (NCBI taxonomy): domain Eukaryota; kingdom Metazoa; phylum Arthropoda; class Insecta; order Coleoptera; family Elateridae; genus Melanotus; species Melanotus villosus. The sequence goes on from OY720423.1 coordinate 56,350,995, forward strand.
TTCAGACTTCTCAAGACCTCTGCAGACTTCTTCAGTCCTCTGCAGACTTCTTCAAACTTCTTGAGACTTCTTCAAACTTCTCCGGCCTTCTGCAGACTTCTTCAAACTTCTCCAGACTTCTGCAAACTTCTTCAAACTTCTTCAGACTTCTTCAAACTTCTCCAGCCTTCTGCAGACTTCCTCAAACATCTTCAGACTTCCGCTGACTTCTCCAGACTTCTTCAGACTTCTCAAGACCTCTGCAGACTTCTTCAGTCCTCTGCAGACTTCTTCAAACTTCTTGAGACTTCTTCAAACTTCTGCGGCCTTCTGCAGACTTCTTCAAACTTCTCCAGACTTCTGCAGACTTCTTCAAACTTCTTCAGACTTCTTCAAACTTCTCCAGACTTCTGCAGACTTCTCCAGCCTTCTGCAGACTTCTTCAAACTTCTTCAGACTTCCGCGGACTTCTTAAAACTTCTTCAGACTTCTGCAGACTTCTCCAGACTTCTTCAGATTTCTTTAGACTTCTACAGACTTCTTCAGTCTTCTGCAGACCTCTTCAAACTTCTTCAGACTTCTTTAGACTTGTTCAGACTTCTTCAAACTTCTCCAGACTTCTGCAGACTTCTTCAGTCTTCTGCAGACTTCTTCAAACTTCTTCAGACTTCTTTAGACTTCTCCAGTAATCTTCAGACTTCTCCAGACTTCTTCAGACTTCTTCAAACTTCTACAGACGTCTGCAGACTTCTTCAGTCTTCCTCAGATTCTTCAAACTTCTTCGGACTTCTGCAGACTTCTTCAGTCTTCTGCAGACTTCTTCAAACTTCTTCAGACTTCTTTAGACTTCTCCAGCCTTCTGCAGACTTCTTCAAACTTCTTCAGACTTCCGCGGACTTCTCCAGACTTCTTCAGACTTCTTCAAACTTCTCCAGACTTCTGCAGACTTCATCAGTCTTCTGCAGACTTCTTCAGACTTCTTCAAACTTCGCCAGCCTTCTGCAGACTTCTTCAAACATCTTCAGACTTCCGCTGACTTCTCCATACTTCTCCAGACTCCCTCAGACTTCTTCCAACTTCTCCAGACTTCTGCAGACTTCTCCAGACTTCTTCAGACTTCTTTAGACCTCTTCAGACTTCTTCAAACTTCTCCAGCCTTCTGCAGACTTCTTCAAACTTCTTCAGACTTCCGCGGACTTCTCCAGACTTCTTCAGACTTCTTCAAACTTCTCCAGAATTCTGCAGACTTCTTCAGCCTTCTGCAGACTTCTTCAGACTTCTTCAAACTTCTCCAGCCTTCTGCAGACTTCTTCAAACATCTTCAGACTTCCGCTGACTTCTCCAGACTTCTCCAGACTCCCGCAGATTTCTTCAAACTTCTTCAGACTTCCGCAGACTTCTCCAGACTTCTCTAGACTTCTGCAGACTTATTCAGACTTCTACAGTTTTCTCCAGACTTCTTCAGATTTCTCCAGATATCTGCAGACTACTTCAGGCTTCTGCAGACTTCTACAGACTTCTGCAGACTTCATCAGACTTCTGCAGAATTCTCAAGACTTCTTCAGATTTCTTTAGACTTCTGCAGATTTCTTCAGTCTTCTGCAGACCTCTTCAAACTTCTTCAGACTTCTTTAGACCCCTGCAGACTTGTTCAAACTTTTCCAGACTTCTGCAGACTTCTTCAGTCTTCTGCAGACTTCTTCAAACTTCTTCAGAGTTCTTTAGACTTCTCCAGACTTCTTCAGACTTCTCAAGACTTCCGCAGACTTCTTCAAACTTCTCCAGCCTTCTGCAGACTTCTCCAGACTTCTTCAGACTTCTTTAAACTTTGGCAGACTTCTTCAGACTCCTTCAAACTTCGGCAGACTTCTTCAAACTTCTCCAGATTTCTGCACACTTCTTCAGATTTCTGCAGACTTCTCCAGACTTTTTCAGACTTCTTCAGAATTCATCAGACCTCTCCAGTCTTCTGCAGACTTCTCCAGACTTCTCCAGACTTCTCCAGACTTCTTCAGACTTCTTCTCCAGACTTCTTCAGACTTTTTCAAACTTATTCAGACTTCTGCAGACTTCTTCAAACTTCTCCAGACTTCTACAGACTTCCGCAGACTTCTCCAGACTTCTCCACACTTCTGCAGACTTCTTCAAACCTCTTCAGACTTCTTCATACTTCTGCAGACTTCTTCAGACTTCTGCAGACTTCTCCAGAATTCTTCAGACTTCTCATGACTTCCGCTGACTTCTCCAGACTTCTCCAGACTCCCGCAGACTTCTTCAAACTTCTCCAGACTTCTGAAGACTTCTCCAGACTTCTTCAGACTTCTTCAGACTTCTTCAGATTCTTCAAACTTCTTCAGACTTCTGCAGACTTCTTCAGTCTTCTGCAGACTTCTTCAAACTTCTTCAGACTTCTTTAGACTTCTCCAGACTTCTTCAGACTTCTCAAGACCTCTGCAGACTTCTTCAGTCCTCTGCAGACTTCTTCAAACTTCTTGAGACTTCTTCAAACTTCTCCGGCCTTCTGCAGACTTCTTCAAACTTCTCCAGACTTCTGCAGACTTCTTCAAACTTCTTCAGACTTCTTCAAACTTCTCCAGCCTTCTGCAGACTTCCTCAAACATCTTCAGACTTCCGCTGACTTCTCCAGACTTCTTCAGACTTCTCAAGACCTCTGCAGACTTCTTCAGTCCTCTGCAGACTTCTTCAAACTTCTTGAGACTTCTTCAAACTTCTGCGGCCTTCTGAAGACTTCTTCAAACTTCTCCAGACTTCTGCAGACTTCTTCAAACTTCTTCAGACTTCTTAAAACTTCTCCAGACTTCTGCAGACTTCTCCAGCCTTCTGCAGACTTCTTCAAACTTCTTCAGACTTCCGCGGACTTCGTCAAACTTCTTCAGACTTCGGCAGACTTCTTCAAACTTCTCCAGACTTCTGCAGACTTCTTCAAACTTCTTCAGACTTCTTCAAACTTCTCCAGACTTCTGCAGACTTCTTCAGTCTTCTGCAGACTTCTTCAGACTTCTTCAAACTTCTCCAGCCTTCTGCAGACTTCTTCAAACATCTTGAGACTTCCGCTGACTTCTCCAGACTTCTCCAGACTCCCGCAGATTTCTTCAAACTTCTTCAGACTTCCGCAGACTTCTTCAAACTTCTTCAGACTTCTTTAGACTTCTCCAGTAATCTTCAGACTTCTCCAGACTTCTTCAGACTTCTTCAAACTTCTACAGACGTCTGCAGACTTCTTCAGACTTCCTCAGATTCTTCAAACTTCTTCGGACTTCTGCAGACTTCTTCAGTCTTCTGCAGACTTCTTCAAACTTCTTCAGACTTCTTTAGACTTCTCCAGCCTTCTGCAGACTTCTTCAAACTTCTTCAGACTTCCGCGGACTTCTCCAGACTTCTTCAGACTTCTTCAAACTTCTCCAGACTTCTGCAGACTTCTTCAGTCTTCTGCAGACTTCTTCAGACTTCTTCAAACTTCGCCAGCCTTCTGCAGACTTCTTCAAACATCTTCAGACTTCCGCTGACTTCTCCAGACTTCTCCAGACTCCCTCAGACTTCTTCAAACTTCTCCAGACCTCTGCAGACTTCTCCAGACTTCTTCAGACTTCTTTAGACCTCTTCAGACTTCTTCAAACTTCTCCAGCCTTCTGCAGACTTCTTCAAACTTCTTCAGACTTCCGCGGACTTCTCCAGACTTCTTCAGACTTCTTCAAACTTCTCCAGACTTCTGCAGACTTCTTCAGTCTTCTGCAGACTTCTTCAGGCTTCTTCCAACTTCTCCAGCCTTCTGCAGACTTCTTCAAACATCTTAAGACTTCCGCTGACTTCTCCAGACTTCTCCAGACTCCCGCAGATTTCTTCAAACTTCTTCAGACTTCCGCAGACTTCTCCAGACTTCTCTAGACTTCTGCAGACTTATTCAGACTTCTACAGTCTTCTCCAGACTTCTTCAGACTTCTCCAGATATCTGCAGACTACTTCAGGCTTCTGCAGACTTCTACAGACTTCTGCAGACTTCATCAGACTTCTGCAGAATTCTCAAGACTTCTTCAGATTTCTTTAGACTTCTGCAGATTTCTTCAGTCCTCTGCAGACCTCTTCAAACTTCTTCAGACTTCTTTAGACCCCTGCAGACTTCTTCAAACTTTTCCAGACTTCTGCAGACTTCTTCAGTCTTCTGCAGACTTCTTCAAACTTCTTCAGAGTTCTTTAGACTTCTCCAGACTTCTTCAGACTTCTCAAGACTTCCGCAGACTTCTTCAAACTTCTCCAGCCTTCTGCAGACTTCTCCAGACTTCTTCAGACTTCTTTAAACTTTGGCAGACTTCTTCAGACTCCTTCAAACTTCGGCAGACTTCTTCAAACTTCTCCAGATTTCTGCACACTTCTTCAGATTTCTGCAGACTTCTCCAGACTTTTTCAGACTTCTTCAGAATTCATCAGACCTCTCCAGTCTTCTGCAGACTTCTCCAGACTTCTCCAGACTTCTCCAGACTTCTTCAGACTTCTTCTCCAGACTTCTTCAGACTTTTTCAAACTTATTCAGACTTCTGCAGACTTCTTCAAACTTCTCCAGACTTCTACAAACTTCCGCAGACTTCTCCAGACTTCTCCACACTTCTGCAGACTTCTTCAAACCTCTTCAGACTTCTTCATACTGCTGCAGACTTCTTCAGACTTCTGCAGACTTCTCCAGAATTCTTCAGACTTCTCATGACTTCCGCTGACTTCTCCAGACTTCTCCAGACTCCCGCAGACTTCTTCAAACTTCTCCAGACTTCTGCATACTTCACCAGACTTCTTCAGACTTCTTCAAACTTCTACAGACGTCTGCAGACTTCTTCAGACTTCTTCAGATTCTTCAAACTTCTTCAAACTTCTTCAGACTTCTTTAGACTTCTCCAGACTTCTTCAGACTTCGCAAGACTTCTGCAGACTTCTTCAGTCTTCTGCAGAATTCTTCAAACCTCTTCAGACTTCTTCAAACTTCTCCAGCCTTCTTCAGACTTCTTCAAACATCTTCAGACTTCCGCTGACTTCTCCAGACTTCTCCAGACTCCCGCAGACTTCTTCCAACTTCCCCTGACTTCTGCAGACTTCTGCAGACTTCTTCAGACTTCTTCAGACTTCTTCAGATTCTTCAAACTTCTTCAGATTCTTCAAACTTCTTCAGACTTCTGCAGACTTCTTCAGTCTTCTGCAGACTTCTTCAAACTTCTTCAGACTTCTTTAGACTTCTCCAGACATCTTCAGACTTCTCAAGACCTCTGCAGACTTCTTCAGTCCTCTGCAGACTTCTTCAACTTCTTGAGACTTCTTCAAACTTCTCCGGCCTTCTGCAGACTTCTTCAAACTTCTCCAGACTTCAGCAGACTTCTTCAAACTTCTTCAGACTTCTTCAAACTTCTCCAGCCTTCTGCAGACTTCCTCAAACATCTTCAGACTTCCGCTGACTTCTCCAGACTTCTTCAGACTTCTCAAGACCTCTGCAGACTTCTTCAGTCCTCTGCAGACTTCTTCAAACTTCTTGAGACTTCTTCAAACTTCTGCGGCCTTCTGCAGACTTCTTCAAACTTCTCCAGACTTCTGCAGACTTCTTCAAACTTCTTCAGACTTCTTCAAACTTCTCCAGACTTCTGCAGACTTCTCCAGCCTTCTGCAGACTTCTTCAAACTTCTTCAGACTTCCGCGGACTTCGTTAAACTTCTTCAGACTTCTGCAGACTTCTTCAAACTTCTCCAGACTTCTGCAGACTTCTTCAAACTTCTTCAGACTTCTTCAAACTTCTCCAGACTTCTGCAGACTTCTTCAGTCTTCTGCAGACTTCTTCAGACTTCTTCAAACTTCTCCAGCCTTCTGCAGACTTCTTCAAACATCTTGAGACTTCCGCTGACTTCTCCAGACTTCTCCAGACTCCCGCAGATTTCTTCAAACTTCTTCAGACTTCCGCAGACTTCTCCAGACTTCTCTAGAATTCTGCAGACTTATTCAGACTTCTACAGTCTTCTCCAGACTTCTTCAGACTTCTCCAGATATCTGCAGACTACTTCAGGTTTCTGAAGACTTCTGCAGACTTCTTCATACTTTCTCAGACATCTTCATGCTTCTCCAGACTTCTACAGACTTCTGCAGACTTCATCAGACTTCTGCAAGCTTCTCAAGACTTCTTCAGATTTCTTTAGACTTCTGCAGATTTCTTCAGTCTTCTGCAGACCTCTTCAAACTTCTTCAGAATTCTTTAGACTTCTGCAGACTTTTTCAAACTTCTCCAGACTTCTGCAGACTTCTTCAGTCTTCTGCAGACTTCTTCAAACTTCTTCAGAGTTCTTTAGACTTCTCCAGACTTCTTCAGACTTCTCAAGACTTCCGCAGACTTCTTCAAACTTCTCCAGCCTTCTGCAGACTTCTGCAGACTTCTTCAAACTTCTCCAGACTTCTGCAGACTTCTTCAGTCTTCTGCAGACTTCTTCAAACATCTTCAGAGTTCTTTAGACTTCTCCAGACTTCTTCAGACTTCTCAAGACTTCTGCAGACTTCTTCAAACTTCTCCAGACTTCTGCGGACTTCTTCAGTCTTCTGCAGACTTCTTCAAACTTCTTCAGAGTTCTTTAGACTTCTCCAGACTTCTTCAAACTTCTCCAGACTTCTGCAGACTTCTTCAGTCTTCTGCAGACTTCTTCAAACTTCTTCAGAGTTCTTCAAACTTCTCCAGACTTCTGCAGACTTCTTCAGTCTTCTGCAGACTTCTTCAAACTTCTTCAGAGTTCTTTAGACTTCTCCAGACTTCTTCAGACTTCTCAAGACTTCTGCAGACTTCTTCAAACTTCTCCAGACTTCTGCGGACTTCTTCAGTCTTCTGCAGACTTCTTCAAACTTCTTCAGAGTTCTTTAGACTTCTCCAGACTTCTTCAAACTTCTCCAGACTTCTGCAGACTTCTTCAGTCTTCTGCAGACTTCTTCAAACTTCTTCAGAGTTCTTCAAACTTCTCCAGACTTCTGCAGACTTCTTCAGTCTTCTGCAGACTTCTTCAAACTTCTTCAGAGTTCTTTAGACTTCTCCAGACTTCTTCAGACTTCTCAAGACTTCTGCAGACTTCTTCAAACTTCTTCAGACTTCTTCAAACTTCTCCAGACTTCTCCAGACTTCTTCAGTCTTCTGCAGACTTCTTCAGACTTCTTCAAACTTCTCCAGCCTTCTGCAGACTTCTTCAAACATCTTGAGACTTCCGCTGACTTCTCCAGACTTCTCCAGACTCCCGCAGATTTCTTCAAACTTCTTCAGACTTCCGCAGACTTCTCCAGACTTCTCTAGAATTCTGCAGACTTATTCAGACTTCTACAGTCTTCTCCAGACTTCTTCAGACTTCTCCAGATATCTGCAGACTACTTCAGGTTTCTGAAGACTTCTGCAGACTTCTTCATACTTTCTCAGACATCTTCATGCTTCTCCAGACTTCTACAGACTTCTGCAGACTTCATCAGACTTCTGCAGGCTTCTCAAGACTTCTTCAGATTTCTTTAGACTTCTGCAGATTTCTTCAGTCTTCTGCAGACCTCTTCAAACTTCTTCAGAATTCTTTAGACTTCTGCAGACTTTTTCAAACTTCTCCAGACTTCTGCAGACTTCTTCAGTCTTCTGCAGACTTCTTCAAACTTCTTCAGAGTTCTTTAGACTTCTCCAGACTTCTTCAGACTTCTCAAGACTTCCGCAGACTTCTTCAAACTTCTCCAGCCTTCTGCAGACTTCTGCAGACTTCTTCAAACTTCTCCAGACTTCTGCAGACTTCTTCAGTCTTCTGCAGACTTCTTCAAACTTCTTCAGAGTTCTTTAGACTTCTCCAGACTTCTTCAGACTTCTCAAGACTTCTGCAGACTTCTTCAAACTTCTCCAGACTTCTGCGGACTTCTTCAGTCTTCTGCAGACTTCTTCAAACTTCTTCAGAGTTCTTTAGACTTCTCCAGACTTCTTCAAACTTCTCCAGACTTCTGCAGACTTCTTCAGTCTTCTGCAGACTTCTTCAAACTTCTTCAGAGTTCTTCAAACTTCTCCAGACTTCTGCAGACTTCTTCAGTCTTCTGCAGACTTCTTCAAACTTCTTCAGAGTTCTTTAGACTTCTCCAGACTTCTTCAGACTTCTCAAGACTTCCGCAGACTTCTTCAGACTTCTCAAGATTTCCGCAGACTTCTTCAAACTTCTCCAGCCGTCTTCAGACTTCTCAAGACCTCTGCAGACTTCTTCAGTCCTCTGCAGACTTCTTCAAACTTCTTGAGACTTCTTCAAACTTCTCCGGCCTTCTGCAGACTTCTTCAAACTTCTCCAGACTTCTGCAGACTTCTTCAAACTTCTTCAGACTTCTTCAAACTTCTCCAGACTTCTGCAGACTTCTCCAGCCTTCTGCAGACTTCTTCAAACTTCTTCAGACTTCCGCGGACTTCTCCAGACTTCTTCAGACTTCTTCAAACTTCTCCAGACTTCTGCAGACTTCTTCAGTCTTCTGAAGACTTCTTCCAACTTCTTCAGACTTCTTCAAACTTCTCCAGCCTTCTCCAGACTTCTTCAGACTTCTTCAAACTTCTGCAGACTTCTCCAGACTTCTTCAAACTTCTTCAGACTTCTGTAGACTTCTTCAAACTTCTTCAGACTGTCGCAGACTTCTCCAGACTTCTTCAGACTTTTTAAAACTTCTACAGGCTTCTGCAGACTTCGTCAAACTTCTTCGGACTTCCGCAGACTTCTCCTGACTTCTTCAAACGTCTACAGACGTCTGCAGACTTCTTCAGACTTATTCAAATTCTTCAAACTTCTTCAGACTTCTGCAGACTCCTTCAGTCTTCTGCAGACTTCTTCAAACTTCTTCAGACTTCTTTAGACTTCTCCAGACTTCTTCAGACTCTTCAAGATGTCTTCAGACTTCTTCAGACTTCTTCAGATTCTTAAAACTTCTTCAGACTTCTGCAGACTTCTTCAGTCTTCTGCAGACGTCTTCAAACTTCTACAGACGTCTGCAGACTTCTCCAGACTTCTTCAAACTTCTACAGGCGTCTGCAGACTTCTTCAGACTTCGTCAGATTCTTCAAACTTCTTCAGACTTCTTCAGACTTCTTTAGACTTCTGCAGACTTCTGCAGACTTCTCCAGACTTCTCCAGACTTCTGCAGACTTCTGCAGACTTCTGCAGGCTTCTTCAGGCTTCTTCATACTTCTCCAGACTTCTTCAAACTTCTCCAGACTTCTGCAGACTTCATCAGTCTTCTGCAGACTTCTTCAGACTTCTTCAAACTTCGCCAGCCTTCTGCAGACTTCTTCAAACATCTTCAGACTTCCGCTGACTTCTCCATACTTCTCCAGACTCCCTCAGACTTCTTCCAACTTCTCCAGACTTCTGCAGACTTCTCCAGACTTCTTCAGACTTCTTTAGACCTCTTCAGACTTCTTCAAACTTCTCCAGCCTTCTGCAGACTTCTTCAAACTTCTTCAGACTTCCGCGGACTTCTCCAGACTTCTTCAGACTTCTTCAAACTTCTCCAGAATTCTGCAGACTTCTTCAAACTTCGCCAGACTTCTGCAGACTTCTGCAGACTTCTTCAGACCTCTTCATACTTCTCCAGACTTCTACAGACTTCAGCAGACTTCTTCAGACTTTTTCAGACATGTTCAGACTTCTTCGGACCTTTTCAAATTTCTACAGACTTCTGCATGCTTCTTCAAACTTCTTTAGACTTCCGCAGACTTCTACAGACTTCTCCAGACGTCTGCAGACTTTTGCAGACTTCTCCAGACTTCTCCAGACTTCTTCAAACTTCTCCAGACTTCTGCATACAACTTCAAACTTCTTCAATCTTCCGCAGACTTCTCCAGACTTCTGCGGACTTCGTCAAACTTTTCCAGACTTCCGCAGATTTCTTCAAACTTCTTCAAACTTCTTCAGACTTCCGCGGACTTCTGCAGACTTCTTCAGACTTCTTCAAACTTCTCCAGACTTCTATAGACTTCTTCAGTCTTTTGCAGACTTCTTCAAACTTCTGCAGACTTCTTCAAACTTCTCCAGCCTTCTCCAGACTTCTTCAGACTTCTTCAGACTTCTGTAGACTTCTTCAAACTTCTTCAGACTGTCGCAGACTTCTCCAGACTTCTTCAGACTTTTTAAAACTTCTACAGACTTCTGCAGACTTCGTCAAACTTCTTCGGACTTCCGCAGACTTCTCCAGACTTCTCCTGACTTCTTCAAACTTCTACATGCGTCTGCAGACTTCTTCAGACTTATTCAGATTCTTCAAACTTCTTCAGACTTATGCAGACTTCTTCAGTCTTCTGCAGACTTCTTCAAACTTCTTCAGACTTCTTTAGACTTCTCCAGACTTCTTCAGGCTCTTCAAGACGTCTTCAGACTTCTTCAGACTTCTTCAGATTCTTCAAACTTCGGCAGGCTTCTTCAAACTTCTCCAGATTTCTGCACACCTCTTCAGATTTCTGCAGACCTCTCCAGACTTTTTCAGACTTCTTCAGAATTCATTAGACCTCTCCAGACTTCTGCAGACTTCTGCAGACTTCTCCAGACTTCTCCAGACTCCTTCAGACTTCGTCTCCAGACTTCTTCAGACTTTTTCAAACTTATTCAGACTTCTGCAGACTTCTTCAAACTTCTCCAGACTTCTACAGACTTCCGCAGACTTCTCCAGACTTCTCCACACTTCTGCAGACTTCTTCAAACCTCTTCAGACTTCTTCATACTGCTGCAGACTTCTTCAGACTTCTGCAGACTTCTCCAGAATTCTTCAGACTTCTCATGACTTCCGCTGACTTCTCCAGACTTCTCCAGACTCCCGCAGACTTCTTCAAACTTCTCCAGACTTCTGCATACTTCTTCAGACTTCTTCAGACTTCTTCAAACTTCTACAGACGTCTGCAGACTTCTTCAGACTTCTTCAGATTCTTCAAACTTCTTCAAACTTCTTCAGACTTCTTTAGACTTCTCCAGACTTCTTCAGACTTCTCAAGACTTCTGCAGACTTCTTCAGTCTTCTGCAGAATTCTTCAAACCTCTTCAGACTTCTTCAAACTTCTCCAGCCTTCTTCAGACTTCTTCAAACATCTTCAGATTTCCGCTGACTTCTCCAGACTTCTCCAGACTCCCGCAGACTTCTTCCAACTTCCCCAGACTTCTGCAGACTTCTCCAGACTTCTTCAGACTTCGTCAGATTCTTCAAACTTCTTCAGATTCTTCAAACTTCTTCAGACTTCTGCAGACTTCTTCAGTCTTCTGCAGACTTCTTCAGACTTCTTCAGACTTCTTTAGACTTCTCCAGACTTCTTCAGACTTCTCAAGACCTCTGCAGACTTCTTCAGTCCTCTGCAGACTTCTTCAACTTCTTGAGACTTCTTCAAACTTCTCCGGCCTTCTGCAGACTTCTTCAAACTTCTCCAGACTTCTGCAGACTTCTTCAAACTTCTTCAGACTTCTTCAAACTTCTCCAGCCTTCTGCAGACTTCCTCAAACATCTTCAGACTTCCGCTGACTTCTCCAGACTTCTTCAGACTTCTCAAGACCTCTGCAGACTTCTTCAGTCCTCTGCAGACTTCTTCAAACTTCTTGAGACTTCTTCAAACTTCTGCGGCCTTCTGCAGACTTCTTCAAACTTCTCCAGACTTCTGCAGACTTCTTCAAACTTCTTCAGACTTCTTTAAACTTTGGCAAACTTCTTCAGACTCCTTCAAACTTCGGCAGACTTCTTCAAACTTCTCCAGATTTCTGCACACTTCTTCAGATTTCTGCAGACTTCTCCAGACTTTTTCAGACTTCTTCAGAATTCATCAGACCTCTCCAGTCTTCTGCAGACTTCTCCAGACTTCTCCAGACTTCTCCAGACTTCTTCAGACTTCTTCTCCAGACTTCTTCAGACTTTTTCAAACTTATTCAGACTTCTGCAGACTTCTTCAAACTTCTCCAGACTTCTACAGACTTCCGCAGACTTCTCCAGACTTCTCCACACTTCTGCAGACTTCTTCAAACCTCTTCAGACTTCTTCATACTGCTGCAGATTTCTTCAGACTTCTGCAGACTTCTCCAGAATTCTTCAGAATTCTCATGACTTCCGCTGACTTCTCCAGACTTCTCCAGACTCCCGCAGACTTCTTCAAACTTCTCCAGACTTCTGCAGACTTCTTCAGACTTCTTCAGACTTCTTCAAACTTCTACAGACGTCTGCAGACTTCTCCAGACTTCTTCAGATTCTTCAAACTTCTTCAAACTTCTTCAGACTTCTTTAGACTTCTCCAGACTTCTTCAGACTTCTCAAGACTTCTGCAGACTTCTTCAGTCTTCTGCAGAATTCTTCAAACCTCTTCAGACTTCTTCAAACTTCTCCAGCCTTCTTCAGACTTCTTCAAACATCTTCAGACTTCCGCTGACTTCTCCAGACTTCTCCAGACTCCCGCAGACTTCTTCAAACTTCTCCAGATTCTTCAAACTTCTTCAGACTTCTGCAGACTTCTTCAGTCTTCTGCAGACTTCTTCAAACTTCTTCAGACTTCTTTAGACTTCTCCAGACTTCTTCAGACTTCTCAAGACCTCTGCAGACTTCTTCAGTCCTCTGCAGACTTCTTCAAACTTCTTGAGACTTCTTCAAACTTCTCCGGCCTTCTGCAGACTTCTTCAAACTTCTCCAGACTTCTGCAAACTTCTTCAAACTTCTTCAGACTTCTTTAGACTTCTCCAGACTTCTTCAGACTTCTCAAGACTTCTGCAGACTTCTTCAGTCTTCTGCAGAATTCTTCAAACCTCTTCAGACTTCTTCAAACTTCTCCAGCCTTCTTCAGACTTCTTCAAACATCTTCAGACTTCCGCTGACTTCTCCAGACTTCTCCAGACTTCTTCAGACTTCTTCAGACTTCTTCAGATTCTTCAAACTTCTTCAGACTTCTGCAGACTTCTTCAGTCTTCTGCAGACTTCTTCAAACTTCTTCAGACTTCTTTAGACTTCTCCAGACTTCTTCAGACTTCTCAAGACCTCTGCAGACTTCTTCAGTCCTCTGCAGACTTCTTCAAACTTCTTGAGACTTCTTCAAACTTCTCCGGCCTTCTGCAGACTTCTTCAAACTTCTCCAGACTTCTGCAAACTTCTTCAAACTTCTTCAGACTTCTTCAAACTTCTCCAGCCTTCTGCAGACTTCCTCAAACATCTTCAGACTTCCGCTGACTTCTCCAGACTTCTTCAGACTTCTCAAGACCTCTGCAGACTTCTTCAGTCCTCTGCAGACTTCTTCAAACTTCTTGAGACTTCTTCAAACTTCTGCGGCCTTCTGCAGACTTCTTCAAACTTCTCCAGACTTCTGCAGACTTCTTCAAACTTCTTCAGACTTCTTCAAACTTCTCCAGACTTCTGCAGACTTCTCCAGCCTTCTGCAGACTTCTTCAAACTTCTTCAGACTTCCGCGGACTTCTTAAAACTTCTTCAGACTTCTGCAGACTTCTCCAGACTTCTTCAGATTTCTTTAGACTTCTACAGACTTCTTCAGTCTTCTGCAGACCTCTTCAAACTTCTTCAGACTTCTTTAGACTTGTTCAGACTTCTTCAAACTTCTCCAGACTTCTGCAGACTTCTTCAGTCTTCTGCAGACTTCTTCAAACTTCTTCAGACTTCTTTAGACTTCTCCAGTAATCTTCAGACTTCTCCAGACTTCTTCAGACTTCTTCAAACTTCTACAGACGTCTGCAGACTTCTTCAGTCTTCCTCAGATTCTTCAAACTTCTTCGGACTTCTGCAGACTTCTTCAGTCTTCTGCAGACTTCTTCAAACTTCTTCAGACTTCTTTAGACTTCTCCAGCCTTCTGCAGACTTCTTCAAACTTCTTCAGACTTCCGCGGACTTCTCCAGACTTCTTCAGACTTCTTCAAACTTCTCCAGACTTCTGCAGACTTCATCAGTCTTCTGCAGACTTCTTCAGACCTCTTCAAACTTCGCCAGCCTTCTGCAGACTTCTTCAAACATCTTCAGACTTCCGCTGACTTCTCCATACTTCTCCAGACTCCCTCAGACTTCTTCCAACTTCTCCAGACTTCTGCAGACTTCTCCAGACTTCTTCAGACTTCTTTAGACCTCTTCAGACTTCTTCAAACTTCTCCAGCCTTCTGCAGACTTCTTCAAACTTCTTCAGACTTCCGCGGACTTCTCCAGACTTCTTCAGACTTCTTCAAACTTCTCCAGAATTCTGCAGACTTCTTCAGCCTTCTGCAGACTTCTTCAGACTTCTTCAAACTTCTCCAGCCTTCTGCAGACTTCTTCAAACATCTTCAGACTTCCGCTGACTTCTCCAGACTTCTCCAGACTCCCGCAGATTTCTTCAAACTTCTTCAGACTTCCGCAGACTTCTCCAGACTTCTCTAGACTTCTGCAGACTTATTCAGACTTCTACAGTTTTCTCCAGACTTCTTCAGATTTCTCCAGATATCTGCAGACTACTTCAGGCTTCTGCAGACTTCTACAGACTTCTGCAGACTTCATCAGACTTCTGCAGAATTCTCAAGACTTCTTCAGATTTCTTTAGACTTCTGCAGATTTCTTCAGTCTTCTGCAGACCTCTTCAAACTTCTTCAGACTTCTTTAGACCCCTGCAGACTTGTTCAAACTTTTCCAGACTTCTGCAGACTTCTTCAGTCTTCTGCAGACTTCTTCAAACTTCTTCAGAGTTCTTTAGACTTCTCCAGACTTCTTCAGACTTCTCAAGACTTCCGCAGACTTCTTCAAACTTCTCCAGCCTTCTGCAGACTTCTCCAGACTTCTTCAGACTTCTTTAAACTTTGGCAGACTTCTTCAGACTCCTTCAAACTTCGGCAGACTTCTTCAAACTTCTCCAGATTTCTGCACACTTCTTCAGATTTCTGCAGACTTCTCCAGACTTTTTCAGACTTCTTCAGAATTCATCAGACCTCTCCAGTCTTCTGCAGACTTCTCCAGACTTCTCCAGACTTCTCCAGACTTCTTCAGACTTCTTCTCCAGACTTCTTCAGACTTTTTCAAACTTATTCAGACTTCTGCAGACTTCTTCAAACTTCTCCAGACTTCTACAGACTTCCGCAGACTTCTCCAGACTTCTCCACACTTCTGCAGACTTCTTCAAACCTCTTCAGACTTCTTCATACTTCTGCAGACTTCTTCAGACTTCTGCAGACTTCTCCAGAATTCTTCAGACTTCTCATGACTTCCGCTGACTTCTCCAGACTTCTCCAGACTCCCGCAGACTTCTTCAAACTTCTCCAGACTTCTGAAGACTTCTCCAGACTTCTTCAGACTTCTTCAGACTTCTTCAGATTCTTCAAACTTCTTCAGACTTCTGCAGACTTCTTCAGTCTTCTGCAGACTTCTTCAAACTTCTTCAGACTTCTTTAGACTTCTCCAGACTTCTTCAGACTTCTCAAGACCTCTGCAGACTTCTTCAGTCCTCTGCAGACTTCTTCAAACTTCTTGAGACTTCTTCAAACTTCTCCGGCCTTCTGCAGACTTCTTCAAACTTCTCCAGACTTCTGCAGACTTCTTCAAACTTCTTCAGACTTCTTAAAACTTCTCCAGCCTTCTGCAGACTTCCTCAAACATCTTCAGACTTCCGCTGACTTCTCCAGACTTCTTCAGACTTCTCAAGACCTCTGCAGACTTCTTCAGTCCTCTGCAGACTTCTTCAAACTTCTTGAGACTTCTTCAAACTTCTGCGGCCTTCTGAAGACTTCTTCAAACTTCTCCAGACTTCTGCAGACTTCTTCAAACTTCTTCAGACTTCTTAAAACTTCTCCAGACTTCTGCAGACTTCTCCAGCCTTCTGCAGACTTCTTCAAACTTCTTCAGACTTCCGCGGACTTCGTCAAACTTCTTCAGACTTCGGCAGACTTCTTCAAACTTCTCCAGACTTCTGCAGACTTCTTCAAACTTCTTCAGACTTCTTCAAACTTCTCCAGACTTCTGCAGACTTCTTCAGTCTTCTGCAGACTTCTTCAGACTTCTTCAAACTTCTCCAGCCTTCTGCAGACTTCTTCAAACATCTTGAGACTTCCGCTGACTTCTCCAGACTTCTCCAGACTCCCGCAGATTTCTTCAAACTTCTTCAGACTTCCGCAGACTTCTTCAAACTTCTTCAGACTTCTTTAGACTTCTCCAGTAATCTTCAGACTTCTCCAGACTTCTTCAGACTTCTTCAAACTTCTACAGACGTCTGCAGACTTCTTCAGACTTCCTCAGATTCTTCAAACTTCTTCGGACTTCTGCAGACTTCTTCAGTCTTCTGCAGACTTCTTCAAACTTCTTCAGACTTCTTTAGACTTCTCCAGCCTTCTGCAGACTTCTTCAAACTTCTTCAGACTTCCGCGGACTTCTCCAGACTTCTTCAGACTTCTTCAAACTTCTCCAGACTTCTGCAGACTTCTTCAGTCTTCTGCAGACTTCTTCAGACTTCTTCAAACTTCGCCAGCCTTCTGCAGACTTCTTCAAACATCTTCAGACTTCCGCTGACTTCTCCAGACTTCTCCAGACTCCCTCAGACTTCTTCAAACTTCTCCAGACCTCTGCAGACTTCTCCAGACTTCTTCAGACTTCTTTAGACCTCTTCAGACTTCTTCAAACTTCTCCAGCCTTCTGCAGACTTCTTCAAACTTCTTCAGACTTCCGCGGACTTCTCCAGACTTCTTCAGACTTCTTCAAACTTCTCCAGACTTCTGCAGACTTCTTCAGTCTTCTGCAGACTTCTTCAGACTTCTTCCAACTTCTCCAGCCTTCTGCAGACTTCTTCAAACATCTTAAGACTTCCGCTGACTTCTCCAGACTTCTCCAGACTCCCGCAGATTTCTTCAAACTTCTTCAGACTTCCGCAGACTTCTCCAGACTTCTCTAGACTTCTGCAGACTTATTCAGACTTCTACAGTCTTCTCCAGACTTCTTCAGACTTCTCCAGATATCTGCAGACTACTTCAGGCTTCTGCAGACTTCTACAGACTTCTGCAGACTTCATCAGACTTCTGCAGAATTCTCAAGACTTCTTCAGATTTCTTTAGACTTCTGCAGATTTCTTCAGTCCTCTGCAGACCTCTTCAAACTTCTTCAGACTTCTTTAGACCCCTGCAGACTTCTTCAAACTTTTCCAGACTTCTGCAGACTTCTTCAGTCTTCTGCAGACTTCTTCAAACTTCTTCAGAGTTCTTTAGACTTCTCCAGACTTCTTCAGACTTCTCAAGACTTCCGCAGACTTCTTCAAACTTCTCCAGCCTTCTGCAGACTTCTCCAGACTTCTTCAGACTTCTTTAAACTTTGGCAGACTTCTTCAGACTCCTTCAAACTTCGGCAGACTTCTTCAAACTTCTCCAGATTTCTGCACACTTCTTCAGATTTCTGCAGACTTCTCCAGACTTTTTCAGACTTCTTCAGAATTCATCAGACCTCTCCAGTCTTCTGCAGACTTCTCCAGACTTCTCCAGACTTCTCCAGACTTCTTCAGACTTCTTCTCCAGACTTCTTCAGACTTTTTCAAACTTATTCAGACTTCTGCAGACTTCTTCAAACTTTTCCAGACTTCTACAAACTTCCGCAGACTTCTCCAGACTTCTCCACACTTCTGCAGACTTCTTCAAACCTCTTCAGACTTCTTCATACTGCTGCAGACTTCTTCAGACTTCTGCAGACTTCTCCAGAATTCTTCAGACTTCTCATGACTTCCGCTGACTTCTCCAGACTTCTCCAGACTCCCGCAGACTTCTTCAAACTTCTCCAGACTTCTGCATACTTCACCAGCCTTCTTCAGACTTCTTCAAACTTCTACAGACGTCTGCAGACTTCTTCAGACTTCTTCAGATTCTTCAAACTTCTTCAAACTTCTTCAGACTTCTTTAGACTTCTCCAGACTTCTTCAGACTTCGCAAGACTTCTGCAGACTTCTTCAGTCTTCTGCAGAATTCTTCAAACCTCTTCAGACTTCTTCAAACTTCTCCAGCCTTCTTCAGACTTCTTCAAACATCTTCAGACTTCCGCTGACTTCTCCAGACTTCTCCAGACTCCCGCAGACTTCTTCCAACTTCCCCTGACTTCTGCAGACTTCTGCAGACTTCTTCAGACTTCTTCAGACTTCTTCAGATTCTTCAAACTTCTTCAGATTCTTCAAACTTCTTCAGACTTCTGCAGACTTCTTCAGTCTTCTGCAGACTTCTTCAAACTTCTTCAGACTTCTTTAGACTTCTCCAGACATCTTCAGACTTCTCAAGACCTCTGCAGACTTCTTCAGTCCTCTGCAGACTTCTTCAACTTCTTGAGACTTCTTCAAACTTCTCCGGCCTCCTGCAGACTTCTTCAAACTTCTCCAGACTTCTGCAGACTTCTTCAAACTTCTTCAGACTTCTTCAAACTTCTCCAGCCTTCTGCAGACTTCCTCAAACATCTTCAGACTTCCGCTGACTTCTCCAGACTTCTTCAGACTTCTCAAGACCTCTGCAGACTTCTTCAGTCCTCTGCAGACTTCTTCAAACTTCTTGAGACTTCTTCAAACTTCTGCGGCCTTCTGCAGACTTCTTCAAACTTCTCCAGACTTCTGCAGACTTCTTCAAACTTCTTCAGACTTCTTCAAACTTCTCCAGACTTCTGCAGACTTCTCCAGCCTTCTGCAGACTTCTTCAAACTTCTTCAGACTTCCGCGGACTTCGTTAAACTTCTTCAGACTTCTGCAGACTTCTTCAAACTTCTCCAGACTTCTGCAGACTTCTTCAAACTTCTTCAGACTTCTTCAAACTTCTCCAGACTTCTGCAGACTTCTTCAGTCTTCTGCAGACTTCTTCAGACTTCTTCAAACTTCTCCAGCCTTCTGCAGACTTCTTCAAACATCTTGAGACTTCCGCTGACTTCTCCAGGCTTCTCCAGACTCCCGCAGATTTCTTCAAACTTCTTCAGACTTCCGCAGACTTCTCCAGACTTCTCTAGAATTCTGCAGACTTATTCAGACTTCTACAGTCTTCTCCAGACTTCTTCAGACTTCTCCAGATATCTGCAGACTACTTCAGGTTTCTGAAGACTTCTGCAGACTTCTTCATACTTTCTCAGACATCTTCATGCTTCTCCAGACTTCTACAGACTTCTGCAGACTTCATCAGACTTCTGCAGGCTTCTCAAGACTTCTTCAGATTTCTTTAGACTTCTGCAGATTTCTTCAGTCTTCTGCAGACCTCTTCAAACTTCTTCAGAATTCTTTAGACTTCTGCAGACTTTTTCAAACTTCTCCAGACTTCTGCAGACTTCTTCAGTCTTCTGCAGACTTCTTCAAACTTCTTCAGAGTTCTTTAGACTTCTCCAGACTTCTTCAGACTTCTCAAGACTTCCGCAGACTTCTTCAAACTTCTCCAGCCTTCTGCAGACTTCTGCAGACTTCTTCAAACTTCTCCAGACTTCTGCAGACTTCTTCAGTCTTCTGCAGACTTCTTCAAACTTCTTCAGAGTTCTTTAGACTTCTCCAGACTTCTTCAGACTTCTCAAGACTTCTGCAGACTTCTTCAAACTTCTCCAGACTTCTGCGGACTTCTTCAGTCTTCTGCAGACTTCTTCAAACTTCTTCAGAGTTCTTTAGACTTCTCCAGACTTCTTCAAACTTCTCCAGACTTCTGCAGACTTCTTCAGTCTTCTGCAGACTTCTTCAAACTTCTTCAGAGTTCTTCAAACTTCTCCAGACTTCTGCAGACTTCTTCAGTCTTCTGCAGACTTCTTCAAACTTCTTCAGAGTTCTTTAGACTTCTCCAGACTTCTTCAGACTTCTCAAGACTTCCGCAGACTTCTTCAGACTTCTCAAGATTTCCGCAGACTTCTTCAAACTTCTCCAGCCGTCTTCAGACTTCTCAAGACCTCTGCAGACTTCTTCAGTCCTCTGCAGACTTCTTCAAACTTCTTGAGACTTCTTCAAACTTCTCCGGCCTTCTGCAGACTTCTTCAAACTTCTCCAGACTTCTGCAGACTTCTTCAAACTTCTTCAGACTTCTTCAAACTTCTCCAGACTTCTGCAGACTTCTCCAGCCTTCTGCAGACTTCTTCAAACTTCTTCAGACTTCCGCGGACTTCTCCAGACTTCTTCAGACTTCTTCAAACTTCTCCAGACTTCTGCAGACTTCTTCAGTCTTCTGAAGACTTCTTCCAACTTCTTCAAACTTCTCCAGCCTTCTCCAGACTTCTTCAGACTTCTTCAAACTTCTGCAGACTTCTCCAGACTTCTTCAAACTTCTTCAGACTTCTGTAGACTTCTTCAAACTTCTTCAGACTGTCGCAGACTTCTCCAGACTTCTTCAGACTTTTTAAAACTTCTACAGGCTTCTGCAGACTTCGTCAAACTTCTTCGGACTTCCGCAGACTTCTCCTGACTTCTTCAAACGTCTACAGACGTCTGCAGACTTCTTCAGACTTATTCAAATTCTTCAAACTTCTTCAGACTTCTGCAGACTCCTTCAGTCTTCTGCAGACTTCTTCAAACTTCTTCAGACTTCTTTAGACTTCTCCAGACTTCTTCAGACTCTTCAAGATGTCTTCAGACTTCTTCAGACTTCTTCAGATTCTTAAAACTTCTTCAGACTTCTGCAGACTTCTTCAGTCTTCTGCAGACGTCTTCAAACTTCTACAGACGTCTGCAGACTTCTCCAGACTTCTTCAAACTTCTACAGGCGTCTGCAGACTTCTTCAGACTTCGTCAGATTCTTCAAACTTCTTCAGACTTCTTCAGACTTCTTTAGACTTCTGCAGACTTCTGCAGACTTCTCCAGACTTCTCCAGACTTCTGCAGACTTCTGCAGACTTCTGCAGGCTTCTTCAGGCTTCTTCATACTTCTCCAGACTTCTTCAAACTTCTCCAGACTTCTGCAGACTTCATCAGTCTTCTGCAGACTTCTTCAGACTTCTTCAAACTTCGCCAGCCTTCTGCAGACTTCTTCAAACATCTTCAGACTTCCGCTGACTTCTCCATACTTCTCCAGACTCCCTCAGACTTCTTCCAACTTCTCCAGACTTCTGCAGACTTCTCCAGACTTCTTCAGACTTCTTTAGACCTCTTCAGACTTCTTCAAACTTCTCCAGCCTTCTGCAGACTTCTTCAAACTTCTTCAGACTTCCGCGGACTTCTCCAGACTTCTTCAGACTTCTTCAAACTTCTCCAGAATTCTGCAGACTTCTTCAGTCTTCTGCAGACTTCTTCAGACTTCTTCAAACTTCTCCAGCCTTCTGCAGACTTCTTCAAACATCTTCAGACTTCCGCTGACTTCTCCAGACTTCTCCAGACTCCCGCAGATTTCTTCAAACTTCTTCAGACTTCCGCAGACTTCTCCAGACTTCTCTAGACTTCTGCAGACTTATTCAGACTTCTACAGTTTTCTCCAGACTTCTTCAGATTTCTCCAGATATCTGCAGACTACTTCAGGCTTCTGCAGACTTCTACAGACTTCTGCAGACTTCATCAGACTTCTGCAGAATTCTCAAGACTTCTTCAGATTTCTTTAGACTTCTGCAGATTTCTTCAGTCTTCTGCAGACCTCTTCAAACTTCTTCAGACTTCTTTAGACCCCTGCAGACTTGTTCAAACTTTTCCAGACTTCTGCAGACTTCTTCAGTCTTCTGCAGACTTCTTCAAACTTCTTCAGAGTTCTTTAGACTTCTCCAGACTTCTTCAGACTTCTCAAGACTTCCGCAGACTTCTTCAAACTTCTCCAGCCTTCTGCAGACTTCTCCAGACTTCTTCAGACTTCTTTAAACTTTGGCAGACTTCTTCAGACTCCTTCAAACTTCGGCAGACTTCTTCAAACTTCTCCAGATTTCTGCACACTTCTTCAGATTTCTGCAGACTTCTCCAGACTTTTTCAGACTTCTTCAGAATTCATCAGACCTCTCCAGTCTTCTGCAGACTTCTCCAGACTTCTCCAGACTTCTCCAGACTTCTTCAGACTTCTTCTCCAGACTTCTTCAGACTTTTTCAAACTTATTCAGACTTCTGCAGACTTCTTCAAACTTCTCCAGACTTCTACAGACTTCCGCAGACTTCTCCAGACTTCTCCACACTTCTGCAGACTTCTTCAAACCTCTTCAGACTTCTTCATACTGCTGCAGACTTCTTCAGACTTCTGCAGACTTCTCCAGAATTCTTCAGACTTCTCATGACTTCCGCTGACTTCTCCAGACTTCTCCAGACTCCCGCAGACTTCTTCAAACTTCTCCAGACTTCTGCAGACTTCTTCAGACTTCTTCAGACTTCTTCAAACTTCTACAGACGTCTGCAGACTTCTTCAGACTTCTTCAGATTCTTCAAACTTCTTCAAACTTCTTCAGACTTCTTTAGACTTCTCCAGACTTCTTCAGACTTCTCAAGACTTCTGCAGACTTCTTCAGTCTTCTGCAGAATTCTTCAAACCTCTTCAGACTTCTTCAAACTTCTCCAGCCTTCTTCAGACTTCTTCAAACATCTTCAGACTTCCGCTGACTTCTCCAGACTTCTCCAGACTCCCGCAGACTTCTTCAAACTTCTCCAGACTTCTGAAGACTTCTCCAGACTTCTTCAGACTTCTTCAGACTTCTTCAGATTCTTCAAACTTCTTCAGACTTCTGCAGACTTCTTCAGTCTTCTGCAGACTTCTTCAAACTTCTTCAGACTTCTTTAGACTTCTCCAGACTTCTTCAGACTTCTCAAGACCTCTGCAGACTTCTTCAGTCCTCTGCAGACTTCTTCAAACTTCTTGAGACTTCTTCAAACTTCTCCGGCCTTCTGCAGACTTCTTCAAACTTCTCCAGACTTCTGCAGACTTCTTCAAACTTCTTCAGACTTCTTCAAACTTCTCCAGCCTTCTGCAGACTTCCTCAAACATCTTCAGACTTCCGCTGACTTCTCCAGACTTCTTCAGACTTCTCAAGACCTCTGCAGACTTCTTCAGTCCTCTGCAGACTTCTTCAAACTTCTTGAGACTTCTTCAAACTTCTGCGGCCTTCTGAAGACTTCTTCAAACTTCTCCAGACTTCTGCAGACTTCTTCAAACTTCTTCAGACTTCTTCAAACTTCTCCAGACTTCTGCAGACTTCTCCAGCCTTCTGCAGACTTCTTCAAACTTCTTCAGACTTCCGCGGACTTCGTCAAACTTCTTCAGGCTTCTGCAGACTTCTTCAAACTTCTCCAGACTTCTGCAGACTTCTTCAAACTTCTTCAGACTTCTTCAAACTTCTCCAGACTTCTGCAGACTTCTTCAGTCTTCTGCAGACTTCTTCAGACTTCTTCAAACTTCTCCAGTCTTCTGCAGACTTCTTCAAACATCTTGAGACTTCCGCTGACTTCTCCAGACTTCTCCAGACTCCCGCAGATTTCTTCAAACTTCTTCAGACTTCCGCAGACTTCTTCAAACTTCTTCAGACTACTTTAGACTTCTCCAGTAATCTTCAGACTTCTCCAGACTTCTTCAGACTTCTTCAAACTTCTACAGACGTCTGCAGACTTCTTCAGACTTCCTCAGATTCTTCAAACTTCTTCGGACTTCTGCAGACTTCTTCAGTCTTCTGCAGACTTCTTCAAACTTCTTCAGACTTCTTTAGACTTCTCCAGCCTTCTGCAGACTTCTTCAAACTTCTTCAGACTTCCGCGGACTTCTCTAGACTTCTTCAGACTTCTTCAAACTTCTCCAGACTTCTGCAGACTTCTTCAGTCTTCTGCAGACTTCTTCAGACTTCTTCAAACTTCGCCAGCCTTCTGCAGACTTCTTCAAACATCTTCAGACTTCCGCTGACTTCTCCAGACTTCTCCAGACTCCCTCAGACTTCTTCAAACTTCTCCAGACCTCTGCAGACTTCTCCAGACTTCTTCAGACTTCTTTAGACCTCTTCAGACTTCTTCAAACTTCTCCAGCCTTCTGCAGACTTCTTCAAACTTCTTCAGACTTCCGCGGACTTCTCCAGACTTCTTCAGACTTCTTCAAACTTCTCCAGACTTCTGCAGACTTGTTCAGTCTTCTGCAGACTTCTTCAGACTTCTTCAAACTTCTCCAGCCTTCTGCAGACTTCTTCAAACATCTTAAGACTTCCGCTGACTTCTCCAGACTTCTCCAGACTCCCGCAGATTTCTTCAAACTTCTTCAGACTTCCGCAGACTTCTCCAGACTTCTCTAGACTTCTGCAGACTTATTCAGACTTCTACAGTCTTCTCCAGACTTCTTCAGACTTCTCCAGATATCTGCAGACTACTTCAGGCTTCTGCAGACTTCTACAGACTTCTGCAGACTTCATCAGACTTCTGCAGAATTCTCAAGACTTCTTCAGATTTCTTTAGACTTCTGCAGATTTCTTCAGTCCTCTGCAGACCTCTTCAAACTTCTTCAGACTTCTTTAGACCCCTGCAGACTTCTTCAAACTTTTCCAGACTTCTGCAGACTTCTTCAGTCTTCTGCAGACTTCTTCAAACTTCTTCAGAGTTCTTTAGACTTCTCCAGACTTCTTCAAACTTCTCAAGACTTCCGCAGACTTCTTCAAACTTCTCCAGCCTTCTGCAGACTTCTCCAGACTTCTTCAGACTTCTTTAAACTTTGGCAGACTTCTTCAGACTCCTTCAAACTTCGGCAGACTTCTTCAAACTTCTCCAGATTTCTGCACACTTCTTCAGATTTCTGCAGACTTCTCCAGACTTTTTCAGACTTCTTCAGAATTCATCAGACCTCTCCAGTCTTCTGCAGACTTCTCCAGACTTCTCCAGACTTCTCCAGACTTCTTCAGACTTTTTCAAACTTATTCAGACTTCTGCAGACTTCTTCAAACTTCTCCAGACTTCTACAAACTTCCGCAGACTTCTCCAGACTTCTCCACACTTCTGCAGACTTCTTCAAACCTCTTCAGACTTCTTCATACTGCTGCAGACTTCTTCAGACTTCTGCAGACTTCTCCAGAATTCTTCAGACTTCTCATGACTTCCGCTGACTTCTCCAGACATCTCCAGACTCCCGCAGACTTCTTCAAACTTCTCCAGACTTCTGCATACTTCACCAGACTTCTTCAGACTTCTTCAAACTTCTACAGACGTCTGCAGACTTCTTCAGACTTCTTCAGATTCTTCAAACTTCTTCAAACTTCTTCAGACTTCTTTAGACTTCTCCAGACTTCTTCAGACTTCTCAAGACTTCTGCAGACTTCTTCAGTCTTCTGCAGAATTCTTCAAACCTCTTCAGACTTCTTCAAACTTCTCCAGCCTTCTTCAGACTTCTTCAAACATCTTCAGACTTCCGCTGACTTCTCCAGACTTCTCCAGACTCCCGCAGACTTCTTCCAACTTCCCCAGACTTCTGCAGACTTCTCCAGACTTCTTCAGACTTCTTCAGACTTCTTCAGATTCTTCAAACTTCTTCAGATTCTTCAAACTTCTTCAGACTTCTGCAGACTTCTTCAGTCTTCTGCAGACTTCTTCAAACTTCTTCAGACTTCTTTAGACTTCTCCAGACATCTTCAGACTTCTCAAGACCTCTGCAGACTTCTTCAGTCCTCTGCAGACTTCTTCAACTTCTTGAGACTTCTTCAAACTTCTCCGGCCTTCTGCAGACTTCTTCAAACTTCTCCAGACTTCTGCAGACTTCTTCAAACTTCTTCAGACTTCTTCAAACTTCTCCAGCCTTCTGCAGACTTCCTCAAACATCTTCAGACTTCCGCTGACTTCTCCAGACTTCTTCAGACTTCTCAAGACCTCTGCAGACTTCTTCAGTCCTCTGCAGACTTCTTCAAACTTCTTGAGACTTCTTCAAACTTCTGCGGCCTTCTGCAGACTTCTTCAAACTTCTCCAGACTTCTGCAGACTTCTTCAAACTTCTTCAGACTTCTTCAAACTTCTCCAGACTTCTGCAGACTTCTCCAGCCTTCTGCAGACTTCTTCAAACTTCTTCAGACTTCCGCGGACTTCGTTAAACTTCTTCAGACTTCTGCAGACTTCTTCAAACTTCTCCAGACTTCTGCAGACTTCTTCAAACTTCTTCAGACTTCTTCAAACTTCTCCAGACTTCTGCAGACTTCTTCAGTCTTCTGCAGACTTCTTCAGACTTCTTCAAACTTCTCCAGCCTTCTGCAGACTTCTTCAAACATCTTGAGACTTCCGCTGACTTCTCCAGACTCCCGCAGATTTCTTCAAACTTCTTCAGACTTCCGCAGACTTCTCCAGACTTCTCTAGAATTCTGCAGATTTATTCAGACTTCTACAGTCTTCTCCAGACTTCTTCAGACTTCTCCAGATATCTGCAGACTACTTCAGGTTTCTGAAGACTTCTGCAGACTTCTTCATACTTTCTCAGACATCTTCATGCTTCTCCAGACTTCTACAGACTTCTGCAGACTTCATCAGACTTCTGCAAGCTTCTCAAGACTTCTTCAGATTTCTTTAGACTTCTGCAGATTTCTTCAGTCTTCTGCAGACCTCTTCAAACTTCTTCAGAATTCTTTAGACTTCTGCAGACTTTTTCAAACTTCTCCAGACTTCTGCAGACTTCTTCAGTCTTCTGCAGACTTCTTCAAACTTCTTCAGAGTTCTTTAGACTTCTCCAGACTTCTTCAGACTTCTCAAGACTTCCGCAGACTTCTTCAAACTTCTCCAGCCTTCTGCAGACTTCTGCAGACTTCTTCAAACTTCTCCAGACTTCTGCAGACTTCTTCAGTCTTCTGCAGACTTCTTCAAACTTCTTCAGAGTTCTTTAGACTTCTCCAGACTTCTTCAGACTTCTCAAGACTTCTGCAGACTTCTTCAAACTTCTCCAGACTTCTGCGGACTTCTTCAGTCTTCTGCAGACTTTTTCAAACTTCTTCAGAGTTCTTTAGACTTCTCCAGACTTCTTCAAACTTCTCCAGACTTCTGCAGACTTCTTCTGTCTTCTGCAGACTTCTTCAAACTTCTTCAGAGTTCTTCAAACTTCTCCAGACTTCTGCAGACTTCTTCAGTCTTCTGCAGACTTCTTCAAACTTCTTCAGAGTTCTTTAGACTTCTCCAGACTTCTTCAGACTTCTCAAGACTTCTGTAGACTTCTTCAAACTTCTTCAGACTGTCGCAGACTTCTCCAGACTTCTTGAAACTTCTTCCGACTTCCGCAAACTTCTCCAGACTTCTCCAGACTTATGCAGACCTCTGCAGACTTCTTCAAACATCTCCATACTACTGCAGACTTCTTCAAACTTCTCCAGACTTCACCAGACTTCTCTACACTTCTTCAGAATTCTTCAGACTTTTCCAGACTTCTCCAGACTTCTTCAGACTTCTTCCGACTTCTTCATACCACTGCAGAATTCTACAGACTTCTGCAGAGTTCTGCAGACTTCTTCAGACTTCTTCATACTTCTCCAGACTTCTTCAAACTTCTCCAGACTTCTACAGACTTCTTCAAACTTCCGCAGACTTCAGCAGACTTCTTGAGACTTCTTCATACTTCTCCAGACTTCTCCAGACATCTCCAGACTTCTTCAAACTTCTTCAGACTTCTCCAGACTTCACCAGACTTCTCTACACTTCTTCAGACTTCTTCAGACTTCTCCGGACTTCTCCAGACTTCTTCAGACTTCTTCCGACTTCTTCATACCACTGCAGAATTCTACAGACTTCTGCAGACTTCTTCAGACTTCTTCGTACTTCTCCAGAGTTCTTCAAACTTCTCCAGACTTCTACAGACTTCTTCAAACTTCCGCAGACTTCAGCAGACTTCTTGAGACTTCTTCATACTTCTCCAGACTTCTCCAGACATCTCCAGACTTCTTCAAACTTCTTCAGACTTCTCCAGACTTCACCAGACTTCTCTACACTTCTTCAGACTTCTTCAGACTTCTCCGGACTTCTCCAGACTTCTTCAGACTTCTTCCGACTTCTTCATACCACTGCAGAATTCTACAGACTTCTTCAGCCTTCTCCAGACTTCTTCAGACTTCTTTAGACTTCTGCAGACTTCTTCAAACTTCTCTAGACCTCTGCAGACTTCTTCAAACTTCTCCATACTACTGCAGACTTCTTCAAACTTCTTCCGACTTCCGCAGACTTCTCCAGACTTCTTTAGACTTCTGCAGATTTCTTCAAACTTCTCCAGACTTCTGCAGAATTCTTCAAACTTCTCCATACTTCTGCAGACTTCTTCAAACTTCTTCCGACTTCCGCAGACTTCTCCAGACTTCTCCAGACTTCTCCAGATTTCTTCAAACTTCTTCAAACTTCTTCAGACTTCCGCAGACTTCTCCAGACTTCTCCAGACTTCTCGAGATTTCTTCAAACTTCTTCAGACTTCTTCAGACTTCTCCAGACTTCTCCAGACTTCTCCAGATTTCTTCAAATTTCTTTAGACTTCTCCAGACTTCACCAGACTTCTCTACACTTCTTTAGACTTCTCCAGACTTCTTTAGACTTCTGCAGATTTCTTCAAACTTCTCCAGACTTCTGCAGACTTCTTCAAACTTCTCCATACTTCTGCAGACTTCTTCAAACTTCTTCCGACTTCCGCAGACTTCTCCAGACTTCTCCAGACTTCTCCAGATTTCTTCAAACTTCTTCAAACTTCTTCAGACTTCCGCAGACTTCTCCAGACTTCTCCAGACTTCTCCAGACTTCTCGAGATTTCTTCAAACTTCTTCAGACTTCTTCAGACTTCTCCAGACTTCTCCAGACTGCTCCAGATTTCTTCAAATTTCTTTAGACTTCTCCAGACTTCTCCAGACTTCTGCAAACTTCTTCAGACTTCTGCAGACTTCTCCAGATTTCTCCAGACTTCTCTAGACTTCTGCAGACTTCTGCAGACTTCTTCAAACTTCTTCAGACTTCCGCTGACTTCTCCAGACGTCTCCAGACTTCTCCAGACTTTTGCAGACTTCTCCAGACTACTCCAGACTTCTGCAGACTTCTTCAAACTTCTTCAGACTTCCGCAGACTTCTCCAGACTTCTTCAGACTTCTCCACACTTTTGCAGACTTCTCCAGACTTCTCCAGACTTCTGCAGACTTCTCCAGACTTCTGCAGACTTCTCCAGACTTCTTCATACCACTGCAGAATTCTACA
The DNA here is from genome assembly GCA_963082815.1 of Melanotus villosus. Taxonomy (NCBI): domain Eukaryota; kingdom Metazoa; phylum Arthropoda; class Insecta; order Coleoptera; family Elateridae; genus Melanotus; species Melanotus villosus. The sequence goes on from OY720423.1 coordinate 56,379,994, forward strand.
GACTTCTGCAGACTTCTCCAGACTTCTTCTGACTTCTTCCGACTTCTTAATACTACTGCAGACTTCTACAGACTTGTTCAGACTTCTGCAGACTTCTTCAAACTTCTTCTGACCTCTTCGGACTTCTCCAGACTTCTCCAGACTTCTGCATTCTTCTTCAAACTTCTGCAGACTTCTTCAGACTTCTTCAGACTTCTCCAGACTTCCGCAGACTTCTCCAGACTTTTCCAGACTTCTGCAGACTTCTGCAGACTTCTTCAGACTTCTTCATACTTCTCCAGACTTCTTCAAACTTCCGCAGACTTCTCCAGACTTCTGCATTCTTCTTCAAACTTCTGCAGACTTCTTCAGACTTCTCCAGACTTCCGCAGACTTCTTCAGACTTTTCCAGACTTCTTCAGACTTCTTCAGACTTCTCCAGACTTCCGCAGACTTCTCCAGACTTTTCCAGACTTCTGCAGACTTCTGCAGACTTCTCCAGACTTCTACAGACTTCTTCAGACTTCTTCCGACTTCTTAATACTACTGCAGACTTCTACAGACTTTTTCAGACTTCTGCAGACTTCTTCAAACTTCTTCTGACTTCTTCAGACTTCTTCAGACTTCTCCAGACTTCTGCATTCTTCTTTAAACTTCTGCAGACTTCTTCAAACTTCTTCCGACTACCGCAGACTTCTCCAGACTTATGCAGACTTCTGCAGACTTCTTCAGGCTTCTTCATACTTCTCCAGACTTCTTAGAACTTCTCCAGACTTCTGCAGACTTCTTCAAACTTCCGCAGACTTCAGCAGACTTCTTCAGACTTCTTCATACTTCTCCAGACTTCTCCAGACTTCTCCAGACTTCTGCAGACTTCTTCAAACTTCTTCAGACTTCTCCAGACTTCACCAGACTTCTCTACACTTCTTCAGACTTCTTCAGACTTCTCCAGACTTCTGCAGACTTCTTCAAACTTCTTGTGACTTCCGCAGACTTCTCCAGACTTCTCCAGACTTCTCCAGACTTCTGCAGATTCTGTCAAACTTCTTCAGAATTCCGCAGACTTCTTCAGACTTTTTCAGACTTCTTCAGACTTCTTCAGTCTTCTCCAGACTTCTTCAGACTTCTTTAGACTTCTGCAGACTTCTTCCGTCTTCTCCAGACTTCTTCAAACTTCTGCAGACTTCTGCATACAACTTCAAACTTCTTCAGACTTACGCAGACTTCTCCAGACTTCTCCAGACTTCTGCAGACTTCTTCAAACTTCTCCAGACTTCTGCAGATTTTGTCAAACTCTTTCAGAATTCCGCAGACCTCCCCAGACTTCTCTAGACTTCTGCAGACTTCTGCATACAACTTCAAACATCTTCAGACTTCCGCAGACTTCTCCAGACTTCTCCAGACTTCTGCAGACTTCTTCAACCTTCTCCAGACTTCTGCAGATTCTGTCCAACTTCTTCAGAATTCCGCAGACTTCTTCAGACTTTTTCAGACTTCTTCAGACTTCTTCAGTCTTCTCCAGACTTCTTCAGACTTCTTTAGACTTCTGCAGACTTCTTCAGTCTTCTCCAGACTTCTTCAAACTTCTGCAGACTTCTGCATACAACTTCAAACTTCTTCAGACTTCCGCAGACTTCTCCAGACTTCTCCAGACTTCTGCAGACTTCTTCAAACTTCTCCAGACTTCTGCAGATTTTGTCAAACTTTCTCAGAATTCCGCAGACCTCCCCAGACTTCTCTAGACTTCTGCAGACTTCTGCAGACTTCTTGAAACTTCTTCCGACTTGCGCAAACTTCTCCAGACTTCTCCAGACTTATGCAGACTTCTGCACACTTCTTCAGACTTCTTCATACTTCTCCAGACTTCTTCAAACTTCTCCAGACTTCTGCAGACTTCTTCAAACTTCCGCAGACATCAGCAGACTTCTTCAGACTTCTTCATACTTCTCCAGACTTCTCCAGACTTCTCCAGAATTCTGCAGACTTCTTCAAACTTCTCCAGACTTCACCAGACTTCTCTACACTTCTTCAGACTTCTTCAGACTTCTCCAGACTTCTCCAGACTTCTTCAGACTTCTTCCGACTTCTTCATACCACTGCAGAATTCTAGAGACTTCTGCAGACTTCTGCAGACTTCTTCAGACTTCTTCATACTTCTCCAGACTTCTTCAAACTTCTCCAGACTTCTACAGACTTCTTCAAACTTCCGCAGACTTCAGCAGACTTCTTGAGACTTCTTCATACTTCTCCAGACTTCTCCAGACTTCTCCAGACTTCTGCAGACTTCTTCAAACTTCTTCAGACTTCTCCAGACTTCACCAGACTGCTCTACACTTCTTCAGACTTCTTCAGACTTCTCCAGACTTCTCCGGACTTCTGCAGAGTTCTCCAGACTTCTTCATACTTCTCCAGAGTTCTTCAAACTTCTCCAGACTTCTACAGACTTCTTCAAACTTCCGCAGACTTCTGCAGACTTCTTCAGACTTCTTCATACTTCTTCAGACTTCTCCAGACTTCTCCAGATTTCTTCAAATTTCTTTAGACTTCTCCAGACTTCTTCAGACTTCTGCAGACTTCTTCATACTACTGCAGAATTCTACAGACTTCTGCAGACTTCTTCAGACTTCTGCAGACTTCTCCAGACTTCTTCAGACTTCTATAGTCTTCTGCAGACTTCTTCAGACTTCTCCAGACTTCTCCAGACTTCTTCAGACTTCTTCCGACTTCTTCATACTACTGCAGAATTCTACAGACTTCTGCAGACTTCTTCAGACTTCTGGAGACTTCTCCAGACTTCTTCAGACTTCTTTAGACTTCTGCAGACACCTTCAGACTTCCCCAGACTTCTCCAGACTTCTCCAGACTTCTGCAGACTTCTTCAAACTTCTTCCGATTTCCGCAGACTTCTCCAGACTTCTCCAGACTTCTCCAGACTTCTTCAGACTTCTTCCGACTTCTTCATACTACTGCAGAATTCTACAGACTTCTGCAGACTTCTTCAGACTTCTGGAGACTTCTCCAGACTTCTTCAGACTTCTTTAGACTTCTGCAGACACCTTCAGACTTCCCCAGACTTCTCCAGACTTCTTCAGACTTCTTTAGACTTCTGCAGACACCTTCAGACTTCCCCAGACTTCTCCAGACTTCTCCAGACTTCTGCAGACTTCTTCAAACTTCTTCCGATTTCCGCAGACTTCTCCAGACTTCTGCAGACTTCTGCAGACTTCTGCAGACTTCTTCAGACTTCTTCATACTTCTCCAGACTTCTTCAGACTTCTGCAGACTTCTTCAAACTTCTTCAGACTTCTCCAGACTTCACCAGACTTCTCTAAAATTCTTCAGACTTCTTCATACTTCTCCAGACTTCTACAGTCGTCTGCAGACTTCTTCAGACTTCTTCAGACTTTTTCAGACCTCTTCAGACTTTTTCAGACTTCTTCAAACTTCTTCAGACTTCTTCAGACTTCTCCAGACTTCTCCAGACTTCTCCAGATTTCTTCAAATTTCTTTAGACTTCTCCAGACTTCTCCAGACTTCTGCAAACTTCTTCAAACTTCTTCAGACTTCTTCAGACTTCTCCAGACTTCTCCACACTTCTTCAGACTTCTTCAAACTTCTCCAGACTTCTCCAGACCTCTTCAGACTTCTTCCGACTTCTTAATACTACTGCAGTCTTCTACAGACATTTTCAGACTTCTTCAGACTTCTTCTGACTTCTTCAGACTTCTCCAGACCTCTCCAGACTTCTGCATTCTTCTTCAAACATCTGCAGACTTCTTCAGACTTCTTCAGACTTCTCCAGACTTCTGCAGACTTCTCCAGAATTTCCAGACTTCTGCAGACTTCTGCAGACTTCTTCACATTTCTTCATATACACTTCTCCAGACTTCTTCAAACTTCTCCAGACTTCTGCAGACTTCTTCAAACTTCTGCAGACTTCTTCAGACTTCTTCAGACTTCTCCAGACTTCTGCAGGATTCTCCAGAATTTTCCAGACTTCTTCAGACTTCTCCAGACTTCTGCAGACTTCTCCAGAATTTTCCAGAATTCTGCAGACTTCTTCACCTTTCTTCATACTTCTTCAGACTTCTTCATACTTCTCCAGACTTCTACAGACGTCTACAGACTTCTTCAGACTTCTTCAGACTTTTTCAGACTTCTTCAGACTTCTTCAGTCTTCTCCAGACTTCTTCAGTCTTCTTTAGACTTCTGCAGACTTCTTCAGTCTTCTCCAGAATTATTCAAACTTCTGCAGGCTCCTGCATACAACTTCAAACATCTTCAGATTTCCGCAGACTTCTCCAGACTTCTCCAGACTTCTGCAGACTTCTTCAACCTTCTCCAGACTTCTGCAGATTGTGTCAAACTTCTTCAGAATTCCGCAGACTTTTTCAGACTTTTTCAGACTTCTTCAGACTTCTTCAGTCTTCTCCAGACTTCTTCAGACTTCTTTAGACTTCTGCAGACTTCTTCAGTCTTCTCCAGACTTCTTCAAACTTCTGCAGACTTCTGCATACAACTTCAAACTTCTTCAGACTTCCGCAGACTTCTCCAGACCTCTCCAGACTTCTGCAGATTTCTTCAAACTTCTTCAGAATTCCGCAGACTTCTCCAGACCTCTCCAGACTTCTGCAGACTTCTTCAAACTTCTCCAGACTTCTGCAGATTTTGTCAAACTTTTTCAGAATTCCGCAGACCTCCCCAGACTTCTCTAGACTTCTGCAGACTTCTGCAGACTTCTTCAAACTTCTTCCGACTTCCGCAGACCTCCCCAGACTTCTCTAGACTTCTGCAGACTTCTTAAGACTTCTTCATACTTCTTCCGACTTCCGCAGACTTCTCCAGACTTCTCCAGACTTCTTCAGACTTCTTCATACTTCTCCAGACTTCTTCAGACTTCTCCAGACTTTTGCAGGCTTCTCCAGACTTCTCCAGACTTCTGCAGACTTCTTAAGACTTCTTCAAGCTTCTTCCGACTTCCGCAGACTTCTCCAGACTTCTCCAGACTTCTTCAGCCTTCTTCATACTTCTCCAGACTTCTTCAGACTTCTCCAGACTTTTGCAGGCTTCTCCAGACTTCTCCAGACTTCTGCAGACTTCTCCAGACTTCTCCAGACTTCTGCAGACTTCTCCAGACTTCTTCATACCACTGCAGAATTCTACAGACTTCTGCAGACTTCTCCAGACTTCTCCAGACTTCTTCTGACTTCTTCCGACTTCTTAATACTACTGCAGACTTCTACAGACTTCTGCAGACTTCTTCAAACTTCTTCTGACTTCTTCAGACTTCTCCAGACTTCTCCAGACTTCTGCATTCTTCTTCAAACCTCTGCAGACTTCTTCAGACTTCTTCAGACTTCTCCAGACTTCCGCAGACTTCTCCAGACTTTTCCAGACTTCTGCAGAATTCTTCAAACTTCTTCCGACTTCCGCAGACTTCTCCAGACTTCTCCAGACTTATGCAGACTTCTGCAGACTTCTTCAGGCTTCTTCATACTTCTCCAGACTTCTTCAAACTTCTCCAGACGTCTGCAGACTTCTTCAAACTTCCGCAGACTTCAGCAGACTTCTTCAGACTTCTTCATACTTCTCCAGACTACTCCAGACTTCTGCAGACTTCTTCAAACTTCTTCAGACTTCTCCAGACTTCACCAGACTTCTCTACACTTCTTCAGACTTCTTCAGACTTCTCCAGACTTCTGCAGACTTCTTCAAACTTCTTGCGACTTCCGCAGACTTCTCCAGACTTCTCCAGACTTCTGCAGATTCTGTCAAACTTCTTCAGAATTCCGCAGACTTCTTCAGACTTTTTCAGACTTCTTCAGACTTCTTCAGTCTTCTCCAGACTTCTTCAGACTTCTTTAGACTTCTGCAGACTTCTTCCGTCTTCTCCAGACTTCTTCAAACTTCTGCAGACTTCTGCATACAACTTCAAACTTCTTCAGACTTCCGCAGACTTCTCCAGACTTCTCCAGACTTCTGCAGAGTTCTCCAGACTTCTTCATACCACTGCAGAATTCTACAGACTTCTGCAGACTTCTCCAGACTTCTCCAGACTTCTCCAGACTTCTTCTGACTTCTTCCGACTTCTTAATACTACTGCAGACTTCTACAGACTTCTGCAGACTTCTTCAAACTTCTTCTGACTTCTTCAGACTTCTCCAGACTTCTCCAGACTTCTGCATTCTTCTTCAAACTTCTGCAGACTTCTTCAGACTTCTTCAGACTTCTCCAGACTTCCGCAGACTTCTCCAGACTTTTCCAGACTTCTGCAGACTTCTTCAAACTTCTTCCGACCTCCGCAGACTTCTCCAGACTTCTCCAGACTTATGCAGACTTCTGCAGACTTCTTCAGGCTTCTTCATACTTCTCCAGACTTCTTCAAACTTCTCCAGACTTCTGCAGACTTCTTCAAACTTCCGCAGACTTCAGCAGACTTCTTCAGACTTCTTCATACTTCTCCGGACTTCTCCAGACTTCTGCAGACTTCTTCAAACTTCTTCAGACTTCTCCAGACTTCACCAGACTTCTCTACACTTCTTCAGACTTCTCCAGACTTCTGCAGACTTCTTCAAACTTCTTGCGACTTCCGCAGACTTCTCCAGACTTCTCCAGACTTCTCCAGACTTCTGCAGATTCTGTCAAACTTCTTCAGAATTCCGCAGACTTCTTCAGACTTTTTCAGACTTCTTCAGACTTCTTCAGTCTTCTCCAGACTTCTTCAGACTTCTTTAGACTTCTGCAGACTTCTTCCGTCTTCTCCAGACTTCTTCAAACTTCTGCAGACTTCTGCATACAACTTCAAACTTCTTCAGACTTCCGCAGACTTCTCCAGACTTCTCCAGACTTCTGCAGACTTCTTCAAACTTCTCCAGACTTCTGCAGATTTTGTCAAACTCTTTCAGAATTCCGCAGACCTCCCCAGACTTCTCTAGACTTCTGCAGACTTCTGCATACAACTTCAAACTTCTTCAGACTTCCGCAGACTTCTCCAGACTTCTCCAGACTTCTGCAGACTTCTTCAACCTTCTCCAGACTTCTGCAGATTCTGTCCAACTTCTTCAGAATTCCGCAGACTTCTTCAGACTTTTTCAGACTTCTTCAGACTTCTTCAGCCTTCTCCAGACTTCTTCAGTCTTCTCCAGACTTCTTCAGACTTCTTTAGACTTCTGCAGACTTCTTCCGTCTTATCCAGACTTCTTCAAACTTCTGCAGACTTCTGCATACAACTTCAAACTTCTTCAGACTTCCGCAGACTTCTCCAGACTTCTCCAGACTTCTGCAGACTTCTTCAAACTTCTCCAGACTTCTGCAGATTTTGTCAAACTTTTTCAGAATTCCGCAGACCTCCCCAGACTTCTCTAGACTTCTGCAGACTTCTGCAGACTTCTTCCAACTTCTTCCGACTTCCGCAAACTTCTCCAGACTTCTCCAGACTTATGCAGACTTCTGCACACTTCTTCAGACTTCTTCATACTTCTCCAGACTTCTTCAAACTTCTCCAGACTTCTGCAGACTTCTTCAAACTTCCGCAGACTTCAGCAGACTTCTTCAGACTTCTTCATACTTCTCCAGACTTCTCCAGACTTCGCCAGACTTCTGCAGACTTCTTCAAACTTCTTCAGACTTCTCCAGACTTCACCAGACTTCTCTACACTTCTTCAGACTTCTTCAGACTTCTCCAGACTTCTCCAGACTTCTTCAGACTTCTTCCGACTTCTTCATACCACTGCAGAATTCTACAGACTTCTGCAGACTTCTTCAGACTTCTTCATACTTCTCCAGACTTCTTCGAACTTCTCCAGACTTCTGCAGACTTCTTCAAACTTCCGCAGACTTCAGCAGACTTCTTGAGACTTCTTCATACTTCTCCAGACTTCTCCAGACTTCTCCAGACTTCTCTACACTTCTTCAGACTTCTTCAGACTTCTCCGGACTTCTCCAGACTTCTTCAGACTTCTTCCGACTTCTTCATACCACTGCAGAATTCTACAGACTTCTTCAGACTTCTTCAGACTTCTTCATACTTCTCCAGAGTTCTTCAAACTTCTCCAGAGTTCTACAGACTTCTTCAAACTTCCGCAGACTTCTGCAGACTTCTTCAGACTTCTTCATACTTCTCCAGACTTCTCCAGACTTCTCCAGACTTCTGCAGACTTCTTCAAACTTCTTCAGACTTCTCCAGACTTCACCAGACTTCTCTACACTTCTTCAGACTTCTTCAGACTTCTCAGGACTTCTCCAGACTTCTTCAGACTTCTTCCGACTTCTTCATACCACTGCAGAATTCTACAGACTTCTTCAGACTTCTTCAGACTTCTTCATACTTCTCCAGAGTTCTTCATACTTCTCCAGACTTCTACAGACGTCTGCAGACTTCTTCAGACTTCTTCAGACTTTTTCAGACTTCTTCAGACTTCTTCAGCCTTCTCCAGACTTCTTCAGACTTTTTTAGACTTCTGCAGACTTCTTCAAACTTCTCTAGACCTCTGCAGACTTCTTCAAACTTCTCCATACTACTGCAGACTTCTTCAAACTTCTTCCGACTTCCGCAGACTTCTCCAGACTTCTTTAGACTTCTGCATATTTCTTCAAACTTCTCCAGACTTCTGCAGACTTCTTCAAACTTCTCCATACTTCTGCAGACTTCTTCAAACTTCTTCCGACTTCCGCAGACTTCTCCAGACTTCTCCAGATTTCTTCAAACTTCTTCAAACTTCTTCAGACTTCCGCAGACTTCTCCAGACTTCTCCAGACTTCTCGAGATTTCTTCAAACTTCTTCAGACTTCTTCAGACTTCTCCAGACTTCTCCAGACTTCTCCAGATTTCTTCAAATTTCTTTAGACTTCTCCAGACTTCTCCAGACTTCTGCAAACTTCTTCAGACTTCTGCAGACTTCTCCAGATTTCTCCAGACTTCTCTAGACTTCTGCAGACTTCTGCAGACTTCTTCAAACTTCTTCAGACTTCCACTGACTTCTCCAGACTTCTCCAGACTTCTCCAGACTTTTGCAGACTTCTCGAGACTTCTCCAGACTTCTGCAGACTTCTTCAAACTTCTTCAGACTTCCGCAGACTTCTCCAGACTTCTTCAAACTTCTTCAGACTTCCGCAGACTTCTCCAGACTTCTTCAGACTTCTCCACACTTTTGTAGACTTCTCCAGACTTCTCCAGACTTCTGCAGACTTCTCCAGACTTCTCCAGACTTCTGCAGACTTCTCCAGACTTCTTCATACCACTGCAAAATTCTACAGACTTCTGCAGACTATTCCAGACTTCACCAGACTTCTCTACACATCTTCAGACTTCTTCAGACTACTCCAGACTTCTCCAGACTTCTTCAGACTTCTTCCGACTTCTTCATACTACTGCAGAATTCTACAGACTTCTGCAGACTTCTTCAGACTTCTGCAGACTTCTCCAGACTTCTTCAGACTTCTATAGTCTTCTGCAGACTTCTTCAGACTTCTCCAGACTTCTCCAGACTTCTTCAGACTTCTTCCGACTTCTTCATACTACTGCAGAATTCTACAGACTTCTGCAGACTTCTTCAGACTTCTGCAGACTTCTCCAGACTTCTTCAGACTTCTTTAGACTTCTGCAGACACCTTCAGACTTCCCCAGACTTCTCCAGACTTCTCCAGACTTCTGCAGACTTCTTCAAACTTCTTCCGATTTCCGCAGACTTCTCCAGACTTCTCCAGACTTCTGCAGACTTCTTCAAACTTCTTCCGACTTCCGCAGACTTCTCCAGACTTCTGCAGACTTCTGCAGACTTCTGCAGACTTCTTCAGACTTCTTCATACTTCTCCAGACTTCTCCAGACTTCTGCAGACTTCTTCAAACTTCTTCAGACTTCTCCAGACTTCACCAGACTTCTCTACAATTCTTCAGACTTCTTCATACTTCTCCAGACTTCTACAGTCGGCTGCAGACTTCTTCAGACTTCTTCAGACTTTTTCAGACCTCTTCAGACTTTTTCAGACTTCTTCAAACTTCTTCAGACTTCTTCAGACTTCTCCAGACTTCTCCAGACTTCTCCAGATTTCTTCAAATTTCTTTAGACTTCTCCAGACTTCTCCAGACTTCTGCAAACTTCTTCAAACTTCTTCAGACTTCTTCAGACTTCTCCAGACTTCTCCACACTTCTTCAGACTTCTTCAAACTTCTCCAGACTTCTCCAGACTTCTTCAGACTTCTTCCGACTTCTTAATACTACTGCAGTCTTCTACAGACTTTTTCAGACTTCTTCAGACTTCTTCTGACTTCTTCAGACTTCTCCAGACCTCTCCAGACTTCTGCATTCTTCTTCAAACATCTGCAGACTTCTTCAGACTTCTTCAGACTTCTCCAGACTTCTGCAGACTTCTCCAGAATTTCCATACTTCTGCAGACTTCTGCAGACTTCTTCACATTTCTTCATATACACTTCTCCAGACTTCTTCAAACTTCTCCAGACTTCTGCAGACTTCTTCAAACTTCTGCAGACTTCTTCAGACTTCTTCAGACTTCTTCAGACTTCTCCAGACTTCTGCAGGATTCTCCAGAATTTTCCAGACTTCTTCAGACTTCTCCAGACTTCTGCAGACTTCTCCAGAATGTTCCAGAATTCTGCAGACTTCTTCACATTTCTTCATACTTCTTCAGACTTCTTCATACTTCTCCAGACTTCTACAGACGTCTACAGACTTCTTCAGACTTCTTCAGACTTTTTCAGACTTCTTCAGACTTCTTCAGTCTTCTCCAGACTTCTTCAGTCTTCTTTAGACTTCTGCAGACTTCTTCAGTCTTCTCCAGAATTATTCAAACTTCTGCAGGCTCCTGCATACAACTTCAAACATCTTCAGATTTCCGCAGACTTCTCCAGACTTCTCCAGACTTCTGCAAACTTCTTCAAACTTCTTCAGACTTCTTCAGACTTCTCCAGACCTCTCCACACTTCTTCAGACTTTTTCAAACTTCTCCAGACTTCTCCAGACTTCTTCAGACTTCTTCCGACTTCTTAATACTACTGCAGTCTTCTACAGACTTTTTCAGACTTCTTCAGTCTTCTCCAGACTTCTTCAGACTTCTCCAGACTTCTGCAGACTTCTTCAAACTTCTTCAGACTTCTCCAGACTTCACCAGACTGCTCTACACTTCTTCAGACTTCTTCAGACTTCTCCAGACTTCTCCGGACTTCTGCAGACTTCTTCATACTTCTCCAGAGTTCTTCAAACTTCTCCAGACTTCTACAGACTTCTTCAAACTTCCGCAGACTTCTGCAGACTTCTTCAGACTTCTTCATACTTCTCCAGACTTCTACAGACGTCTGCAGACTTCTTCAGACTTCTTCAGACTTTTTCAGACTTCTTCAGACCTCTTCAGCCTTCTCCAGACTTCTTTAGACTTCTGCAGACTTCTTCAAACTTCTCTAGACCTCTGCAGACTCCTTCAAATTTCTCCATACTACTGCAGACTTCTTCAAACTTCTTCCGATTTCCGCAGACTTCTCCAGACTTCTCCAGACTTCTCCAGACTTCTGCAGACTTCTTCAAACTTCTTCCGACTTCAGCAGACTTCTCCAGACTTCTGCAGACTTCTGCAGACTTCTGCAGACTTCTTCAGACTTCTTCATACTTCTCCAGACTTCTCCAGACTTCTGCAGACTTCTTCAAACTTCTTCAGACTTCTCCAGACTTCACCAGACTTCTCTAAAATTCTTCAGACTTCTTCATACTTCTCCAGACTTCTACAGTCGTCTGCAGACTTCTTCAGACTTCTTCAGACTTTTTCAGACCTCTTCAGACTTTTTCAGACTTCTTCAAACTTCTTCAGACTTCTTCAGACTTCTCCAGACTTCTCCAGATTTCTTCAAATTTCTTTAGACTTCTCCAGACTTCTCCAGACTTCTGCAGACTTCTTCATACTACTGCAGAATTCTACAGACTTCTGCAGACTTCTTCAGACTTCTGCAGACTTCTCCAGACTTCTTCAGACTTCTATAGTCTTCTGCAGACTTCTTCAGACTTCTCCAGACTTCTCCAGACTTCTTCAGACTTCTTCCGACTTCTTCATACTACTGCAGAATTCTACAGACTTCTGCAGACTTCTTCAGACTTCTGGAGACTTCTCCAGACTTCTTCAGACTTCTTTAGACTTCTGCAGACACCTTCAGACTTCCCCAGACTTCTCCAGACTTCTCCAGACTTCTGCAGACTTCTGCAGACTTCTTCAGACTTCTTCATACTTCTCCAGACTTCTCCAGACTTCTGCAGACTTCTTCAAACTTCTTCAGACTTCTCCAGACTTCACCAGACTTCTCTAAAATTCTTCAGACTTCTTCATACTTCTCCAGACTTCTACAGTCGTCTGCAGACTTCTTCAGACTTCTTCAGACTTTTTCAGACCTCTTCAGACTTTTTCAGACTTCTTCAAACTTCTTCAGACTTCTTCAGACTTCTCCAGACTTCTCCAGACTTCTCCAGATTTCTTCAAATTTCTTTAGACTTCTCCAGACTTCTCCAGACTTCTGCAAACTTCTTCAAACTTCTTCAGACTTCTTCAGACTTCTCCAGACTTCTCCACACTTCTTCAGACTTCTTCAAACTTCTCCAGACTTCTCCAGACTTCTTCAGACTTCTTCCGACTTCTTAATACTACTGCAGTCTTCTACAGACCTCTTCAGACTTTTTCAGACTTCTTCAAACTTCTTCAGACTTCTTCAGACTTCTCCAGACTTCTCCAGACTTCTCCAGATTTCTTCAAATTTCTTTAGACTTCTTCAGACTTCTTCCGACTTCTTAATACTACTGCAGTCTTCTACAGACTTTTTCAGACTTCTTCAGACTTCTTCTGACTTCTTCAGACTTCTCCAGACTTCTGCAGACTTCTCCAGAATTTCCAGACTTCTGCAGACTTCTGCAGACTTCTTCACATTTCTTCATATACACTTCTCCAGACTTCTTCAAACTTCTCCAGACTTCTGCAGACTTCTTCAAACTTCTGCAGACTTCTTCAGACTTCTTCAGACTTCTCCAGACTTCTGCAGGATTCTCCAGAATTTTCCAGACTTCTTCAGACTTCTCCAGACTTCTGCAGACTTCTCCAGAATTTTCCAGAATTCTGCAGACTTCTTCACATTTCTTCATACTTCTTCAGACTTCTTCATACTTCTCCAGACTTCTACAGACGTCTACAGACTTCTTCAGACTTCTTCAGACTTTTTCAGACTTCTTCAGACTTCTTCAGTCTTCTCCAGACTTCTTCAGTCTTCTTTAGACTTCTGCAGACTTCTTCAGTCTTCTCCAGAATTATTCAAACTTCTGCAGGCTCCTGCATACAACTTCAAACATCTTCAGATTTCCGCAGACTTCTCCAGACTTCTCCAGACTTCTGCAGACTTCTTCAACCTTCTCCAGACTTCTGCAGATTGTGTCAAACTTCTTCAGAATTCCGCAGACTTTTTCAGACTTTTTCAGACTTCTTCAGACTTCTTCAGTCTTCTCCAGACTTCTTCAGACTTCTTTAGACTTCTGCAGACTTCTTCAGTCTTCTCCAGACTTCTTCAAACTTCTGCAGACTTCTGCATACAACTTCAAACTTCTTCAGACTTCCGCAGACTTCTCCAGACCTCTCCAGACTTCTGCAGATTTCTTCAAACTTCTTCAGAATTCCGCAGACTTCTCCAGACCTCTCCAGACTTCTGCAGACTTCTTCAAACTTCTCCAGACTTCTGCAGATTTTGTCAAACTTTTTCAGAATTCCGCAGACCTCCCCAGACTTCTCTAGACTTCTGCAGACTTCTGCAGACTTCTTCAAACTTCTTCCGACTTCCGCAGACCTCCCCAGACTTCTCTAGACTTCTGCAGACTTCTTAAGACTTCTTCATACTTCTTCCGACTTCCGCAGACTTCTCCAGACTTCTCCAGACTTCTTCAGACTTCTTCATACTTCTCCAGACTTCTTCAGACTTCTCCAGACTTTTGCAGGCTTCTCCAGACTTCTCCAGACTTCTGCAGACTTCTTAAGACTTCTTCAAGCTTCTTCCGACTTCCGCAGACTTCTCCAGACTTCTCCAGACTTCTTCAGACTTCTTCATACTTCTCCAGACTTCTTCAGACTTCTCCAGACTTTTGCAGGCTTCTCCAGACTTCTCCAGACTTCTGCAGACTTCTCCAGACTTCTCCAGACTTCTGCAGACTTCTCCAGACTTCTTCATACCACTGCAGAATTCTACAGACTTCTGCAGACTTCTCCAGACTTCTCCAGACTTCTTCTGACTTCTTCCGACTTCTTAATACTACTGCAGACTTCTACAGACTTCTGCAGACTTCTTCAAACTTCTTCTGACTTCTTCAGACTTCTCCAGACTTCTCCAGACTTCTGCATTCTTCTTCAAACCTCTGCAGACTTCTTCAGACTTCTTCAGACTTCTCCAGACTTCCGCAGACTTCTCCAGACTTTTCCAGACTTCTGCAGAATTCTTCAAACTTCTTCCGACTTCCGCAGACTTCTCCAGACTTCTCCAGACTTATGCAGACTTCTGCAGACTTCTTCAGGCTTCTTCATACTTCTCCAGACTTCTTCAAACTTCTCCAGACGTCTGCAGACTTCTTCAAACTTCCGCAGACTTCAGCAGACTTCTTCAGACTTCTTCATACTTCTCCAGACTTCTCCAGACGTCTGCAGACTTCTTCAAACTTCTTCAGACTTCTCCAGACTTCACCAGACTTCTCTACACTTCTTCAGACTTCTTCAGACTTCTCCAGACTTCTGCAGACTTCTTCAAACTTCTTGCGACTTCCGCAGACTTCTCCAGACTTCTGCAGATTCTGTCAAACTTCTTCAGAATTCCGCAGACTTCTTCAGACTTTTTCAGACTTCTTCAGACTTCTTCAGTCTTCTCCAGACTTCTTCAGACTTCTTTAGACTTCTGCAGACTTCTTCCGTCTTCTCCAGACTTCTTCAAACTTCTGCAGACTTCTGCATACAACTTCAAACTTCTTCAGACTTCCGCAGACTTCTCCAGACTTCTCCAGACTTCTGCAGAGTTCTCCAGACTTCTTCATACCACTGCAGAATTCTACAGACTTCTGCAGACTTCTCCAGACTTCTCCAGACTTCTCCAGACTTCTTCTGACTTCTTCCGACTTCTTAATACTACTGCAGACTTCTACAGACTTCTGCAGACTTCTTCAAACTTCTTCTGACTTCTTCAGACTTCTCCAGACTTCTCCAGACTTCTGCATTCTTCTTCAAACTTCTGCAGACTTCTTCAGACTTCTTCAGACTTCTCCAGACTTCCGCAGACTTCTCCAGACTTTTCCAGACTTCTGCAGACTTCTTCAAACTTCTTCCGACCTCCGCAGACTTCTCCAGACTTCTCCAGACTTATGCAGACTTCTGCAGACTTCTTCAGGCTTCTTCATACTTCTCCAGACTTCTTCAAACTTCTCCAGACTTCTGCAGACTTCTTCAAACTTCCGCAGACTTCAGAAGACTTCTTCAGACTTCTTCATACTTCTCCGGACTTCTCCAGACTTCTGCAGACTTCTTCAAACTTCTTCAGACTTCTCCAGACTTCACCAGACTTCTCTACACTTCTTCAGACTTCTTCAGACTTCTCCAGACTTCTGCAGACTTCTTCAAACTTCTTGCGACTTCCGCAGACTTCTCCAGACTTCTCCAGACTTCTCCAGACTTCTGCAGATTCTGTCAAACTTCTTCAGAATTCCGCAGACTTCTTCAGACTTTTTCAGACTTCTTCAGACTTCTTCAGTCTTCTCCAGACTTCTTCAGACTTCTTTAGACTTCTGCAGACTTCTTCCGTCTTCTCCAGACTTCTTCAAACTTCTGCAGACTTCTGCATACAACTTCAAACTTCTTCAGAGTTCCGCAGACTTCTCCAGACTTCTCCAGACTTCTGCAGACTTCTTCAAACTTCTCCAGACTTCTGCAGATTTTGTCAAACTCTTTCAGAATTCCGCAGACCTCCCCAGACTTCTCTAGACTTCTGCAGACTTCTGCATACAACTTCAAACTTCTTCAGACTTCCGCAGACTTCTCCAGACTTCTCCAGACTTCTGCAGACTTCTTCAACCTTCTCCAGACTTCTGCAGATTCTGTCCAACTTCTTCAGAATTCCGCAGACTTCTTCAGACTTTTTCAGACTTCTTCAGACTTCTTCAGCCTTCGCCAGACTTCTTCAGTCTTCTCCAGACTTCTTCAGACTTCTTTAGACTTCTGCAGACTTCTTCCGTCTTATCCAGACTTCTTCAAACTTCTGCAGACTTCTGCATACAACTTCAAACTTCTTCAGACTTCCGCAGACTTCTCCAGACTTCTCCAGACTTCTGCAGACTTCTTCAAACTTCTCCAGACTTCTGCAGATTTTGTCAAACTTTTTCAGAATTCCGCAGACCTCCCCAGACTTCTCTAGACTTCTGCAGACTTCTGCAGACTTCTTCCAACTTCTTCCGACTTCCGCAAACTTCTCCAGACTTCTCCAGACTTATGCAGACTTCTGCACACTTCTTCAGACTTCTTCATACTTCTCCAGACTTCTTCAAACTTCTCCAGACTTCTGCAGACTTCTTCAAACTTCTGCAGACTTCAGCAGACTTCTTCAGACTTCTTCATACTTCTCCAGACTTCTCCAGACTTCTCCAGACTTCTGCAGACTTCTTCAAACTTCTTCAGACTTCTCCAGACTTCACCAGACTTCTCTACACTTCTTCAGACTTCTTCAGACTTCTCCAGACTTCTCCAGACTTCTTCAGACTTCTTCCGACTTCTTCATACCACTGCAGAATTCTACAGACTTCTGCAGACTTCTTCAGACTTCTTCATACTTCTCCAGACTTCTTCGAACTTCTCCAGACTTCTGCAGACTTCTTCAAACTTCCGCAGACTTCAGCAGACTTCTTGAGACTTCTTCATACTTCTCCAGACTTCTCCAGACTTCTCCAGACTTCTGCAGACTTCTTCAAACTTCTTCAGACTTCTCCAGACTTCACCAGACTTCTCTACACTTCTTCAGACTTCTTCAGACTTCTCCGGACTTCTCCAGACTTCTTCAGACTTCTTCCGACTTCTTCATACCACTGCAGAATTCTACAGACTTCTTCAGACTTCTTCAGACTTCTTCATACTTCTCCAGAGTTCTTCAAACTTCTCCAGAGTTCTACAGACTTCTTCAAACTTCCGCAGACTTCTGCAGACTTCTTCAGACTTCTTCATGCTTCTCCAGACTTCTCCAGACTTCTCCAGACTTCTGCAGACTTCTTCAAACTTCTTCAGACTTCTCCAGACTTCACCAGACTTCTCTACACTTCTTCAGACTTCTTCAGACTTCTCAGGACTTCTCCAGACTTCTTCAGACTTCTTCCGACTTCTTCATACCACTGCAGAATTCTACAGACTTCTTCAGACTTCTTCAGACTTCTTCATACTTCTCCAGAGTTCTTCATACTTCTCCAGACTTCTACAGACGTCTGCAGACTTCTTCAGACTTCTTCAGACTTTTTCAGACTTCTTCAGACTTCTTCAACCTTCTCCAGACTTCTTCATTTTTTTTTAGACTTCTGCAGACTTCTTCAAACTTCTCTAGACCTCTGCAGACTTCTTCAAACTTCTCCATACTACTGCAGACTTCTTCAAACTTCTTCCGACATCCGCAGACTTCTCCAGACTTCTTTAGACTTCTGCATATTTCTTCAAACTTCTCCAGACTTCTGCAGACTTCTTCAAACTTCTCCATACTTCTGCAGACTTCTTCAAACTTCTTCCGACTTCCGCAGACTTCTCCAGACTTCTCCAGATTTCTTCAAACTTCTTCAAACTTCTTCAGACTTCCGCAGACTTCTCCAGACTTCTCCAGACTTCTCGAGATTTCTTCAAACTTCTTCAGACTTCTTCAGACTTCTCCAGACTTCTCCAGACTTCTCCAGATTTCTTCAAATTTCTTTAGACTTCTCCAGACTTCTCCAGACTTCTGCAAACTTCTTCAGACTTCTGCAGACTTCGCCAGATTTCTCCAGACTTCTCTAGACTTCTGCAGACTTCTGCAGACTTCTTCAAACTTCTTCAGACTTCCACTGACTTCTCCAGACTTCTCCAGACTTCTCCAGACTTTTGCAGACTTCTCGAGACTTCTCCAGACTTCTGCAGACTTCTTCAAACTTCTTCAGACTTCCGCAGACTTCTCCAGACTTCTTCAAACTTCTTCAGACTTCCGCAGACTTCTCCAGACTTCTTCAGACTTCTCCACACTTTTGTAGACTTCTCCAGACTTCTCCAGACTTCTGCAGACTTCTCCAGACTTCTCCAGACTTCTGCAGACTTCTCCAGACTTCTTCATACCACTGCAAAATTCTACAGACTTCTGCAGACTATTCCAGACTTCACCAGACTTCTCTACACATCTTCAGACTTCTTCAGACTACTCCAGACTTCTCCAGACTTCTTCAGACTTCTTCCGACTTCTTCATACTACTGCAGAATTCTACAGACTTCTGCAGACTTCTTCAGACTTCTGCAGACTTCTCCAGACTTCTTCAGACTTCTATAGTCTTCTGCAGACTTCTTCAGACTTCTCCAGACTTCTCCAGACTTCTTCAGACTTCTTCCGACTTCTTCATACTACTGCAGAATTCTACAGACTTCTGCAGACTTCTTCAGACTTCTGCAGACTTCTCCAGACTTCTTCAGACTTCTTTAGACTTCTGCAGACACCTTCAGACTTCCCCAGACTTCTCCAGACTTCTCCAGACTTCTGCAGACTTCTTCAAACTTCTTCCGATTTCCGCAGACTTCTCCAGACTTCTCCAGACTTCTGCAGACTTCTGCAGACTTCTTCAAACTTCTTCCGACTTCCGCAGACTTCTCCAGACTTCTGCAGACTTCTGCAGACTTCTGCAGACTTCTTCAGACTTCTTCAGACTTCTTCAACCTTCTCCAGACTTCTTCATTTTTTTTTAGACTTCTGCAGACTTCTTCAAACTTCTCTAGACCTCTGCAGACTTCTTCAAACTTCTCCATACTACTGCAGACTTCTTCAAACTTCTTCCGACATCCGCAGACTTCTCCAGACTTCTTTAGACTTCTGCATATTTCTTCAAACTTCTCCAGACTTCTGCAGACTTCTTCAAACTTCTCCATACTTCTGCAGACTTCTTCAAACTTCTTCCGACTTCCGCAGACTTCTCCAGACTTCTCCAGATTTCTTCAAACTTCTTCAAACTTCTTCAGACTTCCGCAGACTTCTCCAGACTTCTCCAGACTTCTCGAGATTTCTTCAAACTTCTTCAGACTTCTTCAGACTTCTCCAGACTTCTCCAGACTTCTCCAGATTTCTTCAAATTTCTTTAGACTTCTCCAGACTTCTCCAGACTTCTGCAAACTTCTTCAGACTTCTGCAGACTTCGCCAGATTTCTCCAGACTTCTCTAGACTTCTGCAGACTTCTGCAGACTTCTTCAAACTTCTTCAGACTTCCACTGACTTCTCCAGACTTCTCCAGACTTCTCCAGACTTTTGCAGACTTCTCGAGACTTCTCCAGACTTCTGCAGACTTCTTCAAACTTCTTCAGACTTCCGCAGACTTCTCCAGACTTCTTCAAACTTCTTCAGACTTCCGCAGACTTCTCCAGACTTCTTCAGACTTCTCCACACTTTTGTAGACTTCTCCAGACTTCTCCAGACTTCTGCAGACTTCTCCAGACTTCTCCAGACTTCTGCAGACTTCTCCAGACTTCTTCATACCACTGCAAAATTCTACAGACTTCTGCAGACTATTCCAGACTTCACCAGACTTCTCTACACATCTTCAGACTTCTTCAGACTACTCCAGACTTCTCCAGACTTCTTCAGACTTCTTCCGACTTCTTCATACTACTGCAGAATTCTACAGACTTCTGCAGACTTCTTCAGACTTCTGCAGACTTCTCCAGACTTCTTCAGACTTCTATAGTCTTCTGCAGACTTCTTCAGACTTCTTCAGACTTCTCCAGACTTTTGCAGGCTTCTCCAGACTTCTCCAGACTTCTGCAGACTTCTTAAGACTTCTTCAAGCTTCTTCCGACTTCCGCAGACTTCTCCAGACTTCTCCAGACTTCTTCAGACTTCTTCATACTTCTCCAGACTTCTTCAGACTTCTCCAGACTTTTGCAGGCTTCTCCAGACTTCTCCAGACTTCTGCAGACTTCTCCAGACTTCTCCAGACTTCTGCAGACTTCTCCAGACTTCTTCATACCACTGCAGAATTCTACAGACTTCTGCAGACTTCTCCAGACTTCTCCAGACTTCTTCTGACTTCTTCCGACTTCTTAATACTACTGCAGACTTCTACAGACTTCTGCAGACTTCTTCAAACTTCTTCTGACTTCTTCAGACTTCTCCAGACTTCTCCAGACTTCTGCATTCTTCTTCAAACCTCTGCAGACTTCTTCAGACTTCTTCAGACTTCTCCAGACTTCCGCAGACTTCTCCAGACTTTTCCAGACTTCTGCAGAATTCTTCAAACTTCTTCCGACTTCCGCAGACTTCTCCAGACTTCTCCAGACTTATGCAGACTTCTGCAGACTTCTTCAGGCTTCTTCATACTTCTCCAGACTTCTTCAAACTTCTCCAGACGTCTGCAGACTTCTTCAAACTTCCGCAGACTTCAGCAGACTTCTTCAGACTTCTTCATACTTCTCCAGACTTCTCCAGACGTCTGCAGACTTCTTCAAACTTCTTCAGACTTCTCCAGACTTCACCAGACTTCTCTACGCTTCTTCAGACTTCTTCAGACTTCTCCAGACTTCTGCAGACTTCTTCAAACTTCTTGCGACTTCCGCAGACTTCTCCAGACTTCTCCAGACTTCTGCAGATTCTGTCAAACTTCTTCAGAATTCCGCAGACTTCTTCAGACTTTTTCAGACTTCTTCAGACTTCTTCAGTCTTCTCCAGACTTCTTCAGACTTCTTTAGACTTCTGCAGACTTCTTCCGTCTTCTCCAGACTTCTTCAAACTTCTGCAGACTTCTGCATACAACTTCAAACTTCTTCAGACTTCCGCAGACTTCTCCAGACTTCTCCAGACTTCTGCAGAGTTCTCCAGACTTCTTCATACCACTGCAGAATTCTACAGACTTCTGCAGACTTCTCCAGACTTCTCCAGACTTCTCCAGACTTCTTCTGACTTCTTCCGACTTCTGAATACTACTGCAGACTTCTACAGACTTCTGCAGACTTCTTCAAACTTCTTCTGACTTCTTCAGACTTCTCCAGACTTCTCCAGACTTCTGCATTCTTCTTCAAACTTCTGCAGACTTCTTCAGACTTCTTCAGACTTCTCCAGACTTCCGCAGACTTCTCCAGACTTTTCCAGACTTCTGCAGACTTCTTCAAACTTCTTCCGACCTCCGCAGACTTCTCCAGACTTCTCCAGACTTATGCAGACTTCTGCAGACTTCTTCAGGCTTCTTCATACTTCTCCAGACTTCTTCAAACTTCTCCAGACTTCTGCAGACTTCTTCAAACTTCCGCAGACTTCAGAAGACTTCTTCAGACTTCTTCATACTTCTCCGGACTTCTCCAGACTTCTGCAGACTTCTTCAAACTTCTTCAGACTTCTCCAGACTTCACCAGACTTCTCTACACTTCTTCAGACTTCTTCAGACTTCTCCAGACTTCTGCAGACTTCTTCAAACTTCTTGCGACTTCCGCAGACTTCTCCAGACTTCTCCAGACTTCTCCAGACTTCTGCAGATTCTGTCAAACTTCTTCAGAATTCCGCAGACTTCTTCAGACTTTTTCAGACTTCTTCAGACTTCTTCAGTCTTCTCCAGACTTCTTCAGACTTCTTTAGACTTCTGCAGACTTCTTCCGTCTTCTCCAGACTTCTTCAAACTTCTGCAGACTTCTGCATACAACTTCAAACTTCTTCAGAGTTCCGCAGACTTCTCCAGACTTCTCCAGACTTCTCCAGACTTCTTCAGACTTCTTTAGACTTCTGCAGACACCTTCAGACTTCCCCAGACTTCTCCAGACTTCTCCAGACTTCTGCAGACTTCTTCAAACTTCTTCCGATTTCCGCAGACTTCTCCAGACTTCTCCAGACTTCTGCAGACTTCTTCAAACTTCTTCCGACTTCCGCAGACTTCTCCAGACTTCTGCAGACTTCTGCAGACTTCTGCAGACTTCTTCAGACTTCTTCAGACTTCTTCAACCTTCTCCAGACTTCTTCATTTTTTTTTAGACTTCTGCAGACTTCTTCAAACTTCTCTAGACCTCTGCAGACTTCTTCAAACTTCTCCATACTACTGCAGACTTCTTCAAACTTCTTCCGACATCCGCAGACTTCTCCAGACTTCTTTAGACTTCTGCATATTTCTTCAAACTTCTCCAGACTTCTGCAGACTTCTTCAAACTTCTCCATACTTCTGCAGACTTCTTCAAACTTCTTCCGACTTCCGCAGACTTCTCCAGACTTCTCCAGATTTCTTCAAACTTCTTCAAACTTCTTCAGACTTCCGCAGACTTCTCCAGACTTCTCCAGACTTCTCGAGATTTCTTCAAACTTCTTCAGACTTCTTCAGACTTCTCCAGACTTCTCCAGACTTCTCCAGACTTCTGCAGATTCTGTCAAACTTCTTCAGAATTCTGCAGACTTCTTCAAACTTCTCTAGACCTCTGCAGACTTCTTCAAACTTCTCCATACTACTGCAGACTTCTTCAAACTTCTTCCGACATCCGCAGACTTCTCCAGACTTCTTTAGACTTCTGCATATTTCTTCAAACTTCTCCAGACTTCTGCAGACTTCTTCAAACTTCTCCATACTTCTGCAGACTTCTTCAAACTTCTTCCGACTTCCGCAGACTTCTCCAGACTTCTCCAGATTTCTTCAAACTTCTTCAAACTTCTTCAGACTTCCGCAGACTTCTCCAGACTTCTCCAGACTTCTCGAGATTTCTTCAAACTTCTTCAGACTTCTTCAGACTTCTCCAGACTTCTCCAGACTTCTCCAGATTTCTTCAAATTTCTTTAGACTTCTCCAGACTTCTCCAGACTTCTGCAAACTTCTTCAGACTTCTGCAGACTTCGCCAGATTTCTCCAGACTTCTCTAGACTTCTGCAGACTTCTGCAGACTTCTTCAAACTTCTTCAGACTTCCACTGACTTCTCCAGACTTCTCCAGACTTCTCCAGACTTTTGCAGACTTCTCGAGACTTCTCCAGACTTCTGCAGACTTCTTCAAACTTCTTCAGACTTCCGCAGACTTCTCCAGACTTCTTCAAACTTCTTCAGACTTCCGCAGACTTCTCCAGACTTCTTCAGACTTCTCCACACTTTTGTAGACTTCTCCAGACTTCTCCAGACTTCTGCAGACTTCTCCAGACTTCTCCAGACTTCTGCAGACTTCTCCAGACTTCTTCATACCACTGCAAAATTCTACAGACTTCTGCAGACTATTCCAGACTTCACCAGACTTCTCTACACATCTTCAGACTTCTTCAGACTACTCCAGACTTCTCCAGACTTCTTCAGACTTCTTCCGACTTCTTCATACTACTGCAGAATTCTACAGACTTCTGCAGACTTCTTCAGACTTCTGCAGACTTCTCCAGACTTCTTCAGACTTCTATAGTCTTCTGCAGACTTCTTCAGACTTCTCCAGACTTCTCCAGACTTCTTCAGACTTCTTCCGACTTCTTCATACTACTGCAGAATTCTACAGACTTCTGCAGACTTCTTCAGACTTCTGCAGACTTCTCCAGACTTCTTCAGACTTCTTTAGACTTCTGCAGACACCTTCAGACTTCCCCAGACTTCTCCAGACTTCTCCAGACTTCTGCAGACTTCTTCAAACTTCTTCCGATTTCCGCAGACTTCTCCAGACTTCTCCAGACTTCTGCAGACTTCTTCAAACTTCTTCCGACTTCCGCAGACTTCTCCAGACTTCTGCAGACTTCTGCAGACTTCTGCAGACTTCTTCAGACTTCTTCATACTTCTCCAGACTTCTCCAGACTTCTGCAGACTTCTTCAAACTTCTTCAGACTTCTCCAGACTTCACCAGACTTCTCTACAATTCTTCAGACTTCTTCATACTTCTCCAGACTTCTACAGTCGTCTGCAGACTTCTTCAGACTTCTTCAGACTTTTTCAGACCTCTTCAGACTTTTTCAGACTTCTTCAAACTTCTTCAGACTTCTTCAGACTTCTCCAGACTTCTCCAGACTTCTCCAGATTTCTTCAAATTTCTTTAGACTTCTCCAGACTTCTCCAGACTTCTGCAAACTTCTTCAAACTTCTTCAGACTTCTTCAGACTTCTCCAGACTTCTCCACACTTCTTCAGACTTCTTCAAACTTCTCCAGACTTCTCCAGACTTCTTCAGACTTCTTCCGACTTCTTAATACTACTGCAGTCTTCTACAGACTTTTTCAGACTTCTTCAGACTTCTTCTGACTTCTTCAGACTTCTCCAGACCTCTCCAGACTTCTGCATTCTTCTTCAAACATCTGCAAACTTCTTCAGACTTCTTCAGACTTCTCCAGACTTCTGCAGACTTCTCCAGAATTTCCAGACTTCTGCAGACTTCTGCAGACTTCTTCACATTTCTTCATATACACTTCTCCAGACTTCTTCAAACTTCTCCAGACTTCTGCAGACTTCTTCAAACTTCTGCAGACTTCTTCAGACTTCTTCAGACTTCTCCAGACTTCTGCAGGATTCTCCAGAATTTTCCAGACTTCTTCAGACTTCTCCAGACTTCTGCAGACTTCTCCAGAATTTTCCAGAATTCTGCAGACTTCTTCACATTTCTTCATACTTCTTCAGACTTCTTCATACTTCTCCAGACTTCTACAGACGTCTACAGACTTCTTCAGACTTCTTCAGACTTTTTCAGACTTCTTCAGACTTCTTCAGTCTTCTCCAGACTTCTTCAGTCTTCTTTAGACTTCTGCAGACTTCTTCAGTCTTCTCCAGAATTATTCAAACTTCTGCAGGCTCCTGCATACAACTTCAAACATCTTCAGATTTCCGCAGACTTCTCCAGACTTCTCCAGACTTCTGCAAACTTCTTCAAACTTCTTCAGACTTCTTCAGACTTCTCCAGACCTCTCCACACTTCTTCAGACTTTTTCAAACTTCTCCAGACTTCTCCAGACTTCTTCAGACTTCTTCCGACTTCTTAATACTACTGCAGTCTTCTACAGACTTTTTCAGACTTCTTCAGACTTCTTCTGACTTCTTCAGACTTCTCCAGACCTCTCCAGACTTCTGCATTCTTCTTCAAACATCTGCAGACTACTTCAGACTTCTTCAGACTTCTCCAGACTTCTGCAGACTTCTCCAGAATTTCCAGACTTCTGCAGACTTCTGCAGACTTCTTCACATTTCTTCATATACACTTCTCCAGACTTCTTCAAACTTCTCCAGACTTCTGCAGACTTCTTCAAACTTCTGCAGACTTCTTCAGACTTCTTCAGACTTCTCCAGACTTCTGCAGGATTCTCCAGAATTTTCCAGACTTCTTCAGACTTCTCCAGACTTCTGCAGACTTCTCCAGAATTTTCCAGAATTCTGCAGACTTCTTCACATTTCTTCATACTTCTTCAGACTTCTGCATACTTCTCCAGACTTCTTCATACCACTGCAGAATTCTACAGACTTCTGCAGACTTCTCCAGACTTCTTCTGACTGCTTCCGACTTCTTAATACTACTGCAGACTTCTACAGACTTTTTCAGACTTCTGCAGACTTCTTCAAACTTCTTCTGACCTCTTCGGACTTCTCCAGACTTCTCCAGACTTCTGCATTCTTCTTCAAACTTCTGCAGACTTCTTCAGACTTCTTCAGACTTCTCCAGACTTCCGCAGACTTCTCCAGACTTTTCCAGACTTCTGCAGACTTCTGCAGACTTCTTCAGACTTCTTCATACTTCTCCAGACTTCTTCAAACTTCTCCAGACTTCTGCAGAATTCCTCAAACTTCCGCAGACTTCTCCAGACTTCTGCATTCTTCTTCAAACTTCTGCAGACTTCTTCAGACTTCTCCAGACTTACGCAGACTTCTTCAGACTTTTCCAGACTTCTTCAGACTTCTTCACACTTCTCCAGACTTCCGCAGACTTCTCCAGACTTTTCCAGACTTCTGCAGACTTCTGCAGACTTCTCCAGACTTCTCCAGACTTCTTCAGACTTCTTCCGACTTCTTAATACTACTGCAGACTTCTACAGACTTTTTCAGACTTCTGCAGACTTCTTCAAACTTCTTCTGACTTCTTCAGACTTCTCCAGACTTCTCCAGACTTCTGCATTCTTCTTCAAACTTCTGCAGACTTCTTCAAACTTCTTCCGACTTCCGCAGACTTCTCCAGACTTATGCAGACTTCTGCAGACTTCTTCAGGCTTCTTCATACTTCTCCAGACTTCTTCAAACTTCTCCAGACTTCTGCAGACTTCTTCAAACTTCCGCAGACTTCAGCAGACTTCTTCAGACTTCTTCATACTTCTCCAGACTTCTCCAGACTTCTCCAGACTTCTGCAGACCTCTTCAAACTTCTTCAAACTTCTCCAGACTTCACCAGACTTCTCTACACTTCTTCAGACTTCTTCAGACTTCTCCAGACTTCTGCAGACTTCTTCAAACTTCTTGCGACTTCCGCAGACTTCTCCAGAATTCTCCAGACTTCTGCAGATTCTGTCAAACTTCTTCAGAATTCCGCAGACTTCTTCAGACTTTTTCAGACTTCTTCAGACTTCTTCAGTCTTTTCCAGACTTCTTCAGACTTCTTTAGACTTCTGCAGAATTCTTCCGTCTTCTCCAGACTTCTTCAAACTTCTGCAGACTTCTGCATACAACTTCAAACTTCTTCAGACTTCCGCAGACTTCTCCAGACTTCTCCAGACTTCTGCAGACTTCTTCAAACTTCTCCAGACTTCTGCAGATTTTGTCAAACTCTTTCAGAATTCCGCAGACCTCCCCAGACTTCTCTAGACTTCTGCAGACTTCTGCATACAACTTCAAACTTCTTCAGACTTCCGCAGACTTCTCCAGACTTCTCCAGACTTCTGCAGACTTCTTCAACCTTCTCCAGACTTCTGCAGACTTCTTCAAACTTCTTCAGACTTCCACTGACTTCTCCAGACTTCTCCAGACTTCTCCAGACTTTTGCAGACTTCTCGAGACTTCTCCAGACTTCTGCAGACTTCTTCAAACTTCTTCAGACTTCCGCAGACTTCTCCAGACTTCTTCAAACTTCTTCAGACTTCCGCAGACTTCTCCAGACTTCTTCAGACTTCTCCACACTTTTGTAGACTTCTCCAGACTTCTCCAGACTTCTGCAGACTTCTCCAGACTTCTCCAGACTTCTGCAGACTTCTCCAGACTTCTTCATACCACTGCAAAATTCTACAGACTTCTGCAGACTATTCCAGACTTCACCAGACTTCTCTACACATCTTCAGACTTCTTCAGACTACTCCAGACTTCTCCAGACTTCTTCAGACTTCTTCCGACTTCTTCATACTACTGCAGAATTCTACAGACTTCTGCAGACTTCTTCAGACTTCTGCAGACTTCTCCAGACTTCTTCAGACTTCTATAGTCTTCTGCAGACTTCTTCAGACTTCTCCAGACTTCTCCAGACTTCTTCAGACTTCTTCCGACTTCTTCATACTACTGCAGAATTCTACAGACTTCTGCAGACTTCTTCAGACTTCTGCAGACTTCTCCAGACTTCTTCAGACTTCTTTAGACTTCTGCAGACACCTTCAGACTTCCCCAGACTTCTCCAGACTTCTCCAGACTTCTGCAGACTTCTTCAAACTTCTTCCGATTTCCGCAGACTTCTCCAGACTTCTCCAGACTTCTGCAGATTTCTTCAAACTTCTTCAGAATTCCGCAGACTTCTCCAGACCTCTCCAGACTTCTGCAGACTTCTTCAAACTTCTCCAGACTTCTGCAGATTTTGTCAAACTTTTTCAGAATTCCGCAGACCTCCCCAGACTTCTCTAGACTTCTGCAGACTTCTGCAGACTTCTTCAAACTTCTTCCGACTTCCGCAGACCTCCCCAGACTTCTCTAGACTTCTGCAGACTTCTTAAGACTTCTTCATACTTCTTCCGACTTCCGCAGACTTCTCCAGACTTCTCCAGACTTCTTCAGACTTCTTCATACTTCTCCAGACTTCTTCAGACTTCTCCAGACTTTTGCAGGCTTCTCCAGACTTCTCCAGACTTCTGCAGACTTCTTAAGACTTCTTCAAGCTTCTTCCGACTTCCGCAGACTTCTCCAGACTTCTCCAGACTTCTTCAGCCTTCTTCATACTTCTCCAGACTTCTTCAGACTTCTCCAGACTTTTGCAGGCTTCTCCAGACTTCTCCAGACTTCTGCAGACTTCTCCAGACTTCTCCAGACTTCTGCAGACTTCTCCAGACTTCTTCATACCACTGCAGAATTCTACAGACTTCTGCAGACTTCTCCAGACTTCTCCAGACTTCTTCTGACTTCTTCCGACTTCTTAATACTACTGCAGACTTCTACAGACTTCTGCAGACTTCTTCAAACTTCTTCTGACTTCTTCAGACTTCTCCAGACTTCTCCAGACTTCTGCATTCTTCTTCAAACCTCTGCAGACTTCTTCAGACTTCTTCAGACTTCTCCAGACTTCCGCAGACTTCTCCAGACTTTTCCAGACTTCTGCAGAATTCTTCAAACTTCTTCCGACTTCCGCAGACTTCTCCAGACTTCTCCAGACTTATGCAGACTTCTGCAGACTTCTTCAGGCTTCTTCATACTTCTCCAGACTTCTTCAAACTTCTCCAGACGTCTGCAGACTTCTTCAAACTTCCGCAGACTTCAGCAGACTTCTTCAGACTTCTTCATACTTCTCCAGACTTCTCCAGACTTCTGCAGACTTCTTCAAACTTCTTCAGACTTCTCCAGACTTCACCAGACTTCTCTACACTTCTTCAGACTTCTTCAGACTTCTCCAGACTTCTGCAGACTTCTTCAAACTTCTTGCGACTTCCGCAGACTTCTCCAGACTTCTCCAGACTTCTGCAGATTCTGTCAAACTTCTTCAGAATTCCGCAGACTTCTTCAGACTTTTTCAGACTTCTTCAGACTTCTTCAGTCTTCTCCAGACTTCTTCAGACTTCTTTAGACTTCTGCAGACTTCTTCCGTCTTCTCCAGACTTCTTCAAACTTCTGCAGACTTCTGCATACAACTTCAAACTTCTTCAGACTTCCGCAGACTTCTCCAGACTTCTCCAGACTTCTGCAGAGTTCTCCAGACTTCTTCATACCACTGCAGAATTCTACAGACTTCTGCAGACTTCTCCAGACTTCTCCAGACTTCTCCAGACTTCTTCTGACTTCTTCCGACTTCTTAATACTACTGCAGACTTCTACAGACTTCTGCAGACTTCTTCAAACTTCTTCTGACTTCTTCAGACTTCTCCAGACTTCTCCAGACTTCTGCATTCTTCTTCAAACTTCTGCAGACTTCTTCAGACTCCTTCAGACTTCTCCAGACTTCCGCAGACTTCTCCAGACTTTTCCAGACTTCTGCAGACTTCTTCAAACTTCTTCCGACCTCCGCAGACTTCTCCAGACTTCTCCAGACTTATGCAGACTTCTGCAGACTTCTTCAGGCTTCTTCATACTTCTCCAGACTTCTTCAAACTTCTCCAGACTTCTGCAGACTTCTTCAAACTTCCGCAGACTTCAGCAGACTTCTTCAGACTTCTTCATACTTCTCCGGACTTCTCCAGACTTCTGCAGACTTCTTCAAACTTCTTCAGACTTCTCCAGACTTCACCAGACTTCTCTACACTTCTTCAGACTTCTTCAGACTTCTCCAGACTTCTGCAGACTTCTTCAAACTTCTTGCGACTTCCGCAGACTTCTCCAGACTTCTCCAGACTTCTCCAGACTTCTGCAGATTCTGTCAAACTTCTTCAGAATTCCGCAGACTTCTTCAGACTTTTTCAGACTTCTTCAGACTTCTTCAGTCTTCTCCAGACTTCTTCAGACTTCTTTAGACTTCTGCAGACTTCTTCCGTCTTCTCCAGACTTCTTCAAACTTCTGCAGACTTCTGCATACAACTTCAAACATCTTCAGACTTCCGCAGACTTCTCCAGACTTCTCCAGACTTCTGCAGACTTCTTCAAACTTCTCCAGACTTCTGCAGATTTTGTCAAACTCTTTCAGAATTCCGCAGACCTCCCCAGACTTCTCTAGACTTCTGCAGACTTCTGCATACAACTTCAAACTTCTTCAGACTTCCGCAGACTTCTCCAGACTTCTCCAGACTTCTGCAGACTTCTTCAACCTTCTCCAGACTTCTGCAGATTCTGTCCAACTTCTTCAGAATTGCGCAGACTTCTTCAGACTTTTTCAGACTTCTTCAGACTTCTTCAGCCTTCTCCAGACTTCTTCAGTCTTCTCCAGACTTCTTCAGACTTCTTTAGACTTCTGCAGACTTCTTCCGTCTTATCCAGACTTCTTCAAACTTCTGCAGACTTCTGCATACAACTTCAAACTTCTTCAGACTTCGGCAGACTTCTCCAGACTTCTCCAGACTTCTGCAGACTTCTTCAAACTTCTCCAGACTTCTGCAGATTTTGTCAAACTTTTTCAGAATTCCGCAGACCTCCCCAGACTTCTCTAGACTTCTGCAGACTTCTGCAGACTTCTTCCAACTTCTTCCGACTTCCGCAAACTTCTCCAGACTTCTCCAGACTTATGCAGACTTCTGCACACTTCTTCAGACTTCTTCATACTTCTCCAGACTTCTTCAAACTTCTCCAGACTTCTGCAGACTTCTTCAAACTTCCGCAGACTTCAGCAGACTTCTTCAGACTTCTTCATACTTCTCCAGACTTCTCCAGACTTCTCCAGACTTCTGCAGACTTCTTCAAACTCCTTCAGACTTCTCCAGACTTCACCAGACTTCTCTACACTTCTTCAGACTTCTTCAGACTTCTCCAGACTTCTCCAGACTTCTTCAGACTTCTTCCGACTTCTTCATACCACTGCAGAATTCTACAGACTTCTGCAGACTTCTTCAGACTTCTTCATACTTCTCCAGAGTTCTTCAAACTTCTCCAGAGTTCTACAGACTTCTTCAAACTTCCGCAGACTTCTGCAGACTTCTTCAGACTTCTTCCGACTTCTTCATACCACTGCAGAATTCTACAGACTTCTGCAGACTTCTTCAGACTTCTTCATACTTCTCCAGAGTTCTTCAAACTTCTCCAGAGTTCTACAGACTTCTTCAAACTTCCGCAGACTTCTCCAGACTTCTTCAGACTTCTTCCGACTTCTTCATACCACTGCAGAATTCTACAGACTTCTGCAGACTTCTTCAGACTTCTTCATACTTCTCCAGAGTTCTTCAAACTTCTCCAGACTTCTCCAGACTTCTCCAGACTTCTGCAGACTTCTTCAAACTTCTTCAGACTTCTCCAGACTTCACCAGACTTCTCTACACTTCTTCAGACTTCTTCAGACTTCTCCGGACTTCTCCAGACTTCTTCAGACTTCTTCCGACTTCTTCATACCACTGCAGAATTCTACAGACTTCTTCAGACTTCTTCAGACTTCTTCATACTTCTCCAGAGTTCTTCAAACTTCTCCAGAGTTCTACAGACTTCTTCAAACTTCCGCAGACTTCTGCAGACTTCTTCAGACTTCTTCATACTTCTCCAGACTTCTCCAGACTTCTCCAGACTTCTGCAGACTTCTTCAAACTTCTTCAGACTTCTCCAGACTTCACCAGACTTCTCTACACTTCTTCAGACTTCTTCAGACTTCTCAGGACTTCTCCAGACTTCTTCAGACTTCTTCCGACTTCTTCATACCACTGCAGAATTCTACAGACTTCTTCAGACTTCTTCAGACTTCTTCATACTTCTCCAGAGTTCTTCATACTTCTCCAGACTTCTACAGACGTCTGCAGACTTCTTCAGACTTCTTCAGACTTTTTCAGACTTCTTCAGACTTCTTCAGCCTTCTCCAGACTTCTTCAGACTTTTTTAGACTTCTGCAGACTTCTTCAAACTTCTCTAGACCTCTGCAGACTTCTTCAAACTTCTCCATACTACTGGAGACTTCTTCAAACTTCTTCCGACTTCCGCAGACTTCTCCAGACTTCTTTAGACTTCTGCATATTTCTTCAAACTTCTCCAGACTTCTGCAGACTTCTTCAAACTTCTTCCGACTTCCGCAGACTTCTCCAGACTTCTCCAGATTTCTTCAAACTTCTTCAAACTTCTTCAGACTTCCGCAGACTTCTCCAGACTTCTCCAGACTTCTCGAGATTTCTTCAAACTTCTTCAGACTTCTTCAGACTTCTCCAGACTTCTCCAGACTTCTCCAGATTTCTTCAAATTTCTTTAGACTTCTCCAGACTTCTCCAGACTTCTGCAAACTTCTTCAGACTTCTGCAGACTTCTCCAGATTTCTCCAGACTTCTCTAGACTTCTGCAGACTTCTGCAGACTTCTTCAAACTTCTTCAGACTTCCACTGACTTCTCCAGACTTCTCCAGACTTCTCCAGACTTTTGCAGACTTCTCGAGACTTCTCCAGACTTCTGCAGACTTCTTCAAACTTCTTCAGACTTCCGCAGACTTCTCCAGACTTCTTCAAACTTCTTCAGACTTCCGCAGACTTCTCCAGACTTCTTCAGACTTCTCCACACTTTTGTAGACTTCTCCAGACTTCTCCAGACTTCTGCAGACTTCTCCAGACTTCTCCAGACTTCTGCAGACTTCTCCAGACTTCTTCATACCACTGCAAAATTCTACAGACTTCTGCAGACTATTCCAGACTTCACCAGACTTCTCTACACATCTTCAGACTTCTTCAGACTACTCCAGACTTCTCCAGACTTCTTCAGACTTCTTCCGACTTCTTCATACTACTGCAGAATTCTACAGACTTCTCCAGATTTCTCCAGACTTCTCTAGACTTCTGCAGACTTCTGCAGACTTCTTCAAACTTCTTCAGACTTCCACTGACTTCTCCAGACTTCTCCAGACTTCTCCAGACTTTTGCAGACTTCTCGAGACTTCTCCAGACTTCTGCAGACTTCTTCAAACTTCTTCAGACTTCCGCAGACTTCTCCAGACTTCTTCAAACTTCTTCAGACTTCCGCAGACTTCTCCAGACTTCTTCAGACTTCTCCACACTTTTGTAGACTTCTCCAGACTTCTTCAGACTTCTGCAGACTTCTCCAGACTTCTTCAGACTTCTATAGTCTTCTGCAGACTTCTTCAGACTTCTCCAGACTTCTCCAGACTTCTTCAGACTTCTTCCGACTTCTTCATACTACTGCAGAATTCTACAGACTTCTCCAGACTTTTGCAGACTTCTCCAGACTACTCCAGACTTCTGCAGACTTCTTCAAACTTCTTCAGACTTCCGCAGACTTCTCCAGACTTCTTCAGACTTCTCCACACTTTTGCAGACTTCTCCAGACTTCTCCAGACTTCTGCAGACTTCTCCAGACTTCTGCAGACTTCTCCAGACTTCTTCATACCACTGCAGAATTCTACAGACTTCTGCAGACTTCTCCAGACTTCTTCTGACTTCTTCCGACTTCTTAATACTACTGCAGACTTCTACAGACTTGTTCAGACTTCTGCAGACTTCTTCAAACTTCTTCTGACCTCTTCGGACTTCTCCAGACTTCTCCAGACTTCTGCATTCTTCTTCAAACTTCTGCAGACTTCTTCAGACTTCTTCAGACTTCTCCAGACTTCCGCAGACTTCTCCAGACTTTTCCAGACTTCTGCAGACTTCTGCAGACTTCTTCAGACTTCTTCATACTTCTCCAGACTTCTTCAAACTTCCGCAGACTTCTCCAGACTTCTGCATTCTTCTTCAAACTTCTGCAGACTTCTTCAGACTTCTCCAGACTTCCGCAGACTTCTTCAGACTTTTCCAGACTTCTTCAGACTTCTTCAGACTTCTCCAGACTTCCGCAGACTTCTCCAGACTTTTCCAGACTTCTGCAGACTTCTGCAGACTTCTCCAGACTTCTACAGACTTCTTCAGACTTCTTCCGACTTCTTAATACTACTGCAGACTTCTACAGACTTTTTCAGACTTCTGCAGACTTCTTCAAACTTCTTCTGACTTCTTCAGACTTCTCCAGACTTCTCCAGACTTCTGCATTCTTCTTTAAACTTCTGCAGACTTCTTCAAACTTCTTCCGACTACCGCAGACTTCTCCAGACTTATGCAGACTTCTGCAGACTTCTTCAGGCTTCTTCATACTTCTCCAGACTTCTTCGAACTTCTCCAGACTTCTGCAGACTTCTTCAAACTTCCGCAGACTTCAGCAGACTTCTTCAGACTTCTTCATACTTCTCCAGACTTCTCCAGACTTCTCCAGACTTCTGCAGACTTCTTCAAACTTCTTCAGACTTCTCCAGACTTCACCAGACTTCTCTACAATTCTTCAGACTTCTTCAGACTTCTCCAGACTTCTCCAGACTTCTTCAGACTTCTTCCGACTTCTTCATACCACTGCAGAATTCTACAGACTTCTTCAGACTTCTTCAGACTTCTTCATACTTCTCCAGAGTTCTTCAAACTTCTCCAGAGTTCTACAGACTTCTTCAAACTTCCGCAGACTTCTGCAGACTTCTTCAGACTTCTTCATACTTCTCCAGACTTCTCCAGACTTCTCCAGACTTCTGCAGACTTCTTCAAACTTCTTCAGACTTCTCCAGACTTCACCAGACTTCTCTACACTTCTTCAGACTTCTTCAGACTTCTCCGGACTTCTCCAGACTTCTTCAGACTTCTTCCGACTTCTTCATACCACTGCAGAATTCTACAGACTTCTTCAGACTTCTTCAGACTTCTTCATACTTCTCCAGAGTTCTTCAAACTTCTCCAGAGTTCTACAGACTTCTTCAAACTTCCGCAGACTTCTGCAGACTTCTTCAGACTTCTTCATACTTCTCCAGACTTCTCCAGACTTCTCCAGACTTCTGCAGACTTCTTCAAACTTCTTCAGACTTCTCCAGACTTCACCAGACTTCTCTACACTTCTTCAGACTTCTTCAGACTTCTCAGGACTTCTCCAGACTTCTTCAGACTTCTTCCGACTTCTTCATACCACTGCAGAATTCTACAGACTTCTTCAGACTTCTTCAGACTTCTTCATACTTCTCCAGAGTTCTTCATACTTCTCCAGACTTCTACAGACGTCTGCAGACTTCTTCAGACTTCTTCAGACTTTTTCAGACTTCTTCAGACTTCTTCAGCCTTCTCCAGACTTCTTCAGACTTTTTTAGACTTCTGCAGACTTCTTCAAACTTCTCTAGACCTCTGCAGACTTCTTCAAACTTCTCCATACTACTGCAGACTTCTTCAAACTTCTTCCGACTTCCGCAGACTTCTCCAGACTTCTTTAAACTTCTGCATATTTCTTCAAACTTCTCCAGACTTCTGCAGACTTCTTCAAACTTCTCCATACTTCTGCAGACTTCTTCAAACTTCTTCCGACTTCCGCAGACTTCTCCAGACTTCTCCAGATTTCTTCAAACTTCTTCAAACTTCTTCAGACTTCCGCAGACTTCTCCAGACTTCTCCAGACTTCTCGAGATTTCTTCAAACTTCTTCAGACTTCTTCAGACTTCTCCAGACTTCTCCAGACTTCTCCAGATTTCTTCAAATTTCTTTAGACTTCTCCAGACTTCTCCAGACTTCTGCAAACTTCTTCAGACTTCTGCAGACTTCTCCAGATTTCTCCAGACTTCTCTAGACTTCTGCAGACTTCTGCAGACTTCTTCAAACTTCTTCAGACTTCCACTGACTTCTCCAGACTTCTCCAGACTTCTCCAGACTTTTGCAGACTTCTCGAGACTTCTCCAGACTTCTGCAGACTTCTTCAAACTTCTTCAGACTTCCGCAGACTTCTCCAGACTTCTTCAAACTTCTTCAGACTTCCGCAGACTTCTCCAGACTTGTTCAGACTTCTCCACACTTTTGTAGACTTCTCCAGACTTCTCCAGACTTCTGCAGACTTCTCCAGACTTCTCCAGACTTCTGCAGACTTCTCCAGACTTCTTCATACCACTGCAAAATTCTACAGACTTCTGCAGACTATTCCAGACTTCACCAGACTTCTCTACACATCTTCAGACTTCTTCAGACTACTCCAGACTTCTCCAGACTTCTTCAGACTTCTTCCGACTTCTTCATACTACTGCAGAATTCTACAGACTTCTGCAGACTTCTTCAGACTTCTGCAGACTTCTCCAGACTTCTTCAGACTTCTATAGTCTTCTGCAGACTTCTTCAGACTTCTCCAGACTTCTCCAGACTTCTTCAGACTTCTTCCGACTTCTTCATACTACTGCAGAATTCTACAGACTTCTCCAGACTTTTGCAGACTTCTCCAGACTACTCCAGACTTCTGCAGACTTCTTCAAACTTCTTCAGACTTCCGCAGACTTCTCCAGACTTCTTCAGACTTCTCCACACTTTTGCAGACTTCTCCAGACTTCTCCAGACTTCTGCAGACTTCTCCAGACTTCTGCAGACTTCTCCAGACTTCTTCATACCACTGCAGAATTCTACAGACTTCTGCAGACTTCTCCAGACTTCTTCTGACTTCTTCCGACTTCTTAATACTACTGCAGACTTCTACAGACTTGTTCAGACTTCTGCAGACTTCTTCAAACTTCTTCTGACCTCTTCGGACTTCTCCAGACTTCTCCAGACTTCTGCATTCTTCTTCAAACTTCTGCAGACTTCTTCAGACTTCTTCAGACTTCTCCAGACTTCCGCAGACTTCTCCAGACTTTTCCAGACTTCTGCAGACTTCTGCAGACTTCTTCAGACTTCTTCATACTTCTCCAGACTTCTTCAAACTTCCGCAGACTTCTCCAGACTTCTGCATTCTTCTTCAAACTTCTGCAGACTTCTTCAGACTTCTCCAGACTTCCGCAGACTTCTTCAGACTTTTCCAGACTTCTTCAGACTTCTTCAGACTTCTCCAGACTTCCGCAGACTTCTCCAGACTTTTCCAGACTTCTGCAGACTTCTGCAGACTTCTCCAGACTTCTACAGACTTCTTCAGACTTCTTCCGACTTCTTAATACTACTGCAGACTTCTACAGACTTTTTCAGACTTCTGCAGACTTCTTCAAACTTCTTCTGACTTCTTCAGACTTCTCCAGACTTCTCCAGACTTCTGCATTCTTCTTTAAACTTCTGCAGACTTCTTCAAACTTCTTCCGACTACCGCAGACTTCTCCAGACTTATGCAGACTTCTGCAGACTTCTTCAGGCTTCTTCATACTTCTCCAGACTTCTTCGAACTTCTCCAGACTTCTGCAGACTTCTTCAAACTTCCGCAGACTTCAGCAGACTTCTTCAGACTTCTTCATACTTCTCCAGACTTCTCCAGACTTCTCCAGACTTCTGCAGACTTCTTCAAACTTCTTCAGACTTCTCCAGACTTCACCAGACTTCTCTACACTTCTTCAGACTTCTTCAGACTTCTCCAGACTTCTGCAGACTTCTTCAAACTTCTTGTGACTTCCGCAGACTTCTCCAGACTTCTCCAGACTTCTCCAGACTTCTGCAGATTCTGTCAAACTTCTTCAGAATTCCGCAGACTTCTTCAGACTTTTTCAGACTTCTTCAGACTTCTTCAGTCTTCTCCAGACTTCTTCAGACTTCTTTAGACTTCTGCAGACTTCTTCCGTCTTCTCCAGACTTCTTCAAACTTCTGCAGACTTCTGCATACAACTTCAAATTTCTTCAGACTTACGCAGACTTCTCCAGACTTCTCCAGACTTCTGCAGACTTCTCCAGACTTCTGCAGACTTCTGCAGACTTCTGCAGACTTCTTCAGACTTCTTCATACTTCTCCAGACTTCTCCAGACTTCTGCAGAATTCTTCAAACTTCTTCAGACTTCTCCAGACTTCACCAGACTTCTCTAAAATTCTTCAGACTTCTTCATACTTCTCCAGACTTCTACAGTCGTCTGCAGACTTCTTCAGACTTCTTCAGACTTTTTCAGACCTCTTCAGACTTTTTCAGACTTCTTCAAACTTCTTCAGACTTCTTCAGACTTCTCCAGACTTCTCCAGATTTCTTCAAATTTCTTTAGACTTCTCCAGACTTCTCCAGACTTCTGCAGACTTCTTCATACTACTGCAGAATTCTACAGACTTCTGCAGACTTCTTCAGACTTCTGCAGACTTCTCCAGACTTCTTCAGACTTCTATAGTCTTCTGCAGACTTCTTCAGACTTCTCCAGACTTCTCCAGACTTCTTCAGACTTCTTCCGACTTCTTCATACTACTGCAGAATTCTACAGACTTCTGCAGACTTCTTCAGACTTCTGGAGACTTCTCCAGACTTCTTCAGACTTCTTTAGACTTCTGCAGACACCTTCAGACTTCCCCAGACTTCTCCAGACTTCTCCAGACTTCTGCAGACTTCTTCAAACTTCTTCCGATTTCCGCAGACTTCTCCAGACTTCTCCAGACTTCTCCAGACTTCTGCAGACTTCTTCAAACTTCTTCCGACTTCCGCAGACTTCTCCAGACTTCTGCAGACTTCTGCAGACTTCTGCAGACTTCTTCAGACTTCTTCAGACTTCTTCAGTCTTCTGCAGACGTCTTCAAACTTCTACAGACGTCTGCAGACTTCTCCAGACTTCTTCAAACTTCTACAGGCGTCTGCAGACTTCTTCAGACTTCGTCAGATTCTTCAAACTTCTTCAGACTTCTTCAGACTTCTTTAGACTTCTGCAGACTTCGTCAAACTTCTCCAGACTTCTGCAGACTTCTGCAGACTTCTCCAGACTTCTCCAGACTTCTGCAGACTTCTGCAGACTTTTTCAGACCTCTTCATACTTCTCCAGACTTCTACAGACTTCTGCAGACTTCTTCAGACTTTTTCAGACATGTTCAGACTTCTTAGGACCTTTTCAAATTTCTACAGACTTCTGCATACTTCTTCAAACTTCTTTAGACTTCCGCAGACTTCTACAGACTTCTCCAGACGTCTACAGACTTCTGCAGACTTCTCCAGACTTCTTCAGACTTCTTCAAACTTCTACAGACGTCTGCAGACTTCTTCAGACTTCGTCAGATTCTTCAAACTTCTTCAGACTTCTGCAGACTTCTTCAAACTTCTCCAGACTTCTGCAGACTTCTTCAGTCTTCTACAGACTTCTTCAAACTTCTTCAGACTTCTCAAGACTTCTGCAGACATCTGCAGTCTTCTTCATACTTTCTCAGACTTCTTCATGCATCTTCAGACATCTACAGACTTCTGCAGACTTCATCAGACTGCTACAGACTTCTGCAGACTTCTGCAGGCTTCTTCAGGCTTCTTCATACTTCTCCAGACTTCTTCAAACTTCTCCAGACTTCTGCAGACTTCTTCAAACTTCGCCAGACTTCTGCAGACTTCTGCAGACTTCTTCAGACCTCTTCATACTTCTCCAGACTTCTACAGACTTCAGCAGACTTCTTCAGACTTTTTCAGACATGTTCAGACTTCTTCGGACCTTTTCAAATTTCTACAGACTTCTGCATGCTTCTTCAAACTTCTTTAGACTTCCGCAGACTTCTACAGACTTCTCCAGACGTCTGCAGACTTTTGCAGACTTCTCCAGACTTCTCCAGACTTCTTCAAACTTCTCCAGACTTCTGCATACAACTTCAAACTTCTTCAATCTTCCGCAGACTTCTCCAGACTTCTGCGGACTTCGTCAAACTTTTCCAGACTTCCGCAGATTTCTTCAAACTTCTTCAAACTTCTTCAGACTTCCGCGGACTTCTGCAGACTTCTTCAGACTTCTTCAAACTTCTCCAGACTTCTATAGACTTCTTCAGTCTTTTGCAGACTTCTTCAAACTTCTGCAGACTTCTTCAAACTTCTCCAGCCTTCTCCAGACTTCTTCAGACTTCTTCAGACTTCTGTAGACTTCTTCAAACTTCTTCAGACTGTCGCAGACTTCTCCAGACTTCTTCAGACTTTTTAAAACTTCTACAGACTTCTGCAGACTTCGTCAAACTTCTTCGGACTTCCGCAGACTTCTCCAGACTTCTCCTGACTTCTTCAAACTTCTACATGCGTCTGCAGACTTCTTCAGACTTATTCAGATTCTTCAAACTTCTTCAGACTTATGCAGACTTCTTCAGTCTTCTGCAGACTTCTTCAAACTTCTTCAGACTTCTTTAGACTTCTCCAGACTTCTTCAGGCTCTTCAAGACGTCTTCAGACTTCTTCAGACTTCTTCAGATTCTTCAAACTTCGGCAGGCTTCTTCAAACTTCTCCAGATTTCTGCACACCTCTTCAGATTTCTGCAGACCTCTCCAGACTTTTTCAGACTTCTTCAGAATTCATTAGACCTCTCCAGACTTCTGCAGACTTCTGCAGACTTCTCCAGACTTCTCCAGACTCCTTCAGACTTCGTCTCCAGACTTCTTCAGACTTTTTCAAACTTATTCAGACTTCTGCAGACTTCTTCAAACTTCTCCAGACTTCTACAGACTTCCGCAGACTTCTCCAGACTTCTCCACACTTCTGCAGACTTCTTCAAACCTCTTCAGACTTCTTCATACTGCTGCAGACTTCTTCAGACTTCTGCAGACTTCTCCAGAATTCTTCAGACTTCTCATGA
Organism: Melanotus villosus; assembly: GCA_963082815.1. Lineage (NCBI taxonomy): Eukaryota > Metazoa > Arthropoda > Insecta > Coleoptera > Elateridae > Melanotus > Melanotus villosus. The sequence continues at coordinate 56,420,620 of OY720423.1, forward strand.
CTTCCGCTGACTTCTCCAGACTTCTCCAGACTCCCGCAGACTTCTTCAAACTTCTCCAGACTTCTGCATACTTCTTCAGACTTCTTCAGACTTCTTCAAACTTCTACAGACGTCTGCAGACTTCTTCAGACTTCTTCAGATTCTTCAAACTTCTTCAAACTTCTTCAGACTTCTTTAGACTTCTCCAGACTTCTTCAGACTTCTCAAGACTTTTCCAGACTTCTGCAGACTTCTGCAGACTTCTTCAGACTTCTTCATACTTCTCCAGACTTCTTCAAACTTCCGCAGACTTCTCCAGACTTCTGCATTCTTCTTCAAACTTCTGCAGACTTCTTCAGACTTCTCCAGACTTCCGCAGACTTCTTCAGACTTTTCCAGACTTCTTCAGACTTCTTCAGACTTCTCCAGACTTCCGCAGACTTCTCCAGACTTTTCCAGACTTCTGCAGACTTCTGCAGACTTCTCCAGACTTCTACAGACTTCTTCAGACTTCTTCCGACTTCTTAATACTACTGCAGACTTCTACAGACTTTTTCAGACTTCTGCAGACTTCTTCAAACTTCTTCTGACTTCTTCAGACTTCTCCAGACTTCTCCAGACTTCTGCATTCTTCTTTAAACTTCTGCAGACTTCTTCAAACTTCTTCCGACTACCGCAGACTTCTCCAGACTTATGCAGACTTCTGCAGACTTCTTCAGGCTTCTTCATACTTCTCCAGACTTCTTCGAACTTCTCCAGACTTCTGCAGACTTCTTCAAACTTCCGCAGACTTCAGCAGACTTCTTCAGACTTCTTCATACTTCTCCAGACTTCTCCAGACTTCTCCAGACTTCTGCAGACTTCTTCAAACTTCTTCAGACTTCTCCAGACTTCACCAGACTTCTCTACACTTCTTCAGACTTCTTCAGACTTCTCCAGACTTCTCCAGACTTCTTCAGACTTCTTCCGACTTCTTCATACCACTGCAGAATTCTACAGACTTCTTCAGACTTCTTCAGACTTCTTCATACTTCTCCAGAGTTCTTCAAACTTCTCCAGAGTTCTACAGACTTCTTCAAACTTCCGCAGACTTCTGCAGACTTCTTCAGACTTCTTCATACTTCTCCAGACTTCTCCAGACTTCTCCAGACTTCTGCAGACTTCTTCAAACTTCTTCAGACTTCTCCAGACTTCACCAGACTTCTCTACACTTCTTCAGACTTCTTCAGACTTCTCCGGACTTCTCCAGACTTCTTCAGACTTCTTCCGACTTCTTCATACCACTGCAGAATTCTACAGACTTCTTCAGACTTCTTCAGACTTCTTCATACTTCTCCAGAGTTCTTCAAACTTCTCCAGAGTTCTACAGACTTCTTCAAACTTCCGCAGACTTCTGCAGACTTCTTCAGACTTCTTCATACTTCTCCAGACTTCTCCAGACTTCTCCAGACTTCTGCAGACTTCTTCAAACTTCTTCAGACTTCTCCAGACTTCACCAGACTTCTCTACACTTCTTCAGACTTCTTCAGACTTCTCAGGACTTCTCCAGACTTCTTCAGACTTCTTCCGACTTCTTCATACCACTGCAGAATTCTACAGACTTCTTCAGACTTCTTCAGACTTCTTCATACTTCTCCAGAGTTCTTCATACTTCTCCAGACTTCTACAGACGTCTGCAGACTTCTTCAGACTTCTTCAGACTTTTTCAGACTTCTTCAGACTTCTTCAGCCTTCTCCAGACTTCTTCAGACTTTTTTAGACTTCTGCAGACTTCTTCAAACTTCTCTAGACCTCTGCAGACTTCTTCAAACTTCTCCATACTACTGCAGACTTCTTCAAACTTCTTCCGACTTCCGCAGACTTCTCCAGACTTCTTTAAACTTCTGCATATTTCTTCAAACTTCTCCAGACTTCTGCAGACTTCTTCAAACTTCTCCATACTTCTGCAGACTTCTTCAAACTTCTTCCGACTTCCGCAGACTTCTCCAGACTTCTCCAGATTTCTTCAAACTTCTTCAAACTTCTTCAGACTTCCGCAGACTTCTCCAGACTTCTCCAGACTTCTCGAGATTTCTTCAAACTTCTTCAGACTTCTTCAGACTTCTCCAGACTTCTCCAGACTTCTCCAGATTTCTTCAAATTTCTTTAGACTTCTCCAGACTTCTCCAGACTTCTGCAAACTTCTTCAGACTTCTGCAGACTTCTCCAGATTTCTCCAGACTTCTCTAGACTTCTGCAGACTTCTGCAGACTTCTTCAAACTTCTTCAGACTTCCACTGACTTCTCCAGACTTCTCCAGACTTCTCCAGACTTTTGCAGACTTCTCGAGACTTCTCCAGACTTCTGCAGACTTCTTCAAACTTCTTCAGACTTCCGCAGACTTCTCCAGACTTCTTCAAACTTCTTCAGACTTCCGCAGACTTCTCCAGACTTGTTCAGACTTCTCCACACTTTTGTAGACTTCTCCAGACTTCTCCAGACTTCTGCAGACTTCTCCAGACTTCTCCAGACTTCTGCAGACTTCTCCAGACTTCTTCATACCACTGCAAAATTCTACAGACTTCTGCAGACTATTCCAGACTTCACCAGACTTCTCTACACATCTTCAGACTTCTTCAGACTACTCCAGACTTCTCCAGACTTCTTCAGACTTCTTCCGACTTCTTCATACTACTGCAGAATTCTACAGACTTCTGCAGACTTCTTCAGACTTCTGCAGACTTCTCCAGACTTCTTCAGACTTCTATAGTCTTCTGCAGACTTCTTCAGACTTCTCCAGACTTCTCCAGACTTCTTCAGACTTCTTCCGACTTCTTCATACTACTGCAGAATTCTACAGACTTCTCCAGACTTTTGCAGACTTCTCCAGACTACTCCAGACTTCTGCAGACTTCTTCAAACTTCTTCAGACTTCCGCAGACTTCTCCAGACTTCTTCAGACTTCTCCACACTTTTGCAGACTTCTCCAGACTTCTCCAGACTTCTGCAGACTTCTCCAGACTTCTGCAGACTTCTCCAGACTTCTTCATACCACTGCAGAATTCTACAGACTTCTGCAGACTTCTCCAGACTTCTTCTGACTTCTTCCGACTTCTTAATACTACTGCAGACTTCTACAGACTTGTTCAGACTTCTGCAGACTTCTTCAAACTTCTTCTGACCTCTTCGGACTTCTCCAGACTTCTCCAGACTTCTGCATTCTTCTTCAAACTTCTGCAGACTTCTTCAGACTTCTTCAGACTTCTCCAGACTTCCGCAGACTTCTCCAGACTTTTCCAGACTTCTGCAGACTTCTGCAGACTTCTTCAGACTTCTTCATACTTCTCCAGACTTCTTCAAACTTCCGCAGACTTCTCCAGACTTCTGCATTCTTCTTCAAACTTCTGCAGACTTCTTCAGACTTCTCCAGACTTCCGCAGACTTCTTCAGACTTTTCCAGACTTCTTCAGACTTCTTCAGACTTCTCCAGACTTCCGCAGACTTCTCCAGACTTTTCCAGACTTCTGCAGACTTCTGCAGACTTCTCCAGACTTCTACAGACTTCTTCAGACTTCTTCCGACTTCTTAATACTACTGCAGACTTCTACAGACTTTTTCAGACTTCTGCAGACTTCTTCAAACTTCTTCTGACTTCTTCAGACTTCTCCAGACTTCTCCAGACTTCTGCATTCTTCTTTAAACTTCTGCAGACTTCTTCAAACTTCTTCCGACTACCGCAGACTTCTCCAGACTTATGCAGACTTCTGCAGACTTCTTCAGGCTTCTTCATACTTCTCCAGACTTCTTCGAACTTCTCCAGACTTCTGCAGACTTCTTCAAACTTCCGCAGACTTCAGCAGACTTCTTCAGACTTCTTCATACTTCTCCAGACTTCTCCAGACTTCTCCAGACTTCTGCAGACTTCTTCAAACTTCTTCAGACTTCTCCAGACTTCACCAGACTTCTCTACACTTCTTCAGACTTCTTCAGACTTCTCCAGACTTCTGCAGACTTCTTCAAACTTCTTGTGACTTCCGCAGACTTCTCCAGACTTCTCCAGACTTCTCCAGACTTCTGCAGATTCTGTCAAACTTCTTCAGAATTCCGCAGACTTCTTCAGACTTTTTCAGACTTCTTCAGACTTCTTCAGTCTTCTCCAGACTTCTTCAGACTTCTTTAGACTTCTGCAGACTTCTTCCGTCTTCTCCAGACTTCTTCAAACTTCTGCAGACTTCTGCATACAACTTCAAATTTCTTCAGACTTACGCAGACTTCTCCAGACTTCTCCAGACTTCTGCAGACTTCTTCAAACTTCTCCAGACTTCTGCAGATTTTGTCAAACTCTTTCAGAATTCCGCAGACCTCCCCAGACTTCTCTAGACTTCTGCAGACTTCTGCATACAACTTCAAACATCTTCAGACTTCCGCAGACTTCTCCAGACTTCTCCAGACTTCTGCAGACTTCTTCAACCTTCTCCAGACTTCTGCAGATTCTGTCCAACTTCTTCAGAATTCCGCAGACTTCTTCAGACTTTTTCAGACTTCTTCAGACTTCTTCAGTCTTCTCCAGACTTCTTCAGACTTCTTTAGACTTCTGCAGACTTCTTCAGTCTTCTCCAGACTTCTTCAAACTTCTGCAGACTTCTGCATACAACTTCAAACTTCTTCAGACTTCCGCAGACTTCTCCAGACTTCTCCAGACTTCTGCAGACTTCTTCAAACTTCTCCAGACTTCTGCAGATTTTGTCAAACTTTCTCAGAATTCCGCAGACCTCCCCAGACTTCTCTAGACTTCTGCAGACTTCTGCAGACTTCTTGAAACTTCTTCCGACTTGCGCAAACTTCTCCAGACTTCTCCAGACTTATGCAGACTTCTGCACACTTCTTCAGACTTCTTCATACTTCTCCAGACTTCTTCAAACTTCTCCAGACTTCTGCAGACTTCTTCAAACTTCCGCAGACATCAGCAGACTTCTTCAGACTTCTTCATACTTCTCCAGACTTCTCCAGACTTCTCCAGAATTCTGCAGACTTCTTCAAACTTCTCCAGACTTCACCAGACTTCTCTACACTTCTTCAGACTTCTTCAGACTTCTCCAGACTTCCCAGACTTCTTCAGACTTCTTCCGACTTCTTCATACCACTGCAGAATTCTAGAGACTTCTCCAGACTTCTCCAGACTTCTGCAAACTTCTTCAGACTTCTGCAGACTTCTCCAGATTTCTCCAGACTTCTCTAGACTTCTGCAGACTTCTGCAGACTTCTTCAAACTTCTTCAGACTTCCACTGACTTCTCCAGACTTCTCCAGACTTCTCCAGACTTTTGCAGACTTCTCGAGACTTCTCCAGACTTCTGCAGACTTCTTCAAACTTCTTCAGACTTCCGCAGACTTCTCCAGACTTCTTCAAACTTCTTCAGACTTCCGCAGACTTCTCCAGACTTCTTCAGACTTCTCCACACTTTTGTAGACTTCTCCAGACTTCTCCAGACTTCTGCAGACTTCTCCAGACTTCTCCAGACTTCTGCAGACTTCTCCAGACTTCTTCATACCACTGCAAAATTCTACAGACTTCTGCAGACTATTCCAGACTTCACCAGACTTCTCTACACATCTTCAGACTTCTTCAGACTACTCCAGACTTCTCCAGACTTCTTCAGACTTCTTCCGACTTCTTCATACTACTGCAGAATTCTACAGACTTCTGCAGACTTCTTCAGACTTCTGCAGACTTCTCCAGACTTCTTCAGACTTCTATAGTCTTCTGCAGACTTCTTCAGACTTCTCCAGACTTCTCCAGACTTCTTCAGACTTCTTCCGACTTCTTCATACTACTGCAGAATTCTACAGACTTCTGCAGACTTCTTCAGACTTCTGCAGACTTCTCCAGACTTCTTCAGACTTCTTTAGACTTCTGCAGACACCTTCAGACTTCCCCAGACTTCTCCAGACTTCTCCAGACTTCTGCAGACTTCTTCAAACTTCTTCCGATTTCCGCAGACTTCTCCAGACTTCTCCAGACTTCTGCAGACTTCTTCAAACTTCTTCCGACTTCCGCAGACTTCTCCAGACTTCTGCAGACTTCTGCAGACTTCTGCAGACTTCTTCAGACTTCTTCATACTTCTCCAGACTTCTCCAGACTTCTGCAGACTTCTTCAAACTTCTTCAGACTTCTCCAGACTTCTACAGTCGGCTGCAGACTTCTTCAGACTTCTTCAGACTTTTTCAGACCTCTTCAGACTTTTTCAGACTTCTTCAAACTTCTTCAGACTTCTTCAGACTTCTCCAGACTTCTCCAGACTTCTCCAGATTTCTTCAAATTTCTTTAGACTTCTCCAGACTTCTCCAGACTTCTGCAAACTTCTTCAAACTTCTTCAGACTTCTTCAGACTTCTCCACACTTCTCCACACTTCTTCAGACTTCTTCAAACTTCTCCAGACTTCTCCAGACTTCTTCAGACTTCTTCCGACTTCTTAATACTACTGCAGTCTTCTACAGACTTTTTCAGACTTCTTCAGACTTCTTCTGACTTCTTCAGACTTCTCCAGACCTCTCCAGACTTCTGCATTCTTCTTCAAACATCTGCAGACTTCTTCAGACTTCTTCAGACTTCTCCAGACTTCTGCAGACTTCTCCAGAATTTCCATACTTCTGCAGACTTCTGCAGACTTCTTCACATTTCTTCATATACACTTCTCCAGACTTCTTCAAACTTCTCCAGACTTCTGCAGACTTCTTCAAACTTCTGCAGACTTCTTCAGACTTCTTCAGACTTCTCCAGACTTCTGCAGGATTCTCCAGAATTTTCCAGACTTCTTCAGACTTCTCCAGACTTCTGCAGACTTCTCCAGAATTTTCCAGAATTCTGCAGACTTCTTCACATTTCTTCATACTTCTTCAGACTTCTTCATACTTCTCCAGACTTCTACAGACGTCTACAGACTTCTTCAGACTTCTTCAGACTTTTTCAGACTTCTTCAGACTTCTTCAGTCTTCTCCAGACTTCTTCAGTCTTCTTTAGACTTCTGCAGACTTCTTCAGTCTTCTCCAGAATTATTCAAACTTCTGCAGGCTCCTGCATACAACTTCAAACATCTTCAGATTTCCGCAGACTTCTCCAGACTTCTCCAGACTTCTGCAAACTTCTTCAAACTTCTTCAGACTTCTTCAGACTTCTCCAGACCTCTCCACACTTCTTCAGACTTTTTCAAACTTCTCCAGACTTCTCCAGACTTCTTCAGACTTCTTCCGACTTCTTAATACTACTGCAGTCTTCTACAGACTTTTTCAGACTTCTTCAGTCTTCTCCAGACTTCTTCAGACTTCTCCAGACTTCTGCAGACTTCTTCAAACTTCTTCAGACTTCTCCAGACTTCACCAGACTGCTCTACACTTCTTCAGACTTCTTCAGACTTCTCCAGACTTCTCCGGACTTCTGCAGACTTCTCCAGACTTCTTCATACTTCTCCAGAGTTCTTCAAACTTCTCCAGACTTCTACAGACTTCTTCAAACTTCCGCAGACTTCTGCAGACTTCTTCAGACTTCTTCATACTTCTCCAGACTTCTACAGACGTCTGCAGACTTCTTCAGACTTCTTCAGACTTTTTCAGACTTTTTCAGACCTCTTCAGCCTTCTCCAGACTTCTTCAGACTTCTTTAGACTTCTGCAGACTTCTTCAAACTTCTCTAGACCTCTGCAGACTCCTTCAAATTTCTCCATACTACTGCAGACTTCTTCAAACTTCTTCCGATTTCCGCAGACTTCTCCAGACTTCTCCAGACTTCTCCAGACTTCTGCAGACTTCTTCAAACTTCTTCCGACTTCAGCAGACTTCTCCAGACTTCTGCAGACTTCTGCAGACTTCTGCAGACTTCTTCAGACTTCTTCATACTTCTCCAGACTTCTCCAGACTTCTGCAGACTTCTTCAAACTTCTTCAGACTTCTCCAGACTTCACCAGACTTCTCTAAAATTCTTCAGACTTCTTCATACTTCTCCAGACTTCTACAGTCGTCTGCAGACTTCTTCAGACTTCTTCAGACTTTTTCAGACCTCTTCAGACTTTTTCAGACTTCTTCAAACTTCTTCAGACTTCTTCAGACTTCTCCAGACTTCTCCAGATTTCTTCAAATTTCTTTAGACTTCTCCAGACTTCTCCAGACTTCTGCAGACTTCTTCATACTACTGCAGAATTCTACAGACTTCTGCAGACTTCTTCAGACTTCTGCAGACTTCTCCAGACTTCTTCAGACTTCTATAGTCTTCTGCAGACTTCTTCAGACTTCTCCAGACTTCTCCAGACTTCTTCAGACTTCTTCCGACTTCTTCATACTACTGCAGAATTCTACAGACTTCTGCAGACTTCTTCAGACTTCTGGAGACTTCTCCAGACTTCTTCAGACTTCTTTAGACTTCTGCAGACACCTTCAGACTTCCCCAGACTTCTCCAGACTTCTCCAGACTTCTGCAGACTTCTTCAAACTTCTTCCGATTTCCGCAGACTTCTCCAGACTTCTCCAGACTTCTCCAGACTTCTGCAGACTTCTTCAAACTTCTTCCGACTTCCGCAGACTTCTCCAGACTTCTGCAGACTTCTGCAGACTTCTGCAGACTTCTTCAGACTTCTTCAGACTTCTTCAGTCTTCTGCAGACGTCTTCAAACTTCTACAGACGTCTGCAGACTTCTCCAGACTTCTTCAAACTTCTACAGGCGTCTGCAGACTTCTTCAGACTTCGTCAGATTCTTCAAACTTCTTCAGACTTCTTCAGACTTCTTTAGACTTCTGCAGACTTCGTCAAACTTCTCCAGACTTCTGCAGACTTCTGCAGACTTCTCCAGACTTCTCCAGACTTCTGCAGACTTCTGCAGACTTTTTCAGACCTCTTCATACTTCTCCAGACTTCTACAGACTTCTGCAGACTTCTTCAGACTTTTTCAGACATGTTCAGACTTCTTAGGACCTTTTCAAATTTCTACAGACTTCTGCATACTTCTTCAAACTTCTTTAGACTTCCGCAGACTTCTACAGACTTCTCCAGACGTCTACAGACTTCTGCAGACTTCTCCAGACTTCTTCAGACTTCTTCAAACTTCTACAGACGTCTGCAGACTTCTTCAGACTTCGTCAGATTCTTCAAACTTCTTCAGACTTCTGCAGACTTCTTCAAACTTCTCCAGACTTCTGCAGACTTCTTCAGTCTTCTACAGACTTCTTCAAACTTCTTCAGACTTCTCAAGACTTCTGCAGACATCTGCAGTCTTCTTCATACTTTCTCAGACTTCTTCATGCATCTTCAGACATCTACAGACTTCTGCAGACTTCATCAGACTGCTACAGACTTCTGCAGACTTCTGCAGGCTTCTTCAGGCTTCTTCATACTTCTCCAGACTTCTTCAAACTTCTCCAGACTTCTGCAGACTTCTTCAAACTTCGCCAGACTTCTGCAGACTTCTGCAGACTTCTTCAGACCTCTTCATACTTCTCCAGACTTCTACAGACTTCAGCAGACTTCTTCAGACTTTTTCAGACATGTTCAGACTTCTTCGGACCTTTTCAAATTTCTACAGACTTCTGCATGCTTCTTCAAACTTCTTTAGACTTCCGCAGACTTCTACAGACTTCTCCAGACGTCTGCAGACTTTTGCAGACTTCTCCAGACTTCTCCAGACTTCTTCAAACTTCTCCAGACTTCTGCATACAACTTCAAACTTCTTCAATCTTCCGCAGACTTCTCCAGACTTCTGCGGACTTCGTCAAACTTTTCCAGACTTCCGCAGATTTCTTCAAACTTCTTCAAACTTCTTCAGACTTCCGCGGACTTCTGCAGACTTCTTCAGACTTCTTCAAACTTCTCCAGACTTCTATAGACTTCTTCAGTCTTTTGCAGACTTCTTCAAACTTCTGCAGACTTCTTCAAACTTCTCCAGCCTTCTCCAGACTTCTTCAGACTTCTTCAGACTTCTGTAGACTTCTTCAAACTTCTTCAGACTGTCGCAGACTTCTCCAGACTTCTTCAGACTTTTTAAAACTTCTACAGACTTCTGCAGACTTCGTCAAACTTCTTCGGACTTCCGCAGACTTCTCCAGACTTCTCCTGACTTCTTCAAACTTCTACATGCGTCTGCAGACTTCTTCAGACTTATTCAGATTCTTCAAACTTCTTCAGACTTATGCAGACTTCTTCAGTCTTCTGCAGACTTCTTCAAACTTCTTCAGACTTCTTTAGACTTCTCCAGACTTCTTCAGGCTCTTCAAGACGTCTTCAGACTTCTTCAGACTTCTTCAGATTCTTCAAACTTCGGCAGGCTTCTTCAAACTTCTCCAGATTTCTGCACACCTCTTCAGATTTCTGCAGACCTCTCCAGACTTTTTCAGACTTCTTCAGAATTCATTAGACCTCTCCAGACTTCTGCAGACTTCTGCAGACTTCTCCAGACTTCTCCAGACTCCTTCAGACTTCGTCTCCAGACTTCTTCAGACTTTTTCAAACTTATTCAGACTTCTGCAGACTTCTTCAAACTTCTCCAGACTTCTACAGACTTCCGCAGACTTCTCCAGACTTCTCCACACTTCTGCAGACTTCTTCAAACCTCTTCAGACTTCTTCATACTGCTGCAGACTTCTTCAGACTTCTGCAGACTTCTCCAGAATTCTTCAGACTTCTCATGACTTCCGCTGACTTCTCCAGACTTCTCCAGACTCCCGCAGACTTCTTCAAACTTCTCCAGACTTCTGCATACTTCTTCAGACTTCTTCAGACTTCTTCAAACTTCTACAGACGTCTGCAGACTTCTTCAGACTTCTTCAGATTCTTCAAACTTCTTCAAACTTCTTCAGACTTCTTTAGACTTCTCCAGACTTCTTCAGACTTCTCAAGACTTCTGCAGACTTCTTCAGTCTTCTGCAGAATTCTTCAAACCTCTTCAGACTTCTTCAAACTTCTCCAGCCTTCTTCAGACTTCTTCAAACATCTTCAGATTTCCGCTGACTTCTCCAGACTTCTCCAGACTCCCGCAGACTTCTTCCAACTTCCCCAGACTTCTGCAGACTTCTCCAGACTTCTTCAGACTTCTTCAGACTTCGTCAGATTCTTCAAACTTCTTCAGATTCTTCAAACTTCTTCAGACTTCTGCAGACTTCTTCAGTCTTCTGCAGACTTCTTCAGACTTCTTCAGACTTCTTTAGACTTCTCCAGACTTCTTCAGACTTCTCAAGACCTCTGCAGACTTCTTCAGTCCTCTGCAGACTTCTTCAACTTCTTGAGACTTCTTCAAACTTCTCCGGCCTTCTGCAGACTTCTTCAAACTTCTCCAGACTTCTGCAGACTTCTTCAAACTTCTTCAGACTTCTTCAAACTTCTCCAGCCTTCTGCAGACTTCCTCAAACATCTTCAGACTTCCGCTGACTTCTCCAGACTTCTTCAGACTTCTCAAGACCTCTGCAGACTTCTTCAGTCCTCTGCAGACTTCTTCAAACTTCTTGAGACTTCTTCAAACTTCTGCGGCCTTCTGCAGACTTCTTCAAACTTCTCCAGACTTCTGCAGACTTCTTCAAACTTCTTCAGACTTCTTTAAACTTTGGCAAACTTCTTCAGACTCCTTCAAACTTCGGCAGACTTCTTCAAACTTCTCCAGATTTCTGCACACTTCTTCAGATTTCTGCAGACTTCTCCAGACTTTTTCAGACTTCTTCAGAATTCATCAGACCTCTCCAGTCTTCTGCAGACTTCTCCAGACTTCTCCAGACTTCTCCAGACTTCTTCAGACTTCTTCTCCAGACTTCTTCAGACTTTTTCAAACTTATTCAGACTTCTGCAGACTTCTTCAAACTTCTCCAGACTTCTACAGACTTCCGCAGACTTCTCCAGACTTCTCCACACTTCTGCAGACTTCTTCAAACCTCTTCAGACTTCTTCATACTGCTGCAGATTTCTTCAGACTTCTGCAGACTTCTCCAGAATTCTTCAGAATTCTCATGACTTCCGCTGACTTCTCCAGACTTCTCCAGACTCCCGCAGACTTCTTCAAACTTCTCCAGACTTCTGCAGACTTCTTCAGACTTCTTCAGACTTCTTCAAACTTCTACAGACGTCTGCAGACTTCTTCAGACTTCTTCAGATTCTTCAAACTTCTTCAAACTTCTTCAGACTTCTTTAGACTTCTCCAGACTTCTTCAGACTTCTCAAGACTTCTGCAGACTTCTTCAGTCTTCTGCAGAATTCTTCAAACCTCTTCAGACTTCTTCAAACTTCTCCAGCCTTCTTCAGACTTCTTCAAACATCTTCAGACTTCCGCTGACTTCTCCAGACTTCTCCAGACTCCCGCAGACTTCTTCAAACTTCTCCAGACTTCTGAAGACTTCTCCAGACTTCTTCAGACTTCTTCAGACTTCTTCAGATTCTTCAAACTTCTTCAGACTTCTGCAGACTTCTTCAGTCTTCTGCAGACTTCTTCAAACTTCTTCAGACTTCTTTAGACTTCTCCAGACTTCTTCAGACTTCTCAAGACCTCTGCAGACTTCTTCAGTCCTCTGCAGACTTCTTCAAACTTCTTGAGACTTCTTCAAACTTCTCCGGCCTTCTGCAGACTTCTTCAAACTTCTCCAGACTTCTGCAAACTTCTTCAAACTTCTTCAGACTTCTTCAAACTTCTCCAGCCTTCTGCAGACTTCCTCAAACATCTTCAGACTTCCGCTGACTTCTCCAGACTTCTTCAGACTTCTCAAGACCTCTGCAGACTTCTTCAGTCCTCTGCAGACTTCTTCAAACTTCTTGAGACTTCTTCAAACTTCTGCGGCCTTCTGCAGACTTCTTCAAACTTCTCCAGACTTCTGCAGACTTCTTCAAACTTCTTCAGACTTCTTCAAACTTCTCCAGACTTCTGCAGACTTCTCCAGCCTTCTGCAGACTTCTTCAAACTTCTTCAGACTTCCGCGGACTTCTTAAAACTTCTTCAGACTTCTGCAGACTTCTCCAGACTTCTTCAGATTTCTTTAGACTTCTACAGACTTCTTCAGTCTTCTGCAGACCTCTTCAAACTTCTTCAGACTTCTTTAGACTTGTTCAGACTTCTTCAAACTTCTCCAGACTTCTGCAGACTTCTTCAGTCTTCTGCAGACTTCTTCAAACTTCTTCAGACTTCTTTAGACTTCTCCAGTAATCTTCAGACTTCTCCAGACTTCTTCAGACTTCTTCAAACTTCTACAGACGTCTGCAGACTTCTTCAGTCTTCCTCAGATTCTTCAAACTTCTTCGGACTTCTGCAGACTTCTTCAGTCTTCTGCAGACTTCTTCAAACTTCTTCAGACTTCTTTAGACTTCTCCAGCCTTCTGCAGACTTCTTCAAACTTCTTCAGACTTCCGCGGACTTCTCCAGACTTCTTCAGACTTCTTCAAACTTCTCCAGACTTCTGCAGACTTCATCAGTCTTCTGCAGACTTCTTCAGACTTCTTCAAACTTCGCCAGCCTTCTGCAGACTTCTTCAAACATCTTCAGACTTCCGCTGACTTCTCCATACTTCTCCAGACTCCCTCAGACTTCTTCCAACTTCTCCAGACTTCTGCAGACTTCTCCAGACTTCTTCAGACTTCTTTAGACCTCTTCAGACTTCTTCAAACTTCTCCAGCCTTCTGCAGACTTCTTCAAACTTCTTCAGACTTCCGCGGACTTCTCCAGACTTCTTCAGACTTCTTCAAACTTCTCCAGAATTCTGCAGACTTCTTCAGCCTTCTGCAGACTTCTTCAGACTTCTTCAAACTTCTCCAGCCTTCTGCAGACTTCTTCAAACATCTTCAGACTTCCGCTGACTTCTCCAGACTTCTCCAGACTCCCGCAGATTTCTTCAAACTTCTTCAGACTTCCGCAGACTTCTCCAGACTTCTCTAGACTTCTGCAGACTTATTCAGACTTCTACAGTTTTCTCCAGACTTCTTCAGATTTCTCCAGATATCTGCAGACTACTTCAGGCTTCTGCAGACTTCTACAGACTTCTGCAGACTTCATCAGACTTCTGCAGAATTCTCAAGACTTCCTCAGATTTCTTTAGACTTCTGCAGATTTCTTCAGTCTTCTGCAGACCTCTTCAAACTTCTTCAGACTTCTTTAGACCCCTGCAGACTTGTTCAAACTTTTCCAGACTTCTGCAGACTTCTTCAGTCTTCTGCAGACTTCTTCAAACTTCTTCAGAGTTCTTTAGACTTCTCCAGACTTCTTCAGACTTCTCAAGACTTCCGCAGACTTCTTCAAACTTCTCCAGCCTTCTGCAGACTTCTCCAGACTTCTTCAGACTTCTTTAAACTTTGGCAGACTTCTTCAGACTCCTTCAAACTTCGGCAGACTTCTTCAAACTTCTCCAGATTTCTGCACACTTCTTCAGATTTCTGCAGACTTCTCCAGACTTTTTCAGACTTCTTCAGAATTCATCAGACCTCTCCAGTCTTCTGCAGACTTCTCCAGACTTCTCCAGACTTCTCCAGACTTCTTCAGACTTCTTCTCCAGACTTCTTCAGACTTTTTCAAACTTATTCAGACTTCTGCAGACTTCTTCAAACTTCTCCAGACTTCTACAGACTTCCGCAGACTTCTCCAGACTTCTCCACACTTCTGCAGACTTCTTCAAACCTCTTCAGACTTCTTCATACTTCTGCAGACTTCTTCAGACTTCTGCAGACTTCTCCAGAATTCTTCAGACTTCTCATGACTTCCGCTGACTTCTCCAGACTTCTCCAGACTCCCGCAGACTTCTTCAAACTTCTCCAGACTTCTGAAGACTTCTCCAGACTTCTTCAGACTTCTTCAGACTTCTTCAGATTCTTCAAACTTCTTCAGACTTCTGCAGACTTCTTCAGTCTTCTGCAGACTTCTTCAAACTTCTTCAGACTTCTTTAGACTTCTCCAGACTTCTTCAGACTTCTCAAGACCTCTGCAGACTTCTTCAGTCCTCTGCAGACTTCTTCAAACTTCTTGAGACTTCTTCAAACTTCTCCGGCCTTCTGCAGACTTCTTCAAACTTCTCCAGACTTCTGCAGACTTCTTCAAACTTCTTCAGACTTCTTCAAACTTCTCCAGCCTTCTGCAGACTTCCTCAAACATCTTCAGACTTCCGCTGACTTCTCCAGACTTCTTCAGACTTCTCCAGACCTCTGCAGACTTCTTCAGTCCTCTGCAGACTTCTTCAAACTTCTTGAGACTTCTTCAAACTTCTGCGGCCTTCTGAAGACTTCTTCAAACTTCTCCAGACTTCTGCAGACTTCTTCAAACTTCTTCAGACTTCTTAAAACTTCTCCAGACTTCTGCAGACTTCTCCAGCCTTCTGCAGACTTCTTCAAACTTCTTCAGACTTCCGCGGACTTCGTCAAACTTCTTCAGACTTCGGCAGACTTCTTCAAACTTCTCCAGACTTCTGCAGACTTCTTCAAACTTCTTCAGACTTCTTCAAACTTCTCCAGACTTCTGCAGACTTCTTCAGTCTTCTGCAGACTTCTTCAGACTTCTTCAAACTTCTCCAGCCTTCTGCAGACTTCTTCAAACATCTTGAGACTTCCGCTGACTTCTCCAGACTTCTCCAGACTCCCGCAGATTTCTTCAAACTTCTTCAGACTTCCGCAGACTTCTTCAAACTTCTTCAGACTTCTTTAGACTTCTCCAGTAATCTTCAGACTTCTCCAGACTTCTTCAGACTTCTTCAAACTTCTACAGACGTCTGCAGACTTCTTCAGACTTCCTCAGATTCTTCAAACTTCTTCGGACTTCTGCAGACTTCTTCAGTCTTCTGCAGACTTCTTCAAACTTCTTCAGACTTCTTTAGACTTCTCCAGCCTTCTGCAGACTTCTTCAAACTTCTTCAGACTTCCGCGGACTTCTCCAGACTTCTTCAGACTTCTTCAAACTTCTCCAGACTTCTGCAGACTTCTTCAGTCTTCTGCAGACTTCTTCAGACTTCTTCAAACTTCGCCAGCCTTCTGCAGACTTCTTCAAACATCTTCAGACTTCCGCTGACTTCTCCAGACTTCTCCAGACTCCCTCAGACTTCTTCAAACTTCTCCAGACCTCTGCAGACTTCTCCAGACTTCTTCAGACTTCTTTAGACCTCTTCAGACTTCTTCAAACTTCTCCAGCCTTCTGCAGACTTCTTCAAACTTCTTCAGACTTCCGCGGACTTCTCCAGACTTCTTCAGACTTCTTCAAACTTCTCCAGACTTCTGCAGACTTCTTCAGTCTTCTGCAGACTTCTTCAGGCTTCTTCCAACTTCTCCAGCCTTCTGCAGACTTCTTCAAACATCTTAAGACTTCCGCTGACTTCTCCAGACTTCTCCAGACTCCCGCAGATTTCTTCAAACTTCTTCAGACTTCCGCAGACTTCTCCAGACTTCTCTAGACTTCTGCAGACTTATTCAGACTTCTACAGTCTTCTCCAGACTTCTTCAGACTTCTCCAGATATCTGCAGACTACTTCAGGCTTCTGCAGACTTCTACAGACTTCTGCAGACTTCATCAGACTTCTGCAGAATTCTCAAGACTTCTTCAGATTTCTTTAGACTTCTGCAGATTTCTTCAGTCCTCTGCAGACCTCTTCAAACTTCTTCAGACTTCTTTAGACCCCTGCAGACTTCTTCAAACTTTTCCAGACTTCTGCAGACTTCTTCAGTCTTCTGCAGACTTCTTCAAACTTCTTCAGAGTTCTTTAGACTTCTCCAGACTTCTTCAGACTTCTCAAGACTTCCGCAGACTTCTTCAAACTTCTCCAGCCTTCTGCAGACTTCTCCAGACTTCTTCAGACTTCTTTAAACTTTGGCAGACTTCTTCAGACTCCTTCAAACTTCGGCAGACTTCTTCAAACTTCTCCAGATTTCTGCACACTTCTTCAGATTTCTGCAGACTTCTCCAGACTTTTTCAGACTTCTTCAGAATTCATCAGACCTCTCCAGTCTTCTGCAGACTTCTCCAGACTTCTCCAGACTTCTCCAGACTTCTTCAGACTTCTTCTCCAGACTTCTTCAGACTTTTTCAAACTTATTCAGACTTCTGCAGACTTCTTCAAACTTCTCCAGACTTCTACAAACTTCCGCAGACTTCTCCAGACTTCTCCACACTTCTGCAGACTTCTTCAAACCTCTTCAGACTTCTTCATACTGCTGCAGACTTCTTCAGACTTCTGCAGACTTCTCCAGAATTCTTCAGACTTCTCATGACTTCCGCTGACTTCTCCAGACTTCTCCAGACTCCCGCAGACTTCTTCAAACTTCTCCAGACTTCTGCATACTTCACCAGACTTCTTCAGACTTCTTCAAACTTCTACAGACGTCTGCAGACTTCTTCAGACTTCTTCAGATTCTTCAAACTTCTTCAAACTTCTTCAGACTTCTTTAGACTTCTCCAGACTTCTTCAGACTTCGCAAGACTTCTGCAGACTTCTTCAGTCTTCTGCAGAATTCTTCAAACCTCTTCAGACTTCTTCAAACTTCTCCAGCCTTCTTCAGACTTCTTCAAACATCTTCAGACTTCCGCTGACTTCTCCAGACTTCTCCAGACTCCCGCAGACTTCTTCCAACTTCCCCTGACTTCTGCAGACTTCTGCAGACTTCTTCAGACTTCTTCAGACTTCTTCAGATTCTTCAAACTTCTTCAGATTCTTCAAACTTCTTCAGACTTCTGCAGACTTCTTCAGTCTTCTGCAGACTTCTTCAAACTTCTTCAGACTTCTTTAGACTTCTCCAGACATCTTCAGACTTCTCAAGACCTCTGCAGACTTCTTCAGTCCTCTGCAGACTTCTTCAACTTCTTGAGACTTCTTCAAACTTCTCCGGCCTTCTGCAGACTTCTTCAAACTTCTCCAGACTTCAGCAGACTTCTTCAAACTTCTTCAGACTTCTTCAAACTTCTCCAGCCTTCTGCAGACTTCCTCAAACATCTTCAGACTTCCGCTGACTTCTCCAGACTTCTTCAGACTTCTCAAGACCTCTGCAGACTTCTTCAGTCCTCTGCAGACTTCTTCAAACTTCTTGAGACTTCTTCAAACTTCTGCGGCCTTCTGCAGACTTCTTCAAACTTCTCCAGACTTCTGCAGACTTCTTCAAACTTCTTCAGACTTCTTCAAACTTCTCCAGACTTCTGCAGACTTCTCCAGCCTTCTGCAGACTTCTTCAAACTTCTTCAGACTTCCGCGGACTTCGTTAAACTTCTTCAGACTTCTGCAGACTTCTTCAAACTTCTCCAGACTTCTGCAGACTTCTTCAAACTTCTTCAGACTTCTTCAAACTTCTCCAGACTTCTGCAGACTTCTTCAGTCTTCTGCAGACTTCTTCAGACTTCTTCAAACTTCTCCAGCCTTCTGCAGACTTCTTCAAACATCTTGAGACTTCCGCTGACTTCTCCAGACTTCTCCAGACTCCCGCAGATTTCTTCAAACTTCTTCAGACTTCCGCAGACTTCTCCAGACTTCTCTAGAATTCTGCAGACTTATTCAGACTTCTACAGTCTTCTCCAGACTTCTTCAGACTTCTCCAGATATCTGCAGACTACTTCAGGTTTCTGAAGACTTCTGCAGACTTCTTCATACTTTCTCAGACATCTTCATGCTTCTCCAGACTTCTACAGACTTCTGCAGACTTCATCAGACTTCTGCAGGCTTCTCAAGACTTCTTCAGATTTCTTTAGACTTCTGCAGATTTCTTCAGTCTTCTGCAGACCTCTTCAAACTTCTTCAGAATTCTTTAGACTTCTGCAGACTTTTTCAAACTTCTCCAGACTTCTGCAGACTTCTTCAGTCTTCTGCAGACTTCTTCAAACTTCTTCAGAGTTCTTTAGACTTCTCCAGACTTCTTCAGACTTCTCAAGACTTCCGCAGACTTCTTCAAACTTCTCCAGCCTTCTGCAGACTTCTGCAGACTTCTTCAAACTTCTCCAGACTTCTGCAGACTTCTTCAGTCTTCTGCAGACTTCTTCAAACTTCTTCAGAGTTCTTTAGACTTCTCCAGACTTCTTCAGACTTCTCAAGACTTCTGCAGACTTCTTCAAACTTCTCCAGACTTCTGCGGACTTCTTCAGTCTTCTGCAGACTTCTTCAAACTTCTTCAGAGTTCTTTAGACTTCTCCAGACTTCTTCAAACTTCTCCAGACTTCTGCAGACTTCTTCAGTCTTCTGCAGACTTCTTCAAACTTCTTCAGAGTTCTTCAAACTTCTCCAGACTTCTGCAGACTTCTTCAGTCTTCTGCAGACTTCTTCAAACTTCTTCAGAGTTCTTTAGACTTCTCCAGACTTCTTCAGACTTCTCAAGACTTCCGCAGACTTCTTCAGACTTCTCAAGATTTCCGCAGACTTCTTCAAACTTCTCCAGCCGTCTTCAGACTTCTCAAGACCTCTGCAGACTTCTTCAGTCCTCTGCAGACTTCTTCAAACTTCTTGAGACTTCTTCAAACTTCTCCGGCCTTCTGCAGACTTCTTCAAACTTCTCCAGACTTCTGCAGACTTCTTCAAACTTCTTCAGACTTCTTCAAACTTCTCCAGACTTCTGCAGACTTCTCCAGCCTTCTGCAGACTTCTTCAAACTTCTTCAGACTTCCGCGGACTTCTCCAGACTTCTTCAGACTTCTTCAAACTTCTCCAGACTTCTGCAGACTTCTTCAGTCTTCTGAAGACTTCTTCCAACTTCTTCAGACTTCTTCAAACTTCTCCAGCCTTCTCCAGACTTCTTCAGACTTCTTCAAACTTCTGCAGACTTCTCCAGACTTCTTCAAACTTCTTCAGACTTCTGTAGACTTCTTCAAACTTCTTCAGACTGTCGCAGACTTCTCCAGACTTCTTCAGACTTTTTAAAACTTCTACAGGCTTCTGCAGACTTCGTCAAACTTCTTCGGACTTCCGCAGACTTCTCCTGACTTCTTCAAACGTCTACAGACGTCTGCAGACTTCTTCAGACTTATTCAAATTCTTCAAACTTCTTCAGACTTCTGCAGACTCCTTCAGTCTTCTGCAGACTTCTTCAAACTTCTTCAGACTTCTTTAGACTTCTCCAGACTTCTTCAGACTCTTCAAGATGTCTTCAGACTTCTTCAGACTTCTTCAGATTCTTAAAACTTCTTCAGACTTCTGCAGACTTCTTCAGTCTTCTGCAGACGTCTTCAAACTTCTACAGACGTCTGCAGACTTCTCCAGACTTCTTCAAACTTCTACAGGCGTCTGCAGACTTCTTCAGACTTCGTCAGATTCTTCAAACTTCTTCAGACTTCTTCAGACTTCTTTAGACTTCTGCAGACTTCTGCAGACTTCTCCAGACTTCTCCAGACTTCTGCAGACTTCTGCAGACTTCTGCAGGCTTCTTCAGGCTTCTTCATACTTCTCCAGACTTCTTCAAACTTCTCCAGACTTCTGCAGACTTCATCAGTCTTCTGCAGACTTCTTCAGACTTCTTCAAACTTCGCCAGCCTTCTGCAGACTTCTTCAAACATCTTCAGACTTCCGCTGACTTCTCCATACTTCTCCAGACTCCCTCAGACTTCTTCCAACTTCTCCAGACTTCTGCAGACTTCTCCAGACTTCTTCAGACTTCTTTAGACCTCTTCAGACTTCTTCAAACTTCTCCAGCCTTCTGCAGACTTCTTCAAACTTCTTCAGACTTCCGCGGACTTCTCCAGACTTCTTCAGACTTCTTCAAACTTCTCCAGAATTCTGCAGACTTCTTCAAACTTCGCCAGACTTCTGCAGACTTCTGCAGACTTCTTCAGACCTCTTCATACTTCTCCAGACTTCTACAGACTTCAGCAGACTTCTTCAGACTTTTTCAGACATGTTCAGACTTCTTCGGACCTTTTCAAATTTCTACAGACTTCTGCATGCTTCTTCAAACTTCTTTAGACTTCCGCAGACTTCTACAGACTTCTCCAGACGTCTGCAGACTTTTGCAGACTTCTCCAGACTTCTCCAGACTTCTTCAAACTTCTCCAGACTTCTGCATACAACTTCAAACTTCTTCAATCTTCCGCAGACTTCTCCAGACTTCTGCGGACTTCGTCAAACTTTTCCAGACTTCCGCAGATTTCTTCAAACTTCTTCAAACTTCTTCAGACTTCCGCGGACTTCTGCAGACTTCTTCAGACTTCTTCAAACTTCTCCAGACTTCTATAGACTTCTTCAGTCTTTTGCAGACTTCTTCAAACTTCTGCAGACTTCTTCAAACTTCTCCAGCCTTCTCCAGACTTCTTCAGACTTCTTCAGACTTCTGTAGACTTCTTCAAACTTCTTCAGACTGTCGCAGACTTCTCCAGACTTCTTCAGACTTTTTAAAACTTCTACAGACTTCTGCAGACTTCGTCAAACTTCTTCGGACTTCCGCAGACTTCTCCAGACTTCTCCTGACTTCTTCAAACTTCTACATGCGTCTGCAGACTTCTTCAGACTTATTCAGATTCTTCAAACTTCTTCAGACTTATGCAGACTTCTTCAGTCTTCTGCAGACTTCTTCAAACTTCTTCAGACTTCTTTAGACTTCTCCAGACTTCTTCAGGCTCTTCAAGACGTCTTCAGACTTCTTCAGACTTCTTCAGATTCTTCAAACTTCGGCAGGCTTCTTCAAACTTCTCCAGATTTCTGCACACCTCTTCAGATTTCTGCAGACCTCTCCAGACTTTTTCAGACTTCTTCAGAATTCATTAGACCTCTCCAGACTTCTGCAGACTTCTGCAGACTTCTCCAGACTTCTCCAGACTCCTTCAGACTTCGTCTCCAGACTTCTTCAGACTTTTTCAAACTTATTCAGACTTCTGCAGACTTCTTCAAACTTCTCCAGACTTCTACAGACTTCCGCAGACTTCTCCAGACTTCTCCACACTTCTGCAGACTTCTTCAAACCTCTTCAGACTTCTTCATACTGCTGCAGACTTCTTCAGACTTCTGCAGACTTCTCCAGAATTCTTCAGACTTCTCATGACTTCCGCTGACTTCTCCAGACTTCTCCAGACTCCCGCAGACTTCTTCAAACTTCTCCAGACTTCTGCATACTTCTTCAGACTTCTTCAGACTTCTTCAAACTTCTACAGACGTCTGCAGACTTCTTCAGACTTCTTCAGATTCTTCAAACTTCTTCAAACTTCTTCAGACTTCTTTAGACTTCTCCAGACTTCTTCAGACTTCTCAAGACTTCTGCAGACTTCTTCAGTCTTCTGCAGAATTCTTCAAACCTCTTCAGACTTCTTCAAACTTCTCCAGCCTTCTTCAGACTTCTTCAAACATCTTCAGATTTCCGCTGACTTCTCCAGACTTCTCCAGACTCCCGCAGACTTCTTCCAACTTCCCCAGACTTCTGCAGACTTCTCCAGACTTCTTCAGACTTCTTCAGACTTCGTCAGATTCTTCAAACTTCTTCAGATTCTTCAAACTTCTTCAGACTTCTGCAGACTTCTTCAGTCTTCTGCAGACTTCTTCAGACTTCTTCAGACTTCTTTAGACTTCTCCAGACTTCTTCAGACTTCTCAAGACCTCTGCAGACTTCTTCAGTCCTCTGCAGACTTCTTCAACTTCTTGAGACTTCTTCAAACTTCTCCGGCCTTCTGCAGACTTCTTCAAACTTCTCCAGACTTCTGCAGACTTCTTCAAACTTCTTCAGACTTCTTCAAACTTCTCCAGCCTTCTGCAGACTTCCTCAAACATCTTCAGACTTCCGCTGACTTCTCCAGACTTCTTCAGACTTCTCAAGACCTCTGCAGACTTCTTCAGTCCTCTGCAGACTTCTTCAAACTTCTTGAGACTTCTTCAAACTTCTGCGGCCTTCTGCAGACTTCTTCAAACTTCTCCAGACTTCTGCAGACTTCTTCAAACTTCTTCAGACTTCTTTAAACTTTGGCAAACTTCTTCAGACTCCTTCAAACTTCGGCAGACTTCTTCAAACTTCTCCAGATTTCTGCACACTTCTTCAGATTTCTGCAGACTTCTCCAGACTTTTTCAGACTTCTTCAGAATTCATCAGACCTCTCCAGTCTTCTGCAGACTTCTCCAGACTTCTCCAGACTTCTCCAGACTTCTTCAGACTTCTTCTCCAGACTTCTTCAGACTTTTTCAAACTTATTCAGACTTCTGCAGACTTCTTCAAACTTCTCCAGACTTCTACAGACTTCCGCAGACTTCTCCAGACTTCTCCACACTTCTGCAGACTTCTTCAAACCTCTTCAGACTTCTTTACTGCTGCAGATTTCTTCAGACTTCTGCAGACTTCTCCAGAATTCTTCAGAATTCTCATGACTTCCGCTGACTTCTCCAGACTTCTCCAGACTCCCGCAGACTTCTTCAAACTTCTCCAGACTTCTGCAGACTTCTTCAGACTTCTTCAGACTTCTTCAAACTTCTACAGACGTCTGCAGACTTCTTCAGACTTCTTCAGATTCTTCAAACTTCTTCAAACTTCTTCAGACTTCTTTAGACTTCTCCAGACTTCTTCAGACTTCTCAAGACTTCTGCAGACTTCTTCAGTCTTCTGCAGAATTCTTCAAACCTCTTCAGACTTCTTCAAACTTCTCCAGCCTTCTTCAGACTTCTTCAAACATCTTCAGACTTCCGCTGACTTCTCCAGACTTCTCCAGACTCCCGCAGACTTCTTCAAACTTCTCCAGATTCTTCAAACTTCTTCAGACTTCTGCAGACTTCTTCAGTCTTCTGCAGACTTCTTCAAACTTCTTCAGACTTCTTTAGACTTCTCCAGACTTCTTCAGACTTCTCAAGACCTCTGCAGACTTCTTCAGTCCTCTGCAGACTTCTTCAAACTTCTTGAGACTTCTTCAAACTTCTCCGGCCTTCTGCAGACTTCTTCAAACTTCTCCAGACTTCTGCAAACTTCTTCAAACTTCTTCAGACTTCTTTAGACTTCTCCAGACTTCTTCAGACTTCTCAAGACTTCTGCAGACTTCTTCAGTCTTCTGCAGAATTCTTCAAACCTCTTCAGACTTCTTCAAACTTCTCCAGCCTTCTTCAGACTTCTTCAAACATCTTCAGACTTCCGCTGACTTCTCCAGACTTCTCCAGACTTCTTCAGACTTCTTCAGACTTCTTCAGATTCTTCAAACTTCTTCAGACTTCTGCAGACTTCTTCAGTCTTCTGCAGACTTCTTCAAACTTCTTCAGACTTCTTTAGACTTCTCCAGACTTCTTCAGACTTCTCAAGACCTCTGCAGACTTCTTCAGTCCTCTGCAGACTTCTTCAAACTTCTTGAGACTTCTTCAAACTTCTCCGGCCTTCTGCAGACTTCTTCAAACTTCTCCAGACTTCTGCAAACTTCTTCAAACTTCTTCAGACTTCTTCAAACTTCTCCAGCCTTCTGCAGACTTCCTCAAACATCTTCAGACTTCCGCTGACTTCTCCAGACTTCTTCAGACTTCTCAAGACCTCTGCAGACTTCTTCAGTCCTCTGCAGACTTCTTCAAACTTCTTGAGACTTCTTCAAACTTCTGCGGCCTTCTGCAGACTTCTTCAAACTTCTCCAGACTTCTGCAGACTTCTTCAAACTTCTTCAGACTTCTTCAAACTTCTCCAGACTTCTGCAGACTTCTCCAGCCTTCTGCAGACTTCTTCAAACTTCTTCAGACTTCCGCGGACTTCTTAAAACTTCTTCAGACTTCTGCAGACTTCTCCAGACTTCTTCAGATTTCTTTAGACTTCTACAGACTTCTTCAGTCTTCTGCAGACCTCTTCAAACTTCTTCAGACTTCTTTAGACTTGTTCAGACTTCTTCAAACTTCTCCAGACTTCTGCAGACTTCTTCAGTCTTCTGCAGACTTCTTCAAACTTCTTCAGACTTCTTTAGACTTCTCCAGTAATCTTCAGACTTCTCCAGACTTCTTCAGACTTCTTCAAACTTCTACAGACGTCTGCAGACTTCTTCAGTCTTCCTCAGATTCTTCAAACTTCTTCGGACTTCTGCAGACTTCTTCAGTCTTCTGCAGACTTCTTCAAACTTCTTCAGACTTCTTTAGACTTCTCCAGCCTTCTGCAGACTTCTTCAAACTTCTTCAGACTTCCGCGGACTTCTCCAGACTTCTTCAGACTTCTTCAAACTTCTCCAGACTTCTGCAGACTTCATCAGTCTTCTGCAGACTTCTTCAGACCTCTTCAAACTTCGCCAGCCTTCTGCAGACTTCTTCAAACATCTTCAGACTTCCGCTGACTTCTCCATACTTCTCCAGACTCCCTCAGACTTCTTCCAACTTCTCCAGACTTCTGCAGACTTCTCCAGACTTCTTCAGACTTCTTTAGACCTCTTCAGACTTCTTCAAACTTCTCCAGCCTTCTGCAGACTTCTTCAAACTTCTTCAGACTTCCGCGGACTTCTCCAGACTTCTTCAGACTTCTTCAAACTTCTCCAGAATTCTGCAGACTTCTTCAGCCTTCTGCAGACTTCTTCAGACTTCTTCAAACTTCTCCAGCCTTCTGCAGACTTCTTCAAACATCTTCAGACTTCCGCTGACTTCTCCAGACTTCTCCAGACTCCCGCAGATTTCTTCAAACTTCTTCAGACTTCCGCAGACTTCTCCAGACTTCTCTAGACTTCTGCAGACTTATTCAGACTTCTACAGTTTTCTCCAGACTTCTTCAGATTTCTCCAGATATCTGCAGACTACTTCAGGCTTCTGCAGACTTCTACAGACTTCTGCAGACTTCATCAGACTTCTGCAGAATTCTCAAGACTTCTTCAGATTTCTTTAGACTTCTGCAGATTTCTTCAGTCTTCTGCAGACCTCTTCAAACTTCTTCAGACTTCTTTAGACCCCTGCAGACTTGTTCAAACTTTTCCAGACTTCTGCAGACTTCTTCAGTCTTCTGCAGACTTCTTCAAACTTCTTCAGAGTTCTTTAGACTTCTCCAGACTTCTTCAGACTTCTCAAGACTTCCGCAGACTTCTTCAAACTTCTCCAGCCTTCTGCAGACTTCTCCAGACTTCTTCAGACTTCTTTAAACTTTGGCAGACTTCTTCAGACTCCTTCAAACTTCGGCAGACTTCTTCAAACTTCTCCAGATTTCTGCACACTTCTTCAGATTTCTGCAGACTTCTCCAGACTTTTTCAGACTTCTTCAGAATTCATCAGACCTCTCCAGTCTTCTGCAGACTTCTCCAGACTTCTCCAGACTTCTCCAGACTTCTTCAGACTTCTTCTCCAGACTTCTTCAGACTTTTTCAAACTTATTCAGACTTCTGCAGACTTCTTCAAACTTCTCCAGACTTCTACAGACTTCCGCAGACTTCTCCAGACTTCTCCACACTTCTGCAGACTTCTTCAAACCTCTTCAGACTTCTTCATACTTCTGCAGACTTCTTCAGACTTCTGCAGACTTCTCCAGAATTCTTCAGACTTCTCATGACTTCCGCTGACTTCTCCAGACTTCTCCAGACTCCCGCAGACTTCTTCAAACTTCTCCAGACTTCTGAAGACTTCTCCAGACTTCTTCAGACTTCTTCAGACTTCTTCAGATTCTTCAAACTTCTTCAGACTTCTGCAGACTTCTTCAGTCTTCTGCAGACTTCTTCAAACTTCTTCAGACTTCTTTAGACTTCTCCAGACTTCTTCAGACTTCTCAAGACCTCTGCAGACTTCTTCAGTCCTCTGCAGACTTCTTCAAACTTCTTGAGACTTCTTCAAACTTCTCCGGCCTTCTGCAGACTTCTTCAAACTTCTCCAGACTTCTGCAGACTTCTTCAAACTTCTTCAGACTTCTTAAAACTTCTCCAGCCTTCTGCAGACTTCCTCAAACATCTTCAGACTTCCGCTGACTTCTCCAGACTTCTTCAGACTTCTCAAGACCTCTGCAGACTTCTTCAGTCCTCTGCAGACTTCTTCAAACTTCTTGAGACTTCTTCAAACTTCTGCGGCCTTCTGAAGACTTCTTCAAACTTCTCCAGACTTCTGCAGACTTCTTCAAACTTCTTCAGACTTCTTAAAACTTCTCCAGACTTCTGCAGACTTCTCCAGCCTTCTGCAGACTTCTTCAAACTTCTTCAGACTTCCGCGGACTTCGTCAAACTTCTTCAGACTTCGGCAGACTTCTTCAAACTTCTCCAGACTTCTGCAGACTTCTTCAAACTTCTTCAGACTTCTTCAAACTTCTCCAGACTTCTGCAGACTTCTTCAGTCTTCTGCAGACTTCTTCAGACTTCTTCAAACTTCTCCAGCCTTCTGCAGACTTCTTCAAACATCTTGAGACTTCCGCTGACTTCTCCAGACTTCTCCAGACTCCCGCAGATTTCTTCAAACTTCTTCAGACTTCCGCAGACTTCTTCAAACTTCTTCAGACTTCTTTAGACTTCTCCAGTAATCTTCAGACTTCTCCAGACTTCTTCAGACTTCTTCAAACTTCTACAGACGTCTGCAGACTTCTTCAGACTTCCTCAGATTCTTCAAACTTCTTCGGACTTCTGCAGACTTCTTCAGTCTTCTGCAGACTTCTTCAAACTTCTTCAGACTTCTTTAGACTTCTCCAGCCTTCTGCAGACTTCTTCAAACTTCTTCAGACTTCCGCGGACTTCTCCAGACTTCTTCAGACTTCTTCAAACTTCTCCAGACTTCTGCAGACTTCTTCAGTCTTCTGCAGACTTCTTCAGACTTCTTCAAACTTCGCCAGCCTTCTGCAGACTTCTTCAAACATCTTCAGACTTCCGCTGACTTCTCCAGACTTCTCCAGACTCCCTCAGACTTCTTCAAACTTCTCCAGACCTCTGCAGACTTCTCCAGACTTCTTCAGACTTCTTTAGACCTCTTCAGACTTCTTCAAACTTCTCCAGCCTTCTGCAGACTTCTTCAAACTTCTTCAGACTTCCGCGGACTTCTCCAGACTTCTTCAGACTTCTTCAAACTTCTCCAGACTTCTGCAGACTTCTTCAGTCTTCTGCAGACTTCTTCAGACTTCTTCCAACTTCTCCAGCCTTCTGCAGACTTCTTCAAACATCTTAAGACTTCCGCTGACTTCTCCAGACTTCTCCAGACTCCCGCAGATTTCTTCAAACTTCTTCAGACTTCCGCAGACTTCTCCAGACTTCTCTAGACTTCTGCAGACTTATTCAGACTTCTACAGTCTTCTCCAGACTTCTTCAGACTTCTCCAGATATCTGCAGACTACTTCAGGCTTCTGCAGACTTCTACAGACTTCTGCAGACTTCATCAGACTTCTGCAGAATTCTCAAGACTTCTTCAGATTTCTTTAGACTTCTGCAGATTTCTTCAGTCCTCTGCAGACCTCTTCAAACTTCTTCAGACTTCTTTAGACCCCTGCAGACTTCTTCAAACTTTTCCAGACTTCTGCAGACTTCTTCAGTCTTCTGCAGACTTCTTCAAACTTCTTCAGAGTTCTTTAGACTTCTCCAGACTTCTTCAGACTTCTCAAGACTTCCGCAGACTTCTTCAAACTTCTCCAGCCTTCTGCAGACTTCTCCAGACTTCTTCAGACTTCTTTAAACTTTGGCAGACTTCTTCAGACTCCTTCAAACTTCGGCAGACTTCTTCAAACTTCTCCAGATTTCTGCACACTTCTTCAGATTTCTGCAGACTTCTCCAGACTTTTTCAGACTTCTTCAGAATTCATCAGACCTCTCCAGTCTTCTGCAGACTTCTCCAGACTTCTCCAGACTTCTCCAGACTTCTTCAGACTTCTTCTCCAGACTTCTTCAGACTTTTTCAAACTTATTCAGACTTCTGCAGACTTCTTCAAACTTTTCCAGACTTCTACAAACTTCCGCAGACTTCTCCAGACTTCTCCACACTTCTGCAGACTTCTTCAAACCTCTTCAGACTTCTTCATACTGCTGCAGACTTCTTCAGACTTCTGCAGACTTCTCCAGAATTCTTCAGACTTCTCATGACTTCCGCTGACTTCTCCAGACTTCTCCAGACTCCCGCAGACTTCTTCAAACTTCTCCAGACTTCTGCATACTTCACCAGACTTCTTCAGACTTCTTCAAACTTCTACAGACGTCTGCAGACTTCTTCAGACTTCTTCAGATTCTTCAAACTTCTTCAAACTTCTTCAGACTTCTTTAGACTTCTCCAGACTTCTTCAGACTTCGCAAGACTTCTGCAGACTTCTTCAGTCTTCTGCAGAATTCTTCAAACCTCTTCAGACTTCTTCAAACTTCTCCAGCCTTCTTCAGACTTCTTCAAACATCTTCAGACTTCCGCTGACTTCTCCAGACTTCTCCAGACTCCCGCAGACTTCTTCCAACTTCCCCTGACTTCTGCAGACTTCTGCAGACTTCTTCAGACTTCTTCAGACTTCTTCAGATTCTTCAAACTTCTTCAGATTCTTCAAACTTCTTCAGACTTCTGCAGACTTCTTCAGTCTTCTGCAGACTTCTTCAAACTTCTTCAGACTTCTTTAGACTTCTCCAGACATCTTCAGACTTCTCAAGACCTCTGCAGACTTCTTCAGTCCTCTGCAGACTTCTTCAACTTCTTGAGACTTCTTCAAACTTCTCCGGCCTTCTGCAGACTTCTTCAAACTTCTCCAGACTTCTGCAGACTTCTTCAAACTTCTTCAGACTTCTTCAAACTTCTCCAGCCTTCTGCAGACTTCCTCAAACATCTTCAGACTTCCGCTGACTTCTCCAGACTTCTTCAGACTTCTCAAGACCTCTGCAGACTTCTTCAGTCCTCTGCAGACTTCTTCAAACTTCTTGAGACTTCTTCAAACTTCTGCGGCCTTCTGCAGACTTCTTCAAACTTCTCCAGACTTCTGCAGACTTCTTCAAACTTCTTCAGACTTCTTCAAACTTCTCCAGACTTCTGCAGACTTCTCCAGCCTTCTGCAGACTTCTTCAAACTTCTTCAGACTTCCGCGGACTTCGTTAAACTTCTTCAGACTTCTGCAGACTTCTTCAAACTTCTCCAGACTTCTGCAGACTTCTTCAAACTTCTTCAGACTTCTTCAAACTTCTCCAGACTTCTGCAGACTTCTTCAGTCTTCTGCAGACTTCTTCAGACTTCTTCAAACTTCTCCAGCCTTCTGCAGACTTCTTCAAACATCTTGAGACTTCCGCTGACTTCTCCAGACTTCTCCAGACTCCCGCAGATTTCTTCAAACTTCTTCAGACTTCCGCAGACTTCTCCAGACTTCTCTAGAATTCTGCAGACTTATTCAGACTTCTACAGTCTTCTCCAGACTTCTTCAGACTTCTCCAGATATCTGCAGACTACTTCAGGTTTCTGAAGACTTCTGCAGACTTCTTCATACTTTCTCAGACATCTTCATGCTTCTCCAGACTTCTACAGACTTCTGCAGACTTCATCAGACTTCTGCAGGCTTCTCAAGACTTCTTCAGATTTCTTTAGACTTCTGCAGATTTCTTCAGTCTTCTGCAGACCTCTTCAAACTTCTTCAGAATTCTTTAGACTTCTGCAGACTTTTTCAAACTTCTCCAGACTTCTGCAGACTTCTTCAGTCTTCTGCAGACTTCTTCAAACTTCTTCAGAGTTCTTTAGACTTCTCCAGACTTCTTCAGACTTCTCAAGACTTCCGCAGACTTCTTCAAACTTCTCCAGCCTTCTGCAGACTTCTGCAGACTTCTTCAAACTTCTCCAGACTTCTGCAGACTTCTTCAGTCTTCTGCAGACTTCTTCAAACTTCTTCAGAGTTCTTTAGACTTCTCCAGACTTCTTCAGACTTCTCAAGACTTCTGCAGACTTCTTCAAACTTCTCCAGACTTCTGCGGACTTCTTCAGTCTTCTGCAGACTTCTTCAAACTTCTTCAGAGTTCTTTAGACTTCTCCAGACTTCTTCAAACTTCTCCAGACTTCTGCAGACTTCTTCAGTCTTCTGCAGACTTCTTCAAACTTCTTCAGAGTTCTTCAAACTTCTCCAGACTTCTGCAGACTTCTTCAGTCTTCTGCAGACTTCTTCAAACTTCTTCAGAGTTCTTTAGACTTCTCCAGACTTCTTCAGACTTCTCAAGACTTCCGCAGACTTCTTCAGACTTCTCAAGATTTCCGCAGACTTCTTCAAACTTCTCCAGCCGTCTTCAGACTTCTCAAGACCTCTGCAGACTTCTTCAGTCCTCTGCAGACTTCTTCAAACTTCTTGAGACTTCTTCAAACTTCTCCGGCCTTCTGCAGACTTCTTCAAACTTCTCCAGACTTCTGCAGACTTCTTCAAACTTCTTCAGACTTCTTCAAACTTCTCCAGACTTCTGCAGACTTCTCCAGCCTTCTGCAGACTTCTTCAAACTTCTTCAGACTTCCGCGGACTTCTCCAGACTTCTTCAGACTTCTTCAAACTTCTCCAGACTTCTGCAGACTTCTTCAGTCTTCTGAAGACTTCTTCCAACTTCTTCAAACTTCTCCAGCCTTCTCCAGACTTCTTCAGACTTCTTCAAACTTCTGCAGACTTCTCCAGACTTCTTCAAACTTCTTCAGACTTCTGTAGACTTCTTCAAACTTCTTCAGACTGTCGCAGACTTCTCCAGACTTCTTCAGACTTTTTAAAACTTCTACAGGCTTCTGCAGACTTCGTCAAACTTCTTCGGACTTCCGCAGACTTCTCCTGACTTCTTCAAACGTCTACAGACGTCTGCAGACTTCTTCAGACTTATTCAAATTCTTCAAACTTCTTCAGACTTCTGCAGACTCCTTCAGTCTTCTGCAGACTTCTTCAAACTTCTTCAGACTTCTTTAGACTTCTCCAGACTTCTTCAGACTCTTCAAGATGTCTTCAGACTTCTTCAGACTTCTTCAGATTCTTAAAACTTCTTCAGACTTCTGCAGACTTCTTCAGTCTTCTGCAGACGTCTTCAAACTTCTACAGACGTCTGCAGACTTCTCCAGACTTCTTCAAACTTCTACAGGCGTCTGCAGACTTCTTCAGACTTCGTCAGATTCTTCAAACTTCTTCAGACTTCTTCAGACTTCTTTAGACTTCTGCAGACTTCTGCAGACTTCTCCAGACTTCTCCAGACTTCTGCAGACTTCTGCAGACTTCTGCAGGCTTCTTCAGGCTTCTTCATACTTCTCCAGACTTCTTCAAACTTCTCCAGACTTCTGCAGACTTCATCAGTCTTCTGCAGACTTCTTCAGACTTCTTCAAACTTCGCCAGCCTTCTGCAGACTTCTTCAAACATCTTCAGACTTCCGCTGACTTCTCCATACTTCTCCAGACTCCCTCAGACTTCTTCCAACTTCTCCAGACTTCTGCAGACTTCTCCAGACTTCTTCAGACTTCTTTAGACCTCTTCAGACTTCTTCAAACTTCTCCAGCCTTCTGCAGACTTCTTCAAACTTCTTCAGACTTCCGCGGACTTCTCCAGACTTCTTCAGACTTCTTCAAACTTCTCCAGAATTCTGCAGACTTCTTCAGTCTTCTGCAGACTTCTTCAGACTTCTTCAAACTTCTCCAGCCTTCTGCAGACTTCTTCAAACATCTTCAGACTTCCGCTGACTTCTCCAGACTTCTCCAGACTCCCGCAGATTTCTTCAAACTTCTTCAGACTTCCGCAGACTTCTCCAGACTTCTCTAGACTTCTGCAGACTTATTCAGACTTCTACAGTTTTCTCCAGACTTCTTCAGATTTCTCCAGATATCTGCAGACTACTTCAGGCTTCTGCAGACTTCTACAGACTTCTGCAGACTTCATCAGACTTCTGCAGAATTCTCAAGACTTCTTCAGATTTCTTTAGACTTCTGCAGATTTCTTCAGTCTTCTGCAGACCTCTTCAAACTTCTTCAGACTTCTTTAGACCCCTGCAGACTTGTTCAAACTTTTCCAGACTTCTGCAGACTTCTTCAGTCTTCTGCAGACTTCTTCAAACTTCTTCAGAGTTCTTTAGACTTCTCCAGACTTCTTCAGACTTCTCAAGACTTCCGCAGACTTCTTCAAACTTCTCCAGCCTTCTGCAGACTTCTCCAGACTTCTTCAGACTTCTTTAAACTTTGGCAGACTTCTTCAGACTCCTTCAAACTTCGGCAGACTTCTTCAAACTTCTCCAGATTTCTGCACACTTCTTCAGATTTCTGCAGACTTCTCCAGACTTTTTCAGACTTCTTCAGAATTCATCAGACCTCTCCAGTCTTCTGCAGACTTCTCCAGACTTCTCCAGACTTCTCCAGACTTCTTCAGACTTCTTCTCCAGACTTCTTCAGACTTTTTCAAACTTATTCAGACTTCTGCAGACTTCTTCAAACTTCTCCAGACTTCTACAGACTTCCGCAGACTTCTCCAGACTTCTCCACACTTCTGCAGACTTCTTCAAACCTCTTCAGACTTCTTCATACTGCTGCAGACTTCTTCAGACTTCTGCAGACTTCTCCAGAATTCTTCAGACTTCTCATGACTTCCGCTGACTTCTCCAGACTTCTCCAGACTCCCGCAGACTTCTTCAAACTTCTCCAGACTTCTGCAGACTTCTTCAGACTTCTTCAGACTTCTTCAAACTTCTACAGACGTCTGCAGACTTCTTCAGACTTCTTCAGATTCTTCAAACTTCTTCAAACTTCTTCAGACTTCTTTAGACTTCTCCAGACTTCTTCAGACTTCTCAAGACTTCTGCAGACTTCTTCAGTCTTCTGCAGAATTCTTCAAACCTCTTCAGACTTCTTCAAACTTCTCCAGCCTTCTTCAGACTTCTTCAAACATCTTCAGACTTCCGCTGACTTCTCCAGACTTCTCCAGACTCCCGCAGACTTCTTCAAACTTCTCCAGACTTCTGAAGACTTCTCCAGACTTCTTCAGACTTCTTCAGACTTCTTCAGATTCTTCAAACTTCTTCAGACTTCTGCAGACTTCTTCAGTCTTCTGCAGACTTCTTCAAACTTCTTCAGACTTCTTTAGACTTCTCCAGACTTCTTCAGACTTCTCAAGACCTCTGCAGACTTCTTCAGTCCTCTGCAGACTTCTTCAAACTTCTTGAGACTTCTTCAAACTTCTCCGGCCTTCTGCAGACTTCTTCAAACTTCTCCAGACTTCTGCAGACTTCTTCAAACTTCTTCAGACTTCTTCAAACTTCTCCAGCCTTCTGCAGACTTCCTCAAACATCTTCAGACTTCCGCTGACTTCTCCAGACTTCTTCAGACTTCTCAAGACCTCTGCAGACTTCTTCAGTCCTCTGCAGACTTCTTCAAACTTCTTGAGACTTCTTCAAACTTCTGCGGCCTTCTGAAGACTTCTTCAAACTTCTCCAGACTTCTGCAGACTTCTTCAAACTTCTTCAGACTTCTTCAAACTTCTCCAGACTTCTGCAGACTTCTCCAGCCTTCTGCAGACTTCTTCAAACTTCTTCAGACTTCCGCGGACTTCGTCAAACTTCTTCAGGCTTCTGCAGACTTCTTCAAACTTCTCCAGACTTCTGCAGACTTCTTCAAACTTCTTCAGACTTCTTCAAACTTCTCCAGACTTCTGCAGACTTCTTCAGTCTTCTGCAGACTTCTTCAGACTTCTTCAAACTTCTCCAGTCTTCTGCAGACTTCTTCAAACATCTTGAGACTTCCGCTGACTTCTCCAGACTTCTCCAGACTCCCGCAGATTTCTTCAAACTTCTTCAGACTTCCGCAGACTTCTTCAAACTTCTTCAGACTACTTTAGACTTCTCCAGTAATCTTCAGACTTCTCCAGACTTCTTCAGACTTCTTCAAACTTCTACAGACGTCTGCAGACTTCTTCAGACTTCCTCAGATTCTTCAAACTTCTTCGGACTTCTGCAGACTTCTTCAGTCTTCTGCAGACTTCTTCAAACTTCTTCAGACTTCTTTAGACTTCTCCAGCCTTCTGCAGACTTCTTCAAACTTCTTCAGACTTCCGCGGACTTCTCTAGACTTCTTCAGACTTCTTCAAACTTCTCCAGACTTCTGCAGACTTCTTCAGTCTTCTGCAGACTTCTTCAGACTTCTTCAAACTTCGCCAGCCTTCTGCAGACTTCTTCAAACATCTTCAGACTTCCGCTGACTTCTCCAGACTTCTCCAGACTCCCTCAGACTTCTTCAAACTTCTCCAGACCTCTGCAGACTTCTCCAGACTTCTTCAGACTTCTTTAGACCTCTTCAGACTTCTTCAAACTTCTCCAGCCTTCTGCAGACTTCTTCAAACTTCTTCAGACTTCCGCGGACTTCTCCAGACTTCTTCAGACTTCTTCAAACTTCTCCAGACTTCTGCAGACTTGTTCAGTCTTCTGCAGACTTCTTCAGACTTCTTCAAACTTCTCCAGCCTTCTGCAGACTTCTTCAAACATCTTAAGACTTCCGCTGACTTCTCCAGACTTCTCCAGACTCCCGCAGATTTCTTCAAACTTCTTCAGACTTCCGCAGACTTCTCCAGACTTCTCTAGACTTCTGCAGACTTATTCAGACTTCTACAGTCTTCTCCAGACTTCTTCAGACTTCTCCAGATATCTGCAGACTACTTCAGGCTTCTGCAGACTTCTACAGACTTCTGCAGACTTCATCAGACTTCTGCAGAATTCTCAAGACTTCTTCAGATTTCTTTAGACTTCTGCAGATTTCTTCAATCCTCTGCAGACCTCTTCAAACTTCTTCAGACTTCTTTAGACCCCTGCAGACTTCTTCAAACTTTTCCAGACTTCTGCAGACTTCTTCAGTCTTCTGCAGACTTCTTCAAACTTCTTCAGAGTTCTTTAGACTTCTCCAGACTTCTTCAAACTTCTCAAGACTTCCGCAGACTTCTTCAAACTTCTCCAGCCTTCTGCAGACTTCTCCAGACTTCTTCAGACTTCTTTAAACTTTGGCAGACTTCTTCAGACTCCTTCAAACTTCGGCAGACTTCTTCAAACTTCTCCAGATTTCTGCACTCTTCTTCAGATTTCTGCAGACTTCTCCAGACTTTTTCAGACTTCTTCAGAATTCATCAGACCTCTCCAGTCTTCTGCAGACTTCTCCAGACTTCTCCAGACTTCTCCAGACTTCTTCAGACTTTTTCAAACTTATTCAGACTTCTGCAGACTTCTTCAAACTTCTCCAGACTTCTACAAACTTCCGCAGACTTCTCCAGACTTCTCCACACTTCTGCAGACTTCTTCAAACCTCTTCAGACTTCTTCATACTGCTGCAGACTTCTTCAGACTTCTGCAGACTTCTCCAGAATTCTTCAGACTTCTCATGACTTCCGCTGACTTCTCCAGACATCTCCAGACTCCCGCAGACTTCTTCAAACTTCTCCAGACTTCTGCATACTTCACCAGACTTCTTCAGACTTCTTCAAACTTCTACAGACGTCTGCAGACTTCTTCAGACTTCTTCAGATTCTTCAAACTTCTTCAAACTTCTTCAGACTTCTTTAGACTTCTCCAGACTTCTTCAGACTTCTCAAGACTTCTGCAGACTTCTTCAGTCTTCTGCAGAATTCTTCAAACCTCTTCAGACTTCTTCAAACTTCTCCAGCCTTCTTCAGACTTCTTCAAACATCTTCAGACTTCCGCTGACTTCTCCAGACTTCTCCAGACTCCCGCAGACTTCTTCCAACTTCCCCAGACTTCTGCAGACTTCTCCAGACTTCTTCAGACTTCTTCAGACTTCTTCAGATTCTTCAAACTTCTTCAGATTCTTCAAACTTCTTCAGACTTCTGCAGACTTCTTCAGTCTTCTGCAGACTTCTTCAAACTTCTTCAGACTTCTTTAGACTTCTCCAGACATCTTCAGACTTCTCAAGACCTCTGCAGACTTCTTCAGTCCTCTGCAGACTTCTTCAACTTCTTGAGACTTCTTCAAACTTCTCCGGCCTTCTGCAGACTTCTTCAAACTTCTCCAGACTTCTGCAGACTTCTTCAAACTTCTTCAGACTTCTTCAAACTTCTCCAGCCTTCTGCAGACTTCCTCAAACATCTTCAGACTTCCGCTGACTTCTCCAGACTTCTTCAGACTTCTCAAGACCTCTGCAGACTTCTTCAGTCCTCTGCAGACTTCTTCAAACTTCTTGAGACTTCTTCAAACTTCTGCGGCCTTCTGCAGACTTCTTCAAACTTCTCCAGACTTCTGCAGACTTCTTCAAACTTCTTCAGACTTCTTCAAACTTCTCCAGACTTCTGCAGACTTCTCCAGCCTTCTGCAGACTTCTTCAAACTTCTTCAGACTTCCGCGGACTTCGTTAAACTTCTTCAGACTTCTGCAGACTTCTTCAAACTTCTCCAGACTTCTGCAGACTTCTTCAAACTTCTTCAGACTTCTTCAAACTTCTCCAGACTTCTGCAGACTTCTTCAGTCTTCTGCAGACTTCTTCAGACTTCTTCAAACTTCTCCAGCCTTCTGCAGACTTCTTCAAACATCTTGAGACTTCCGCTGACTTCTCCAGACTCCCGCAGATTTCTTCAAACTTCTTCAGACTTCCGCAGACTTCTCCAGACTTCTCTAGAATTCTGCAGATTTATTCAGACTTCTACAGTCTTCTCCAGACTTCTTCAGACTTCTCCAGATATCTGCAGACTACTTCAGGTTTCTGAAGACTTCTGCAGACTTCTTCATACTTTCTCAGACATCTTCATGCTTCTCCAGACTTCTACAGACTTCTGCAGACTTCATCAGACTTCTGCAAGCTTCTCAAGACTTCTTCAGATTTCTTTAGACTTCTGCAGATTTCTTCAGTCTTCTGCAGACCTCTTCAAACTTCTTCAGAATTCTTTAGACTTCTGCAGACTTTTTCAAACTTCTCCAGACTTCTGCAGACTTCTTCAGTCTTCTGCAGACTTCTTCAAACTTCTTCAGAGTTCTTTAGACTTCTCCAGACTTCTTCAGACTTCTCAAGACTTCCGCAGACTTCTTCAAACTTCTCCAGCCTTCTGCAGACTTCTGCAGACTTCTTCAAACTTCTCCAGACTTCTGCAGACTTCTTCAGTCTTCTGCAGACTTCTTCAAACTTCTTCAGAGTTCTTTAGACTTCTCCAGACTTCTTCAGACTTCTCAAGACTTCTGCAGACTTCTTCAAACTTCTCCAGACTTCTGCGGACTTCTTCAGTCTTCTGCAGACTTCTTCAAACTTCTTCAGAGTTCTTTA
Source organism: Melanotus villosus (assembly GCA_963082815.1). NCBI lineage: Eukaryota > Metazoa > Arthropoda > Insecta > Coleoptera > Elateridae > Melanotus > Melanotus villosus. Next base: position 56,458,528 of record OY720423.1, read on the forward strand.
GACTTCTCCAGACTTCTTCAAACTTCTCCAGACTTCTGCAGACTTCTTCAGTCTTCTGCAGACTTCTTCAAACTTCTTCAGAGTTCTTCAAACTTCTCCAGACTTCTGCAGACTTCTTCAGTCTTCTGCAGACTTCTTCAAACTTCTTCAGAGTTCTTTAGACTTCTCCAGACTTCTTCAGACTTCTCAAGACTTCTGTAGACTTCTTCAAACTTCTTCAGACTGTCGCAGACTTCTCCAGACTTCTTGAAACTTCTTCCGACTTCCGCAAACTTCTCCAGACTTCTCCAGACTTATGCAGACCTCTGCAGACTTCTTCAAACATCTCCATACTACTGCAGACTTCTTCAAACTTCTCCAGACTTCACCAGACTTCTCTACACTTCTTCAGAATTCTTCAGACTTTTCCAGACTTCTCCAGACTTCTTCAGACTTCTTCCGACTTCTTCATACCACTGCAGAATTCTACAGACTTCTGCAGAGTTCTGCAGACTTCTTCAGACTTCTTCATACTTCTCCAGACTTCTTCAAACTTCTCCAGACTTCTACAGACTTCTTCAAACTTCCGCGGACTTCAGCAGACTTCTTGAGACTTCTTCATACTTCTCCAGACTTCTCCAGACATCTCCAGACTTCTTCAAACTTCTTCAGACTTCTCCAGACTTCACCAGACTTCTCTACACTTCTTCAGACTTCTTCAGACTTCTCCGGACTTCTCCAGACTTCTTCAGACTTCTTCCGACTTCTTCATACCACTGCAGAATTCTACAGACTTCTGCAGACTTCTTCAGACTTCTTCGTACTTCTCCAGAGTTCTTCAAACTTCTCCAGACTTCTACAGACTTCTTCAAACTTCCGCAGACTTCAGCAGACTTCTTGAGACTTCTTCATACTTCTCCAGACTTCTCCAGACATCTCCAGACTTCTTCAAACTTCTTCAGACTTCTCCAGACTTCACCAGACTTCTCTACACTTCTTCAGACTTCTTCAGACTTCTCCGGACTTCTCCAGACTTCTTCAGACTTCTTCCGACTTCTTCATACCACTGCAGAATTCTACAGACTTCTTCAGCCTTCTCCAGACTTCTTCAGACTTCTTTAGACTTCTGCAGACTTCTTCAAACTTCTCTAGACCTCTGCAGACTTCTTCAAACTTCTCCATACTACTGCAGACTTCTTCAAACTTCTTCCGACTTCCGCAGACTTCTCCAGACTTCTTTAGACTTCTGCAGATTTCTTCAAACTTCTCCAGACTTCTGCAGAATTCTTCAAACTTCTCCATACTTCTGCAGACTTCTTCAAACTTCTTCCGACTTCCGCAGACTTCTCCAGACTTCTCCAGACTTCTCCAGATTTCTTCAAACTTCTTCAAACTTCTTCAGACTTCCGCAGACTTCTCCAGACTTCTCCAGACTTCTCGAGATTTCTTCAAACTTCTTCAGACTTCTTCAGACTTCTCCAGACTTCTCCAGACTTCTCCAGATTTCTTCAAATTTCTTTAGACTTCTCCAGACTTCTCCAGACTTCTGCAGACTTCTTCATACTTCTCCAGACTTCTACAGACGTCTGCAGACTTCTTCAGACTTCTTCAGACTTCTTCAGACTTTTTCAGACTTCTTCAGACTTCTTCAGCCTTCTCCAGACTTCTTCAGACTTCTTTAGACTTCTCCAGACTTCTTTAGACTTCTGCAGATTTCTTCAAACTTCTCCAGACTTCTGCAGACTTCTTCAAACTTCTCCATACTTCTGCAGACTTCTTCAAACTTCTTCCGACTTCCGCAGACTTCTCCAGACTTCTCCAGACTTCTCCAGATTTCTTCAAACTTCTTCAAACTTCTTCAGACTTCCGCAGACTTCTCCAGACTTCTCCAGACTTCTCCAGACTTCTCGAGATTTCTTCAAACTTCTTCAGACTTCTTCAGACTTCTCCAGACTTCTCCAGACTGCTCCAGATTTCTTCAAATTTCTTTAGACTTCTCCAGACTTCTCCAGACTTCTGCAAACTTCTTCAGACTTCTGCAGACTTCTCCAGATTTCTCCAGACTTCTCTAGACTTCTGCAGACTTCTGCAGACTTCTTCAAACTTCTTCAGACTTCCGCTGACTTCTCCAGACGTCTCCAGACTTCTCCAGACTTTTGCAGACTTCTTCAAACTTCTTCAGACTTCCGCAGACTTCTCCAGACTTCTTCAGACTTCTCCACACTTTTGCAGACTTCTCCAGACTTCTCCAGACTTCTGCAGACTTCTCCAGACTTCTGCAGACTTCTCCAGACTTCTTCATACCACTGCAGAATTCTACAGACTTCTGCAGACTTCTCCAGACTTCTTCTGACTTCTTCCGACTTCTTAATACTACTGCAGACTTCTACAGACTTGTTCAGACTTCTGCAGACTTCTTCAAACTTCTTCTGACCTCTTCGGACTTCTCCAGACTTCTCCAGACTTCTGCATTCTTCTTCAAACTTCTGCAGACTTCTTCAGACTTCTTCAGACTTCTCCAGACTTCCGCAGACTTCTCCAGACTTTTCCAGACTTCTGCAGACTTCTGCAGACTTCTTCAGACTTCTTCATACTTCTCCAGACTTCTTCAAACTTCCGCAGACTTCTCCAGACTTCTGCATTCTTCTTCAAACTTCTGCAGACTTCTTCAGACTTCTCCAGACTTCCGCAGACTTCTTCAGACTTTTCCAGACTTCTTCAGACTTCTTCAGACTTCTCCAGACTTCCGCAGACTTCTCCAGACTTTTCCAGACTTCTGCAGACTTCTGCAGACTTCTCCAGACTTCTACAGACTTCTTCAGACTTCTTCCGACTTCTTAATACTACTGCAGACTTCTACAGACTTTTTCAGACTTCTGCAGACTTCTTCAAACTTCTTCTGACTTCTTCAGACTTCTCCAGACTTCTCCAGACTTCTGCATTCTTCTTTAAACTTCTGCAGACTTCTTCAAACTTCTTCCGACTACCGCAGACTTCTCCAGACTTATGCAGACTTCTGCAGACTTCTTCAGGCTTCTTCATACTTCTCCAGACTTCTTAGAACTTCTCCAGACTTCTGCAGACTTCTTCAAACTTCCGCAGACTTCAGCAGACTTCTTCAGACTTCTTCATACTTCTCCAGACTTCTCCAGACTTCTCCAGACTTCTGCAGACTTCTTCAAACTTCTTCAGACTTCTCCAGACTTCACCAGACTTCTCTACACTTCTTCAGACTTCTTCAGACTTCTCCAGACTTCTGCAGACTTCTTCAAACTTCTTGTGACTTCCGCAGACTTCTCCAGACTTCTCCAGACTTCTCCAGACTTCTGCAGATTCTGTCAAACTTCTTCAGAATTCCGCAGACTTCTTCAGACTTTTTCAGACTTCTTCAGACTTCTTCAGTCTTCTCCAGACTTCTTCAGACTTCTTTAGACTTCTGCAGACTTCTTCCGTCTTCTCCAGACTTCTTCAAACTTCTGCAGACTTCTGCATACAACTTCAAACTTCTTCAGACTTACGCAGACTTCTCCAGACTTCTCCAGACTTCTGCAGACTTCTTCAAACTTCTCCAGACTTCTGCAGATTTTGTCAAACTCTTTCAGAATTCCGCAGACCTCCCCAGACTTCTCTAGACTTCTGCAGACTTCTGCATACAACTTCAAACATCTTCAGACTTCCGCAGACTTCTCCAGACTTCTCCAGACTTCTGCAGACTTCTTCAACCTTCTCCAGACTTCTGCAGATTCTGTCCAACTTCTTCAGAATTCCGCAGACTTCTTCAGACTTTTTCAGACTTCTTCAGACTTCTTCAGTCTTCTCCAGACTTCTTCAGACTTCTTTAGACTTCTGCAGACTTCTTCAGTCTTCTCCAGACTTCTTCAAACTTCTGCAGACTTCTGCATACAACTTCAAACTTCTTCAGACTTCCGCAGACTTCTCCAGACTTCTCCAGACTTCTGCAGACTTCTTCAAACTTCTCCAGACTTCTGCAGATTTTGTCAAACTTTCTCAGAATTCCGCAGACCTCCCCAGACTTCTCTAGACTTCTGCAGACTTCTGCAGACTTCTTGAAACTTCTTCCTACTTGCGCAAACTTCTCCAGACTTCTCCAGACTTATGCAGACTTCTGCACACTTCTTCAGACTTCTTCATACTTCTCCAGACTTCTTCAAACTTCTCCAGACTTCTGCAGACTTCTTCAAACTTCCGCAGACATCAGCAGACTTCTTCAGACTTCTTCATACTTCTCCAGACTTCTCCAGACTTCTCCAGAATTCTGCAGACTTCTTCAAACTTCTCCAGACTTCACCAGACTTCTCTACACTTCTTCAGACTTCTTCAGACTTCTCCAGACTTCTCCAGACTTCTTCAGACTTCTTCCGACTTCTTCATACCACTGCAGAATTCTAGAGACTTCTGCAGACTTCTGCAGACTTCTTCAGACTTCTTCATACTTCTCCAGACTTCTTCAAACTTCTCCAGACTTCTACAGACTTCTTCAAACTTCCGCAGACTTCAGCAGACTTCTTGAGACTTCTTCATACTTCTCCAGACTTCTCCAGACTTCTCCAGACTTCTGCAGACTTCTTCAAACTTCTTCAGACTTCTCCAGACTTCACCAGACTGCTCTACACTTCTTCAGACTTCTTCAGACTTCTCCAGACTTCTCCGGACTTCTGCAGAGTTCTCCAGACTTCTTCATACTTCTCCAGAGTTCTTCAAACTTCTCCAGACTTCTACAGACTTCTTCAAACTTCCGCAGACTTCTGCAGACTTCTTCAGACTTCTTCATACTTCTTCAGACTTCTCCAGACTTCTCCAGATTTCTTCAAATTTCTTTAGACTTCTCCAGACTTCTTCAGACTTCTGCAGACTTCTTCATACTACTGCAGAATTCTACAGACTTCTGCAGACTTCTTCAGACTTCTGCAGACTTCTCCAGACTTCTTCAGACTTCTATAGTCTTCTGCAGACTTCTTCAGACTTCTCCAGACTTCTCCAGACTTCTTCAGACTTCTTCCGACTTCTTCATACTACTGCAGAATTCTACAAACTTCTGCAGACTTCTTCAGACTTCTGGAGACTTCTCCAGACTTCTTCAGACTTCTTTAGACTTCTGCAGACACCTTCAGACTTCCCCAGACTTCTCCAGACTTCTCCAGACTTCTGCAGACTTCTTCAAACTTCTTCCGATTTCCGCAGACTTCTCCAGACTTCTCCAGACTTCTCCAGACTTCTTCAGACTTCTTCCGACTTCTTCATACTACTGCAGAATTCTACAGACTTCTGCAGACTTCTTCAGACTTCTGGAGACTTCTCCAGACTTCTTCAGACTTCTTTAGACTTCTGCAGACACCTTCAGACTTCCCCAGACTTCTCCAGACTTCTTCAGACTTCTTCAGACTTCTTTAGACTTCTCCAGACTTCTTTAGACTTCTGCAGATTTCTTCAAACTTCTCCAGACTTCTGCAGACTTCTTCAAACTTCTCCATACTTCTGCAGACTTCTTCAAACTTCTTCCGACTTCCGCAGACTTCTCCAGACTTCTCCAGACTTCTCCAGATTTCTTCAAACTTCTTCAAACTTCTTCAGACTTCCGCAGACTTCTCCAGACTTCTCCAGACTTCTCCAGACTTCTCGAGATTTCTTCAAACTTCTTCAGACTTCTTCAGACTTCTCCAGACTTCTCCAGACTGCTCCAGATTTCTTCAAATTTCTTTAGACTTCTCCAGACTTCTCCAGACTTCTGCAAACTTCTTCAGACTTCTGCAGACTTCTCCAGATTTCTCCAGACTTCTCTAGACTTCTGCAGACTTCTGCAGACTTCTTCAAACTTCTTCAGACTTCCGCTGACTTCTCCAGACGTCTCCAGACTTCTCCAGACTTTTGCAGACTTCTCCAGACTACTCCAGACTTCTGCAGACTTCTTCAAACTTCTTCAGACTTCCGCAGACTTCTCCAGACTTCTTCAGACTTCTCCACACTTTTGCAGACTTCTCCAGACTTCTCCAGACTTCTGCAGACTTCTCCAGACTTCTGCAGACTTCTCCAGACTTCTTCATACCACTGCAGAATTCTACAGACTTCTGCAGACTTCTCCAGACTTCTTCTGACTTCTTCCGACTTCTTAATACTACTGCAGACTTCTACAGACTTGTTCAGACTTCTGCAGACTTCTTCAAACTTCTTCTGACCTCTTCGGACTTCTCCAGACTTCTCCAGACTTCTGCATTCTTCTTCAAACTTCTGCAGACTTCTTCAGACTTCTTCAGACTTCTCCAGACTTCCGCAGACTTCTCCAGACTTTTCCAGACTTCTGCAGACTTCTGCAGACTTCTTCAGACTTCTTCATACTTCTCCAGACTTCTTCAAACTTCCGCAGACTTCTCCAGACTTCTGCATTCTTCTTCAAACTTCTGCAGACTTCTTCAGACTTCTCCAGACTTCCGCAGACTTCTTCAGACTTTTCCAGACTTCTTCAGACTTCTTCAGACTTCTCCAGACTTCCGCAGACTTCTCCAGACTTTTCCAGACTTCTGCAGACTTCTGCAGACTTCTCCAGACTTCTACAGACTTCTTCAGACTTCTTCCGACTTCTTAATACTACTGCAGACTTCTACAGACTTTTTCAGACTTCTGCAGACTTCTTCAAACTTCTTCTGACTTCTTCAGACTTCTCCAGACTTCTCCAGACTTCTGCATTCTTCTTTAAACTTCTGCAGACTTCTTCAAACTTCTTCCGACTACCGCAGACTTCTCCAGACTTATGCAGACTTCTGCAGACTTCTTCAGGCTTCTTCGTACTTCTCCAGACTTCTTAGAACTTCTCCAGACTTCTGCAGACTTCTTCAAACTTCCGCAGACTTCAGCAGACTTCTTCAGACTTCTTCATACTTCTCCAGACTTCTCCAGACTTCTCCAGACTTCTGCAGACTTCTTCAAACTTCTTCAGACTTCTCCAGACTTCACCAGACTTCTCTACACTTCTTCAGACTTCTTCAGACTTCTCCAGACTTCTGCAGACTTCTTCAAACTTCTTGTGACTTCCGCAGACTTCTCCAGACTTCTCCAGACTTCTCCAGACTTCTGCAGATTCTGTCAAACTTCTTCAGAATTCCGCAGACTTCTTCAGACTTTTTCAGACTTCTTCAGACTTCTTCAGTCTTCTCCAGACTTCTTCAGACTTCTTTAGACTTCTGCAGACTTCTTCCGTCTTCTCCAGACTTCTTCAAACTTCTGCAGACTTCTGCATACAACTTCAAACTTCTTCAGACTTACGCAGACTTCTCCAGACTTCTCCAGACTTCTGCAGACTTCTTCAAACTTCTCCAGACTTCTGCAGATTTTGTCAAACTCTTTCAGAATTCCGCAGACCTCCCCAGACTTCTCTAGACTTCTGCAGACTTCTGCATACAACTTCAAACATCTTCAGACTTCCGCAGACTTCTCCAGACTTCTCCAGACTTCTGCAGACTTCTTCAACCTTCTCCAGACTTCTGCAGATTCTGTCCAACTTCTTCAGAATTCCGCAGACTTCTTCAGACTTTTTCAGACTTCTTCAGACTTCTTCAGTCTTCTCCAGACTTCTTCAGACTTCTTTAGACTTCTGCAGACTTCTTCAGTCTTCTCCAGACTTCTTCAAACTTCTGCAGACTTCTGCATACAACTTCAAACTTCTTCAGACTTCCGCAGACTTCTCCAGACTTCTCCAGACTTCTGCAGACTTCTTCAAACTTCTCCAGACTTCTGCAGATTTTGTCAAACTTTCTCAGAATTCCGCAGACCTCCCCAGACTTCTCTAGACTTCTGCAGACTTCTGCAGACTTCTTGAAACTTCTTCCGACTTGCGCAAACTTCTCCAGACTTCTCCAGACTTATGCAGACTTCTGCACACTTCTTCAGACTTCTTCATACTTCTCCAGACTTCTTCAAACTTCTCCAGACTTCTGCAGACTTCTTCAAACTTCCGCAGACATCAGCAGACTTCTTCAGACTTCTTCATACTTCTCCAGACTTCTCCAGAATTCTGCAGACTTCTTCAAACTTCTCCAGACTTCACCAGACTTCTCTACACTTCTTCAGACTTCTTCAGACTTCTCCAGACTTCTCCAGACTTCTTCAGACTTCTTCCGACTTCTTCATACCACTGCAGAATTCTAGAGACTTCTGCAGACTTCTGCAGACTTCTTCAGACTTCTTCATACTTCTCCAGACTTCTTCAAACTTCTCCAGACTTCTACAGACTTCTTCAAACTTCCGCAGACTTCAGCAGACTTCTTGAGACTTCTTCATACTTCTCCAGACTTCTCCAGACTTCTCCAGACTTCTGCAGACTTCTTCAAACTTCTTCAGACTTCTCCAGACTTCACCAGACTGCTCTACACTTCTTCAGACTTCTTCAGACTTCTCCAGACTTCTCCGGACTTCTGCAGAGTTCTCCAGACTTCTTCATACTTCTCCAGAGTTCTTCAAACTTCTCCAGACTTCTACAGACTTCTTCAAACTTCCGCAGACTTCTGCAGACTTCTTCAGACTTCTTCATACTTCTTCAGACTTCTCCAGACTTCTCCAGATTTCTTCAAATTTCTTTAGACTTCTCCAGACTTCTTCAGACTTCTGCAGACTTCTTCATACTACTGCAGAATTCTACAGACTTCTGCAGACTTCTTCAGACTTCTGCAGACTTCTCCAGACTTCTTCAGACTTCTATAGTCTTCTGCAGACTTCTTCAGACTTCTCCAGACTTCTCCAGACTTCTTCAGACTTCTTCCGACTTCTTCATACTACTGCAGAATTCTACAGACTTCTGCAGACTTCTTCAGACTTCTGGAGACTTCTCCAGACTTCTTCAGACTTCTTTGGACTTCTGCAGACACCTTCAGACTTCCCCAGACTTCTCCAGACTTCTCCAGACTTCTGCAGACTTCTTCAAACTTCTTCCGATTTCCGCAGACTTCTCCAGACTTCTCCAGACTTCTCCAGACTTCTTCAGACTTCTTCCGACTTCTTCATACTACTGCAGAATTCTACAGACTTCTGCAGACTTCTTCAGACTTCTGGAGACTTCTCCAGACTTCTTCAGACTTCTTTAGACTTCTGCAGACACCTTCAGACTTCCCCAGACTTCTCCAGACTTCTTCAGACTTCTTTAGACTTCTGCAGACACCTTCAGACTTCCCCAGACTTCTCCAGACTTCTCCAGACTTCTGCAGACTTCTTCAAACTTCTTCCGATTTCCGCAGACTTCTCCAGACTTCTGCAGACTTCTGCAGACTTCTGCAGACTTCTTCAGACTTCTTCATACTTCTCCAGACTTCTTCAGACTTCTGCAGACTTCTTCAAACTTCTTCAGACTTCTCCAGACTTCACCAGACTTCTCTAAAATTCTTCAGACTTCTTCATACTTCTCCAGACTTCTACAGTCGTCTGCAGACTTCTTCAGACTTCTTCAGACTTTTTCAGACCTCTTCAGACTTTTTCAGACTTCTTCAAACTTCTTCAGACTTCTTCAGACTTCTCCAGACTTCTCCAGACTTCTCCAGATTTCTTCAAATTTCTTTAGACTTCTCCAGACTTCTCCAGACTTCTGCAAACTTCTTCAAACTTCTTCAGAATTCTTCAGACTTCTCCAGACTTCTCCACACTTCTTCAGACTTCTTCAAACTTCTCCAGACTTCTCCAGACCTCTTCAGACTTCTTCCGACTTCTTAATACTACTGCAGTCTTCTACAGACATTTTCAGACTTCTTCAGACTTCTTCTGACTTCTTCAGACTTCTCCAGACCTCTCCAGACTTCTGCATTCTTCTTCAAACATCTGCAGACTTCTTCAGACTTCTTCAGACTTCTCCAGACTTCTGCAGACTTCTCCAGAATTTCCAGACTTCTGCAGACTTCTGCAGACTTCTTCACATTTCTTCATATACACTTCTCCAGACTTCTTCAAACTTCTCCAGACTTCTGCAGACTTCTTCAAACTTCTGCAGACTTCTTCAGACTTCTTCAGACTTCTCCAGACTTCTGCAGGATTCTCCAGAATTTTCCAGAATTCTTCAGACTTCTCCAGACTTCTGCAGACTTCTCCAGAATTTTCCAGAATTCTGCAGACTTCTTCACATTTCTTCATACTTCTTCAGACTTCTTCATACTTCTCCAGACTTCTACAGACGTCTACAGACTTCTTCAGACTTCTTCAGACTTTTTCAGACTTCTTCAGACTTCTTCAGTCTTCTCCAGACTTCTTCAGTCTTCTTTAGACTTCTGCAGACTTCTTCAGTCTTCTCCAGAATTATTCAAACTTCTGCAGGCTCCTGCATACAACTTCAAACATCTTCAGATTTCCGCAGACTTCTCCAGACTTCTCCAGACTTCTGCAGACTTCTTCAACCTTCTCCAGACTTCTGCAGATTGTGTCAAACTTCTTCAGAATTCCGCAGACTTTTTCAGACTTTTTCAGACTTCTTCAGACTTCTTCAGTCTTCTCCAGACTTCTTCAGACTTCTTTAGACTTCTGCAGACTTCTTCAGTCTTCTCCAGACTTCTTCAAACTTCTGCAGACTTCTGCATACAACTTCAAACTTCTTCAGACTTCCGCAGACTTCTCCAGACCTCTCCAGACTTCTGCAGATTTCTTCAAACTTCTTCAGAATTCCGCAGACTTCTCCAGACCTCTCCAGACTTCTGCAGACTTCTTCAAACTTCTCCAGACTTCTGCAGATTTTGTCAAACTTTTTCAGAATTCCGCAGACCTCCCCAGACTTCTCTAGACTTCTGCAGACTTCTGCAGACTTCTTCAAACTTCTTCCGACTTCCGCAGACCTCCCCAGACTTCTCTAGACTTCTGCAGACTTCTTAAGACTTCTTCATACTTCTTCCGACTTCCGCAGACTTCTCCAGACTTCTCCAGACTTCTTCAGACTTCTTCATACTTCTCCAGACTTCTTCAGACTTCTCCAGACTTTTGCAGGCTTCTCCAGACTTCTCCAGACTTCTGCAGACTTCTTAAGACTTCTTCAAGCTTCTTCCGACTTCCGCAGACTTCTCCAGACTTCTCCAGACTTCTTCAGCCTTCTTCATACTTCTCCAGACTTCTTCAGACTTCTCCAGACTTTTGCAGGCTTCTCCAGACTTCTCCAGACTTCTGCAGACTTCTCCAGACTTCTCCAGACTTCTGCAGACTTCTCCAGACTTCTTCATACCACTGCAGAATTCTACAGACTTCTGCAGACTTCTCCAGACTTCTCCAGACTTCTTCTGACTTCTTCCGACTTCTTAATACTACTGCAGACTTCTACAGACTTCTGCAGACTTCTTCAAACTTCTTCTGACTTCTTCAGACTTCTCCAGACTTCTCCAGACTTCTGCATTCTTCTTCAAACCTCTGCAGACTTCTTCAGACTTCTTCAGACTTCTCCAGACTTCCGCAGACTTCTCCAGACTTTTCCAGACTTCTGCAGAATTCTTCAAACTTCTTCCGACTTCCGCAGACTTCTCCAGACTTCTCCAGACTTATGCAGACTTCTGCAGACTTCTTCAGGCTTCTTCATACTTCTCCAGACTTCTTCAAACTTCTCCAGACGTCTGCAGACTTCTTCAAACTTCCGCAGACTTCAGCAGACTTCTTCAGACTTCTTCATACTTCTCCAGACTACTCCAGACTTCTGCAGACTTCTTCAAACTTCTTCAGACTTCTCCAGACTTCACCAGACTTCTCTACACTTCTTCAGACTTCTTCAGACTTCTCCAGACTTCTGCAGACTTCTTCAAACTTCTTGCGACTTCCGCAGACTTCTCCAGACTTCTCCAGACTTCTGCAGATTCTGTCAAACTTCTTCAGAATTCCGCAGACTTCTTCAGACTTTTTCAGACTTCTTCAGACTTCTTCAGTCTTCTCCAGACTTCTTCAGACTTCTTTAGACTTCTGCAGACTTCTTCCGTCTTCTCCAGACTTCTTCAAACTTCTGCAGACTTCTGCATACAACTTCAAACTTCTTCAGACTTCCGCAGACTTCTCCAGACTTCTCCAGACTTCTGCAGAGTTCTCCAGACTTCTTCATACCACTGCAGAATTCTACAGACTTCTGCAGACTTCTCCAGACTTCTCCAGACTTCTCCAGACTTCTTCTGACTTCTTCCGACTTCTTAATACTACTGCAGACTTCTACAGACTTCTGCAGACTTCTTCAAACTTCTTCTGACTTCTTCAGACTTCTCCAGACTTCTCCAGACTTCTGCATTCTTCTTCAAACTTCTGCAGACTTCTTCAGACTTCTTCAGACTTCTCCAGACTTCCGCAGACTTCTCCAGACTTTTCCAGACTTCTGCAGACTTCTTCAAACTTCTTCCGACCTCCGCAGACTTCTCCAGACTTCTCCAGACTTATGCAGACTTCTGCAGACTTCTTCAGGCTTCTTCATACTTCTCCAGACTTCTTCAAACTTCTCCAGACTTCTGCAGACTTCTTCAAACTTCCGCAGACTTCAGCAGACTTCTTCAGACTTCTTCATACTTCTCCGGACTTCTCCAGACTTCTGCAGACTTCTTCAAACTTCTTCAGACTTCTCCAGACTTCACCAGACTTCTCTACACTTCTTCAGACTTCTTCAGACTTCTCCAGACTTCTGCAGACTTCTTCAAACTTCTTGCGACTTCCGCAGACTTCTCCAGACTTCTCCAGACTTCTCCAGACTTCTGCAGATTCTGTCAAACTTCTTCAGAATTCCGCAGACTTCTTCAGACTTTTTCAGACTTCTTCAGACTTCTTCAGTCTTCTCCAGACTTCTTCAGACTTCTTTAGACTTCTGCAGACTTCTTCCGTCTTCTCCAGACTTCTTCAAACTTCTGCAGACTTCTGCATACAACTTCAAACTTCTTCAGACTTCCGCAGACTTCTCCAGACTTCTCCAGACTTCTGCAGACTTCTTCAACCTTCTCCAGACTTCTGCAGATTCTGTCCAACTTCTTCAGAATTCCGCAGACTTCTTCAGACTTTTTCAGACTTCTTCAGACTTCTTCAGCCTTCTCCAGACTTCTTCAGTCTTCTCCAGACTTCTTCAGACTTCTTTAGACTTCTGCAGACTTCTTCCGTCTTATCCAGACTTCTTCAAACTTCTGCAGACTTCTGCATACAACTTCAAACTTCTTCAGACTTCCGCAGACTTCTCCAGACTTCTCCAGACTTCTGCAGACTTCTTCAAACTTCTCCAGACTTCTGCAGATTTTGTCAAACTTTTTCAGAATTCCGCAGACCTCCCCAGACTTCTCTAGACTTCTGCAGACTTCTGCAGACTTCTTCCAACTTCTTCCGACTTCCGCAAACTTCTCCAGACTTCTCCAGACTTATGCAGACTTCTGCACACTTCTTCAGACTTCTTCATACTTCTCCAGACTTCTTCAAACTTCTCCAGACTTCTGCAGACTTCTTCAAACTTCCGCAGACTTCAGCAGACTTCTTCAGACTTCTTCATACTTCTCCAGACTTCTCCAGACTTCTCCAGACTTCTGCAGACTTCTTCAAACTTCTTCAGACTTCTCCAGACTTCACCAGACTTCTCTACACTTCTTCAGACTTCTTCAGACTTCTCCAGACTTCTCCAGACTTCTTCAGACTTCTTCCGACTTCTTCATACCACTGCAGAATTCTACAGACTTCTGCAGACTTCTTCAGACTTCTTCATACTTCTCCAGACTTCTTCGAACTTCTCCAGACTTCTGCAGACTTCTTCAAACTTCCGCAGACTTCAGCAGACTTCTTGAGACTTCTTCATACTTCTCCAGACTTCTCCAGACTTCTCCAGACTTCTCTACACTTCTTCAGACTTCTTCAGACTTCTCCGGACTTCTCCAGACTTCTTCAGACTTCTTCCGACTTCTTCATACCACTGCAGAATTCTACAGACTTCTTCAGACTTCTTCAGACTTCTTCATACTTCTCCAGAGTTCTTCAAACTTCTCCAGAGTTCTACAGACTTCTTCAAACTTCCGCAGACTTCTGCAGACTTCTTCAGACTTCTTCATACTTCTCCAGACTTCTCCAGACTTCTCCAGACTTCTGCAGACTTCTTCAAACTTCTTCAGACTTCTCCAGACTTCACCAGACTTCTCTACACTTCTTCAGACTTCTTCAGACTTCTCAGGACTTCTCCAGACTTCTTCAGACTTCTTCCGACTTCTTCATACCACTGCAGAATTCTACAGACTTCTTCAGACTTCTTCAGACTTCTTCATACTTCTCCAGAGTTCTTCATACTTCTCCAGACTTCTACAGACGTCTGCAGACTTCTTCAGACTTCTTCAGACTTTTTCAGACTTCTTCAGACTTGTTCAGCCTTCTCCAGACTTCTTCAGACTTTTTTAGACTTCTGCAGACTTCTTCAAACTTCTCTAGACCTCTGCAGACTTCTTCAAACTTCTCCATACTACTGCAGACTTCTTCAAACTTCTTCCGACTTCCGCAGACTTCTCCAGACTTCTTTAGACTTCTGCATATTTCTTCAAACTTCTCCAGACTTCTGCAGACTTCTTCAAACTTCTCCATACTTCTGCAGACTTCTTCAAACTTCTTCCGACTTCCGCAGACTTCTCCAGACTTCTCCAGATTTCTTCAAACTTCTTCAAACTTCTTCAGACTTCCGCAGACTTCTCCAGACTTCTCCAGACTTCTCGAGATTTCTTCAAACTTCTTCAGACTTCTTCAGACTTCTCCAGACTTCTCCAGACTTCTCCAGATTTCTTCAAATTTCTTTAGACTTCTCCAGACTTCTCCAGACTTCTGCAAACTTCTTCAGACTTCTGCAGACTTCTCCAGATTTCTCCAGACTTCTCTAGACTTCTGCAGACTTCTGCAGACTTCTTCAAACTTCTTCAGACTTCCACTGACTTCTCCAGACTTCTCCAGACTTCTCCAGACTTTTGCAGACTTCTCGAGACTTCTCCAGACTTCTGCAGACTTCTTCAAACTTCTTCAGACTTCCGCAGACTTCTCCAGACTTCTTCAAACTTCTTCAGACTTCCGCAGACTTCTCCAGACTTCTTCAGACTTCTCCACACTTTTGTAGACTTCTCCAGACTTCTCCAGACTTCTGCAGACTTCTCCAGACTTCTCCAGACTTCTGCAGACTTCTCCAGACTTCTTCATACCACTGCAAAATTCTACAGACTTCTGCAGACTATTCCAGACTTCACCAGACTTCTCTACACATCTTCAGACTTCTTCAGACTACTCCAGACTTCTCCAGACTTCTTCAGACTTCTTCCGACTTCTTCATACTACTGCAGAATTCTACAGACTTCTGCAGACTTCTTCAGACTTCTGCAGACTTCTCCAGACTTCTTCAGACTTCTATAGTCTTCTGCAGACTTCTTCAGACTTCTCCAGACTTCTCCAGACTTCTTCAGACTTCTTCCGACTTCTTCATACTACTGCAGAATTCTACAGACTTCTGCAGACTTCTTCAGACTTCTGCAGACTTCTCCAGACTTCTTCAGACTTCTTTAGACTTCTGCAGACACCTTCAGACTTCCCCAGACTTCTCCAGACTTCTCCAGACTTCTGCAGACTTCTTCAAACTTCTTCCGATTTCCGCAGACTTCTCCAGACTTCTCCAGACTTCTGCAGACTTCTTCAAACTTCTTCCGACTTCCGCAGACTTCTCCAGACTTCTGCAGACTTCTGCAGACTTCTGCAGACTTCTTCAGACTTCTTCATACTTCTCCAGACTTCTCCAGACTTCTGCAGACTTCTTCAAACTTCTTCAGACTTCTCCAGACTTCACCAGACTTCTCTACAATTCTTCAGACTTCTTCATACTTCTCCAGACTTCTACAGTCGGCTGCAGACTTCTTCAGACTTCTTCAGACTTTTTCAGACCTCTTCAGACTTTTTCAGACTTCTTCAAACTTCTTCAGACTTCTTCAGACTTCTCCAGACTTCTCCAGACTTCTCCAGATTTCTTCAAATTTCTTTAGACTTCTCCAGACTTCTCCAGACTTCTGCAAACTTCTTCAAACTTCTTCAGACTTCTTCAGACTTCTCCAGACTTCTCCACACTTCTTCAGACTTCTTCAAACTTCTCCAGACTTCTCCAGACTTCTTCAGACTTCTTCCGACTTCTTAATACTACTGCAGTCTTCTACAGACTTTTTCAGACTTCTTCAGACTTCTTCTGACTTCTTCAGACTTCTCCAGACCTCTCCAGACTTCTGCATTCTTCTTCAAACATCTGCAGACTTCTTCAGACTTCTTCAGACTTCTCCAGACTTCTGCAGACTTCTCCAGAATTTCCATACTTCTGCAGACTTCTGCAGACTTCTTCACATTTCTTCATATACACTTCTCCAGACTTCTTCAAACTTCTCCAGACTTCTGCAGACTTCTTCAAACTTCTGCAGACTTCTTCAGACTTCTTCAGACTTCTTCAGACTTCTCCAGACTTCTGCAGGATTCTCCAGAATTTTCCAGACTTCTTCAGACTTCTCCAGACTTCTGCAGACTTCTCCAGAATGTTCCAGAATTCTGCAGACTTCTTCACATTTCTTCATACTTCTTCAGACTTCTTCATACTTCTCCAGACTTCTACAGACGTCTACAGACTTCTTCAGACTTCTTCAGACTTTTTCAGACTTCTTCAGACTTCTTCAGTCTTCTCCAGACTTCTTCAGTCTTCTTTAGACTTCTGCAGACTTCTTCAGTCTTCTCCAGAATTATTCAAACTTCTGCAGGCTCCTGCATACAACTTCAAACATCTTCAGATTTCCGCAGACTTCTCCAGACTTCTCCAGACTTCTGCAAACTTCTTCAAACTTCTTCAGACTTCTTCAGACTTCTCCAGACCTCTCCACACTTCTTCAGACTTTTTCAAACTTCTCCAGACTTCTCCAGACTTCTTCAGACTTCTTCCGACTTCTTAATACTACTGCAGTCTTCTACAGACTTTTTCAGACTTCTTCAGTCTTCTCCAGACTTCTTCAGACTTCTCCAGACTTCTGCAGACTTCTTCAAACTTCTTCAGACTTCTCCAGACTTCACCAGACTGCTCTACACTTCTTCAGACTTCTTCAGACTTCTCCAGACTTCTCCGGACTTCTGCAGACTTCTTCATACTTCTCCAGAGTTCTTCAAACTTCTCCAGACTTCTACAGACTTCTTCAAACTTCCGCAGACTTCTGCAGACTTCTTCAGACTTCTTCATACTTCTCCAGACTTCTACAGACGTCTGCAGACTTCTTCAGACTTCTTCAGACTTTTTCAGACTTCTTCAGACCTCTTCAGCCTTCTCCAGACTTCTTTAGACTTCTGCAGACTTCTTCAAACTTCTCTAGACCTCTGCAGACTCCTTCAAATTTCTCCATACTACTGCAGACTTCTTCAAACTTCTTCCGATTTCCGCAGACTTCTCCAGACTTCTCCAGACTTCTCCAGACTTCTGCAGACTTCTTCAAACTTCTTCCGACTTCAGCAGACTTCTCCAGACTTCTGCAGACTTCTGCAGACTTCTGCAGACTTCTTCAGACTTCTTCATACTTCTCCAGACTTCTCCAGACTTCTGCAGACTTCTTCAAACTTCTTCAGACTTCTCCAGACTTCACCAGACTTCTCTAAAATTCTTCAGACTTCTTCATACTTCTCCAGACTTCTACAGTCGTCTGCAGACTTCTTCAGACTTCTTCAGACTTTTTCAGACCTCTTCAGACTTTTTCAGACTTCTTCAAACTTCTTCAGACTTCTTCAGACTTCTCCAGACTTCTCCAGATTTCTTCAAATTTCTTTAGACTTCTCCAGACTTCTCCAGACTTCTGCAGACTTCTTCATACTACTGCAGAATTCTACAGACTTCTGCAGACTTCTTCAGACTTCTGCAGACTTCTCCAGACTTCTTCAGACTTCTATAGTCTTCTGCAGACTTCTTCAGACTTCTCCAGACTTCTCCAGACTTCTTCAGACTTCTTCCGACTTCTTCATACTACTGCAGAATTCTACAGACTTCTGCAGACTTCTTCAGACTTCTGGAGACTTCTCCAGACTTCTTCAGACTTCTTTAGACTTCTGCAGACACCTTCAGACTTCCCCAGACTTCTCCAGACTTCTCCAGACTTCTGCAGACTTCTGCAGACTTCTTCAGACTTCTTCATACTTCTCCAGACTTCTCCAGACTTCTGCAGACTTCTTCAAACTTCTTCAGACTTCTCCAGACTTCACCAGACTTCTCTAAAATTCTTCAGACTTCTTCATACTTCTCCAGACTTCTACAGTCGTCTGCAGACTTCTTCAGACTTCTTCAGACTTTTTCAGACCTCTTCAGACTTTTTCAGACTTCTTCAAACTTCTTCAGACTTCTTCAGACTTCTCCAGACTTCTCCAGACTTCTCCAGATTTCTTCAAATTTCTTTAGACTTCTCCAGACTTCTCCAGACTTCTGCAAACTTCTTCAAACTTCTTCAGACTTCTTCAGACTTCTCCAGACTTCTCCACACTTCTTCAGACTTCTTCAAACTTCTCCAGACTTCTCCAGACTTCTTCAGACTTCTTCCGACTTCTTAATACTACTGCAGTCTTCTACAGACTTTTTCAGACTTCTTCAGACTTCTTCTGACTTCTTCAGACTTCTCCAGACCTCTCCAGACTTCTGCATTCTTCTTCAAACATCTGCAGACTTCTTCAGACTTCTTCAGACTTCTCCAGACTTCTGCAGACTTCTCCAGAATTTCCAGACTTCTGCAGACTTCTGCAGACTTCTTCACATTTCTTCATATACACTTCTCCAGACTTCTTCAAACTTCTCCAGACTTCTGCAGACTTCTTCAAACTTCTGCAGACTTCTTCAGACTTCTTCAGACTTCTCCAGACTTCTGCAGGATTCTCCAGAATTTTCCAGACTTCTTCAGACTTCTCCAGACTTCTGCAGACTTCTCCAGAATTTTCCAGAATTCTGCAGACTTCT
This sequence comes from Melanotus villosus, assembly GCA_963082815.1. Taxonomy (NCBI): domain Eukaryota; kingdom Metazoa; phylum Arthropoda; class Insecta; order Coleoptera; family Elateridae; genus Melanotus; species Melanotus villosus. Next base: position 56,477,444 of record OY720423.1, read on the forward strand.
TCACATTTCTTCATACTTCTTCAGACTTCTTCATACTTCTCCAGACTTCTACAGACGTCTACAGACTTCTTCAGACTTCTTCAGACCTTTTCAGACTTCTTCAGACTTCTTCAGTCTTCTCCAGACTTCTTCAGTCTTCTTTAGACTTCTGCAGACTTCTTCAGTCTTCTCCAGAATTATTCAAACTTCTGCAGGCTCCTGCATACAACTTCAAACATCTTCAGATTTCCGCAGACTTCTCCAGACTTCTCCAGACTTCTGCAGACTTCTTCAACCTTCTCCAGACTTCTGCAGATTGTGTCAAACTTCTTCAGAATTCCGCAGACTTTTTCAGACTTTTTCAGACTTCTTCAGACTTCTTCAGTCTTCTCCAGACTTCTTCAGACTTCTTTAGACTTCTGCAGACTTCTTCAGTCTTCTCCAGACTTCTTCAAACTTCTGCAGACTTCTGCATACAACTTCAAACTTCTTCAGACTTCCGCAGACTTCTCCAGACCTCTCCAGACTTCTGCAGATTTCTTCAAACTTCTTCAGAATTCCGCAGACTTCTCCAGACCTCTCCAGACTTCTGCAGACTTCTTCAAACTTCTCCAGACTTCTGCAGATTTTGTCAAACTTTTTCAGAATTCCGCAGACCTCCCCAGACTTCTCTAGACTTCTGCAGACTTCTGCAGACTTCTTCAAACTTCTTCCGACTTCCGCAGACCTCCCCAGACTTCTCTAGACTTCTGCAGACTTCTTAAGACTTCTTCATACTTCTTCCGACTTCCGCAGACTTCTCCAGACTTCTCCAGACTTCTTCAGACTTCTTCATACTTCTCCAGACTTCTTCAGACTTCTCCAGACTTTTGCAGGCTTCTCCAGACTTCTCCAGACTTCTGCAGACTTCTTAAGACTTCTTCAAGCTTCTTCCGACTTCCGCAGACTTCTCCAGACTTCTCCAGACTTCTTCAGACTTCTTCATACTTCTCCAGACTTCTTCAGACTTCTCCAGACTTTTGCAGGCTTCTCCAGACTTCTCCAGACTTCTGCAGACTTCTCCAGACTTCTCCAGACTTCTGCAGACTTCTCCAGACTTCTTCATACCACTGCGGAATTCTACAGACTTCTGCAGACTTCTCCAGACTTCTCCAGACTTCTTCTGACTTCTTCCGACTTCTTAATACTACTGCAGACTTCTACAGACTTCTGCAGACTTCTTCAAACTTCTTCTGACTTCTTCAGACTTCTCCAGACTTCTCCAGACTTCTGCATTCTTCTTCAAACCTCTGCAGACTTCTTCAGACTTCTTCAGACTTCTCCAGACTTCCGCAGACTTCTCCAGACTTTTCCAGACTTCTGCAGAATTCTTCAAACTTCTTCCGACTTCCGCAGACTTCTCCAGACTTCTCCAGACTTATGCAGACTTCTGCAGACTTCTTCAGGCTTCTTCATACTTCTCCAGACTTCTTCAAACTTCTCCAGACGTCTGCAGACTTCTTCAAACTTCCGCAGACTTCAGCAGACTTCTTCAGACTTCTTCATACTTCTCCAGACTTCTCCAGACGTCTGCAGACTTCTTCAAACTTCTTCAGACTTCTCCAGACTTCACCAGACTTCTCTACACTTCTTCAGACTTCTTCAGACTTCTCCAGACTTCTGCAGACTTCTTCAAACTTCTTGCGACTTCCGCAGACTTCTCCAGACTTCTGCAGATTCTGTCAAACTTCTTCAGAATTCCGCAGACTTCTTCAGACTTTTTCAGACTTCTTCAGACTTCTTCAGTCTTCTCCAGACTTCTTCAGACTTCTTTAGACTTCTGCAGACTTCTTCCGTCTTCTCCAGACTTCTTCAAACTTCTGCAGACTTCTGCATACAACTTCAAACTTCTTCAGACTTCCGCAGACTTCTCCAGACTTCTCCAGACTTCTGCAGAGTTCTCCAGACTTCTTCATACCACTGCAGAATTCTACAGACTTCTGCAGACTTCTCCAGACTTCTCCAGACTTCTCCAGACTTCTTCTGACTTCTTCCGACTTCTTAATACTACTGCAGACTTCTACAGACTTCTGCAGACTTCTTCAAACTTCTTCTGACTTCTTCAGACTTCTCCAGACTTCTCCAGACTTCTGCATTCTTCTTCAAACTTCTGCAGACTTCTTCAGACTTCTTCAGACTTCTCCAGACTTCCGCAGACTTCTCCAGACTTTTCCAGACTTCTGCAGACTTCTTCAAACTTCTTCCGACCTCCGCAGACTTCTCCAGACTTCTCCAGACTTATGCAGACTTCTGCAGACTTCTTCAGGCTTCTTCATACTTCTCCAGACTTCTTCAAACTTCTCCAGACTTCTGCAGACTTCTTCAAACTTCCGCAGACTTCAGAAGACTTCTTCAGACTTCTTCATACTTCTCCGGACTTCTCCAGACTTCTGCAGACTTCTTCAAACTTCTTCAGACTTCTCCAGACTTCACCAGACTTCTCTACACTTCTTCAGACTTCTTCAGACTTCTCCAGACTTCTGCAGACTTCTTCAAACTTCTTGCGACTTCCGCAGACTTCTCCAGACTTCTCCAGACTTCTCCAGACTTCTGCAGATTCTGTCAAACTTCTTCAGAATTCCGCAGACTTCTTCAGACTTTTTCAGACTTCTTCAGACTTCTTCAGTCTTCTCCAGACTTCTTCAGACTTCTTTAGACTTCTGCAGACTTCTTCCGTCTTCTCCAGACTTCTTCAAACTTCTGCAGACTTCTGCATACAACTTCAAACTTCTTCAGAGTTCCGCAGACTTCTCCAGACTTCTCCAGACTTCTGCAGACTTCTTCAAACTTCTCCAGACTTCTGCAGATTTTGTCAAACTCTTTCAGAATTCCGCAGACCTCCCCAGACTTCTCTAGACTTCTGCAGACTTCTGCATACAACTTCAAACTTCTTCAGACTTCCGCAGACTTCTCCAGACTTCTCCAGACTTCTGCAGACTTCTTCAACCTTCTCCAGACTTCTGCAGATTCTGTCCAACTTCTTCAGAATTCCGCAGACTTCTTCAGACTTTTTCAGACTTCTTCAGACTTCTTCAGCCTTCGCCAGACTTCTTCAGTCTTCTCCAGACTTCTTCAGACTTCTTTAGACTTCTGCAGACTTCTTCCGTCTTATCCAGACTTCTTCAAACTTCTGCAGACTTCTGCATACAACTTCAAACTTCTTCAGACTTCCGCAGACTTCTCCAGACTTCTCCAGACTTCTGCAGACTTCTTCAAACTTCTCCAGACTTCTGCAGATTTTGTCAAACTTTTTCAGAATTCCGCAGACCTCCCCAGACTTCTCTAGACTTCTGCAGACTTCTGCAGACTTCTTCCAACTTCTTCCGACTTCCGCAAACTTCTCCAGACTTCTCCAGACTTATGCAGACTTCTGCACACTTCTTCAGACTTCTTCATACTTCTCCAGACTTCTTCAAACTTCTCCAGACTTCTGCAGACTTCTTCAAACTTCTGCAGACTTCAGCAGACTTCTTCAGACTTCTTCATACTTCTCCAGACTTCTCCAGACTTCTCCAGACTTCTGCAGACTTCTTCAAACTTCTTCAGACTTCTCCAGACTTCACCAGACTTCTCTACACTTCTTCAGACTTCTTCAGACTTCTCCAGACTTCTCCAGACTTCTTCAGACTTCTTCCGACTTCTTCATACCACTGCAGAATTCTACAGACTTCTGCAGACTTCTTCAGACTTCTTCATACTTCTCCAGACTTCTCCAGACTTCTCCAGACTTCTGCAGACTTCTTCAAACTTCTTCAGACTTCTCCAGACTTCACCAGACTTCTCTACACTTCTTCAGACTTCTTCAGACTTCTCCGGACTTCTCCAGACTTCTTCAGACTTCTTCCGACTTCTTCATACCACTGCAGAATTCTACAGACTTCTTCAGACTTCTTCAGACTTCTTCATACTTCTCCAGAGTTCTTCAAACTTCTCCAGAGTTCTACAGACTTCTTCAAACTTCCGCAGACTTCTGCAGACTTCTTCAGACTTCTTCATGCTTCTCCAGACTTCTCCAGACTTCTCCAGACTTCTGCAGACTTCTTCAAACTTCTTCAGACTTCTCCAGACTTCACCAGACTTCTCTACACTTCTTCAGACTTCTTCAGACTTCTCAGGACTTCTCCAGACTTCTTCAGACTTCTTCCGACTTCTTCATACCACTGCAGAATTCTACAGACTTCTTCATACTTCTCCAGACTTCTACAGACGTCTGCAGACTTCTTCAGACTTCTTCAGACTTCTTCAGACTTTTTCAGACTTCTTCAGACTTCTTCAGCCTTCTCCAGACTTCTTCAGACTTCTTTAGACTTCTCCAGACTTCTTTAGACTTCTGCAGATTTCTTCAAACTTCTCCAGACTTCTGCAGACTTCTTCAAACTTCTCCATACTTCTGCAGACTTCTTCAAACTTCTTCCGACTTCCGCAGACTTCTCCAGACTTCTCCAGACTTCTCCAGATTTCTTCAAACTTCTTCAAACTTCTTCAGACTTCCGCAGACTTCTCCAGACTTCTCCAGACTTCTCCAGACTTCTCGAGATTTCTTCAAACTTCTTCAGACTTCTTCAGACTTCTCCAGACTTCTCCAGACTGCTCCAGATTTCTTCAAATTTCTTTAGACTTCTCCAGACTTCTCCAGACTTCTGCAAACTTCTTCAGACTTCTGCAGACTTCTCCAGATTTCTCCAGACTTCTCTAGACTTCTGCAGACTTCCGCAGACTTCTTCAAACTTCTTCAGACTTCCGCAGACTTCTCCAGACTTCTTCAGACTTCTCCACACTTTTGCAGACTTCTCCAGACTTCTCCAGACTTCTGCAGACTTCTCCAGACTTCTGCAGACTTCTCCAGACTTCTTCATACCACTGCAGAATTCTACAGACTTCTGCAGACTTCTCCAGACTTCTTCCGACTTCTTCCGACTTCTTAATACTACTGCAGACTTCTACAGACTTGTTCAGACTTCTGCAGACTTCTTCAAACTTCTTCTGACCTCTTCGGACTTCTCCAGACTTCTCCAGACTTCTGCATTCTTCTTCAAACTTCTGCAGACTTCTTCAGACTTCTTCAGACTTCTCCAGACTTCCGCAGACTTCTCCAGACTTTTCCAGACTTCTGCAGACTTCTGCAGACTTCTTCAGACTTCTTCATACTTCTCCAGACTTCTTCAAACTTCTCCAGACTTCTTCAGACTTCCTCAAACTTCCGCAGACTTCTCCAGACTTCTGCATTCTTCTTCAAACTTCTGCAGACTTCTTCAGACTTCTCCAGACTTCCGCAGACTTCTTCAGACTTTTCCAGACTTCTTCAGACTTCTTCAGACTTCTCCAGACTTCCGCAGACTTCTCCAGACTTTTCCAGACTTCTGCAGACTTCTGCAGACTTCTCCAGACTTCTCCAGACTTCTTCAGACTTCTTCCGACTTCTTAATACTACTGCAGACTTCTACAGACTTTTTCAGACTTCTGCAGACTTCTTCAAACTTCTTCTGACTTCTTCAGACTTCTCCAGACTTCTCCAGACTTCTCCAGACTTCTGCATTCTTCTTCAAACTTCTGCAGACTTCTTCAAACTTCTTCCGACTTCCGCAGACTTCTCCAGACTTATGCAGACTTCTGCAGACTTCTTCAGGCTTCTTCATACTTCTCCAGACTTCTTCGAACTTCTCCAGACTTCTGCAGACTTCTTCAAACTTCCGCAGACTTCAGCAGACTTCTTCAGACTTCTTCATACTTCTCCAGACTTCTCCAGACTTCTCCAGACTTCTGCAGACTTCTTCAAACTTCTTCAGACTTCTCCAGACTTCACCAGACTTCTCTACACCTCTTCAGACTTCTTCAGACTTCTCCAGACTTCTGCAGACTTCTTCAAACTTCTTGTGACTTCCGCAGACTTCTCCAGACTTCTCCAGACTTCTCCAGACTTCTGCAGATTCTGTCCAACTTCTTCAGAATTCCGCAGACTTCTTCAGACTTTTTCAGACTTCTTCAGACTTCTTCAGTCTTCTCCAGACTTCTTCAGACTTCTTTAGACTTCTGCAGACTTCTTCAGTCTTCTCCAGACTTCTTCAAACTTCTGCAGACTTCTGCATACAACTTCAAACTTCTTCAGACTTCCGCAGACTTCTCCAGACTTCTCCAGACTTCTGCAGACTTCTTCAAACTTCTCCAGACTTCTGCAGATTTTGTCAAACTTTCTCAGAATTCCGCAGACCTCCCCAGACTTCTCTAGACTTCTGCAGACTTCTGCAGACTTCTTGAAACTTCTTCCGACTTGCGCAAACTTCTCCAGACTTCTCCAGACTTATGCAGACTTCTGCACACTTCTTCAGACTTCTTCATACTTCTCCAGACTTCTTCAAACTTCTCCAGACTTCTACAGACTTCTTCAAACTTCCGCAGACATCAGCAGACTTCTTCAGACTTCTTCATACTTCTCCAGACTTCTCCAGACTTCTCCAGAATTCTGCAGACTTCTTCAAACTCCTCCAGACTTCACCAGACATCTCTACACTTCTTCAGACTTCTTCAGACTTCTCCAGACTTCTCCAGACTTCTTCAGACTTCTTCCGACTTCTTCATACCACTGCAGAATACTAGAGACTTCTGCAGACTTCTGCAGACTTCTTCAGACTTCTTCATACTTCTCCAGACTTCTTCAAACTTCTCCAGACTTCTACAGACTTCTTCAAACTTCCGCAGACTTCAGCAGACTTCTTGAGACTTCTTCATACTTCTCCAGACTTCTCCAGACTTCTCCAGACTTCTGCAGACTTCTTCAAACTTCTTCAGACTTCTCCAGACTTCACCAGACTGCTCTACACTTCTTCAGACTTCTTCAGACTTCTCCAGACTTCTCCGGACTTCTGCAGACTTCTCCAGACTTCTTCATACTTCTCCAGAGTTCTTCAAACTTCTCCAGACTTCTACAGACTTCTTCAAACTTCCGCAGACTTCTGCAGACTTCTTCAGACTTCTTCATACTTCTCCAGACTTCTACAGACGTCTGCAGACTTCTTCAGACTTCTTCAGACTTTTTCAGACTTCTTCAGACCTCTTCAGCCTTCTCCAGACTTCTTCAGACTTCTTTAGACTTCTGCAGACTTCTTCAAACTTCTCTAGACCTCTGCAGACTCCTTCAAATTTCTCCATACTACTGCAGACTTCTTCAAACTTCTTCCGATTTCCGCAGACTTCTCCAGACTTCTCCAGACTTCTCCAGACTTCTGCAGACTTCTTCAAACTTCTTCCGACTTCCGCAGACTTCTCCAGACTTCTGCAGACTTCTGCAGACTTCTGCAGACTTCTTCAGACTTCTTCATACTTTTCCAGACTTCTCCAGACTTCTGCAGACTTCTTCAAACTTCTTCAGACTTCTCCAGACTTCACCAGACTTCTCTAAAATTCTTCAGACTTCTTCATACTTCTCCAGACTTCTACAGTCGTCTGCAGACTTCTTCAGACTTCTTCAGACTTTTTCAGACCTCTTCAGACTTTTTCAGACTTCTTCAAACTTCTTCAGACTTCTTCAGACTTCTCCAGACTTCTCCAGATTTCTTCAAATTTCTTTAGACTTCTCCAGACTTCTCCAGACTTCTGCAGACTTCTTCATACTACTGCAGAATTCTACAGACTTCTGCAGACTTCTTCAGACTTCTGCAGACTTCTCCAGACTTCTTCAGACTTCTATAGTCTTCTGCAGACTTCTTCAGACTTCTCCAGACTTCTCCAGACTTCTTCAGACTTCTTCCGACTTCTTCATACTACTGCAGAATTCTACAGACTTCTGCAGACTTCTTCAGACTTCTGCAGACTTCTCCAGACTTCTTCAGACTTCTTTAGACTTCTGCAGACACCTTCAGACTTCCCCAGACTTCTCCAGACTTCTCCAGACTTCTGCAGACTTCTTCAAACTTCTTCCGATTTCCGCAGACTTCTCCAGACTTCTCCAGACTTCTCCAGACTTCTGCAGACTTCTTCAAACTTCTTCCGACTTCCGCAGACTTCTCCAGACTTCTGCAGACTTCTGCAGACTTCTGCAGACTTCTTCAGACTTCTTCATACTTCTCCAGACTTCTCCAGACTTCTGCAGACTTCTTCAAACTTCTTCAGACTTCTCCAGACTTCACCAGACTTCTCTAAAATTCTTCAGACTTCTTCATACTTCTCCAGACTTCTACAGTCGTCTGCAGACTTCTTCAGACTTCTTCAGACTTTTTCAGACCTCTTCAGACTTTTTCAGACTTCTTCAAACTTCTTCAGACTTCTTCAGACTTCTCCAGACTTCTCCAGACATCTCCAGATTTCTTCAAATTTCTTTAGACTTCTCCAGACTTCTCCAGACTTCTGCAAACTTCTTCAAACTTCTTCAGACTTCTTCAGACTTCTCCAGACTTCTCCACACTTCTTCAGACTTCTTCAAACTTCTCCAGACTTCTCCAGACTTCTTCAGACTTCTTCCGACTTCTTAATACTACTGCAGTCTTCTACAGACTTTTTCAGACTTCTTCAGACTTCTTCTGACTTCTTCAGACTTCTCCAGACCTCTCCAGACTTCTGCATTCTTCTTCAAACATCTGCAGACTTCTTCAGACTTCTTCAGACTTCTCCAGACTTCTGCAGACTTCTCCAGAATTTCAAGACTTCTGCAGACTTCTGCAGACTTCTTCACATTTCTTCATATACACTTCTCCAGACTTCTTCAAACTTCTCCAGACTTCTGCAGACTTCTTCAAACTTCTGCAGACTTCTTCAGACTTCTTCAGACTTCTCCAGACTTCTGCAGGATTCTCCAGAATTTTCCAGACTTCTTCAGACTTCTCCAGACTTCTGCAGACTTCTCCAGAATTTTCCAGAATTCTGCAGACTTCTTCATATTTCTTCATACTTCTTCAGACTTCTTCATACTTCTCCAGACTTCTACAGACGTCTACAGACTTCTTCAGACTTCTTCAGACTTTTTCAGACTTCTTCAGACTTCTTCAGTTTTCTCCAGACTTCTTCAGTCTTCTTTAGACTTCTGCAGACTTCTTCAGTCTTCTCCAGAATTATTCAAACTTCTGCAGGCTCCTGCATACAACTTCAAACATCTTCAGATTTCCGCAGACTTCTCCAGACTTCTCCAGACTTCTGCAGACTTCTTCAACCTTCTCCAGACTTCTGCAGATTGTGTCAAACTTCTTCAGAATTCCGCAGACTTTTTCAGACTTTTTCAGACTTCTTCAGACTTCTTCAGTCTTCTCCAGACTTCTTCAGACTTCTTTAGACTTCTGCAGACTTCTTCAGTCTTCTCCAGACTTCTTCAAACTTCTGCAGACTTCTGCATACAACTTCAAACTTCTTCAGACTTCCGCAGACTTCTCCAGACCTCTCCAGACTTCTGCAGATTTCTTCAAACTTCTTCAGAATTCCGCAGACTTCTCCAGACCTCTCCAGACTTCTGCAGACTTCTTCAAACTTCTCCAGACTTCTGCAGATTTTGTCAAACTTTTTCAGAATTGAGCAGACCTCCCCAGACTTCTCTAGACTTCTGCAGACTTCTGCAGACTTCTTCAAACTTCTTCCGACTTCCGCAGACCTCCCCAGACTTCTCTAGACTTCTGCAGACTTCTTAAGACTTCTTCATACTTCTTCCGACTTCCGCAGACTTCTCCAGACTTCTCCAGACTTCTTCAGACTTCTTCATACTTCTCCAGACTTCTTCAGACTTCTCCAGACTTTTGCAGGCTTCTCCAGACTTCTCCAGACTTCTGCAGACTTCTTAAGACTTCTTCAAGCTTCTTCCGACTTCCGCAGACTTCTCCAGACTTCTCCAGACTTCTTCAGACTTCTTCATACTTCTCCAGACTTCTTCAGACTTCTCCAGACTTTTGCAGGCTTCTCCAGACTTCTCCAGACTTCTGCAGACTTCTCCAGACTTCTCCAGACTTCTGCAGACTTCTCCAGACTTCTTCATACCACTGCAGAATTCTACAGACTTCTGCAGACTTCTCCAGACTTCTCCAGACTTCTTCTGACTTCTTCCGACTTCTTAATACTACTGCAGACTTCTACAGACTTCTGCAGACTTCTTCAAACTTCTTCTGACTTCTTCAGACTTCTCCAGACTTCTCCAGACTTCTGCATTCTTCTTCAAACCTCTGCAGACTTCTTCAGACTTCTTCAGACTTCTCCAGACTTCCGCAGACTTCTCCAGACTTTTCCAGACTTCTGCAGAATTCTTCAAACTTCTTCCGACTTCCGCAGACTTCTCCAGACTTCTCCAGACTTATGCAGACTTCTGCAGACTTCTTCAGGCTTCTTCATACTTCTCCAGACTTCTTCAAACTTCTCCAGACGTCTGCAGACTTCTTCAAACTTCCGCAGACTTCAGCAGACTTCTTCAGACTTCTTCATACTTCTCCAGACTTCTCCAGACTTCTGCAGACTTCTTCAAACTTCTTCAGACTTCTCCAGACTTCACCAGACTTCTCTACACTTCTTCAGACTTCTTCAGACTTCTCCAGACTTCTGCAGACTTCTTCAAACTTCTTGCGACTTCCGCAGACTTCTCCAGACTTCTCCAGACTTCTGCAGATTCTGTCAAACTTCTTCAGAATTCCGCAGACTTCTTCATACTTTTTCAGACTTCTTCAGACTTCTTCAGTCTTCTCCAGACTTCTTCAGACTTCTTTAGACTTCTGCAGACTTCTTCCGTCTTCTCCAGACTTCTTCAAACTTCTGCAGACTTCTGCATACAACTTCAAACTTCTTCAGACTTCCGCAGACTTCTCCAGACTTCTCCAGACTTCTGCAGAGTTCTCCAGACTTCTTCATACCACTGCAGAATTCTACAGACTTCTGCAGACTTCTCCAGACTTCTCCAGACTTCTCCAGACTTCTTCTGACTTCTTCCGACTTCTTAATACTACTGCAGACTTCTACAGACTTCTGCAGACTTCTTCAAACTTCTTCTGACTTCTTCAGACTTCTCCAGACTTCTCCAGACTTCTGCATTCTTCTTCAAACTTCTGCAGACTTCTTCAGACTTCTTCAGACTTCTCCAGACTTCCGCAGACTTCTCCAGACTTTTCCAGACTTCTGCAGACTTCTTCAAACTTCTTCCGACCTCCGCAGACTTCTCCAGACTTCTCCAGACTTATGCAGACTTCTGCAGACTTCTTCAGGCTTCTTCATACTTCTCCAGACTTCTTCAAACTTCTCCAGACTTCTGCAGACTTCTTCAAACTTCCGCAGACTTCAGCAGACTTCTGCAGACTTCTTCAAACTTCTTCTGACTTCTTCAGACTTCTCCAGACTTCTCCAGACTTCTGCATTCTTCTTCAAACTTCTGCAGACTTCTTCAGACTTCTCCAGACTTCTCCAGACTTCTCCAGACTTCTGCATTCTTCTTCAAACTTCTGCAGACTTCTTCAAACTTCTTCCGACCTCCGCAGACTTCTCCAGACTTCTCCAGACTTATGCAGACTTCTGCAGACTTCTTCAGGCTTCTTCATACTTCTCCAGACTTCTTCAAACTTCTCCAGACTTCTGCAGACTTCTTCAAACTTCCGCAGACTTCAGCAGACTTCTGCAGACTTCTTCAAACTTCTTCTGACTTCTTCAGACTTCTCCAGACTTCTCCAGACTTCTGCATTCTTCTTCAAACTTCTGCAGACTTCTGCAGACTTCTTCAAACTTCTTCTGACTTCTTCAGACTTCTCCAGACTTCTCCAGACTTCTGCATTCTTCTTCAAACTTCTGCAGACTTCTTCAGACTTCTCCAGACTTCTCCAGACTTCTCCAGACTTCTGCATTCTTCTTCAAACTTCTGCAGACTTCTTCAAACTTCTTCCGACTTCCGCAGACTTCTCCAGACTTATGCAGACTTCTGCAGACTTCTTCAGGCTTCTTCATACTTCTCCAGACTTCTTCGAACTTCTCCAGACTTCTGCAGACTTCTTCAAACTTCCGCAGACTTCAGCAGACTTCTTCAGACTTCTTCATACTTCTCCAGACTTCTCCAGACTTCTCCAGACTTCTGCAGACTTCTTCAAACTTCTTCAGACTTCTCCAGACTTCACCAGACTTCTCTACACCTCTTCAGACTTCTTCAGACTTCTCCAGACTTCTGCAGACTTCTTCAAACTTCTTGTGACTTCCGCAGACTTCTCCAGACTTCTCCAGACTTCTCCAGACTTCTGCAGATTCTGTCCAACTTCTTCAGAATTCCGCAGACTTCTTCAGACTTTTTCAGACTTCTTCAGACTTCTTCAGTCTTCTCCAGACTTCTTCAGACTTCTTTAGACTTCTGCAGACTTCTTCAGTCTTCTCCAGACTTCTTCAAACTTCTGCAGACTTCTGCATACAACTTCAAACTTCTTCAGACTTCCGCAGACTTCTCCAGACTTCTCCAGACTTCTGCAGACTTCTTCAAACTTCTCCAGACTTCTGCAGATTTTGTCAAACTTTCTCAGAATTCCGCAGACCTCCCCAGACTTCTCTAGACTTCTGCAGACTTCTGCAGACTTCTTGAAACTTCTTCCGACTTGCGCAAACTTCTCCAGACTTCTCCAGACTTATGCAGACTTCTGCACACTTCTTCAGACTTCTTCATACTTCTCCAGACTTCTTCAAACTTCTCCAGACTTCTACAGACTTCTTCAAACTTCCGCAGACATCAGCAGACTTCTTCAGACTTCTTCATACTTCTCCAGACTTCTCCAGACTTCTCCAGAATTCTGCAGACTTCTTCAAACTCCTCCAGACTTCACCAGACATCTCTACACTTCTTCAGACTTCTTCAGACTTCTCCAGACTTCTCCAGACTTCTTCAGACTTCTTCCGACTTCTTCATACCACTGCAGAATACTAGAGACTTCTGCAGACTTCTGCAGACTTCTTCAGACTTCTTCATACTTCTCCAGACTTCTTCAAACTTCTCCAGACTTCTACAGACTTCTTCAAACTTCCGCAGACTTCAGCAGACTTCTTGAGACTTCTTCATACTTCTCCAGACTTCTCCAGACTTCTCCAGACTTCTGCAGACTTCTTCAAACTTCTTCAGACTTCTCCAGACTTCACCAGACTGCTCTACACTTCTTCAGACTTCTTCAGACTTCTCCAGACTTCTCCGGACTTCTGCAGACTTCTCCAGACTTCTTCATACTTCTCCAGAGTTCTTCAAACTTCTCCAGACTTCTACAGACTTCTTCAAACTTCCGCAGACTTCTGCAGACTTCTTCAGACTTCTTCATACTTCTCCAGACTTCTACAGACGTCTGCAGACTTCTTCAGACTTCTTCAGACTTTTTCAGACTTCTTCAGACCTCTTCAGCCTTCTCCAGACTTCTTCAGACTTCTTTAGACTTCTGCAGACTTCTTCAAACTTCTCTAGACCTCTGCAGACTCCTTCAAATTTCTCCATACTACTGCAGACTTCTTCAAACTTCTTCCGATTTCCGCAGACTTCTCCAGACTTCTCCAGACTTCTCCAGACTTCTGCAGACTTCTTCAAACTTCTTCCGACTTCCGCAGACTTCTCCAGACTTCTGCAGACTTCTGCAGACTTCTGCAGACTTCTTCAGACTTCTTCATACTTTTCCAGACTTCTCCAGACTTCTGCAGACTTCTTCAAACTTCTTCAGACTTCTCCAGACTTCACCAGACTTCTCTAAAATTCTTCAGACTTCTTCATACTTCTCCAGACTTCTACAGTCGTCTGCAGACTTCTTCAGACTTCTTCAGACTTTTTCAGACCTCTTCAGACTTTTTCAGACTTCTTCAAACTTCTTCAGACTTCTTCAGACTTCTCCAGACTTCTCCAGATTTCTTCAAATTTCTTTAGACTTCTCCAGACTTCTCCAGACTTCTGCAGACTTCTTCATACTACTGCAGAATTCTACAGACTTCTGCAGACTTCTTCAGACTTCTGCAGACTTCTCCAGACTTCTTCAGACTTCTATAGTCTTCTGCAGACTTCTTCAGACTTCTCCAGACTTCTCCAGACTTCTTCAGACTTCTTCCGACTTCTTCATACTACTGCAGAATTCTACAGACTTCTGCAGACTTCTTCAGACTTCTGCAGACTTCTCCAGACTTCTTCAGACTTCTTTAGACTTCTGCAGACACCTTCAGACTTCCCCAGACTTCTCCAGACTTCTCCAGACTTCTGCAGACTTCTTCAAACTTCTTCCGATTTCCGCAGACTTCTCCAGACTTCTCCAGACTTCTCCAGACTTCTGCAGACTTCTTCAAACTTCTTCCGACTTCCGCAGACTTCTCCAGACTTCTGCAGACTTCTGCAGACTTCTGCAGACTTCTTCAGACTTCTTCATACTTCTCCAGACTTCTCCAGACTTCTGCAGACTTCTTCAAACTTCTTCAGACTTCTCCAGACTTCACCAGACTTCTCTAAAATTCTTCAGACTTCTTCATACTTCTCCAGACTTCTACAGTCGTCTGCAGACTTCTTCAGACTTCTTCAGACTTTTTCAGACCTCTTCAGACTTTTTCAGACTTCTTCAAACTTCTTCAGACTTCTTCAGACTTCTCCAGACTTCTCCAGACATCTCCAGATTTCTTCAAATTTCTTTAGACTTCTCCAGACTTCTCCAGACTTCTGCAAACTTCTTCAAACTTCTTCAGACTTCTTCAGACTTCTCCAGACTTCTCCACACTTCTTCAGACTTCTTCAAACTTCTCCAGACTTCTCCAGACTTCTTCAGACTTCTTCCGACTTCTTAATACTACTGCAGTCTTCTACAGACTTTTTCAGACTTCTTCAGACTTCTTCTGACTTCTTCAGACTTCTCCAGACCTCTCCAGACTTCTGCATTCTTCTTCAAACATCTGCAGACTTCTTCAGACTTCTTCAGACTTCTCCAGACTTCTGCAGACTTCTCCAGAATTTCAAGACTTCTGCAGACTTCTGCAGACTTCTTCACATTTCTTCATATACACTTCTCCAGACTTCTTCAAACTTCTCCAGACTTCTGCAGACTTCTTCAAACTTCTGCAGACTTCTTCAGACTTCTTCAGACTTCTCCAGACTTCTGCAGGATTCTCCAGAATTTTCCAGACTTCTTCAGACTTCTCCAGACTTCTGCAGACTTCTCCAGAATTTTCCAGAATTCTGCAGACTTCTTCATATTTCTTCATACTTCTTCAGACTTCTTCATACTTCTCCAGACTTCTACAGACGTCTACAGACTTCTTCAGACTTCTTCAGACTTTTTCAGACTTCTTCAGACTTCTTCAGTTTTCTCCAGACTTCTTCAGTCTTCTTTAGACTTCTGCAGACTTCTTCAGTCTTCTCCAGAATTATTCAAACTTCTGCAGGCTCCTGCATACAACTTCAAACATCTTCAGATTTCCGCAGACTTCTCCAGACTTCTCCAGACTTCTGCAGACTTCTTCAACCTTCTCCAGACTTCTGCAGATTGTGTCAAACTTCTTCAGAATTCCGCAGACTTTTTCAGACTTTTTCAGACTTCTTCAGACTTCTTCAGTCTTCTCCAGACTTCTTCAGACTTCTTTAGACTTCTGCAGACTTCTTCAGTCTTCTCCAGACTTCTTCAAACTTCTGCAGACTTCTGCATACAACTTCAAACTTCTTCAGACTTCCGCAGACTTCTCCAGACCTCTCCAGACTTCTGCAGATTTCTTCAAACTTCTTCAGAATTCCGCAGACTTCTCCAGACCTCTCCAGACTTCTGCAGACTTCTTCAAACTTCTCCAGACTTCTGCAGATTTTGTCAAACTTTTTCAGAATTGAGCAGACCTCCCCAGACTTCTCTAGACTTCTGCAGACTTCTGCAGACTTCTTCAAACTTCTTCCGACTTCCGCAGACCTCCCCAGACTTCTCTAGACTTCTGCAGACTTCTTAAGACTTCTTCATACTTCTTCCGACTTCCGCAGACTTCTCCAGACTTCTCCAGACTTCTTCAGACTTCTTCATACTTCTCCAGACTTCTTCAGACTTCTCCAGACTTTTGCAGGCTTCTCCAGACTTCTCCAGACTTCTGCAGACTTCTTAAGACTTCTTCAAGCTTCTTCCGACTTCCGCAGACTTCTCCAGACTTCTCCAGACTTCTTCAGACTTCTTCATACTTCTCCAGACTTCTTCAGACTTCTCCAGACTTTTGCAGGCTTCTCCAGACTTCTCCAGACTTCTGCAGACTTCTCCAGACTTCTCCAGACTTCTGCAGACTTCTCCAGACTTCTTCATACCACTGCAGAATTCTACAGACTTCTGCAGACTTCTCCAGACTTCTCCAGACTTCTTCTGACTTCTTCCGACTTCTTAATACTACTGCAGACTTCTACAGACTTCTGCAGACTTCTTCAAACTTCTTCTGACTTCTTCAGACTTCTCCAGACTTCTCCAGACTTCTGCATTCTTCTTCAAACCTCTGCAGACTTCTTCAGACTTCTTCAGACTTCTCCAGACTTCCGCAGACTTCTCCAGACTTTTCCAGACTTCTGCAGAATTCTTCAAACTTCTTCCGACTTCCGCAGACTTCTCCAGACTTCTCCAGACTTATGCAGACTTCTGCAGACTTCTTCAGGCTTCTTCATACTTCTCCAGACTTCTTCAAACTTCTCCAGACGTCTGCAGACTTCTTCAAACTTCCGCAGACTTCAGCAGACTTCTTCAGACTTCTTCATACTTCTCCAGACTTCTCCAGACTTCTGCAGACTTCTTCAAACTTCTTCAGACTTCTCCAGACTTCACCAGACTTCTCTACACTTCTTCAGACTTCTTCAGACTTCTCCAGACTTCTGCAGACTTCTTCAAACTTCTTGCGACTTCCGCAGACTTCTCCAGACTTCTCCAGACTTCTGCAGATTCTGTCAAACTTCTTCAGAATTCCGCAGACTTCTTCATACTTTTTCAGACTTCTTCAGACTTCTTCAGTCTTCTCCAGACTTCTTCAGACTTCTTTAGACTTCTGCAGACTTCTTCCGTCTTCTCCAGACTTCTTCAAACTTCTGCAGACTTCTGCATACAACTTCAAACTTCTTCAGACTTCCGCAGACTTCTCCAGACTTCTCCAGACTTCTGCAGAGTTCTCCAGACTTCTTCATACCACTGCAGAATTCTACAGACTTCTGCAGACTTCTCCAGACTTCTCCAGACTTCTCCAGACTTCTTCTGACTTCTTCCGACTTCTTAATACTACTGCAGACTTCTACAGACTTCTGCAGACTTCTTCAAACTTCTTCTGACTTCTTCAGACTTCTCCAGACTTCTCCAGACTTCTGCATTCTTCTTCAAACTTCTGCAGACTTCTTCAGACTTCTTCAGACTTCTCCAGACTTCCGCAGACTTCTCCAGACTTTTCCAGACTTCTGCAGACTTCTTCAAACTTCTTCCGACCTCCGCAGACTTCTCCAGACTTCTCCAGACTTATGCAGACTTCTGCAGACTTCTTCAGGCTTCTTCATACTTCTCCAGACTTCTTCAAACTTCTCCAGACTTCTGCAGACTTCTTCAAACTTCCGCAGACTTCAGCAGACTTCTTCAGACTTCTTCATACTTCTCCGGACTTCTCCAGACTTCTGCAGACTTCTTCAAACTTCTTCAGACTTCTCCAGACTTCACCAGACTTCTCTACACTTCTTCAGACTTCTTCAGACTTCTCCAGACTTCTGCAGACTTCTTCAAACTTCTTGCGACTTCCGCAGACTTCTCCAGACTTCTCCAGACTTCTCCAGACTTCTGCAGATTCTGTCAAACTTCTTCAGAATTCCGCAGACTTCTTCAGACTTTTTCAGACTTCTTCAGACTTATTCAGTCTTCTCCAGACTTCTTCAGACTTCTTTAGACTTCTGCAGACTTCTTCCGTCTTCTCCAGACTTCTTCAAACTTCTGCAGACTTCTGCATACAACTTCAAACTTCTTCAGACTTCCGCAGACTTCTCCAGACTTCTCCAGACTTCTGCAGACTTCTTCAACCTTCTCCAGACCTCTGCAGATTCTGTCCAACTTCTTCAGAATTCCGCAGACTTCTTCAGACTTTTTCAGACTTCTTCAGACTTCTTCAGCCTTCTCCAGACTTCTTCAGTCTTCTCCAGACTTCTTCAGACTTCTTTAGACTTCTGCAGACTTCTTCCGCCTTATCCAGACTTCTTCAAACTCCTGCAGACTTCTGCATACAACTTCAAACTTCTTCAGACTTCCGCAGACTTCTCCAGACTTCTCCAGACTTCTGCAGACTTCTTCAAACTTCTCCAGACTTCTGCAGATTTTGTCAAACTTGTTCAGAATTCCGCAGACCTCCCCAGACTTCTCTAGACTTCTGCAGACTTCTGCAGACTTCTTCCAACTTCTTCCGACTTCCGCAAACTTCTCCAGACTTATGCAGACTTCTGCACACTTCTTCAGACTTCTTCATACTTCTCCAGACTTCTTCAAACTTCTCCAGACTTCTGCAGACTTCTTCAAACTTCCGCAGACTTCAGCAGACTTCTTCAGACTTCTTCATACTTCTCCAGACTTCTCCAGACTTCTCCAGACTTCTGCAGACTTCTTCAAACTTCTTCAGACTTCTCCAGACTTCACCAGACTTCTCTACACTTCTTCAGACTTCTTCAGACTTCTCCAGACTTCTCCAGACTTCTTCAGACTTCTTCCGACTTCTTCATACCACTGCAGAATTCTACAGACTTCTGCAGACTTCTTCAGACTTCTTCATACTTCTCCAGACTTCTTCGAACTTCTCCAGACTTCTGCAGACTTCTTCAAACTTCCGCAGACTTCAGCAGACTTCTTGAGACTTCTTCATACTTCTCCAGACTTCTCCAGACTTCTCCAGACTTCTGCAGACTTCTTCAAACTTCTTCAGACTTCTCCAGACTTCACCAGACTTCTCAACACTTCTTCAGACTTCTTCAGACTTCTCCGGACTTCTCCAGACTTCTTCAGACTTCTTCCGACTTCTTCATACCACTGCAGAATTCTACAGACTTCTTCAGACTTCTTCAGACTTCTTCATACTTCTCCAGATTTCTTCAAACTTCTCCAGAGTTCTACAGACTTCTTCAAACTTCCGCAGACTTCTGCAGACTTCTTCAGACTTCTTCATACTTCTCCAGACTTCTCCAGACTTCTCCAGACTTCTGCAGACTTCTTCAAACTTCTTCAGACTTCTCCAGACTTCACCAGACTTCTCTACACTTCTTCAGACTTCTTCAGACTTCTCAGGACTTCTCCAGACTTCTTCAGACTTCTTCCGACTTCTTCATACCACTGCAGAATTCTACAGACTTCTTCAGACTTCTTCAGACTTCTTCATACTTCTCCAGAGTTCTCCATACTTCTCCAGACTTCTACAGACGTCTGCAGACTTCTTCAGACTTCTTCAGACTTTTTCAGACTTCTTCAGACTTCTTCAGCCTTCTCCAGACTTCTTCAGACTTTTTTAGACTTCTGCAGACTTCTTCAAACTTCTCTAGACCTCTGCAGACTTCTTCAAACTTCTCCATACTACTGCAGACTTCTTCAAACTTCTTCCGACTTCCGCAGACTTCTCCAGACTTCTTTAGATTTCTGCAGATTTCTTCAAACTTCTCCAGACTTCTGCAGACTTCTTCAAACTTCTCCATACTTCTGCAGACTTCTTCAAACTTCTTCCGACTTCCGCAGACTTCTCCAGACTTCTCCAGACTTCTCCAGATTTCTTCAAACTTCTTCAAACTTCTTCAGACTTCCGCAGACTTCTCCAGACTTCTCCAGACTTCTCCAGACTTCTCGAGATTTCTTCAAACTTCTTCAGACTTCTTCAGACTTCTCCAGACTTCTCCAGACTTCTCCAGATTTCTTCAAATTTCTTTAGACTTCTCCAGACTTCTCCAGACTTCTGCAGACTTCTTCAAACTTCTTCAGACTTATTCAGACTTCTCCAGACTTCTCCAGACTTCTTCAGACTTCTTAATACTACTGCAGACTTCTACAGACTTCTGCAAACTTCTTCAGACTTCTGCAGACTTCTCCAGATTTCTCCAGACTTCTCTAGACTTCTGCAGACTTCTGCAGACTTCTTAAAACTTCTTCAGACTTCCGCTGACTTCTCCAGACTTTTGCAGACTTCTCCAGACTTCTCCAGACTTCTGCAGACTTCTTCAAACTTCTTCAGACTTCCGCAGACTTCTCCAGACTTCTTCAGACTTCTCCAGACTTCTCCAGACTTCTGCAGACTTCTCCAGACTTCTCCAGACTTCTGCAGACTTCTCCAGACTTCTTCATACCACTGCAGTATTCTACAGACTTCTGCAGACTTTTCCAGACTTCACCAGACTTCTCTACACATCTTCAGACTTCTTCAGACTTCTCCAGACTTCTCCAGACTTCTTCAGACTTCTTCGGACTTGTTCATACCACTGCAGAATTCTACAGACTTCTGCAGACTTCTTCAGACTTCTGCAGAGTTCTCCAGACTTCTTCAGACTTCTTTAGTCTTCTGCAGACTTCTTCAGACTTCTGCAGAGTTCTCCAGACTTCTTCAGACTTCTTTAGTCTTCTGCAGACTTCTTCAGACTTCTCCAGACTTCTCCAGACTTCTTCAGACTTCTTCCGACTTCTTCATACTACTGCAGAATTCTACAGACTTCTTCAGACTTCTTTAGTCTTCTGCAGACTTCTTCAAAATTCTTCAGACTTCCGCAGGCTTCTCCAGACTTCTGCAGACTTCTGCAGACTTCTTCAGACTTCTTCATACTTCTCCAGACTTCTCCAGACTTCTCCAGACTTCTGCAGACTTCTTCAAACTTCTTCAGACTTCTCCAGACTTCACCAGACTTCTCTACACTTCTTCAGACTTCTTCATACTTTTCCAGACTTCTACAGACGTCTGCAGACTTCTTCAGACTTCTTCAGACTTCTCCAGACTTCTCCAGACTTCTCCAGATTTCTTCAAATTTCTTTAGACTTCTCCAGACTTCTCCAGACTTCTGCAAACTTCTTCAAACTTTTTGAGACTTCTTCAGACTTCTCCAGACTTCTCCACACTTCTTCAAACTTCTTCAAACTTCTCCAGACTTCTCCAGACTTCTTCAGACTTCTTCCGACTTCTTAATACTACTGCAGACTTCTACAGACTTTTTCAGACTTCTTCAGACTTCTTCTGACTTCTTCAGACTTCTCCAGACTTCTCCAGACTTCTGCATTCTTCTTCAAACATCTGCAGACTTCTTCAGACTTCTTCAGACTTCTACAGACTTCTCCAGACTTCTTCAAACTTCTCCAGACTTCTGCAGACTTCTTCAAACTTCTGCAGACTTCTGCAGACTTCTTCAAACTTCTCCAGACTTCTTCAGACTTCTTCAGTCTTCTCCAGACTTCTTCAGACTTCTTTAAACTTCTGCAGACTTCTTCCGTCTTCTCCAGACTTCTTCAAACTTCTGCAGACTTCTGCATACAACTTCAAACTTCTTCAGACTTCCGCAGGCTTCTCCAGACTTCTCCAGACTTCTGCAGACTTCTTCAAACTTCTCCAGACTTCTGCAGATTTTGTCAAACTCTTTCAGAATTCCGCAGACCTCCCCAGACTTCTCTAGACTTCTGCAGACTTCTGCAGACTTCTTGAAACTTCTTCCGACTTCCGCAAACTTCTCCAGACTTCTCCAGACTTCTCCAGACTTCTGCAGACTTCTTCCGTCTTCTCCAGACTTCTTCAAACTTCTGCAGACTTCTGCATTCAACTTCAAACTTCTTCAGACTTCCGCAGGCTTCTCCAGACTTCTCCAGACTTCTGCAGACTTCTTCAAACTTCTCCAGACTTCTGCAGATTTTGTCAAACTTTCTCAGAATTCCGCAGACCTCCCCAGACTTCTCTAGACTTCTGCAGACTTCTGCAGACTTCTTGAAACT
This sequence comes from Melanotus villosus, assembly GCA_963082815.1. NCBI lineage: Eukaryota > Metazoa > Arthropoda > Insecta > Coleoptera > Elateridae > Melanotus > Melanotus villosus. The sequence continues at coordinate 56,499,307 of OY720423.1, forward strand.
TCTTCCGACTTCCGCAAACTTCTCCAGACTTCTCCAGACTTCTCCAGACTTCTGCAGACTTCTTCAAACTTCTTCAAACTTCTTCAGACTTCCGCAGACTTCTCCAGACTTCTCCAGACTTCTCCAGACTTCTCGAGATTTCTTCAAACTTCTTCAGACTTCTTCAGACTTCTCCAGACTTCTCCAGACTTCTCCAGATTTCTTCAAATTTCTTTAGACTTCTCCAGACTTCTCCAGACTTCTGCAGACTTCTTCAAACTTCTTCAGACTTATTCAGACTTCTCCAGACTTCTCCAGACTTCTTCAGACTTCTTAATACTACTGCAGACTTCTACAGACTTCTGCAAACTTCTTCAGACTTCTGCAGACTTCTCCAGATTTCTCCAGACTTCTCTAGACTTCTGCAGACTTCTGCAGACTTCTTAAAACTTCTTCAGACTTCCGCTGACTTCTCCAGACTTTTGCAGACTTCTCCAGACTTCTCCAGACTTCTGCAGACTTCTTCAAACTTCTTCAGACTTCCGCAGACTTCTCCAGACTTCTTCAGACTTCTCCAGACTTCTCCAGACTTCTGCAGACTTCTCCAGACTTCTCCAGACTTCTGCAGACTTCTCCAGACTTCTTCATACCACTGCAGTATTCTACAGACTTCTGCAGACTTTTCCAGACTTCACCAGACTTCTCTACACATCTTCAGACTTCTTCAGACTTCTCCAGACTTCTCCAGACTTCTTCAGACTTCTTCGGACTTGTTCATACCACTGCAGAATTCTACAGACTTCTGCAGACTTCTTCAGACTTCTGCAGAGTTCTCCAGACTTCTTCAGACTTCTTTAGTCTTCTGCAGACTTCTTCAGACTTCTGCAGAGTTCTCCAGACTTCTTCAGACTTCTTTAGTCTTCTGCAGACTTCTTCAGACTTCTCCAGACTTCTCCAGACTTCTTCAGACTTCTTCCGACTTCTTCATACTACTGCAGAATTCTACAGACTTCTTCAGACTTCTTTAGTCTTCTGCAGACTTCTTCAAAATTCTTCAGACTTCCGCAGGCTTCTCCAGACTTCTGCAGACTTCTGCAGACTTCTTCAGACTTCTTCATACTTCTCCAGACTTCTCCAGACTTCTCCAGACTTCTGCAGACTTCTTCAAACTTCTTCAGACTTCTCCAGACTTCACCAGACTTCTCTACACTTCTTCAGACTTCTTCATACTTTTCCAGACTTCTACAGACGTCTGCAGACTTCTTCAGACTTCTTCAGACTTCTCCAGACTTCTCCAGACTTCTCCAGATTTCTTCAAATTTCTTTAGACTTCTCCAGACTTCTCCAGACTTCTGCAAACTTCTTCAAACTTTTTGAGACTTCTTCAGACTTCTCCAGACTTCTCCACACTTCTTCAAACTTCTTCAAACTTCTCCAGACTTCTCCAGACTTCTTCAGACTTCTTCCGACTTCTTAATACTACTGCAGACTTCTACAGACTTTTTCAGACTTCTTCAGACTTCTTCTGACTTCTTCAGACTTCTCCAGACTTCTCCAGACTTCTGCATTCTTCTTCAAACATCTGCAGACTTCTTCAGACTTCTTCAGACTTCTACAGACTTCTCCAGACTTCTTCAAACTTCTCCAGACTTCTGCAGACTTCTTCAAACTTCTGCAGACTTCTGCAGACTTCTTCAAACTTCTCCAGACTTCTTCAGACTTCTTCAGTCTTCTCCAGACTTCTTCAGACTTCTTTAAACTTCTGCAGACTTCTTCCGTCTTCTCCAGACTTCTTCAAACTTCTGCAGACTTCTGCATACAACTTCAAACTTCTTCAGACTTCCGCAGGCTTCTCCAGACTTCTCCAGACTTCTGCAGACTTCTTCAAACTTCTCCAGACTTCTGCAGATTTTGTCAAACTCTTTCAGAATTCCGCAGACCTCCCCAGACTTCTCTAGACTTCTGCAGACTTCTGCAGACTTCTTGAAACTTCTTCCGACTTCCGCAAACTTCTCCAGACTTCTCCAGACTTCTCCAGACTTCTGCAGACTTCTTCCGTCTTCTCCAGACTTCTTCAAACTTCTGCAGACTTCTGCATTCAACTTCAAACTTCTTCAGACTTCCGCAGGCTTCTCCAGACTTCTCCAGACTTCTGCAGACTTCTTCAAACTTCTCCAGACTTCTGCAGATTTTGTCAAACTTTCTCAGAATTCCGCAGACCTCCCCAGACTTCTCTAGACTTCTGCAGACTTCTGCAGACTTCTTGAAACTTCTTCCGACTTCCGCAAACTTCTCCAGACTTCTCCAGACTTCTCCAGACTTCTGCAGACTTCTTCAAACTTCTCCGGACTTCACCAGACTTCTCTACACTTCTTCAGACTTCTTCATACTTCTCCAGACTTCTTCAAACTTCTCCAGACTTCCGCAGACTTCTCCAGACTTCTCCAGACTTCTGCAGACTTCTTCAACCTTCTCCAGACTTCTGCAGATTCTGTCCAACTTCTTCAGAATTCCGCACACTGAAGAAGTCTGCAGAAGTCTGGAGAAGTTTGAAGAACTCTGAAGAAGTTTGAAGAAGTCTGCAGAAGACTGAAGAAGTCTGCAGAAGTCTGGAGAAGTTTGAAGAAGTCTGGAGAAGTCTAAAGAACTCTGAAGAAGTTTGAAGAAGTCTGCAGAAGACCGAAGAAGTCCGCAGAAGTCTGGAGAAGTTTGAAGAAGTCTGCAGAAGTCTTGAGAAGTCTGAAGAATGCTGGAGAAGTCTAAAGAACTCTGAAGAAGTTTGAAGAAGTCTGCAGAAGACTGAAGAAGTCTGCAGAAGTCTGGAGAAGTTTGAAGAAGTCTGCAGAAGTCTGCAGAAGGCTGGAGAAGTTTGAAGAAGTCTTCGGAAGTCTTGAGAAGTCTGAAGAAGTCTGGAGAAGTCTAAAGAACTCTGAAGAAGTTTGAAGAAGTCTGCAGAAGACTGAAGAAGTCTGCAGAAGTCTGGAGAAGTTTGAAAAAGTCTGCAGAAGTCTAAAGAAATCTGAAGAAGTTTGAAGAGGTCTGCAGAAGACTGAAGAAATCTGCAGAAGTCTAAAGAAATCTGAAGAAGTCTTGAGAAGCCTGCAGAAGTCTGATGAAGTCTGCAGAAGTCTGTAGAAGTCTGGAGAAGCATGAAGATGTCTGAGAAAGTATGAAGAAGTCTGCAGAAGTCTTCAGAAACCTGAAGTAGTCTGCAGATATCTGGAGAAGTCTGAAGAAGTCTGGAGAAGACTGTAGAAGTCTATATAAGTCTGCAGAATTCTAGAGAAGTCTGGAGAAGTCTGCGGAAGTCTGAAGAAGTTTGAAGAAATCTGCGGGAGTCTGGAGAAGTCTGGAGAAGTCAGCGGAAGTCTCAAGATGTTTGAAGAAGTCTGCAGAAGGCTGGAGAAGTTTGAAGAAGTCTGAAGAAGTCTGCAGAAGACTGAAGAAGTCTGCAGAAGTCTGGAGAAGTTTGAAGAAGTCTGAAGAAGTTTGAAGAAGTCTGCAGAAGTCTGGAGAAGTTTGAAGAAGTCTGCAGAAGGCTGAAGAAGTTTAACGAAGTCCGCGGAAGTCTGAAGAAGTTTGAAGAAGTCTGCAGAAGGCTGGAGAAGTCTGCAGAAGTCTGGAGAAGTTTGAAGAAGTCTGAAGAAGTTTGAAGAAGTCTGCAGAAGTCTGGAGAAGTTTGAAGAAGTCTGCAGAAGGCCGCAGAAGTTTGAAGAAGTCTCAAGAAGTTTGAAGAAGTCTGCAGAGGACTGAAGAAGTCTGCAGAGGTCTTGAGAAGTCTGAAGAAGTCTGGAGAAGTCAGCGGAAGTCTGAAGATGTTTGAGGAAGTCTGCAGAAGGCTGGAGAAGTTTGAAGAAGTCTGAAGAAGTTTGAAGAAGTCTGCAGAAGTCTGGAGAAGTTTGAAGAAGTCTGCAGAAGGCCGGAGAAGTTTGAAGAAGTCTCAAGAAGTTGAAGAAGTCTGCAGAGGACTGAAGAAGTCTGCAGAGGTCTTGAGAAGTCTGAAGAAGTCTGGAGAAGTCTAAAGAAGTCTGAAGAAGTTTGAAGAAGTCTGCAGAAGACTGAAGAAGTCTGCAGAAGTCTGAAGAAGTTTGAAGAATCTGAAGAAGTTTGAAGAATCTGAAGAAGTCTGAAGAAGTCTGAAGAAGTCTGGAGAAGTCTGCAGAAGTCTGGGGAAGTTGGAAGAAGTCTGCGGGAGTCTGGAGAAGTCTGGAGAAGTCAGCGGAAGTCTGAAGATGTTTGAAGAAGTCTGAAGAAGGCTGGAGAAGTTTGAAGAAGTCTGAAGAGGTTTGAAGAATTCTGCAGAAGACTGAAGAAGTCTGCAGAAGTCTTGAGAAGTCTGAAGAAGTCTGGAGAAGTCTAAAGAAGTCTGAAGAAGTTTGAAGAAGTTTGAAGAATCTGAAGAAGTCTGAAGAAGTCTTCAGACGTCTGTAGAAGTTTGAAGAAGTCTGAAGAAGTCTGGTGAAGTATGCAGAAGTCTGGAGAAGTTTGAAGAAGTCTGCGGGAGTCTGGAGAAGTCTGGAGAAGTCAGCGGAAGTCATGAGAAGTCTGAAGAATTCTGGAGAAGTCTGCAGAAGTCTGAAGAAGTCTGCAGCAGTATGAAGAAGTCTGAAGAGGTTTGAAGAAGTCTGCAGAAGTGTGGAGAAGTCTGGAGAAGTCTGCGGAAGTTTGTAGAAGTCTGGAGAAGTTTGAAGAAGTCTGCAGAAGTCTGAATAAGTTTGAAAAAGTCTGAAGAAGTCTGGAGAAGAAGTCTGAAGAAGTCTGGAGAAGTCTGGAGAAGTCTGGAGAAGTCTGCAGAAGACTGGAGAGGTCTGATGAATTCTGAAGAAGTCTGAAAAAGTCTGGAGAAGTCTGCAGAAATCTGAAGAAGTGTGCAGAAATCTGGAGAAGTTTGAAGAAGTCTGCCGAAGTTTGAAGGAGTCTGAAGAAGTCTGCCAAAGTTTAAAGAAGTCTGAAGAAGTCTGGAGAAGTCTGCAGAAGGCTGGAGAAGTTTGAAGAAGTCTGCGGAAGTCTTGAGAAGTCTGAAGAAGTCTGGAGAAGTCTAAAGAACTCTGAAGAAGTTTGAAGAAGTCTGCAGAAGACTGAAGAAGTCTGCAGAAGTCTGGAAAAGTTTGAAGAAGTCTGCAGGGGTCTAAAGAAGTCTGAAGAAGTTTGAAGAGGTCTGCAGAGGACTGAAGAAATCTGCAGAAGTCTAAAGAAATCTGAAGAAGTCTTGAGAATTCTGCAGAAGTCTGATGAAGTCTGCAGAAGTCTGTAGAAGTCTGCAGAAGCCTGAAGTAGTCTGCAGATATCTGGAGAAGTCTGAAGAAGTCTGGAGAAGACTGTAGAAGTCTGAATAAGTCTGCAGAAGTCTAGAGAAGTCTGGAGAAGTCTGCGGAAGTCTGAAGAAGTTTGAAAAAATCTGCGGGAGTCTGGAGAAGTCTGGAGAAGTCAGCGGAAGTCTTAAGATGTTTGAAGAAGTCTGCAGAAGGCTGGAGAAGTTTGAAGAAGTCTGAAGAAGTCTGCAGAAGACTGAAGAAGTCTGCAGAAGTCTGGAGAAGTTTGAAGAAGTCTGAAGAAGTCTGGAGAAGTCCGCGGAAGTCTGAAGAAGTTTGAAGAAGTCTGCAGAAGGCTGGAGAAGTTTGAAGAAGTCTGAAGAGGTCTAAAGAAGTCTGAAGAAGTCTGGAGAAGTCTGCAGAGGTCTGGAGAAGTTTGAAGAAGTCTGAGGGAGTCTGGAGAAGTCTGGAGAAGTCAGCGGAAGTCTGAAGATGTTTGAAGAAGTCTGCAGAAGGCTGGCGAAGTTTGAAGAAGTCTGAAGAAGTCTGCAGAAGACTGAAGAAGTCTGCAGAAGTCTGGAGAAGTTTGAAGAAGTCTGAAGAAGTCTGGAGAAGTCCGCGGAAGTCTGAAGAAGTTTGAAGAAGTCTGCAGAAGGCTGGAGAAGTCTAAAGAAGTCTGAAGAAGTTTGAAGAAGTCTGCAGAAGACTGAAGAAGTCTGCAGAAGTCCGAAGAAGTTTGAAGAATCTGAGGAAGTCTGAAGAAGTCTGCAGACGTCTGTAGAAGTTTGAAGAAGTCTGAAGAAGTCTGGAGAAGTCTGAAGATTACTGGAGAAGTCTAAAGAAGTCTGAAGAAGTTTGAAGAAGTCTGCGGAAGTCTGAAGAAGTTTGAAGAAATCTGCGGGAATCTGGAGAAGTCTGGAGAAGTCAGCGGAAGTCTCAAGATGTTTGAAGAAGTCTGCAGAAGGCTGGAGAAGTTTGAAGAAGTCTGAAGAAGTCTGCAGAAGACTGAAGAAGTCTGCAGAAGTCTGGAGAAGTTTGAAGAAGTCTGAAGAAGTTTGAAGAAGTCTGCAGAAGTCTGGAGAAGTTTGAAGAAGTCTGCAGAAGTCTGAAGAAGTTTGACGAAGTCCGCGGAAGTCTGAAGAAGTTTGAAGAAGTCTGCAGAAGGCTGGAGAAGTCTGCAGAAGTCTGGAGAAGTTTGAAGAAGTCTGAAGAAGTTTGAAGAAGTCTGCAGAAGTCTGGAGAAGTTTGAAGAAGTCTTCAGAAGGCCGCAGAAGTTTGAAGAAGTCTCAAGAAGTTTGAAGAAGTCTGCAGAGGACTGAAGAAGTCTGCAGAGGTCTTGAGAAGTCTGAAGAAGTCTGGAGAAGTCAGCGGAAGTCTGAAGATGTTTGAGGAAGTCTGCAGAAGGCTGGAGAAGTTTGAAGAAGTCTGAAGAAGTTTGAAGAGGTCTGCAGAAGTCTGGAGAAGTTTGAAGAAGTCTGCAGAAGGCCGGAGAAGTTTGAAGAAGTCTCAAGAAGTTTGAAGAAGTCTGCAGAGGACTGAAGAAGTCTGCAGAGGTCTTGAGAAGTCTGAAGAAGTCTGGAGAAGTCTAAAGAAGTCTGAAGAAGTTTGAAGAAGTTTGAAGAATCTGAAGAAGTCTGAAGAAGTCTGCAGACGTCTGTAGAAGTTTGAAGAAGTCTGAAGAAGTCTGAAGAAGTCTGCAGAAGTCTGGAGAAGTTTGAAGAAGTCTGCGGGAGTCTGGAGAAGTCTGGAGAAGTCTAAAGAAGTCTGAAGAAGTCTGAAGAAGTCTGGAGAAGTCTCCAGAAGTCTGGAGAAGTTTGAAGAAGTCTGCGGGAGTCTGGAGAAGTCTGGAGAAGTCAGCGGAAGTCTGAAGATGTTTGAAGAAGTCTGAAGAAGGCTGGAGAAGTTTGAAGAAGTCTGTAGAGGTTTGAAGAATTCTGCAGAAGACTGAAGAAGTCTGCAGAAGTCTTGAGAAGTCTGAAGAAGTCTGGAGAAGTCTAAAGAAGTCTGAAGAAGTTTGAAGAAGTTTGAAGAATCTGAAGAAGTCTGAAGAAGTCTGCAGACGTCTGTAGAAGTTTGAAGAAGTCTGAAGAAGTCTGAAGAAGTCTGCAGAAGTCTGGAGAAGTTTGAAGAAGTCTGCGGGAGTCTGGAGAAGTCTGGAGAAGTCAGCGGAAGTCATGAGAAGTCTGAAGAATTCTGGAGAAGTCTGCAGAAGTCTGAAGAAGTCTGCAGCAGTATGAAGAAGTCTGAAGAGGTTTGAAGAAGTCTGCAGAAGTGTGGAGAAGTCTGGAGAAGTCTGCGGAAGTCTGTAGAAGTCTGGAGAAGTTTGAAGAAGTCTGCAGAAGTCTGAATAAGTTTGAAAAAGTCTGAAGAAGTCTGGAGAAGAGGTCTGAAGAAGTCTGGAGAAGTCTGGAGAAGTCTGGAGAAGTCTGCAGAAGACTGGAGAGGTCTGATGAATTCTGAAGAAGTCTGAAAAAGTCTGGAGAAGTCTGCAGAAATCTGAAGAAGTGTGCAGAAATCTGGAGAAGTTTGAAGAAGTCTGCCGAAGTTTGAAGGAGTCTGAAGAAGTCTGCCAAAGTTTAAAGAAGTCTGAAGAAGTCTGGAGAAGTCTGCAGAAGGCTGGAGAAGTTTGAAGAAGTCTGCGGAAGTCTTGAGAAGTCTGAAGAAGTCTGGAGAAGTCTAAAGAACTCTGAAGAAGTTTGAAGAAGTCTGCAGAAGACTGAAGAAGTCTGCAGAAGTCTGGAAAAGTTTGAACAAGTCTGCAGGGGTCTAAAGAAGTCTGAAGAAGTTTGAAGAGGTCTGCAGAAGACTGAAGAAATCTGCAGAAGTCTAAAGAAATCTGAAGAAGTCTTGAGAATTCTGCAGAAGTCTGATGAAGTCTGCAGAAGTCTGTAGAAGTCTGCAGAAGCCTGAAGTAGTCTGCAGATATCTAGAGAAATCTGAAGAAGTCTGGAGAAGACTGTAGAAGTCTGAATAAGTCTGCAGAAGTCTAGAGAAGTCTGGAGAAGTCTGCGGAAGTCTGTAGAAGTTTGAAGAAATCTGCGGGAGTCTGGAGAAGTCTGGAGAAGTCAGCGGAAGTCTGAAGATGTTTGAAGAAGTCTGCAGAAGGCTGGAGAAGTTTGAAGAAGTCTGAAGAAGTCTGCAGAAGACTGAAGAAGTCTGCAGAATTCTGGATAAGTTTGAAGAAGTCTGAAGAAGTCTGGAGAAGTCCGCGGAAGTCTGAAGAAGTTTGAAGAAGTCTGCAGAAGGCTGGAGAAGTTTGAAGAAGTCTGAAGAGGTCTAAAGAAGTCTGAAGAAGTCTGGAGAAGTCTGCAGAAGTCTGGAGAAGTTGGAAGAAGTCTGAGGGAGTCTGGAGAAGTATGGAGAAGTCAGCGGAAGTCTGAAGATGTTTGAAGAAGTCTGCAGAAGGCTGGCGAAGTTTGAAGAATTCTGAAGAAGTCTGCAGAAGACTGATGAAGTCTGCAGAAGTCTGGAGAAGTTTGAAGTAGTCTGCAGAAGGCTGGAGAAGTCTAAAGAAGTCTGAAGAAGTTTGAAGAAGTCTGCAGAAGACTGAAGAAGTCTGCAGAAGTCCGAAGAAGTTTGAAGAATCTGAGGAAGACTGAAGAAGTCTGCAGACGTCTGTAGAAGTTTGAAGAAGTCTGAAGAAGTCTGGAGAAGTCTGAAGATTACTGGAGAAGTCTAAAGAAGTCTGAAGAAGTTTGAAGAAGTCTGCAGAAGACTGAAGAAGTCTGTAGAAGTCTAAAGAAGTCTGAAGAAGTTTGAAGAGGTCTGCAGAAGACTGAAGAAGTCTGTAGAAGTCTAAAGAAATCTGAAGAAGTCTGGAGAAGTCTGCAGAAGTCTGAAGAAGTTTTAAGAAGTCCGCGGAAGTCTGAAGAAGTTTGAAGAAGTCTGCAGAAGGCTGGAGAAGTCTGCAGAAGTCTGGAGAAGTTTGAAGAAGTCTGAAGAAGTTTGAAGAAGTCTGCAGAAGTCTGGAGAAGTTTGAAGAAGTCTGCAGAAGGCCGCAGAAGTTTGAAGAAGTCTCAAGAAGTTTGAAGAAGTCTGCAGAGGACTTAAGAAGTCTGCAGAGGTCTTGAGAAGTCTGAAGAAGTCTGGAGAAGTCAGCGGAAGTCTGAAGATGTTTGAGGAAGTCTGCAGAAGGCTGGAGAAGTTTGAAGAAGTCTGAAGAAGTTTGAAGAAGTCTGCAGAAGTCTGGAGAAGTTTGAAGAAGTCTGCAAAAGGCCGGAGAAGTTTGAAGAAGTCTCAAGAAGTTTGAAGAAGTCTGCAGAGGACTGAAGAAGTCTGCAGAGGACTTGAGAAGTCTGAAGAAGTCTGGAGAAGTCTAAAGAAGTCTGAAGAAGTTTGAAGAAGTCTGCAGAAGACTGAAGAAGTCTGCAGAAGTCTGAAGAAGTTTGAAGAATCTGAAAAAGTCTGAAGAAGTCTGAAGAAGTCTGAAGAAGTCTGGAGAAGTCTTCAGAAGTCTGGAGAAGTTTGAAGAAGTCTGCGGGAGTCTGGAGAAGTCTGGAGAAGTCAGCGGAAGTCTGAAGATGTTTGAAGAAGTCTGAAGAAGGCTGGAGAAGTTTGAAGAAGTCTGAAGAGGTTTGAAGAATTCTGCAGAAGACTGAAGAAGTCTGCAGAAGTCTTGAGAAGTCTGAAGAAGTCTGGAGAAGTCTAAAGAAGTCTGAAGAAGTTTGAAGAAGTTTGAAGAATCTGAAGAAGTCTGAAGAAGTCTGCAGACGTCTGTAGAAGTTTGAAGAAGTCTGAAGAAGTCTGAAGAAGTCTGCAGAAGTCTGGAGAAGTTTGAAGAAGTCTGCGGGAGTCTGGAGAAGTCTGGAGAAGTCAGCGGAAGTCATGAGAAGTCTGAAGAATTCTGGAGAAGTCTGCAGAAGTCTGAAGAAGTCTGTAGCAGTATGACGAAATCTGAAGAGGTTTGAAGAAGTCTGCAGAAGTGTGGAGAAGTCTGGAGAAGTCTGCGGAAGTCTGTAGAAGTCTGGAGAAGTTTGAAGAAGTCTGCAGAAGTCTGAATAAGTTTGAAAAAGTCTGAAGAAGTCTGGAGAAGAAGTCTGAAGAAGTCTGGAGAAGTCTGGAGAAGTCTGGAGAAGTCTGGAGAAGTCTGCAGAAGACTGGAGAGGTCTGATGAATTCTGAAGAAGTCTGAAAAAGTCTGGAGAAGTCTGCAGAAATCTGAAGAAGTGTGCAGAAATCTGGAGAAGTTTGAAGAAGTCTGCCGAAGTTTGAAGGAGTCTGAAGAAGTTTGCCAAAGTTTAAAGAAGTCTGAAGAAGTCTGGAGAAGTCTGCAGAAGGCTGGAGAAGTTTGAAGAAGTCTGCGGAAGTCTTGAGAAGTCTGAAGAAGTCTGGAGAAGTCTAAAGAACTCTGAAGAAATTTGAAGAAGTCTGCAGAATGCTGAAGAAGTCTGCAGAAGTCTGGAAAAGTTTGAAGAAGTCTGCAGGGGTCTAAAGAAGTCTGAAGAAGTTTGAAGAGGTCTGCAGAAGACTGAAGAAATCTGCAGAAGTCTAAAGAAATCTGAAGAAGTCTTGAGAATTCTGCAGAAGTCTGATGAAGTCTGCAGAAGCCTGTAGAAGTCTGCAGAAGCCTGAAGTAGTCTTAAAAAGTCTGAAGAAGTTTGAAAAAGTCTGCAGAAGACTGAAGAAGTCTGCAGAAGTCTAAAGAAGTCTGAAGAAGTCTGAAGAAGTTTGAAGAAGTCTGCAGAAGTCTGGAGAAGTCTGGAGAAGTCTAAAGAAATTTGAAGAAGTCTGGTGAAGTCTGGAGAAGTCTGAAGAAGTTTGAAGAAGTCTGCAAAAGTCTGGAGAAGTCTGGAGAAGTCTGGAGAAGTTTGAAGAAGTCTGAAGAAGTCTGGAGAAGTCCGCGGAGGTCTGAAGAAGTTTGAAGAAGTCTGCAGAAGGCTGGAGAAGTCTAAAGAAGGCTGGAGAAGTCTAAAGAAGTCGGAAGAAGTTTGAAGAAGTCTGCAGAAGACTGAAGAAGTCTGCAGAAGTCTGAAGAAGTTTGAAGAATCTGACGAAGTCTGCAGAAGTTTGACGAAGTCTGCAGAAGTCTGGAGAAGCCTGGAGAGGTCTGGAGAAGTCTGCGGAAGTTTGAAGAAGTTTGAAGTTGTTTGCAGAAGTCTAAAGAAGTCTGAAGAAGTTTGAAGAGGTCTGCAGAAGACTGAAGAAATCTGCAGAAGTCTGGAGAAGTTTGAAGAAGTCTGCGGGAGTCTGGAGAAGTCTGTAGAAGTCAGCGGAAGTCTGAAGAACTTTGAAGAAGTCTGCAGACGTCTGTAGAAGTCTGGGGAAGTTTGAAGAAGTCTGCAGAAGTCTGGAGAAGTTTGAAGAAGTCTGGAGAAGTATGAAGAAGTCTGAAGAAGCCTGCAGAAGTCTGCAGAAGTCTGGAGAAGTCTGTAGAAGTCTGCGGAAGTCTGAAGAAGTTTGAAGAAGTATGCAGAAGTCTGGAGAAGTTTGAAAAGGTCTGAAGAAGTCTGAAGATGTCTGAAAAATTCTGAAGAAGTCTGCAGAAGTCTGTAGAAGTCTGGAGAAGTATAAAGAGGTCTGAAGAACTCTGCAGAAGTCTGCAGAAGTCTGGAGAAGTATGGAGAAGTCTGCAGAAGTCTAAAGAAGTCTGAAGAAGTCTGAAGAAGTTTGAAGAAGTCTGCTGAAGACTGAAGAAGTCTGCAGAATTCTGGAGAAGTTTCAAGAAGTCTGAAGAAGTCTGGAGAAGTTCGCGGAAGTCTGAAGAAGTTTGAAGAAGTCTGCAGAAGGCTGGAGAAGTTTGAAAAAGTCTGCGGAAGTCTTGAGAAGTCTGAAGAAGTCTGGAGAAGTCTAAAGAAGTCTGAAGAAGTTTGAAGAGGTCTTCAGAAGACTGAAGAAGTCTGCAGAAGTCTGGAGAAGTTTGAAGAAGTCTGCAGAAGTCTAAAGAAGTCTGAAGAAGTTTGAAGAGGTCTGCAGAAGACTGAAGAAGTCTGCAGAAGTCTAAAGAAATCTGAAGAAGAAGTTTGAAGAAGTCTGCAGAAGACTGAAGAAGTCTGCAGAAGTCTGAAGAAGTTTGAAGAATCTGAAGAAGTCTGAAGAAGTCTGAAGAAGTCTGGAGAAGTCTGCAGAAGTCTGGAGAAGTTTGAAGAAGTCTGCGGGAGTCTGGAGAAGTCTGGAGAAGTCAGCAGAAGACTGAAGAAGTCTGGAGAAGTTTGAAGAAGTCTGAAGAAGTCTGGAGAAGTCTGGAGAAGTCCGCGGAGGTCTGAAGAAGTTTGAAGAAGTCTGAAGAAGTTTGAAGAAGTCTGCAGAAGTCTGGAGAAGTCTGGAGAAGTCTAAGGAAATTTGAAGAAATCTGGGGAAGTCTGGAGAAGTCTGGAGAAGTGTGGAGAAGTCTGCTGAAGTCTGCGGAAGTTTGAAGAAGTCTGCAGAAGTCTGGAGAAGTTTGAAGAAGTCTGGAGAAGTATGAAGAAGTCTGAAGAAGTCTGCAGAAGTCTGCATAAGTCTGGAGAAGTCTGGAGAAGTCTGCGGAAGTCGGAAGAAGTTTGAAGAAGTCTGCAGAAGTCTGCAGAAGTCTAGGGAAGTCTGGAGAAGCATGAAGAAGTCTGAGGAAGTCTGAAGAAGTCTGAAGAAGTCTGCAGAAGCCTGAAGTAGTCTGCAGATATCTGGAGAAGTCTGAAAATGTCTGGAGAAGTATGTAGAAGTCTGCAGAAGTCTGCAAAAGTCTGGAGAAGTCTGCTGAAGTCTGGAGAAGTCTGAAGAAGTCTGAAGAAGTCTGCAGAAGTTTGTAGAAGAATGCAGAAGTCTAGACAAGTCTGGAGAAGTCTGAAGAAGTCAGAAGAAGTCTGAAGAAGTCTGAAAAAGTCTGTAGAAGTCTGCAGTAGTATTAAGAAGTCGGAAGAAGTCTAAAGAAGTATGGAGAAGTCTGGAGAAGTCTGAAGAAGTCTGAAGAAGTGCGGAGAAGTCTGGAGAAGTCTGAAGAAGTCTGAAGAAGTTTGAAGAAGTCTACAGAAGTCTGGAGAAGTCTGGAGAAGTCTGGAGAAGTCTGAAGAAGTCTGAAGAAGTTTGAAGAAATCTCGAGAAGTCTGGAGAAGTCTGGAGAAGTCTGGAGAAGTCTGCGGAAGTCTGAAGAAGTTTGAAGAAGTTTGTAGAAATCTGGAGAAGTCTGGAGAAGTCTGGAGAAGTCTGCGGAAGTCGGAAGAAGTTTGAAGAAGTCTGCAGAAGTATGGAGAAGTTTGAAGAAGTCTGCAGAAGTCTGGAGAAGTTTGAAGAAATCTGCAGAAGTCTAAAGAAGTCTGGAGAAGTCTCCGGAAGACGGAAGAAGTTTGAAGAAGTCTGCAGAAGTATGGAGAAGTTTGAAGAAGTCTGCAGAAGTCTAGAGAAGTCTGAAAAAGTCTGAAGAAGTCTGAAGAAGTCTGCAGACATCTGTAGAAGTCTGGAGAAGTATGAAGAAGTCTGAAGAAGCCTGCAGTAGTCTGCGGAAGTTTGAAGAAGTCTGTAGAAGTCTGGAGAAGTTTGAAGAACTCTGGAGAAGTATGAAGAAGTCTGAAGAAGTCTGCAGAAGTCTGTAGAATTCTGCAGTGGTATGAAGAAGTCGGAAGAAGTCTGGAGAAGTCTGGAGAAGTCTGAAGAAGCCTGAAGAAGTGTAGAGAAGTCTGGTGAAGTCTGGAGAAGTCTGAAGAAGTTTGAAGAAGTCTGCAGAAGTCTGGAGAAGTCTGGAGAAGTCTGGAGAAGTCTGGAGAAGTCTGGAGAAGTATGAAGAAGTCTCAAGAAGTCTGCTGAAGTCTGCGGAAGTTTGAGGAAGTCTGCAGAAGTCTGGAGAAGTTTGAAGAAGTCTGGAGAAGTATGAAGAAGTCTGAAGAAGTCTGCAGAAGTCTGTAGAATTTTGCAGTGGTATGAAGAAGTCGGAAGAAGTCTGAAGAAGTCTGGAGAAGTCTGGAGAAGTCTGAAGAAGTCTAAAGAAGTGTAGAGAAGTCTGGTGAAGTCTGGAGAAGTCTGAAGAAGTTTGAAGAAGTCTGCAGAAGTCTGGAGAAGTCTGGAGAAGTCTGGAGAAGTATGAAGAAGTCTGGAGAAGTCTAAAGAAGTCTGAAGAAGTCTGGAGAAGACTGAAGAAGTCTGAAGAAGTCTGAACAAGTCTGAAAAAGTCTGCGGAATTCTGAAGAAGTTTGACACAATCTGCAGAAGTCTGGAGAAGGTTGAAGAAGTCTGCAGAAGTCTGGAGAAGTCTGGAGAAGTTTGCGGAAGTCTGAAGAAGTTTGAAGTTGTATGCAGAAGCCTGCAGAAGTTTGAATAATTCCGGAGAAGACTGAAGAAGTCTGCAGAAGTCTAAAGAAGACTGAAGAAGTCTGGAGAAGACTGAAGAAGTCTGAAGAAGTCTGAAAAAGTCTGAAGAAGTCTGAAGAAGTCTGTAGACGTCTGTAGAAGTCTGGAGAAGTATGAAGAAGTCTGAAGAAGTGTGAAGAAATGTGAAGAAGTCTGCAGAAGTCTGAAGAAGTCTGGAAAATTCTGAAGAAGTCTGGAGAAGTCTGGAGAAGTCTGAAGGAGTCTGAAGAAGTCTGCAGACGTCTGTAGAAGTCTGGAGAAGTTTGAAGAAGTCTGCAGAAGTCTGGAGAAGTCTGGAGAAGTCTAAAGAAATTTGAAGAAATCTGGAGAAGTCTGGAGAAGACTGAAAAAGTCTGAAGAAGTCTGAAGAAGTCTGCAGACGTCTGTAGAAGTCTGGAGAAGTATGAAGAAGTCTGAAGAAGTCTCCAGACGTCTGTAGAAGTCTGGAGAAGTATGAAGAAGTCTGAAGCAGAAGTCTGGTGAAGTCTGGAGAAGTCTGGAGAAGTTTGAAGAAGTCTGAAGAAGTCTGGAGAAGTCCGCGGAGGTCTGAAGAAGTTTGAAGAAGTCTGCAGAAGGCTGGAGAAGTCTAAAGAAGGCTGGAGAAGTCTAAAGAAGTCTGAAGAAGTTTGAAGAAGACTGCAGAAGACTGAAGAAGTCTGCAGAAGTCTGAAGAAGTTTGAAGAATCTGACGAAGTCTGCAGAAGTTTGACGAAGTCTGCAGAAGTCTGGAGAAGCCTGGAGAGGTCTGGAGAAGTCTGCGGAAGTTTGAAGAAGTTTGAAGTTGTTTGCAGAAGTCTAAAGAAGTCTGAAGAAGTTTGAAGAGGTCTGCAGAAGACTGAAGAAATCTGCAGAAGTCTGGAGAAGTTTGAAGAAGTCTCCGGGAGTCTGGAGAAGTCTGTAGAAGTCAGCGGAAGTCTGGAGAACTTTGAAGAAGTCTGCAGACGTCTGTAGAAGTCTGGGGAAGTTTGAAGAAGTCTGCAGAAGTCTGGAGAAGTTTGAAGAAGTCTGGAGAAGTATGAAGAAGTCTGAAGAAGCCTGCAGAAGTCTGCAGAAGTCTGGAGAAGTCTGTAGAAGTCTGCGGAAGTCTGAAGAAGTTTGAAGAAGTATGCAGAAGTCTGGAGAAGTTTGAAAAGGTCTGAAGAAGTCTGAAGATGTCTGAAAAAGTCTGAAGAAGTCTGCAGAAGTCTGTAGAAGTCTGGAGAAGTATAAAGAGGTCTGAAGAACTCTGCAGAAGTCTGCAGAAGTCTGGAGAAGTCTGGAGAAGTCTGCAGAAGTCTAAAGAAGTCTGAAGAAGTCTGAAGAAGTTTGAAGAAGTCTGCTGAAGACTGAAGAAGTCTGCAAAATTCTGGAGAAGTTTCAAGAAGTCTGAAGAAGTCTGGAGAAGTTCGCGGAAGTCTGAAGAAGTTTGAAGAAGTCTGCAGAAGGCTGGAGAAGTTTGAAAAAGTCTGCGGAAGTCTTGAGAAGTCTGAAGAAGTCTGGAGAAGTCTAAAGAAGTCTGAAGAAGTTTGAAGAGGTCTTCAGAAGACTGAAGAAGTCTGCAGAAGTCTGGAGAAGTTTGAAGAAGTCTGCAGAAGTCTAAAGAAGTCTGAAGAAGTTTGAAGAGGTCTGCAGAAGACTGAAGAAGTCTGCAGAAGTCTAGAAATCTGAAGAAGTCTGGAGAAGTCTAAAGAAGTCTGAAGAAGTTTGAAGAAGTCTGCAGAAGACTGAAGAAGTCTGCAGAAGTCTGAAGAAGTTTGAAGAATCTGAAGAAGTCTGAAGAAGTCTGAAGAAGTCTGGAGAAGTCTGCAGAAGCCTGAAGTAGTCTGCAGATATCTGGAGAAGTCTGAAAATGTCTGGAGAAGACTGTAGAAGTCCGCGGAGGTCTGAAGAAGTTTGAAGAAGTCTGAAGAAGTTTGAAGAAGTCTGCAGAAGTCTGGAGAAGTCTGGAGAAGTCTAAAGAAATTTGAAGAAATCTGGAGAAGTCTGGAGAAGTCTGAAGAAGTCAGAAGAAGTTTGAAGAAGTCTGCAGAAGTCTGAAAAAGTCTGTAGAAGTCTGCAGTAGTATTAAGAAATTTGAAGAAATCTGGAGAAGTCTGGAGAAGTCTGGAGAAGTCTAAGGAAATTTGAAGAAATCTGGAGAAGTCTGGAGAAGTCTGGAGAAGTGTGGAGAAGTCTGCTGAAGTCTGCGGAAGTTTGAAGAAGTCTGCAGAAGTCTGGAGAAGTTTGAAGAAGTCTGGAGAAGTCTGAAAATGTCTGGAGAAGACTGTAGAAGTCTGCAGAAGTCTGCAAAAGTCTGGAGAAGTCTGCTGAAGTCTGGAGAAGTCTGAAGAAGTCTGAAGAAGTCTGCAGAAGTTTGTAGAAGAATGCAGAAGTCTAGACAAGTCTGGAGAAGTCTGAAGAAGTCAGAAGAAGTCTGAAGAAGTCTGAAAAAGTCTGTAGAAGTCTGCAGTAGTATTAAGAAGTCGGAAGAAGTCTAAAGAAGTATGGAGAAGTCTGGAGAAGTCTGAAGAAGTCTGAAGAAGTGCGGAGAAGTCTGGAGAAGTCTGAAGAAGTCTGAAGAAGTTTGAAGAAGTCTGCAGAGGTCTGGAGAAGTCTGGAGAAGTCTGGAGAAGTCTGAAGAAGTCTGAAGAAGTTTGAAGAAATCTCGAGAAGTCTAGAGAAGTCTGGAGAAGTCTGGAGAAATCTGCGGAAGTCTGAAGAAGTTTGAAGAAGTTTGTAGAAATCTGGAGAAGTCTGGAGAAGACTGGAGAAGTCTGCGGAAGTCGGAAGAAGTTTGAAGAAGTCTGCAGAAGTATGGAGAAGTTTGAAGAAGTCTGCAGAAGTCTGGAGAAGTTTGAAGAAATCTGCAGAAGTCTAAAGAAGTCTGGAGAAGTCTCCGGAAGTCGGAAGAAGTTTGAAGAAGTCTGCAGAAGTATGGAGAAGTTTGAAGAAGTCTGCAGAAGTCTAGAGAAGTTTGAAGAAGTCTGTAGAAGTCTAAAGAAGTCTGAAGAAGTCTGGAGAAGGCTGAAGAAGTCTGAAGAAGTCTGAAAAAGTCTGAAGAAGTCTGAAGAAGTCTGCAGACATCTGTAGAAGTCTGGAGAAGTATGAAGAAGTCTGAAGAAGCCTGCAGTAGTCTGCGGAAGTTTGAAGAAGTCTGTAGAAGTCTGGAGAAGTTTGAAGAACTCTGGAGAAGTATGAAGAAGTCTGAAGAAGTCTGCAGAAGTCTGTAGAATTCTGCAGTGGTATGAAGAAGTCGGAAGAAGTCTGGAGAAGTCTGGAGAAGTCTGAAGAAGCCTGAAGAAGTGTAGAGAAGTCTGGTGAAGTCTGGAGAAGTCTGAAGAAGTTTGAAGAAGTCTGCAGAATTCTGGAGAAGTCTGGAGAAGTCTGGAGAAGTCTGGAGAAGTATGAAGAAGTCTCAAGAAGTCTGCTGAAGTCTGCGGAAGTTTGAGGAAGTCTGCAGAAGTCTGGAGAAGTTTGAAGAAGTCTGGAGAAGTATGAAGAAGTCTGAAGAAGTCTGCAGAAGTCTGTAGAATTTTGCAGTGGTATGAAGAAGTCGGAAGAAGTCTGAAGAAGTCTGGAGAAGTCTGGAGAAGTCTGAAGAAGTCTAAAGAAGTGTAGAGAAGTCTGGTGAAGTCTGGAGAAGTCTGAAGAAGTTTGAAGAAGTCTGCAGAAGTCTGGAGAAGTCTGGAGAAGTCTGGAGAAGTATGAAGAAGTCTGGAGAAGTCTCAAGAAGTCTGAAGAAGTCTGGAGAAGACTGAAGAAGTCTGAAGAAGTCTGAACAAGTCTGAAAAAGTCTGCGGAATTCTGAAGAAGTTTGACACAATCTGCAGAAGTCTGGAGAAGGTTGAAGAAGTCTGCAGAAGTCTGGAGAAGTCTGGAGAAGTTTGCGGAAGTCTGAAGAAGTTTGAAGTTGTATGCAGAAGCCTGCAGAAGTTTGAATAATTCCGGAGAAGACTGAAGAAGTCTGCAGAAGTCTAAAGAAGACTGAAGAAGTCTGGAGAAGACTGAAGAAGTCTGAAGAAGTCTGAAAAAGTCTGAAGAAGTCTGAAGAAGTCTGTAGACGTCTGTAGAAGTCTGGAGAAGTATGAAGAAGTCTGAAGAAGTATGAAGAAATGTGAAGAAGTCTGCAGAAGTCTGAAGAAGTCTGGAAAATTCTGGAGAAGTCTGGAGAAGTCTGGAGAAGTCTGAAGGAGTCTGAAGAAGTCTGCAGACGTCTGTAGAAGTCTGGAGAAGTTTGAAGAAGTCTGCAGAAGTCTGGAGAAGTCTGGAGAAGTCTAAAGAAATTTGAAGAAATCTGGAGAAGTCTGGAGAAGACTGAAAAAGTCTGAAGAAGTCTGAAGAAGTCTGCAGACGTCTGTAGAAGTCTGGAGAAGTATGAAGAAGTCTGAAGAAGTCTCCAGACGTCTGTAGAAGTCTGGAGAAGTCTGGAGAAGTCTGGGAAGTCGGAAGAAGTTTGAAGAAGTCTGCAGAAGACTGGAGAAGTTTGAAGAAGTCTGCAGAAGTCTGGAGAAGTTTGAAGAAATCTGCAGAAGTCTAAAAAAGTCCGAAGAAGTTTGAAGAAGTCTGCAGAAGACTGAAGAAGTCTGCAGAAGTCTAAAGAAGTCTGAAGAAGTCTGAAGAAGTCTGCAAAAGTTTGAAGAAGAATGCAGAAGTCTGGAGAAGTCTGGAGAAGTCTGAAGAAGTCAGAAGAAGTTTGAAGAAGTCTGCAGAAGTCCGAAAAAGTTTGTAGAAGTCTGCAGTAGTATTAAGAAGTCGGAAGAAGTCTGAAGAAGTCTGGAGAAGTCTGGAGAAGTCTGAAGAAGTCTGAAGAAGTGTGGAGAAGTCTGGAGAAGTCTGGAGAAGTCCAAAGAAATTCGAAGAAATCTGGAGAAGTTTGGAGAAGTCTGGAGAAGTCTGAAGAAGTGTGAAGAAGTTTTAAGAAATCTGGAGAAGTCTGGAGAAGTCTGGAGAAGTCTGCGGAAGTTTGAAGAAGTCTGCAGAAGTCTGGAGAAGTTTGAAGAAGTCTGCAGAAGTATGAAGAAGTCTGAAGAGTCTGCAGAAGTCTGCAGAAGTCTGGAAAAGTCTGGAGAAGTCTGCGGAAGTCTGGAAAAGTCTGAAGAAGTCTGCAGAAGTTTGAAGAAGAATGCAGAAGTCTGGAGAAGTCTGGAGAAGTCTGAAGAAGTCAGAAGAATTTTCAAGAAGTCTGCAGAAGTCTGAAAAAGTCTGTAGAAGTCTGCAGTAGTATTAAGAAGTCGGAAGAAGTCTGAAGAAGTCTGGAGAAGTCTGGAGAAGTCTGAAGAAGTCTGAAGAAGTGTGGAGAAGTGTGGAGAAGTCTGAAGAAGTCTGAAGAAGTTTGAAGAAGTCTGCAGAAGTCGGGAGAAGTCTGGAAAATCCAAAGAAATTTGAAGAAATCTGGAAAAGTTTGGAGAAGTCTGCGGAAGTCTGAAGAAGTTTGAAGAAGTTTGAAGAAATAAGTTTGAAGAAGTCTGCAGAAGTCTGTAGAAGTCTGGAGAAGTCTGGAGAAGTCTGCGGAAGTAGGAAGAAGTTTGAAGAAGTCTGCAGAAGTATGGAGAAGTTTGAAGAAGTCTGCCGAAGTTAAAAAAAGTCTGAAGAAGTCTGCCGAGGTTTAAAGAAGTCTGAAGAAGTCTGGAGAAGTCTGCAGAAGTCTGGAGAAGTTTGAAGAAGTCTGCGGGAATCTGGAGAAGTCTGGAGAAGTCAGCGGAAGTCTGAAGATGTTTGAAGAAGTCTGAAGAAGTCTGGAAAAGTTTGAAGAAGTCTGAAGAGGTTTGAAGAATTCTGCAGAAGACTGAAGAAGTCTGCAGAAGTCTTGAGAAGTCTGAAGAAGTCTGGAGAAGTCTAAAGAAGTCTGAAGAAGTTTGAAGAAGTTTGAAGAATCTGAAGAAGTCTGAAGAAGTCTGCAGACGTCTGTAGAAGTTTGAAGAATTCTGAAGAAGTTTGAAGAAGTCTGCGGGAGTCTGAAGAAGTCTGCAGCAGTATGAAGAAGTCTGAAGAGGTTTGAAGAAGTCTGCAGAAGTGTGGAGAAGTCTGGAGAAGTCTGGAGAAGTCTGCAGAAGACTGGAGAGGTCTGATGAATTCTGAAGAAGTCTGAAAAGGTCTGGAGAAGTCTGAAGAAATCTGAAGAAGTGTGCAGAAATCTGGAGAAGTTTGAAGAAGTCTGCCGAAGTTTGAAGGAGTCTGAAGAAGTCTGCCAAAGTTTAAAGAAGTCTGAAGAAGTCTGGAGAAGTCTGCAGAAGGCTGGAGAAGTTTGAAGAAGTCTGCGGAAGTCTTGAGAAGTCTGAAGAAGTATGGAGAAGTCTAAAGAACTCTGAAGAAGTTTGAAGAAGTCTGCAGAAGACTGAAGAAGTCTGCAGAAGTCTGGAAAAGTTTGAAGAAGTCTGCAGGGGTCTAAAGAAGTCTAAAGAAGTTTGAAGAGGTCTGCAGAAGACTGAAGAAATCTGCAGAAGTCTAAAGAAATCTGAAGAAGTCTTGAGAATTCTGCAGAAGTCTGATGAAGTCTGCAGAAGTCTGTAGAAGTCTGCAGAAGCCTGAAGTAGTCTGCAGATATCTGGAGAAGTCTGAAGAAGTCTGGAGAAGACTGTATAAGTCTGAATAAGTCTGCAGAAGTCTAGAGAAGTCTGGAGAAGTCTGCGGAAGTCTGAAGAAGTTTGAAGAAATCTGCGGGAGTCTGGAGAAGTCTGGAGAAGTCCGCGGAAGTCTGAAGAAGTTTGAAGAAGTCTGCAGAAGGCTGGAGAAGTCTGCAGAAGTCTGGAGAAGTTTTAAGAAGTCTGAGGGAGTCTGGAGAAATCTGGAGAAGTCAGAGGAAGTCTGAAGATGTTTGAAGAAGTCTGCAGAAGGCTGGAGAAGTTTGAAGAAGTCTGAAGAAGTTTGAAGAAGTCTGCAGAAGTCTGGAGAAGTTTTAAGAAGACTGCAGAAGGCTGGAGAAGTTTGAAGAAGTCTCAAGAAGTTTGAAGAAGTCTGCAGAGGACTGAAGAAGTCTGCAGAGGTCTTGAGAAGTCTGAAGAAGTCTGGAGAAGTCTAAAGAAGTCTGAAGAAGTTTGAAGAAGTCTGCAGAAGACTGAAGAAGTCTGCAGAAGTCTGAAGAAGTTTGAAGAATCTGAAGAAGTCTGAAGAAGTCTGGAGAAGTCTGAAGAAGTCTGGAGAAGTTTGAAGAAGTCTGCGGGAGTCTGGAGAAGTCTGGAGAAGTCAGCGGAAGTCTGAAGATGTTTGAAGAAGTCTGAAGAAGGCTGGAGAAGTTTGAAGAAGTCTGAAAAAGTCTGGAGAGGTCTGCAGAAATCTGAAGAAGTGTGCAGAAATCTGGAGAAGTTTGAAGAATTCTGCCGAAGTTTGAAGGAGTCTGAAGAAGTCTGCCAAAGTTTAAAGAAGTCTGAAGAAGTCTGGAGAAGTCTGCAGAAGGCTGAAGAAGTCTGCAGAAGTCTGGAGAAGTTTGAAGAAGTCTGAAGAAGTCTGGAGAAGTCCGCGGAAGTCTGAATAAGTTTGAAGAAGTCTTCAGAAGGCTGGAGAAGTCTAAAGAAGTCTGAAGAAGTTTGAAGAAGTCTGCAGAAGACTGAAGAAGTCTGCAGAAGTCTGAAGAAGTTTTTAAGAATCTGACGAAGTCTGAAGAAGTCTGCAGACGTCTGTAGAAGTTTGAAGAAGTCTGAAGAAGTCTGGAGAAGTCTGCAGAAGTCTGCAGACGTCTGTAGAAGTCTGGAGAAGTCTAAAGAAGTCTGCGGAAGTTTGAAGAAGTTTGAAGCTGTATCCAGAAGTCTAAAGAAGTCTGAAGAAGTTTGAAGAGGTGTGCAGAAGACTGAAGAAATCTGCAGAAGTCTGGAGAAGTTTGAAGAAGTTTGTGGGAGTCTGGAGAAGTCTGGAGAAGTCAGCGGAAGTCTGAAGATGTTTGAAGAAGTCTGCAGAAGGCTGTAGAAGTTTGAAGAAGTCTGAAGAAGTTTGAAGAAGTCTGCAGACGTCTGTAGAAGTCTGGGGAAGTTTGAAGAAGTCTGCAGAAGTCTGGAGAAGTTTGAAGAAGTCTGGAGAAGTATGAAGAAGTCTGAGGAAGCCTGCAGAAGTCTGCAGAAGTCTGGAGAAGTCTGTAGAAGTCTGCGGAAGTCTAAAGAAGTTTGAAGAAGTTATAACAGGTAAAAGCGAAACAAAGAAAAATAATCACCTACCTGTATACTTACAAAAAACTCAAAAGAATTCGCCGACTAACTTAGTTGTTTGCGAGGGCCGTAGATCGCCGAGGATTGCCTTATCATAGTTAAAACTCAGAAAGTGAATACTAATAAAAAATGGAAAAAATTGGGCGCCAGAAAACTTTTCAGTTTTCAAAAAATATATAGAAATACAGATAAGTAATTTTAATAAATTCAAAATATTTAACAATGAAGAAATAAAAGCTAAAAATATGCAAATAAACGTACAAAAACAAATCGCTTAGGTTACTTTCAAAATAAATAAACTGAACCAAAAACTAAATATCAACGTTAGTTGAATTAAAGAAAAATATACATGAATGGTAAAAAAAACGATCAAGGTGGATAAATAAAAAATAAATAAGCGCTTACCTTTATTACCTGAGTGAAAACAAGTCTAATAAAAATGAACGATAAAAAAATATATAGCAATAGCCTTGTTTAAACTCAAGCTTATTACCTTGAAAAAAAACACGCAAATTCGTTATGCTAATAAAATAAAATGGAAAAACCAACCTAAAGCGTTACATTATATTACAATCAAAAATATAAATTTATTTCGTGAAGCGAAAAAAGATTAATATGAGATAATTAAATTAATGCAAGTTAAATTCGCTGAAGGCGTTAAAATTCAATTGTATATATATTTTAATAAAGCAAAATTAACAATCACCTCGAAGGTAACACACAAGTTTAATGATAAGAAATTTAATAAATGGACTAAAACCAGGTAAATTCGACGACACTTTACAATTCAATAAACACCGACCTTGAATCCTCCAAGCGATCGAGTGGCGAATAACCAGCAATGATAAATAATTTTTCAATAATACCGCATCCTTCAACTCCATAAATAATGCAGCCGCAAAAAGGCAAAAACCAAAAGAGCCGGAGTACGGTAAAGTAATGGAAAATAAAACCAAACGAAAAGAAAGAAGCTGTAACAAAGTCGCCATTAACACGTGCGTTCAATGATAAGGCAAAAATCTCCACTTACCACCAGATCTTGGTGCTTCTAAAAAATAAGTTCACAACGTGAAACAAAACCGAAAATCTCGGAAGTTATAATTACGAAAATTCTATTAGAATTAAATAGGTAACTTCGGGATAAATTTCACCAAACTCAACTGCCTCGGCAGACAACCCAAACGGAAAAAGCCAAGATTTTTAGAACCAACGCCGATCACCCAACGCGCATGACCCTCTCTCCCAAATCAGAAAACCTACTCAAAACCAAAAAGTCACTAACTACGTTATCTTTTACCAGTGAATATATAATAAATAGAGGTTCAATAAATGCATTCACCGTAAATAAGCAATTGAAAGGAGCAAAATAATATAACGGAAAATGAACCGTTACACTCCCCCCAACCAAGACGACGAAAGTAGAAACCATCGATCAGAGGAGAGAACTCACCAAAGATGGAATTGGAAAAAGATAAGGTCCGGAGAAAATAAGGAACATGAAAGGAGAACAAAGGACTAAAAAAATAAAATAAAGGAGAGAAAAAAAAACACAGTACTGACCCAACCATTGCTCATCTAAAAATGACAATACAAATGCCAGTTGACCCCTCGCTGCATGGATGAAAACTGCTGCGCCGGTGGGCCAACCGACCACCCTAACACAACTAGTGTTAGCTCCACTAATGAACAAAAAAATAGATGAGTAACAGCATGGCAGCACCGAGAAAAAACAATAAAAAAATGGGATAAAACGGCACAAAACAACCACAGAAGAAGGAGAGGGTAGGAGGGTTGGTTTCGTGTGGCTGACTAAAAAGACAACAGAAAATTTCAAAATGGAATCTAGCCGAAAAACAAACGAAACTACTACCACCTTGAGCCACCCGGCACTGGTTCCCGAAAGAATACAACAGTGAACGTAGGTAACTTTCAGTGAGTAGCAGTAAAAATCTTAAACCCACCACCACACTAGGCCAAGGTAAAGCAAACTAGTCCAGGACCGACTAGCCCACTGAAACTACCGCCACCGTGACCAACGGTAGGAAAACGAAATCAAAAATTGCAAAAAACATATCAAATACACGAACACAATAACACAAGGGCAACCTGAAGGTAAAACCCTAGAGAGCGCCTTTTGTATGGGGAATGGAAAAGACACCCCCGTGGCCTGCCGGCATCCCCAACCAACCACCCAAAAATGCTAGCGAAGGAAAAGGAAAGGATGGAGGACAAAAGACTAAAAACAAAGGTACAAGGAAGACGATTCTGTTAACCAAAACATGGATAAAAGGTCTTCAGGGAGAAGTAAATGACACAACCACACGCAGGAAAAAATATTCAATCAAAGACACGAAAGTGCCTGACCACTCTAACAACGGATGAGTTCGTTAAATTTACAGAAAATCCGCCACTCAAATAAACTTCCCAAAATAAATCCATAATCAGTGGAAGTAGCACCAACAAATCGGTAAATAAGAATAGGTTCGCATTAAAAATAAGGAATGTGTTAATGCACCCTAAACAAAAATAAACCAAAATGGTTATAAATAAAGGAGTAAAATAAATGCTTTTCGACCCCTAACACTAACAATAACCTAATCAAGGTCAATATCAAAATATAGATAGTTAGAGCGAACAAACACCATAAAGAAATCCTTAGGGTCAATGACCAAACATATCTACCAGCTCAACCAACAACAATCACACTGCATTCACCCACATTCACACTAAATTTATTCTTCAAATTCTTCTTCCCCAAAGCATGGTTTGAGGTCCTTAATATGCCAAACACCTACACGTTTATTATCAGGGACCGTCGCGAGTTGATAAGTTAAAGGTCCTATTACTTTAATAACTTTACATTTGACATACTTAGGAGCTAACTTTTGGTTAAAATGACGTGAAGCATCTGACAAAACGTAGTTACGTTTCCAAACTAAATCATTAAGATGAAATCTTAAAGGTCGTTTACGAAGGTTATAGGATTTAGAATTTCTTTGGTAGGCGTTGTTAAGGCGTCTACGAACGTCTTGATACAATTCGGACAACTGATTAACATCAGCGACTAAGTCTTCGCGGGTGTCAAGAGTCAGTTCTTCCTCTTTAAAATTCTTTAGACGACCATAATAATCTCCCGAAATCGGAACGGTTCGACCAAAGTTAAGAAAAGAAGGAGTAAAACCAATAACTTCGTGAATAGCGTTACGTAAAGCATGAGCTACTTTATAAAGATTAACATCCCAAGTGCGATGATTGTCATTTACATATGAACGGAGAGCAGTACCAATTACTCTATTGACTCTTTCCACAAAATTAACCTGTGGATGGTAAGAAGCATTATACCAAACCTGTTGAACTTTGTAATTATTCATAAGTTTTTTAAAGTCAGAACTAATGAATTGTGGACCGTTATCGACCATACATACTTGAGGAACCCCAAAAATAAGAAAAACTTCGTTCTCAATGAAGTTAACAACCGATTTAGCGGTAGCTTGACGCACTGCTTTCACTAAAACAAACTTAGTGAGCCAATCACACACAACGATGATGCTAGTATGACCGTTTTTAGAACGAGGAAAAGGACCCATAATGTCTATGGACAAACATTGGAAAGGATATAAAATTTTCTTTTCCTTTCCCATAAAACCAGGTCTAGCAAGCTGAGAAGCTTTACTAGCCGCACAAATATCGCAATGACGGACATAACGAACAACATCGGCATGCATTTTGGGCCAATAATATTGCTCGCAAAGTTTATGAAAGGTTTTATAAACGCCCAAATGAGCGGAGGTAGGCTCATCATGAAAAATTTTGAAAAGTTCTCTACGTCTTGATTTAGGAACCACCTGCTTCCATTCAATCAAATTACTGGTAATATTATGTCGATTAGGAGTATATTTATACAAGCTATGGCCCTCAATTCTCCAGCCGGGATAACTATCAGGATTATTCTGGACATTGTCAATCATCTTCAGGTACCAAGGATCTAAGTCAACTTCAGCAAGTTCTAAAGCGGATACTATGACAGGAGCTCGTGATAAAGCGTCGGGAACAACGTTGTGTTTGCCCGGTCGATGTTTAATATCAAAAGAATATTGTGAAAGTCTAACACTCCACCTAGCAAGACGACCAGTGGGCTCACGCATATTAGTTAACCACAATAAAGAATAGTGGTCGGTAAAAACTGTAAAATGAGTTCCCTCAATATATGCTCTAAATTTTTCTACACCGAAGATAACTGCCAAACACTCTCTTTCAGTCACAGAGTAATTACGTTCAGAAGAATTTAAAGTACGTGAAGCGTATGCAATGACCTTTTCATCATCTCCTTCACCTTGCGTAAGAATACAACCTAACCCGTAACTCGAAGCGTCACACTGTATATTAAAGGGTTTAGTGAAGTCAGGGCTACAAAGAATAGGAGCTGAAGTTAATCGTAATTTGATTTCACGGAAAGAAGTTTCAGCCTCCTCCGTCCAGGTAATCTTTTGTTTTTTAACACGTCCTTTAATAAGGTCTGAAATGGGAGCAGAAAGAGTAGCGAAATTGGGTACGAAACGCCTATACCAAGAAGCTAAGCCAAGGAAACGTTTAACCTCGGTTACAGTAGAAGGTCTGGGATAATTCGAAATAGCTTGGACCTTCTTAGGGTCTGTATGCAATCCATGTTTGTCAACGATGAACCCTAAGTAAGTCAAACTAGGTCTGCAAAATTCACACTTGTCAATGTTAACAGTTAAATTGGCATTCTTCAACCGGTCGTAAACTTCTTTTAACATGCTTAAATGTTCCTGAAAAGTACTCGAAACAATGATAATGTCGTCTAAATAAACAAAGATGTTATCACCAAGCAAGGGACCGAAAATAGAATCCATCAAACGCTGCTGCGTAGCGGGAGCGTTGGCAACACCAAAAGGCATAACATTATACTCGAACAAACCCCTACGAGGAACAACGAAAGCAGTCTTTTCGCGTGAATCAGGATGGAGAGGAATCTGATAAAAAGCTTGCTTCAAATCAATTGACGTAAGAAATCGCGCATCTCTTAATTTATCTAAAATACTTGATAAGAAAGGAATAGGATAAGCATCTTTCTTTGTCACAGAATTCAGTTTCCTTCCGTCAAAACACAGGCGAAAAGATTCACCATCTTTCTTTTTAACCAGAACCATGGGCGAACTCCACGGAGATTTAGAAGGACGTATAATACCATTCTCTAACATCTTATCTAATTCGGCATTAGCATGTACTTGCATAGCAGGAGAAAGTGGATAATAACGTTGTTTAATGGGATCTGCATCACCAGTATCAATAATATGACAAACTCTATCAGTTCGACCTAACTCGGGACCTGAAATTTCAGTGAAATTTTGAATGATTTCATCCAATAATAATTTCTGTTGCGAACTCAAATCGTCAGTACTACAAATAGCTTGTAATGCGGAAACCTCAGACACCGAAAATTGGTTAGAAACAAAGTCGGTTTTAACTCCAAAAGAGTAGCAAAAATCCATCCCTAAAATAAGAGTAGACGGAATAGTACCACAAACAACGGCGTCAAGAGTTTTAGAAACCCCGTCAACAGAAATAGGAAGTGATACAGTACCCAACATAGTCTGCGAATTACCATCAGCAGTGGTTAAGGAAAGAGGTAAATTACTTTTATTAATTTTAAGATCGTGTTTTCGAATTAGGTAAAAACCACTCTTACCAATCAAAGTCTGGTTGGCTCCAGAATCGAAGAGAGCTTGAACAGGTTCGCCGTTAATAAAAACCGAAACATAGGGCCTGTTATCGTCTGGACGTTTAGCAAAAATAGCTGAAGTCTCAGGAGAGGAAAGACAAAAATTACGTACCACGTTCAACCAAGATGGCCATAATTCGAGTTCAGCCTTCAATAATTCTACAGAAGGGATGGATCGGCTGCAACATCCAATCCCTAAGCCTCGTTTTTTGGATGACACCTTAAACATTTGGCAAAATAAACCCCAGGGTTACCACAGACGTAACAAAAGATAGTCTTGGATTGAGAGCAGGTGTGAAAAGTATGCCCCGTACCGTGACAGTTCCAACATTTAGTATTAGACCTAGCTTGATTCGCTACTTTCTTAAAAACTTTAGAAGTAGAAGCAGGTTTAGAAGTGAAAACTTCGGCACTAACAACATTTGGAGGCTTCTTCTTGGGTTGGTAAGCTAAATCAGGTTCGAGAGGTAAAGAAGAATCAAGGTTAGGATTTCTATACCTAGCATTTTGAAGTTTAACTTCCTCTAACCGTTTACACAAAACAAGAAGTTGATCAACGTCTCTAATTTCAGTTAACGAAAGTTGAGTAGCATAAAAAGGTTGTAAGTTACGTAAAATATGTTTAAGTTTTATTGACTCAGAAGGCTTCTCTACTAAACGGTCGAAAAGGTTTAAAAGTACGGCTACAAACAAACTTGGTTTTTCGTCGGAACCTTGCTTACGTCGTTTAATCTCTTCCCACAATGCTTCGTCGAAATCATTAGGCAAAAAGTCAAAACGTAACTTGTCAATTAATTCGGACCATGAAGTAACACGATTCCTAACAGCTCGGAACCAAACGAGACCTTGACCAGAGAATAGATCTACCGCACTGGCAAACAATTGATCAAAAGAAACATTGCGAGCGACTCTAAGTTCTTCGACTCGTTGTAAAAAAGCGTTGACTCCAATAACACTGGCGTCACCGGTAAAAGTTAAACCCCACTTACAAACAGGAACTGACTTAGTAAAAGAAGGTAAACTAGCAGTCGTGGTAGAATTCGAAGTAGCTCTAGAGAGTTGTAAACGATCAAGTTGACGACGTAATTCATCAATTGGATCTTCAATTGGACCACCACCCGAAGATATAGGAGCTCTTGGACGAGATAAATCAACTACCTGAACGTCAGAAAAAGAGACCCGCGGGCGCTGACTCGTGGAGTTAGCTAACGGTAAAACTTCTTCAATATTGGATTCGGGTTGTTCAACCTCGGATTCATCTTCAGGGATTTCATCGTCGTCAACGGTTTTCCTAACTAAGTCCAGTAAGTCCAAACAAAGACTAACCTTATCGGCGTGAAGGGATTCTAGGTCACTTTCGGGTTTCAAACGATTCAACCTAGCAAATAAATGGGACAACCGAGCGTCAAGTCTCACACATTCAGAAGAAGTAGGGTTTTTAATAAAAACATTATTGATCTGGGAGGACAGCTCACTCAATTTCGTTCCACAAACATCCAACTCACCAGGAACATCGTACTGAATAGGAGGGTAAGTGTTTATTAAGGAGGTATCTAATTTCTCCAGGGCTAACTTAGCACGTAAAGCCTTGCGCTTTTGGTCAACGGACATGAATTCAGGATCTATCCCTCGGAAGATTAGTTCATAAGAGAGTTCATCGCCCCTCAAAGCATTAACGTTGAAACTCATGGTGGCGAATTAATAAAATGACAAAGTGTCCGAACAAAGGTGTCGAAAAAAATGATAAGATGATAAGGGGAGAAAACCAGTAGCAATCTCGAAAGCCTCACGTTGCTGCGTCAATTTAGTATAACAGGTAAAAGCGAAACAAAGAAAAATAATCACCTACCTGTATACTTACAAAAAACTCAAAAGAATTCGCCGACTAACTTAGTTGTTTGCGAGGGCCGTAGATCGCCGAGGATTGCCTTATCATAGTTAAAACTCAGAAAGTGAATACTAATAAAAAATGGAAAAAATTGGGCGCCAGAAAACTTTTCAGTTTTCAAAAAATATATAGAAATACAGATAAGTAATTTTAATAAATTCAAAATATTTAACAATGAAGAAATAAAAGCTAAAAATATGCAAATAAACGTACAAAAACAAATCGCTTAGGTTACTTTCAAAATAAATAAACTGAACCAAAAACTAAATATCAACGTTAGTTGAATTAAAGAAAAATATACATGAATGGTAAAAAAAACGATCAAGGTGGATAAATAAAAAATAAATAAGCGCTTACCTTTATTACCTGAGTGAAAACAAGTCTAATAAAAATGAACGATAAAAAAATATATAGCAATAGCCTTGTTTAAACTCAAGCTTATTACCTTGAAAAAAAACACGCAAATTCGTTATGCTAATAAAATAAAATGGAAAAACCAACCTAAAGCGTTACATTATATTACAATCAAAAATATAAATTTATTTCGTGAAGCGAAAAAAGATTAATATGAGATAATTAAATTAATGCAAGTTAAATTCGCTGAAGGCGTTAAAATTCAATTGTATATATATTTTAATAAAGCAAAATTAACAATCACCTCGAAGGTAACACACAAGTTTAATGATAAGAAATTTAATAAATGGACTAAAACCAGGTAAATTCGACGACACTTTACAATTCAATAAACACCGACCTTGAATCCTCCAAGCGATCGAGTGGCGAATAACCAGCAATGATAAATAATTTTTCAATAATACCGCATCCTTCAACTCCATAAATAATGCAGCCGCAAAAAGGCAAAAACCAAAAGAGCCGGAGTACGGTAAAGTAATGGAAAATAAAACCAAACGAAAAGAAAGAAGCTGTAACAAAGTCGCCATTAACACGTGCGTTCAATGATAAGGCAAAAATCTCCACTTACCACCAGATCTTGGTGCTTCTAAAAAATAAGTTCACAACGTGAAACAAAACCGAAAATCTCGGAAGTTATAATTACGAAAATTCTATTAGAATTAAATAGGTAACTTCGGGATAAATTTCACCAAACTCAACTGCCTCGGCAGACAACCCAAACGGAAAAAGCCAAGATTTTTAGAACCAACGCCGATCACCCAACGCGCATGACCCTCTCTCCCAAATCAGAAAACCTACTCAAAACCAAAAAGTCACTAACTACGTTATCTTTTACCAGTGAATATATAATAAATAGAGGTTCAATAAATGCATTCACCGTAAATAAGCAATTGAAAGGAGCAAAATAATATAACGGAAAATGAACCGTTACAAAGTATGCAGAAGTTTGAAGAAGTCTGCAGGAGACTGAAGAAGTCTGCAGAAGTCTGAAGAAGTCTGAAGAAGTCTGGAGAAGTCTGCAGAAGTTTGAAGAAGTCTGAAGAAGTCTGGAGAGGGCTGGAGAAGTTTGAAGAAGTCTGAAGAAGTTTGAAGAAGTCTGCAGAAGACTGAAGAAGTCTGAAGAAGTCTGGAGAAGTTTGAAGAAGTCTGAAGAAGTCTGGAGAAGTCCGCGGAGGTCTGAAGAAGTTTGAAGAAGTCTGCAGAAGGCTGGAGAAGTCTAAAGAAGGCTGGAGAAGTCTAAAGAAGTCTGAAGAAGTTTGAAGAAGTCTGCAGAAGACTGAAGAAGTCTGCAGAAGTCTGAAGAAGTTTGAAGAATCTGACGAAGTCTGCAGAAGTTTGACGAAGTCTGCAGAAGTCTGGAGAAGCCTGGAGAGGTCTGGAGAAGTCTGCGGAAGTTTGAAGAAGTTTGAAGTTGTTTGCAGAAGTCTAAAGAAGTCTGAAGAAGTTTGAAGAGGTCTGCAGAAGACTGAAGAAATCTGCAGAAGTCTGGAGAAGTTTGAAGAAGTCTGCGGGAGTCTGGAGAAGTCTGTAGAAGTCAGCGGAAGTCTGAAGAACTTTGAAGAAGTCTGCAGACGTCTGTAGAAGTCTGGGGAAGTTTGAAGAAGTCTGCAGAAGTCTGGAGAAGTTTGAAGAAGTCTGGAGAAGTATGAAGAAGTCTGAAGAAGCCTGCAGAAGTCTGCAGAAGTCTGGAGAAGTCTGTAGAAGTCTGCGGAAGTCTGAAGAAGTTTGAAGAAGTATGCAGAAGTCTGGAGAAGTTTGAAAAGGTCTGAAGAAGTCTGAAGATGTCTGAAAAAGTCTGAAGAAGTCTGCAGAAGTCTGTAGAAGTCTGGAGAAGTATAAAGAGGTCTGAAGAACTCTGCAGAAGTCTGCAGAAGTCTGGAGAGGTCTGGAGAAGTCTGCAGAAGTCTAAAGAAATTTGAAGAAATCTGGAGAAGTCTGGAGAAGACTGAAAAAGTCTGAAGAAGTCTGAAGAAGTCTGCAGACGTCTGTAGAAGTCTGGAGAAGTATGAAGAAGTCTGAAGAAGTCTCCAGACGTCTGTAGAAGTCTGGAGAAGTCTGGAGAAGTCTGGAGAAGTCTGCGGAAGTCGGAAGAAGTTTGAAGAAGTCTGCAGAAGACTGAAGAAGTCTGCAGAGGTCTTGAGAAGTCTTACCACCAGATCTTGGTGCTTCTAAAAAATAAGTTCACAACGTGAAACAAAACCGAAAATCTCGGAAGTTATAATTACGAAAATTCTATTAGAATTAAATAGGTAACTTCGGGATAAATTTCACCAAACTCAACTGCCTCGGCAGACAACCCAAACGGAAAAAGCCAAGATTTTTAGAACCAACGCCGATCACCCAACGCGCATGACCCTCTCTCCCAAATCAGAAAACCTACTCAAAACCAAAAAGTCACTAACTACGTTATCTTTTACCAGTGAATATATAATAAATAGAGGTTCAATAAATGCATTCACCGTAAATAAGCAATTGAAAGGAGCAAAATAATATAACGGAAAATGAACCGTTACAAAGTATGCAGAAGTTTGAAGAAGTCTGCAGGAGACTGAAGAAGTCTGCAGAAGTCTGAAGAAGTCTGAAGAAGTCTGGAGAAGTCTGCAGAAGTTTGAAGAAGTCTGAAGAAGTCTGGAGAGGGCTGGAGAAGTTTGAAGAAGTCTGAAGAAGTTTGAAGAAGTCTGCAGAAGACTGAAGAAGTCTGAAGAAGTCTGGAGAAGTTTGAAGAAGTCTGAAGAAGTCTGGAGAAGTCCGCGGAGGTCTGAAGAAGTTTGAAGAAGTCTGCAGAAGGCTGGAGAAGTCTAAAGAAGGCTGGAGAAGTCTAAAGAAGTCTGAAGAAGTTTGAAGAAGTCTGCAGAAGACTGAAGAAGTCTGCAGAAGTCTGAAGAAGTTTGAAGAATCTGACGAAGTCTGCAGAAGTTTGACGAAGTCTGCAGAAGTCTGGAGAAGCCTGGAGAGGTCTGGAGAAGTCTGCGGAAGTTTGAAGAAGTTTGAAGTTGTTTGCAGAAGTCTAAAGAAGTCTGAAGAAGTTTGAAGAGGTCTGCAGAAGACTGAAGAAATCTGCAGAAGTCTGGAGAAGTTTGAAGAAGTCTGCGGGAGTCTGGAGAAGTCTGTAGAAGTCAGCGGAAGTCTGAAGAACTTTGAAGAAGTCTGCAGACGTCTGTAGAAGTCTGGGGAAGTTTGAAGAAGTCTGCAGAAGTCTGGAGAAGTTTGAAGAAGTCTGGAGAAGTATGAAGAAGTCTGAAGAAGCCTGCAGAAGTCTGCAGAAGTCTGGAGAAGTCTGTAGAAGTCTGCGGAAGTCTGAAGAAGTTTGAAGAAGTATGCAGAAGTCTGGAGAAGTTTGAAAAGGTCTGAAGAAGTCTGAAGATGTCTGAAAAAGTCTGAAGAAGTCTGCAGAAGTCTGTAGAAGTCTGGAGAAGTATAAAGAGGTCTGAAGAACTCTGCAGAAGTCTGCAGAAGTCTGGAGAGGTCTGGAGAAGTCTGCAGAAGTCTAAAGAAATTTGAAGAAATCTGGAGAAGTCTGGAGAAGACTGAAAAAGTCTGAAGAAGTCTGAAGAAGTCTGCAGACGTCTGTAGAAGTCTGGAGAAGTATGAAGAAGTCTGAAGAAGTCTCCAGACGTCTGTAGAAGTCTGGAGAAGTCTGGAGAAGTCTGGAGAAGTCTGCGGAAGTCGGAAGAAGTTTGAAGAAGTCTGCAGAAGACTGAAGAAGTTTGAAGAAGTCTGCAGAAGTCTGGAGAAGTTTAAAGAAATCTGCAGAAGTCTAAAAAAGTCCGAAGAAGTTTGAAGAAGTCTGCAGAAGACTGAAGAAGTCTGCAGAAGTCTAAAGAAGTCTGAAGAAGTCTGAAGAAGTCTGCAAAAGTTTGAAGAAGAATGCAGAAGTCTGGAGAAGTCTGGAGAAGTCTGAAGAAGTCAGAAGAAGTTTGAAGAAGTCTGCAGAAGTCCGAAAAAGTTTGTAGAAGTCTGCAGTAGTATTAAGAAGTCGGAAGAAGTCTGAAGAAGTCTGGAGAAGTCTGGAGAAGTCTGAAGAAGTCTGAAGAAGTGTGGAGAAGTCAGGAGAAGTCTGGAGAAGTCCAAAGAAATTCGAAGAAATCTGGAGAAGTTTGGAGAAGTTTTAAGAAATCTGGAGAAGTCTGGAGAAGTCTGGAGAAGTCTGCGGAAGTTTGAAGAAGTCTGCAGAAGTCTGGAGAAGTTTGAAGAAGTCTGCAGAAGTATGAAGAAGTCTGAAGAAGTCTGCAGAAATCTGCAGAAGTCTGGAAAAGTCTGGAGAAGTCTGCGGAAGTCTGGAAAAGTCTGAAGAAGTCTGCAGAAGTTTGAAGAAGAATGCAGAAGTCTGGAGAAGTCTGGAGAAGTCTGAAGAAGTCAGAAGAAGTTTCAAGAAGTCTGCAGAAGTCTGAAAAAGTCTGTAGAAGTCTGCAGTAGTATTAAGAAGTCGGAAGAAGTCTGAAGAAGTCTGGAGAAGTCTGGAGAAGTCTGAAGAAGTCGACTTCTCCAGACTTCTTCAGACTTCTCAAGACCTCTGCAGACTTCTTCAGTCCTCTGCAGACTTCTTCAAACTTCTTGAAGAAGTCTGCAGAAGTCTGGAGAAGTTTGAAGAAGTCTGCAGAAGGCCGCAGAAGTTTGAAGAAGTCTCAAGAAGAATGCAGAAGTCTGGAGAAGTCTGGAGAAGTCCGAAGAGGTCAGAAGAAGTTTGAAGAAGTCTGCAGGAGTCTGAAAAAGTCTGTAGAAGTCTGCAGTAGTATTAAGAAGTCGGAAGCAGTCAGAAGAAGTCTGGAGAAGTCTGCAGAAGTCTGTAGAATTCTGCAGTGGTATGAAGAAGTCTGGAGAAGTATGCAGAAGTCTGAAGAAGTATGAAGAAATGTGAAGAAGTCTGCAGAATTCTGGAAAATTCTGGAGAAGTCTGCAGAAGTCTGGAGAAGTCTGAAGAAGTCTGGAAAATTCTGGAGAATCCTGCAGAAGTCTGGAGAAGTCTGAAGAAGTCTGAAGAAGTCTGCAGAAGTTTGAAGAAGTCTGCAGAAGTCTGGAGAAGTTTGAAGAAGTCTGGAGAAGTGTATATGAAGAAATGTGAAGAAGTCTGCAGAAGTCTGCAGAAGTCTGGAAATTCTGGAGAAGTCTGCAGAAGTCTGGAGAAGTCTGAAGGAGTCTGAAGTAGTCTGCAGATGTTTGAAGAAGAATGCAGAAGTCTGGAGAGGTCTGGAGAAGTCTGAAGAAGTCAGAAGAAGTCTGAAGAAGTCTGAAAAAGTCTGTAGAAGACTGCAGTAGTATTAAGAAGTCGGAAGAAGTCTGAAGAAGTCTGGAGAAGTCTGGAGAAGTTTGAAAAAGTCTGAAGAAGTGTGGAGAGGTCTGGAGAAGTCTGAAGAAGTCTGAAGAAGTTTGAAGAAGTTTGCAGAAGTCTGGAGAAGTCTGGAGAAGTCTGCGGAAATCTGAAGATGTTTGAAGTTGTATGCAGGAGCCTGCAGAAGTTTGAATAATTCTGGAGAAGACTGAAGAAGTCTGCAGAAGTCTAAAGAAGACTGAAGAAGTCTGGAGAAGACTGAAGAAGTCTGAAGAAGTCTGAAAAAGTCTGAAGAAGTCTGAAGAAGTCTGTAGACGTCTGTAGAAGTCTGGAGAAGTATGAAGAAGTCTGAAGAAGTATGAAGAAATGTGAAGAAGTCTGCAGAATTCTGGAAAATTCTGGAGAAGTCTGCAGAAGTCTGGAGAAGTCTGAAGAAGTCTGGAAAATTCTGGAGAATCCTGCAGAAGTCTGGAGAAGTCTGAAGAAGTCTGAAGAAGTCTGCAGAAGTTTGAAGAAGTCTGCAGAAGTCTGGAGAAGTTTGAAGAAGTCTGGAGAAGTGTATATGAAGAAATGTGAAGAAGTCTGCAGAAGTCTGCAGAAGTCTGGAAATTCTGGAGAAGTCTGCAGAAGTCTGGAGAAGTCTGAAGAAGTCTGAAGAAGTCTGCAGATGTTTGAAGAAGAATGCAGAAGTCTGGAGAGGTCTGGAGAAGTCTGAAGAAGTCAGAAGAAGTCTGAAGAAGTCTGAAAAAGTCTGTAGAAGACTGCAGTAGTATTAAGAAGTCGGAAGAAGTCTGAAGAAGTCTGGAGAAGTCTGGAGAAGTTTGAAGAAGTCTGAAGAAGTGTGGAGAAGTCTGGAGAAGTCTGAAGAAGTCTGAAGAAGTTTGAAGAAGTTTGCAGAAGTCTGGAGAAGTCTGGAGAAGTCTAAAGAAATTTGAAGAAATCTGGAGAAGTCTGGAGAAGTCTGGAGAAGTCTGAAGAAGTCTGAAGAAGTTTGAAGAAGTCTGAAAAAGTCTGAAGAGGTCTGAAAAAGTCTGAAGAAGTCTGAAGAAGTCTGCAGACGACTGTAGAAGTCTGGAGAAGTATGAAGAAGTCTGAAGAATTGTAGAGAAGTCTGGTGAAGTCTGGAGAAGTCTGAAGAAGTTTGAAGAAGTCTGCAGAAGTCTGGAGAAGTCTGGAGAAGTATGAAGAAGTCTGAAGAAGTCTGCAGAAGTCTGCAGAAGTCTGCAGAAGTCTGGAGAAGTCTGCGGAAGTCGGAAGAAGTTTGAAGAAGTCTGCAGAAGTCTCTAGAAGTCTGGAGACGTCTGCGGAAATCGGAAGAAGTTTGAAGAAGTCTGCAGAAGTCTGGAGAAGTCTGGAGAAGTCTGGGGAAGTCTGAAGGTGTCTGCAGAAGTCTAAAGAAGTCTGAAGAAGTCTGGAGAAGTCTGCAGAAGTCTGAAGAAGTCTGCAGAAGTCTGTAGAATTCTGCAGTAGTATGAAGAAGTCGGAAGAAGTCTGAAGAAGTCTGGAGAAGTCTGGAGAAGTCTGAAGAAGTCTGCAGAAGACTATAGAAGTCTGAAGAAGTCTGGAGAAGTCTGCAGAAGTCTGAAGAAGTCTGCAGAAGTCTGTAGAATTCTGCAGTAGTATGAAGAAGTCGGAAGAAGTCTGAAGAAGTCTGGAGAAGTCTGGAGTAGTCTGAAGAAGTCTGAAGATGTGTAGAGAAGTCTGGTGAAGTCTGGAATAGTCTGCAGAAGTCTGTAGAATTTTGCAGTGGTATGAAGAAGTCTGGAGAAGTCTGCAGAAGTCTGGAGAAGTCTGGAGAAGTCTGCAGAAGTCTGGAGAAGTCTGGAGAAGTCTACAAAAGTGTGGAGAAGTCTGAAGAAGTCTGGAGAAGTCTGCGGAAGTCTGAAGAAGTTTGAAGAAGTCTGGAGAAGTCTGCGGAAGTCTGAAGAAGTTTGAAGAAGTCTGCAGAAGTCTGGAGAAGTCTCGAGAAGTCTGCAAAAGTCTGGAGAAGTCTGGAGAAGTCTGGAGAAGTCAGTGGAAGTCTGAAGAAGTTTGAAGAAGTCTGCAGAAGTCTGCAGAAGTCTAGAGAAGTCTGGAGAAATCTGGAGAAGTCTGCAGAAGTCTGAAGAAGTTTGCAGAAGTCTGGAGAAGTCTGGAGAAGTCTAAAGAAATTTGAAGAAATCTGGAGAAGTCTGGAGAAGTCTGGAGAAGTCTGAAGAAGTCTGAAGAAGTTTGAAGAAATCTCGAGAAGTCTGGAGAAGTCTGGAGAAGTCTGCGGAAGTCTGAAGAAGTTTGAAGAAGTTTGAAGAAATCTGGAGAGGTCTGGAGAAGTCTGCGGAAGTCGGAAGAAGTTTGAAGAAGTCTGCAGAAGTATGGAGAAGTTTGAAGAAGTCTGCAGAAGTCTGGAGAAGTTTGAAGAAATATGCAGAAGTCTAAAGAAGTCTGGAGAAGTCTGCGGAAGTCGGAAGAAGTTTGAAGAAGTCTGCAGTAGTATGGAGAAGTTTAAAGAAGTCTGCAGAGGTCTAGAGAAGTTTGAAGAAGTCTGCAGAAGTCTAAAGAAGTCTGAAGAAGTCTGGAGAAGGCTGAAGAAGTTTGAAGAAATCTCGAGAAGTCTGGAGAAGTCTGGAGAAGTCTGCGGAAGTCTGAAGAAGTTTGAAGAAGTCTGCAGAAGTCTGGAGAAGTTTGGAGAAGTCTGGGGAAGTCTGAAGGGGTCTGCAGAAGTCTATAGAAGTCTGAAGATGTCTGGAGAAGTCTGGAGAAGTCTGAAGAAGTCTGCAGAAGTCTGTAGAATTCTGCAGTAGTATGAAGAAGTCGGAAGAAGTCTGAAGAAGTCTGGAGAAGTCTGGAGAAGTCTGAAGAAGTCTGCAGAAGACTATAGAAGTCTGAAGAAGTCTGGAGAAGTCTGCAGAAGTCTGAATAAGTCTGCAGAAGTCTGTAGAATTCTGCAGTGGTATGAAGAAGTCGGAAGAAGTCTGAAGAAGTCTGGAGAAGTCTGGAGAAGTCTGAAGAAGTCTGAAGATGTGTAGAGAAGTCTGGTGAAGTCTGGAATAGTCTGCAGAAGTCTGTAGAATTTTGCAGTGGTATGAAGAAGTCTGGAGAAGTCTGCAGAAGTCTGGAGAAGTCTGCAGAAGTCTGGAGAAGTCTGGAGAAGTCTACAAAAGTGTGGAGAAGTCTGAAGAAGTCTGGAGAAGTCTGCGGAAGTCTGAAGAAGTTTGAAGGAGTCTGCAGAAGTCTGGAGAAGTCTCGAGAAGTCTGCAAGAGTCTGGAGAAGTCTGGAGAAGTCTGGAGAAGTCAGTGGAAGTCTGAAGAAGTTTGAAGAAGTCTGCAGAAGTCTGCAGAAGTCTAGAGAAGTCTGGAGAAATCTGGAGAAGTCTGCAGAAGTCTGAAGAAGTTTGCAGAAGTCTGGAGAAGTCTGGAGAAGTCTAAAGAAATTTGAAGAAATCTGTAGAAGTCTGGAGAAGTCTGGAGAAGTCTGAAGAAGTCTGAAGAAGTTTGAAGAAATCTCGAGAAGTCTGGAGAAGTCTGGAGAAGTCTGCGGAAGTCTGAAGAAGTTTGAAGAAGTTTGAAGAAATCTGGAGAAGTCTGGAGAAGTCTGCGGAAGTCGGAAGAAGTTTGAAGAAGTCTGCAGAAGTATGGAGAAGTTTGAAGAAGTCTGCAGAAGTCTGGAGAAGTTTGAAGAAATCTGCAGAAGTCTAAAGAAGTCTGGAGAAGTCTGCGGAAGTCGGAAGAAGTTTGAAGAAGTCTGCAGTAGTATGGAGAAGTTTGAAGAAGTCTGCAGAGGTCTAGAGAAGTTTGAAGAAGTCTGCAGAAGTCTAAAGAAGTCTGAAGAAGTCTGGAGAAGGCTGAAGAAGTCTGAAGAAGTCTGAAAAAGTCTGAAGAGGTCTGAAGAAGTCTGAAGAAGTCTGCAGACGTCTGTAGAAGTCTGGAGAAGTATGAAGAAGTCTGCAGAAGTCTGGAGAAGTCTGGAGAAGTCTAAGGAAATTTGAAGAAATCTGGAGAAGTCTGGAGAAGTCTGGAGAAGTCTGAAGAAGTCTGAAGAAGTTTGAAGAAATCTCGAGAAGTCTGGAGAAGTCTGGAGAAGTCTGGAGAAGTCTGCGGAAGTCTGAAGAAGTTTGAAGAAGTTTGAAGAAATCTGGAGAAGTCTGGAGAAGTCTGGAGAAGTCTGCGGAAGTCGGAAGAAGTTTGAAGAAGTCTGCAGAAGTATGGAGAAGTTTGAAGAAGTCTGCAGAAGTCTGGAGAAGATTGAAGAAATCTGCAGAAGTCTAAAGAAGTCTGGAGAAGTCTGCGGAAGTCGGAAGAAGTTTGAAGAAGTCTGCAGTAGTATGGAGAAATTTGAAGGAGTCTGCAGAGGTCTAGAGAAGGTTGAAGAAGTCTGCAGAAGTCTAAAGAAGTCTGAAGAAGTCTGGAGAAGGCTGAAGAGGTCTGAAAAAGTCTGAAAAAGTCTGAAGAAGTCTGAACATACAACGAAGTTGCGGAAAAAGATTATAAATGCGATCTTTGTGATTTCTGATTACCTACCTTATTGGTTATTTTTCAGTATTATTTTTGAGTTTATAATAGTTTAGCCTTTATCTATACGATAATACTTCATATTTTTGTTAAATGTCACATATTATTAGTACTACTTTTGAGTTTATAATAATAAACTTTTATCTATATGAAAATATTTTATATTTTTGTTAAATGCCATATTTATAAATAAAGTTTAATAAAGCAAAAGCATTTCTTTAAATTGTCGAATTTGAATAACCCCTGTTTGTATACTAGAATTCACACCGGCCGAGAACTGGCTTAAACCTGGTTGACTATTAGTTTTTTGTGGCCGAGTATTGAAAAAACTGCGAAAATTCAGAAATTAAGTAACAAAAAATCAAACTACCTATATCAGTAACGAAAAATGTTATCAGCAAGCGGAAATAGACTATAATAAACATGAACAGTGAAAATCTGAAGTGGTCAGAAGCAAAAGCTTTTGAATTATCCATTGCCAAATGTAACAACATCCTTATCTGGTCGACCACTGGCGAAGTCACCCTATAAGCGGCCGGTCAGCTGTAGTTTAATCACGTGATGCACCCGCTCTATAAAAAATGTAAATTATTAAAAAACAAAAACTGAAACTCGCAACTTTTTTTGAATATTTTTTATTAATTTACAAATACTCGTTTTTTTCTATTAAATACCTTTGATTGAAGTAAAACCAATGCATTTCGAAGATAATAAAAAAACTAGCTCCTTTTTTCCAGAACTGAACAGGACCAAATTTAAAAAATAGGTTTTTGCTAGGGCATTATCCGTTGCAATGTTTTCTATCTAACTCCAACAGATGTATCAAATTTTTA
Source organism: Melanotus villosus (assembly GCA_963082815.1). Classification (NCBI taxonomy): domain Eukaryota; kingdom Metazoa; phylum Arthropoda; class Insecta; order Coleoptera; family Elateridae; genus Melanotus; species Melanotus villosus. The sequence goes on from OY720423.1 coordinate 56,540,520, forward strand.
CTATTCTTATGCTAGGCACTTAGAAAGGCTGAATTTTCTCGGTTACAGTCAAGGTTCATGTCTTTATAAAATAAAGAGAAGTGAAATAGCTAATAAACTAAATCCGCCTAAAACTCACTTTTTTTGTCTAATCTTTTTTTTACATAATATTTCAGGGAGACTTATTCACGGTGGACACGGTCATCGGTGAAACTTGGTGACAATCGCAGAAATCAATTTTTTCTAAGCGCTATAGCATAAAGATATTCTGATTCTAAACTAAATTTTTACTTCAATTTTTAGGCCGCAAGCTTATATGAAAAAGTATCTTAATTTTCGCTCAGGAATAACCTCCTGCATATTGTCAACAATGTCCACGTAGGTACTTAGGAAACACCGTGTAGGTATATATACCATGAGATCAAAAGTAGAAAATAGTTAGCAGCACATTTTTTAAATCCCTATAATAATTCAAATAATATTATATTGGCTCCATGAAAAAAAAAAACAAGTAATCTCAAAAAACTGCAGGATGTCAAAATAACTAAAGTGCGCATGCGCTGCACTGGCTAATTCCATGCAGCCAATATAATATTATTTGAATTATTATAGGGATTTTTAATAAATGTGCTGCCAATTATTTTCTACTTTTTGATCTAATTGTATACATGCATGCAATTTTATTTATTTCGTATGTCCTGATTCAGGACGTTGATGAAGGGAATCAAAGCCACATAAGTACTCATGGGTGTTGCCAGGACAACACAACATTATTTCCCCTGGACAACTCAAAAATTTCCCTTTTTGAAATAAAAATTCCCTTGTTGAAAACGTAAAATGCAAAATATTGCATAACATATTAATTGATATTAATGGTAACAATAATTTTATTACAAATTTTACGAATTATGCGAGGATAACATCTGCAGTGATGGGCAAATATATGGAACCAAGTAAATATCTCCGGAGTTGTTAGAGATATCGAAATGAAATTTGATAGGTAGATATTAGAGTAAATTGTGCATTTGCGTTGAATGTTTTTAACAATTTTGAGCTTCCAGTTTGACCGGAAGTAATGCCGATTTTAAAGTTTGTAATAGAACACCCTGTATATTATTTTAATTTTGAATAGAACATTTTATTACGATTACAAAAATATGGGGTTCGTTATCTTTTATTTCAAGGCCAACCGAGATATTAACAAAAAGGCGAATAAGATCTAGAGTCTATGAAACAAACGTAACAATCACATTAGTAACCAAAATTAAATTTATACAAAACAGTAGAATAAAACAGGAGTACTGCGTAAAGTGAAAATAAACAAACTGAGTACTGTTTACTTCTTGATAGTAGGCTAGTCTGTTTGTAAATTCTTGAAATAAAAGATATCGAACCCCATATTTTTGTAATCCTAATAAAATGTTCTATTCAAAATTAAAATAATATACAGGGTGTTTCATTACAAACTTTAAAATCGGTATTACTTCCGGTCAAACCGGAAGCTCAAAATTATTAAAAACAGTCAACGCAAATACACAATTTACTGTAATATCTACCTACCAAATTTCATTTGGATATCTCTGAAAACTTCAGAGATATTTACTTGGTTCCACACATAGGGTTACTTCAAATTTCTCAATATTAGCTCGAATAATACAAATGCTGTTTCCTATTTTATTTCTTTTTTTTTTTACTTTAGGTCATTGACAACGGAAAATATGCGCCCATTAGCTGCATCTGAATGCGGGAAAGATAGAATATTAAAAATTAAAAGCTATAACCGTTTCCGTTGATCTATAACCTTGATTAAAGGATGAAGAGCATAAGAATAATTGTTTTGATGATTTTAAAATATAAAAATCGGAATGCATGCGTTTTTAAAGCGTAGTATTACGAGCCTAGCGGAAATTTCCCCGATTTTTAGCGTTTTTATAGAAAATTTACCTTTTTCCTTTTCCCCGGTTTGGGAAAAAATTCCCTGCATCTGGCAACACTGGCTACTCATATTTATTTATAGCTGCCTACTACGACAAAGTTTGTCCAAATGTGAAAGATATTTTTTCTACACATGATACGAAAACAAGTATTTTCTTCACGATAAACCCTATGCGAAAACGCTACATTTTCTATCTAGAGATGAAAACATATTCACTTCTAGAGATGAAAACAAGAATTCCAAATCTATGGCAACAAAATAAAAAAATGCGTGTGTTACTATGGAACCGATTAAACAAACAATTAATAATTTGCATTGACACAATTCGGTTTGAATTAAGTCGAATTAAAACTTATTTCAAACAGATAATTAAAATGTCGTAGAAAAAATAGCATTTACTACTCGACATGAAATACGTTTTTTTCGTTCGTGATTGCCCTACTCGCTGCTAACGCAGCTCGTGGGCAACTTCTCATCTCACGAAAAAAACGTCATTTTCATGTCTTGTTGTAAAATATACTATAATCGTCAGAATTTTTAATGGTCGGTATTTTAGAAACAATTTTCTACTTTGGTAAATGTTACTTTTGCTTTTATACACTTGTAATTTTAATTCATCTTTTTCTTACTTTATCAATTTAATCATAATATGACTTCGAAACCTTCACCATAATACATTGATGTGCTTTTTCCAACGTGGTTTGACTGGACTTTTAAATAAGCGGAGCAAATAAAAAAATGACAAATATTTTTGTTTTCAAAGGCTCCTCGAATGATTGAATTACTTTTTACTCGTACCTACCTACAGCTTTGAAATTTGTATGAGTCACAATAAGGAAATTTCTCACTATTACAAAATTGTGTCAAAACGAATTTTACAAAATATTAAATTGCAAAAATATATTTAATGTTTTTTTTATTATTTATTAAAATATTAAAGAATATTTTATCACACTGTGCGATTTTGTACCTCTTAAATTTCATATGATTATTTTTATTTAAGTCAGTCAAATAAAAGAAAAATGTTTGTTATGTTTTTGTTTAAATATCTACGGAATTTATTTTATTGTGGTTATTATTGACAAATTTAAATAAACTGCGAAATTTACCTACCATTGTAATAAGAGGTAAATAATATAAAACGTAATGAAATTGATATTTGGATATTTGTGTGGTGTGGCGTCATCTAACATTATTATGTTATAACATTTTCTTTCATAACGGCCATCAGAGCGATCTATCGACGGGAAGCTGTATTATAACTACAGTTTGAGAATATGGGCTTTTGGGAGGATGGTGCAACGACAATATGGTACATAAGTAATATTGTAATTTGCAGAAATGGTCATTTAATCAGAGGCGGATTAAATGCCGAGAGCGCCCTAGGCAAGCACCTCATCGGCGCCCCTCTAGCGCGAAAGTTCGAAAGAACGAGGAATTGTCTCATTGCATAGCTGGTGTGTTACCATTAATTATATAAAAGCTTAAAAGAATTTATTAATATTTGATAAATAAAAAAATTAAAGTTATGAATTATTTATTTAAAAATTGATACTAATCACATTCAATGTCAATAATTGTTAAAAAAAATAAATTAAAAGTTTCTGCGTCTACATTTTTGTCTTGCGAAATTGTCAATAACATCGTCATAGTTTACAGATAGCAATAAGTTTGATTCAATGTTAAGTATTGCTAACGAATTTAATCTCTTATCTGTCATGGGTGAGCGAAGATAATTTTTCACTCTCTTTAGACAGGAAAAACTCCGCTCACCACTGCAATTGCTGACTGCCGTCGATATGCACATTCTTAAGGCTATATCAATGTTTGGGTAAATTGTTTCAAGTTCTTTATTTCTTAGAACCTGTAAAATCGCGTTGGTTGTTCGGGGCAGTTCTCCGTCTCGGGCTATCGTTGTTAAATAAGAACGTAGATGGATACAGTAATCAACAAAGCACCTTTCTAAATCACCAGAATACATTGTTACTAACATACTTGCTCTATTTTGAACTTCTTCAGTGTTCAAATTGATCAAATTGCTTAAAAACGAAAACTGTAAAAATTGCTGTAGGTACGCTTCTCGTCTCTTTTGAAGTTCAACCGCAAGTCCTAGATATACTGTCACTCTGAATGTTTCCCGACCAGATACTTTTGAATACAGATATTACACCGTTTCAATAACATCTTTAACCCATTATATATTTTTCTTTGTTTAAAAATTCCGCGCGCGCGCCCCGCGCCCCTTTGTAACCTCGCGCCCCTAGGCACGTGCCTAGTTTGCCTTACGGATAATCCGGCACTGCATTTAATAATAAGGATTTATGAAGATATTGGCAAAATCATATATGACTCCCCGAGATATGGTTGAATGTATAGGATGGATTTAAGAGAATTTGGACTTTTATAGGCGTCTCTATTTTTAAAGCAAGTACAAACAATATTTTAAGCCGTTTTAATTGGAAAGAATTAAAATAACACCTTGCATGCAAATCTGTACATGGGGTTGCATACGCAGTTATAACCGGTAAATTATCCGTCTATCAGGTACTTTTGAGAATCACTGGAACCTAACCTCGAATTCATCAAGGGAATTTTAACGGTAAAAAAAATTCCGTCGGTTAACCTAGAAAGTGTTGTACTTAAATTTTTTTATGTAATTTACACCTTAAAAAGACTTTCTAGGAAAATAAAAAAATATCCAAGTTCAGTGACTTCTACAGTGGTTTGATTAGTGAATTTAATAGGTACCAAATGATAGTATTACAAACAAACTTCCATAAAAGTGTATGTGGGTCATAATAAGTGTGGGTGCATGTAAACAACCATTACAGCATATTTGGTTTGTGATTCTCAAAAATATAGAAAATGGGGGCTTCATTAGCTACATACACAAATGTAAAACAAATTGTTAATAATGTGAGGCATTTTGTTGTCGGTCAAAAACGGAAACGAGATGAAAGCGACTCTGAAGAAGAAATGAATAAAGCAATGCACACCCCGAAACGGTAAGTTTTTAGTATTATATAGGAAAAAGGTGAAGGATTGTATTACAGGAAAAAATTAGTGACAACTGCAAAATACATATATCAAACCTTCTACGAAGAAGGTAAAAATTCGGATTTAACAGTCGAAGCCTTAGGACATCAATTTTATTTGCACCGAATATATTTATGTCAAAGCCCCTACTTTGCCAGTATGTTCGGTGGAGCTTGGTTGGAATATAATAAGAAATATATCACAATAGATATCGTCGATCCACAAATAACAATTGATTGTAAGTTCCTTTTGTTTTGTATAGCATACCTACAACTTTTGATGAAAATTTTGCAGCTTTAAAAACAGTTTTTGGTTCACTTTATTATGATGAAATAACGTTAAATCCAGCGGAGATCGTGCCGATTTTAACAAGTGCTACTATGTTCCAGTTGGATGGCATCATAGATAAATGTAGGGAAGTAATGATTGAAACCATAAATCCCAAGGTAAGCCATTATGATCGACAAAACAAAATAACAAAAGAACGTTTTAGAGTGCCGTGGATTATTATAACGCAGCATGCCAATATGGGGATAAGAAACTACAGGATACTTGCATGAATTGGTTTCTAGTTAATTTAATGACATTCTATGGATCCCTTTGTTATTTACACACCATTCCGATACCGCTTATGGTTAAACTTGTAGCAAATCCTGATCTTGTTGTACTGCCGTCAGAATGTGCACTTTATGTCATGCTTAAATTTTGGATGTACATGCATCTCCATCCACATTTAGTGAGCCATCCTGCCAGAGAGGATATGAACAATTTTTATTCGTCAAGGACAGGTATTTCTACGATGACTGTATTATTCGACATAACGTGATGTGTTTGCAGATGAGACAACATTTTTACTAACCAATGAAGGTGAAAAATTTATATTAGCTTTTCAAGGTATTCGTATTCACTATTTAATCTCGCATCATACGTACGTTGAAGTAGTGCAAAGGGACAATATTATTCCACGTAGTTGGCTTAATCCCATTGTTTTAAAACAGTGGAAAGTTATGTTAAAAGTAAATCAAAACGAGGATAAAGGCCCACCTAGTGAAATAGAGGATGTGGAATTTTTAAGTAAAAGTTCGAGATGTGGTAGGATTTTAAATGAAAAAGCTAAGCACATGTGGCATTGGACTGGTTTTCAGTACGGCATGAATTTACTTATGGGTACCGATGGTACAACTTTATCTATTAAGCGAAATTATGGGCCTGAATTTGAGCAGCTTTTAAGTTTTCAAATGGTTCGACGATTAGCTATTAGGTATGTTAGAATTTTTAATTACTTTTTTGATTATTTTAATAATTCAATTATGGGATTCCCCCTCATTGCGGAGATTTCTAGAGTAATGCTTAAAATGAGTAAGTTATTGGACATTAAGGGGGTAATGCTGCATTTCCGATGAATAGTACTTTCATATTTTCCAAATTTCTCCCTTATTATGTAACCAAAATGAAAAATTATTACCACCAAAGTTACAACCTAATTCACCTCCAAAAAACACCAGTTTACTCTTGAGCGATTTCGGAAGCAGCTTGCAGGCGAAGGCCTTTCTGTAGTGCCACCATGTTGATATTGCAAATATATTATTGACACATCATAAAAGTGTTGCCTACAAAGTTACAACCTGATCCACACCCAAACAACCCCTTTATTCTTGAGCGATTTTAGAAAAAGCTTGCAGGTCACAGCAGTGGTGAAACACCACCCACAGTGTGACACTTACAAACGACTCTAGAATTTTGGTGTCGATGACAAGATTGGTGCAAGTTCGACAGATGAAGTCGAAGGATATGTTATCAAAGGTTCTCAATACCAAGGAAGGCACCAGCAGCCAGTTCCTTATGACTGGGTGAAGCGCCGTCTCTACGGATTGGCGTGTTTGATAGGTGTATTAATCATCCCTATTCCCTAACTTAAGATTGAATAGAGATGAGTCGGCTGAATAGAAATGGTTCTTAAGTGGTATTTCCTAACTTCATCACTTTTCGATTGTAGAAATAACCCAAGCCAAGATAGAAATCAAACTCGAGATGTACGGTGTCATGTGTCATCGAAGTTTGTCACATGTTTTGCTTTTAATAATTTAACTCCATACAACGTTTTCATTTTTAGATTTGAATTTGAGGAGTGGATGGCCGCGTATAAAAGACCTTGGTCTCCGACACAGCTATCTCAGGTTCGGTTGGTGAGGCCGCCGAAGCCGGAACATAATAAGTATGTCGTATGCTCCTTTGTGCTTCGGAGGGCATGTTAAGCCAACGGTCCTGGTTGTCATACTAACGCTTTTAACAATCTTCAACCTCGCACCACTGCGGTTCGATCTCCTTCTCCTTATTTAATAGGTAAAGTTAGCCTCCTGCCCAACATAGGTGCTAAGAGCGCTCACAGAACTCGTTAACTATGAGTAACGGGCCATCGGCTTAGGCTTCAGTCATAAGGAAAAGAAGAAGTAGAAGATTTGATTTTCTTTTTCATCTGTTATTAGTTATTATTCTGTCTTAAGGTTTTGATGTCTTGGGCAATGGTTTTTTTTAACATGTCATACCTCGCCAGTGTAGGTTGCCTTTGATCTTATAATTTTATAAGTAAATGCTTTACTATTTTCGATATTGTTTTGGGAATTCTTGTTTGTATTGTAATTACCGTTGCTAAGTAGGCAAACCTGACCATTTGAGACTCCTCTCAACCATCATTTTACTTCATGTATCTGATTGTTTTGTTGATTTGTGATTTGTAGCCGCATTATTCTAGCTGCTCATATGAATTTTGCTACTGTGTTCTTTATTTCGTATTTATCTTTGGCATAGAGATCTATGATTGCCGGAGTGAGACTGAAGGTTGAAGAACGGGCCTTTAGTGTAATTATACAATACATAGTTATGAAATACCACCGGAGTAGCCGAGTTGTTAAGGCATCTGACTAAAGGTCTTGGGGTCAAACACGAGTCGGATGCTCGGCAGGTGGCTTACTCAGTCACTGAAAATAATTGGGAACCGAAATACAGTAGTGGAGTAGGAAAGGTAGGCAGTTGTCGAGGGCGTGGTGCTTAGCTGCTTACTGCATTACTCCGTACGCAAATTATGTGAGACAACCGAGGTGTTCCCGGCCATACTCCCTCGTAGAGTGTATGGGCTGTAGGGCATCCAATCCCGAAACAAAATTGAAATCCCGGGATTCGGGACTGTGAAAAGTAGAATCCCGGGATTTTCAAATTATGAATATTATCCCAAAATTTATACAGAAAATTTGAGTAATAATTTTTATTATTTTAATGCGGATATAAACGGACACAAAGATATTAAAATTTAACATAAAAAATATAAAAAGAATAACTTATCAATACTTTAAATCTTAAATAGCATTTTTTCTATGTTCACTGAAAAAAGCACGCATAAATGCAAGTCTATCTAAGGTTTTATCTGCAAGTGACGATCGGAATTTGGTACAGAAAACAGCAGCGGCCGAAAATGCACGTTCCGATTCAACACTGGTAGGAACAATTGTTAATAGAAATTCATAAGCTAATTGAAGGTTGTGTCCACGAATACCTTCTTTTTTAAAAAGTGACATCTCTTCTTTTTACAGCGAATTAAATTATTAAATTTCATCGGAATGCGTAGCTGTATTTTATGACGCGATTCTGCATCTCACGCAGTTCAATGCGCAATGTAAATTAAATCCCGGGATTTTTAGCCTCCGAGTCCCGGGATTTCGGGATTCAAAAAGCATGCGTGATCCCAGGATCCCGGGATTTGAGATTCCGGGATTGGACGCCCTAATGGGCTGTTACCTTTACCTTTATAGAGATCTATGTCATCTTCAAATACCAAATATTCATCCCTTGTATTATACAAAAGTCAAGTTTTGTTTAAATTGCCTTTCTGGTAATTTTTTTAAATCTCACATTGCTGTATCAAACAAATGATTGAAAGTGGACGCCTTGGTTGTACAGACCACTTTTAACTTTAAATTTTCTTTGATAGATTTCTTTATCTATATTTTCAGTTCTATGATGATGTATTTCTATTAATCATTGCTTGTGGTAACTGAAAATTCAACCACGACTAGCTGTCCTTATCAAGAATTTTAGTAGGGCGAGTTGCTTGTGGAAAGGATTCAGTCCTGAAGCAGAAGTTCCTCCAACCATCTCTCTTGTGACTGCAAATGTGGTTCTTGTAAAGGCGCTGGGATCTCTTGAAAACATACCAGTTCTCTCTTTTCGAAGTGTCTAAACTTCTTCTTATCCACTCCTTATACCTTTCGGCATCGGACAATCTCTTCTTTTCGTTTCTTTTTAAGTTCTGCTTATGTATCGTTAATCCATTTCCTCTATTTTGTTCTGTCTTTTGCTACAATTTTCATTTCATTCTAGGTTTTCCTCTCTTGCCTATTTCTTCTCAGGTGTCCATCCATGTTTTTCTTGGTCTTGCCCTTCTTCCATTCTGTGCTTTGTCCGTTTCTTTTAATCCTCTTACTTTCATACTTTGTTCCAATCTATTTATGTGACCGTATTTTTCTTTTCTATTTTTATTATAACTGATTGTCCGACAGTCATTTCTCTCTCTATCTTTTCGTGTTTTTCCGATTATCTTCCTTAAGAATCTCATCTCAGGATGTAATATAGATTTGCGATTTTCTTTATTCTATATAATACTTCTAGGTTTAATTTGCCGTCTTCTGGTATTATGGTTCCCAAGTATTCGTATGCCCTTTGTAATGGTTCTCCTTTTGTTGTACGGAAGTTTAAATTAAAAACGGTTGTACTTTGTTTATAAGGTTTATTGAAAATAGTGGACTGTAAATCGTGTACGACAAAGATTATGTCTTTACAATCGAACGCCTTTGGCCGTAATGCCGCTTCTTCGCAGCGTTACGCTCTAACAACTAGAATAGGGGGGGAAATACAGTTTGCACAAAAATAAATACATAAAGCGGTAATATACATAAAAGGGCGGTAACACCTTTGATGTCTATAGTCTTTATGTATCTGCTATTTATTCTGTCGTTTACTATCATCATTTTACATTTGCTTATGTTTATTTCCTCTGTCAATATCTTCACTAGTTCTTTGATTTTCCAATGAATGTCTGTGATCTGGACAATGTCCTCTGCATACAATAAACTGTCTATCTATGAATAAGAGCGCACTTAAACTGTCCCCTTGTTTGACTCCTTTATTCATTTCAAATTTCCATGATTGCTTTCCATTAATCTGTATTCTGCCATAAACTTGTTTATAAATGCTATAAATGTGCCGAAGAGTTATTCTCCCTTATCTATTTTTCTTTCAATTTGTTTGTCTATTGTCTATTGGTTCTATAGGCTGTCTGTTCGTCTTCTAGCTTATTATCTATATGTTTTCTTAAATTCTTCTCCACTATTTCTGTATATAATTTAAATGTTATTGTTGACAGACTCAGTAGCTAATTGTCGCAATTTGAGTCCCTCGGAATTTCCTCTGTTTGCCATGCTCTTTTGAATATTTGTAGTATTATTTACCCTTTGTCCCTAACCACCTGATCATTTCAGGTTTTATTTGATCTTCTCCGCCTGCTTTTCTGATCTTAATTTTGCTCAGAGCATCCTTTCTCTACATTTTGTTCGTCTCTCTCTCTTTTCTCTCATCAGATTCCTTTTGTTTATTTTGTTCCATCTTTTCTTTTTCTTCGAATTTGGTGCTATAATATTCTGCCCATGTGTCTAGTATGTCTTGCAGTTTTATCTTAAGTTTGTTTCCTCTGTTTCTTATACCTTTTAATTCTTTTTTTTCTTTCCTTTTAACTTTTTTTAGTATATTCCAGAAGCTTCTGTTGTTTTTATCGTATTTAATATTCAATTCTCTTAGAAAATCTTCGCATCTTTTTTGTTTAGCGAGTTTGACTGTCTCTTTTGCTCTATTTGTTCTTCTCATGTATTCATTTTTATCTTGTTTTGATTTTGTTTGTATATGCTATTTTCTTTTTTTTATTTCTTGTTTTACTTCTTCATTCCACCAATGGGTGACCTTTGAGTGTTTGTTATGTATCTTTGTTCCACATATTCTTGCTGCTTTATTATATATTGTGGCGAAGCGGGAGGTGGGTTTATTGTTAATAATTAGTATAATTAAGTCATTGTAATTAGTTTGGTAGAGTCTTTGACCAACGACGCCACTTGAAGATTGCTTGGCTTTGTACGAGAGGTATTAAATCAAAGTCCAGTTCAACTAACATTCATATATTTTATATACGTGCTTTAGCGTTCCCAAATATTACATTTTTAGTCCAATCCAATGTTAAACAAGAATTATGCTAAGTTCAATTCAACGCAATTTGTTCTAAGTCCGGAGTCAAATTAAATTCTTTCAACACTTAAGGACTAAGTCTCAGTTACATTTAAACGACCAAGTCCGTAAAACGGATTTAATTAATTTACTTGAATATTTTTATAAGTTCTAAATAACATCTGAAACGGCCAAGTCCATAAAGAGAATTTAGGCGATTCACACAAATATGTTACAAGTCCAGAATTAATAAATAAAAACAATCTTACATGTATTCACTAGCACGGCATCTTAAAGGGTGTCAATTTTCTCGTAGGTGCTGCTTCTGTGATGACCGGATATAGACCATGTCTTTACTCTTACTGTATTTTGGTCACAGTTATATACGGAGAATTGATCGTATGAAATGTCTACTTGTTATCTTACAAGAATGCTGGTCAGCATTTCTCACGCTTGTGGAATTCACACAAAAGCACGTACAAGGTATCAGGTTTCAACCTTGACATGGCGCATGCGGCTTGTCTAGTCAATGTCTTGATGGAATGACGTCATTTCAACTACATGAGAATGAATTTATTAAATTAAATAAATTAAATTCATTTTAAACTTTGCTTAATATTTTTACATTCGCCTTTGTTACAATATTATTACTAATGTCCATGCTTCTTTCTTTCTGTCTAAGCTGGCTAATTCCGAATCTAAACTTTTACTTTTACTTCTGAATCTTCTTCGAGGGCAGCGGTTCCCATATGAAGTGTTGATTGCCGCGAGTAGAAAAGAGGTGCAAATCTCAATATCCCTAGCGCTTTTTGGAATCTTGAGTTGTGTTAGACCCTTCGATAAAACTCAAGAGTAAAGGGGTATTTTTTTAGGGTGCAGCGGGTTGTAACTTTGGTGGCAACACTTTTATGATGTGTTAATAGTATATTTGCAATATCAACATGGTGGAACTGTGGAAAGTCCTTGGCCTACAAACTTTTTCTTAAATCGTTCAAAAGTAAGGGGGTGTTTTTTGAGGGTGCAGCATGTTGTAACTTTGGTGACAACACTGTTAATAATATATGGTGGCACTGCGGAAAGGCCTTGGCCTGCAGGATAATAGCTGATCAGCACATTAGGTATTCTCCTTTTTACCTGTTTTCCATTCAGTATAAGGATTCATTCGTGCATTGTTATTATTAAGAAGTGATTAGGTTATTTGAATACAATGAAATCTCCATCTCATAATGGTTTTGCGATGGTCAAAAATACGCATGTCCCAATTAATTTTTCTACATGCGTAATATTGCATGTCGATATTGCTCTCGACGATGTTTTTCGATTTAGCTACATTACCCCCTTAATTTATTCTTTGTGTTTTGTTGTAGGGTAACAGTGGCAACCTTAAACGAACAAAGACAAATATTATTTCAACAAACAACAGGAATAAAAAAAATTTTCCTTACAAAAACGGAAGAACTACCATTAATGACTTTCGATAAGGATGTAACGTTTCCGTTAATATTATCAGCAAACATTTTGTTTACATCACCCGAAGAAGTACCAACAGCTGACGTGAATACACAAACAATACAGTAGCGTGCACTTATTCTTTGTGATAATCATCTGTAAGTAGTTTAAAGATTCTTCCTCAAAAACAAGCATTTATATTTATAATTATTACCTATATACAAATTGCAATATTATTAAATTTTATTTCAGAACTTATATTTATTAATGGTTAGTGGTTAAACTTCTGTGAAAAAATTAACAGTATAATATTTAATTATATGTAATATAGATTTAAAAGTAGGTTATGAATTACAGAAAATTAGGTAGGCACAAACTGTGGCCCGAAAATTTTATGGTGGGCCGATGAATATTTTAATTACACACAATATAAGTAGAATTCACGATCTTGTTCCACCTAATGAGGTGACGATTTGTTAGTATGTTTATCTGAGCAGACACAAGCCCCTTACAATAAGAGTTGATAAGCCAACTGTAAAATTATTCTAGCAATGGGATTACTTATATCTATGAATGCAACAGTGTTGCTGTACGTATAATTGTATTGCCAAGTAAAAGTAACATAGTCATTGTAAAAAAAAACAGGAGCATCTCGATCTTGATGTAAAACATCTTTATCTGGCCCATCAACTTTTATTTGTTAATTTTGCCGATAACTTTTGTGTTGGATATACAACATTTTATTAAAATAATACTTAAATGTTTTATAAAAAGTTTATGAAAATATCATTTTATATTTTGCAGAATTATTATAACATTTCGAATAATAAAATATTAAATTGTAGATTGCCAGTGACATCACAGATATTAATCAAGTTGATGTATTTTTTATTTTTAGCTTATGTGGAGATTATCAAAGCAGCTTGAAAATTAAATTTTAAACTTGAGTTGTCCATAAAGAACGTTAATCAATATGCCATAAATTGGTACGCAAATACCTTGAACATCTAATGCAATGCTCTTCACCAATGCAATAACTTGGACTCATTCAGGCACAACTTACATATGTTACGATATGTAATAACAATTCTTTGATTAAGATTATTGGCTGCATTTAGCCGGGTTTACCACTAGCTTAGCAAATGCAACCTTTCAGAGTTAGCGGTTAAAACCCACTGGACAGGATTTTCTAGTAGTATAAAGTAAACATAGTGTAAATGGGGAACGCTGGCATAAATAAAATCTTTGCTAGACTAAAGCTACCCTATTTGAACACATCGATTCAAAAATGAGGTTATGTTGTCAAGTAAAAAGGAGCCTTGATATTGGGCCCTTTTGACGGTTATGATGCTTTAAATCCTTTGAACATTCTAATGAAAATCATGAATTAATGTCATCATTGATGTGGTTTAGCAGATGTTCACAGAAAAAAGTTAATCTTTTCTGTTACTAGTTTTTTTTTGTCTAATTTTTCTAGTTTTGGTATAAATGTTAATAGCAATAAGAAAATTATCAAAATCATCAAGCATATATTATTTGTTTAGGTTAGGTATTGCAGTGTTTTTGGCCACTACTATGCTTTATGAACATTAATAATGTATTGCGTCACCGTTCATAGCAATGATAGCTCAGCCTAAATGGCAATTTTAAGCTGCATTTGTGCATTTGATGCAAACAGCTGCTGCTGAATCATTTAACAAAATATAGGTAAACCACTGCAGGTTCGCACAAGTCAGGGTAGCGTAAGTTGGGATATTACTGTATATTGTTCTGCAGTGTTTTCAAACTTAAAACAGTAAATGCTATTGATCATCCTTGTTTTCCGCCACAATTACGACGTCGTCTGCATATGATAATATTTTAAGTTGTTTCCCATTACATATCCTCCAGTAAGCTCGTTGCCACTGTCACGTGCCAAACGCACACTACGACATTGAATTGGGGATGTCAAATCCGGAATGCACTCGGCTAGACTGCAATGGAGATGGGTGGTTCGTATCACTGAAATAGTACTCAAAACACCTATTAACCCTTCAAAAGGGGATGGTCGTAAACGGTAGATAGCGCGCCACCATGACTAAAGTCACCCAAAGATCTAAAAGAAGGAAACCCATCATGGAAGGTTCCCAAGGGCTCGGCAAAAAGGGGGTCGTCGTTATAGCTGCATCCTGTGCAAGATGTAACTTACGTTGCTTGACTGAAATTACTTTACTTTACTTCATGCTCAAACTTGAAAGCAGGCTAACACTTTACATACACAAATCTTAAATAAAACGTTGAACACAAAACATTCTGAAATAAACGGGAAACACTGAACACAAATGACAACACCAAACTGAATTGACAATGAAATGTTTAATGAATCAAAAGACACACAAAAATGACTACAAAAACATTACATGAAAAGACAATCAAAATTATTACGTTACATTAAAACCAATCATAAATACGAGACTTACTTTACGGGACAGGAGAATTGAGGGAACTGTATTTACGTTACTTACTGCAAAAATATCTACAAGCTAAGTCCCCTTAATTCCAAACAAAGAACAGGAAGACACAAATACGAGGGCTGTTCTGTAAATTGTTAGTTAGAAGAAAACTACGGAATTTGTAAAGAAAATAATTTTATTGTTTTTCAAAGTATTCCCCCTTAGACATAATACACTTCTTCATTCTTTGAAACCACTTCTCGAAACACGCTGAAAACTATTTTTTTGGAAGGTCGTCAAGAATTCGCTGAAATTCAGCAACAGCCGCATTGGCGTCAGGAAATCTCTTACCACGCATGAGTTTTTTTAATCAGCGGAAGGAAAAAGAAATCGTTAGGGGCAAGATCTGGACTGTATGGTGGATGAGTGACCAGTTGGACTCCGGATTCGTGTAAAAAATTTAAAGTTTTTGCGGCCGTATGCGGAGTTGCGTTATCGTGGTGTAACAAAATTGCACGCAAACCAGATCTTGGGCGATCACTTGTAACGATAAAAACTTGAATGGTTAAATTCTTGAATTCGTATAATCGCTACACCAGGTGAAGACGATCTACCTGGATTCAAAATTGGCGACGACTAGTTAGGGGAGTAGAGACTCTAGGGGGGTGGATAAACTACAGGGCGTGGGCCCAACAGTAGGCCATCTAAATTACACTATAGGTGCTAAAGAACATAATGGGGAAGAAAATGGGCGCCACCACAGGTTGGAAAGCCATTTACAAAGAAAGGAACACCTGTGGAGGTTCCTTAGGCTTAAAGGGTGCGAAACTTACCTTTTTCGGGGCTCACATGAACTCGTAGGGAAGCAGTTCACACTTTAAGGAAACTTTGCAACTAACACAAAAAATACAAAACAAAAAAATTTACACTGAAATAAAAGTCAGAAAGTAAACTTAATCGACATATATAATGAAAACGAATAGAACAGTACAGTATAAAAAAATGTAAAAGTATTTAAATGGTGATAAAAATATTAACACTAGGGTGAAACATAATCGAGGGTCGCCTTATTTAATATTGAAATAAAATCAGAGAAGGAAAGCTAGACGCCCTGGATTATTTGAAATGGTTGGTAATTTTAACAATAACTAAAATCAATCAATGATGACGTAAATAATTAAAACAGAATTTTCTTAATACGGAAAATATTAAACATTATTATTTTATTGTGTAGACAAAATTAAAAGTTAAATCAGGAACAACAAAAATGAAATTCGTAATCAAGAGCAAGTTAACAGATATAACATTATCTTTTGCTTTATAAATTAGTAGCACAAAAATCAAGTTAAAATTAACAAAAAATAAAATCATACACAAGGACGTAAAGGTTTATCGTAAATAATTACGAAGGCCCTGTTACAATAACGTAACTTATTTGACTTAGGGCGCACCAAACTTCAATAAAACAGCTGGGAGCTGTAGCAAGAAAACTCGGAACTGGAGCACAAAAACGGGATGCTGCCACCCTTTTTAACGGAAGATTGGAAGTAAGGCGAAACAAAACAGGAAAAAATTCTACCTTATGGATGAACTGGCGCTTGGATATGACCAAGAGGCTGTTCGAGGACCTCAGGACTTCTCGCAGATAAAGATGATCCGATGCACTTTAATTCAACGAAGAAAATGGATAATTTTCGTAGTCCAAACAGATCTTGAACGACAGTGGGGTGCCCTTAACGACTAGTTGTCGTATTATAGTGGCACAAATCACAAATAAGTTCAAATCACAAAAAAATACGTAAACGGAGAAATTCGAACATACGAACGAACAGAACGAAAACTTTTCTGTTCTTGTTTTTCGAAAGCGGTATAAAAGGCCGGATTCTGCCCTCGTTGGTAACTACCAAGACCGCATCGCATTAGCGTACATACTTGTCGAAGTTTTCGACCGAATTGTCTTAAATCTTAAATCAATTCAACAAAATTGACCCAAGTTTGCACAAACTCAGCAAATAGAACAAAGAAACCTTTATATAAAAAATAGCAAGCCCGTGGACACTCAAGGACTTCTAAGAAGTAGTCTGAACCAAAACGAACGAAGTCATAACATAAACAATTTTGAGTACAAATCTGAAAGAATGCATACACCGCTAAAACCGTACAGAAGAATGATTTGAATAATCAGCGAATTAAAATAAAGGATCCAGAGTCGGATTTTGCACAGGACCGGACTTCAGATAATTTTTAAGGAACCCAAATACAGAAAAAGTCAGAAGTGATGAACGAACTCAAATGAATTTATGTGAATAAAATTAGAGAAAGAGTGGGGTCTCAAGAACGGGGAAAATCAAACCGTTACACACTACACAATTTCTCGAAGACTTGAGGAAGGCAAACTTCTGTATACCAATCAGCAGTTACAGTTTTACGATCTTCAAGAGGAATTACTGCAACTGGACCACTGTATCTGAAGAAAACGTCAATCATTTTTTTGTTTGCACTTTTACCGCGAATAACTTTTGTTGGCATTTCCTCCTTTTCAAACACCCAAACAGTTGATTGTTGTTTTGTCTCGGGATCATAATTATATATCCACAATTCATCCCCCGTAACGATACTAAATACCTGCTTTGAAGATCCTCCATCGAACTTTTCTAACATAAACCTGCACCAGTCTACCCGTGCTTGTTTTTGTTCGTCGGTTAACAAATGTGGAATCCACCGACTTGCCAGCTTTCTTACACCCAGATGTTTATGTAAAATGATATCTACTGCAGATGATCCAATGCCTAGTTCGTCTTGAATCTCTCTATGAGTGATATTCCGTTTTCCCTTAATCAGCTTTTCGGTTGCAATAATGTTTTCAGCACAAACAGCTACTGCAGGTCGTCCAGGTCTTGGTTCATCTTCTAACGTACTCCTTCCACGTTTAAATTCACGGAACCAGTAACTAATTGTAGATAATGATGGACTATTGTCGCCAAAAGCTGCCATTAAATTTTGGTGACTTTGGTCGTATGTTAAGCCTCGTTTATAATCGTAGAAAATCATAGCCCGAAAAGCATTCCGCGGCACTTCCATAATGCTTAGTAATAATCAAACGAATTATAAGAATGAAAAATTAGGATCTCGATATGCTTTAACTTCAACCTTGCAAAATTGCAACTGGAAACTGTCAAAAGAATAATCTTTCGATTGATGCAAATGTTTTTGTTTTTCTTCGCATCCATGGCCTGCTACTAACAATATACAGAACAGCCCTCGTAATACAAAATACACTAACAAAATCAATAAGCTTCAAATAAATTTTACATGCCTCATAATACACAAATAATATCTAAACTTGACTACTTGAGCTTCAATCTGAATCAAATGAACCAAAAATACCGAATACTAGTTAACTGAGTTGCCAGGGCCCTCAAATTGCAAAGTGACCAATTAATCCGCCCAAGGCGCGAGGTTCACAAAAACCAGCACCACTTGCCACTGGACAAAACAGATAAACTAGATGTCGGTTATTTACTTTAAAAGTTGCACATCAAAACACAAAATACAAATGACAAAGGCGGTACTTATTAACTTCAAACACTGGAAAACAAGCCTGCCAGCAAGAGGCAAACGTCGGCAATAAAACTGACGGCAAATGAAGAAAACAGGAGCAGCTTAAAGAAGTAGTTTTACCTAGCGATGTTGATGGTACTTAAAAATCAGGGAGCGACGTGAAACTGGACGAGCTTTTCGTTCGAAGGCGGGTGCAGGAACAAGACGAAGAGTAATCCTTAAAATGGTAGGTTTTCCTAATCCCTCACGAGGAGGAAACGTGTAGGCGGCACGACGACATCGTCACTTAAACTTCCTCACACACGATTATTTCACTCCAGGATTATATTGGCATTCCGTATGGATCCGACAAAGTCGATAATTGTGATTCCTCCACGAGGAAATCACCGGTAGTGGAAGCCTTCCTGGTTCATTATAAGAACCCACCCTTAACTACGATAAATACGGCACCGCGTCTTAGAAGAAGGCGTCTAGCATGGTTGGTAATCTTTCACGCACTGAAGGCACTAAGAAGGCAGAGGGGAGTGGAACGCTTAATTGACACAGCCCGCGTCTAGGGGAATTCCCGGAAAAGTATATCTAGATTAGCTGCATTAACTGGAATAAGATGATGTCAGCGTCGCCAATCATACGCGTAAAATTTAGGTCACCTTAGGATTTGAACAAAGGAAATGTTTCACGACGATGCAATTTCGAATGTGACTTTGAAAACTTCTGAGAATTATAATGAAGAACGTGCCAAAATACGTTAACCTTAATGTCCTCCAGACATAATGAAATCAAACTGTAGCAAATATGAAATGATCGATACGAAATTAAAATAAGGTACAGGACCGTACTGAAAAATCTTAATAATAATTTAAAATTACTGAAAAATCCTAAAATAACGTTGAATTACAAAAACACGTGACACCACTCCCACCAATTCTGTTCATTATTATATTAAAGAGGGTAGGACTGAGACTGTCTCCTAGCCTAATTCCTACTGATATGGCTACCTTTTCTGGCATCCCATCATATACGAGTCGTGGTGCTGGTGTTAAGGTGTTGCTTTACTTTTATAACTTTAGGAATGATGTTGGTTGCATTCAGGAGATTTAAAACATCTACTAGCCGAATTCTGTCAAACGCTTAGGTTTACCCGTAACTACTGCGAAACTATTTTAAGTACGCGCACACTGTTAGCCGGTCAAATTGACCCGCACGCTTAAATCGTTTTTCATCTATATTTTCATTACATTAAAGGGTGATACATTTCACTAATTGCATCATTAAACTTTCCCTTATGATATTTGTTTCACCCCACCCCTCCCCTAACTCCCCTACCCTTTATCCCTTAAATAAATAATTAAAGAGGACATCCCGTCAAAATTACAGCATTTATTGAAATAAATATAATAATATTATACAGGGTGTTAATTAATGTCATGCAGATATTTCAGGGGGTGAGTGAAAATAAGAAAAAAAATGTTAATATACACATGATCAAAAACGCGCCATTTTCGATATACAGGGTGGCCAAGATTCAATTTTTTTTTCGTATTTTGCGTTTTTCTCCCCTATGTTTTGAGATAATTATTTGAAATTTAGTACAGCTACTATCTTTTAGAATCTCTACAATAAAATGTCAAAATCATCAGTATCTTAAAGTATTCTTAAATAAAATAACAAAATAAAAATGCATAACGTACTTACTGCGTCCGGTCAAATTGGCCGGTAGGAAACTGAAAAGATAGATATCTTGACAAATAGCATGGCTACGAAACAGTGCGTATCTGCGTATATCAGTCGACTGACATTCAGAATGTAAGAAAATACACTGACCGGTAAATTCGCAACTAGAAAATTAAGCGCGTTATTTAAATTTTAAATAGTGCTACGGTCAAATTGACCGGATAGCAGCAGTTAAGGGTTAAATCAATCAAGCATAAAAATTTCAATTACTTTTCGCAATATAAATATGGCGTTTACAGTACATCTGTTGAATCGGAAGCCCTGTTCTTCTTTGCTAACTCCAATCTGGTTTGTTAATTTATTCGATATTATTTTTGTTATTAATTTCGATACAGCATTAAGGAGACAGATTCGTCTGTAGTTTTTTGGGTTTTATTTAGTCTCTTTTTTAAATATAGGACCCGTTATAGATATCTTCCATTGTTTGGTCATAATAATTTTTGAAAATAATATCTATTTCCTGAATTAATCTTTCCCCTCCATATTTAATCAATTCCTTGGTTATTAAACCTATGCCTGGAGATTCTCTGTTTTTGAGTTTAGCCACTGTAGTAAGGAAACTTTTATGGTATTTATCTCAGTGCCCAAGTTATCCTATATGGCGTTTCTGTAGTCTTCATTTGATTCATCTACGTCGCTTTCATATAATTGTTTAAAATGCGTAACCCAAGTATCGTTAGGGATTGTATTAATTTGTATGTATTCGTTGACTGGTCTTTTTTGTATTATGTAGCATATATCTGTTTTGGCATCCATTTCTTTTGTGAAGTTTTCCCAATATTGCCGTTTTAATATTTGTATTTGGCGTTTAATCTGTTCCATATGATCTTCTATCTATTACATTCTTCTATAGCTTTATTACTTCGATATTTAAGATAAGGAGATCTCTTTTCTTCGGCTAAGACTTTGATATCCTCTGTGAACCATGTTTTGTTGTTTTGCTTTCCTTTGATATTTACTGTTCTTGTGCCTAATGCCTACGTAGCACATGTTTGATCTTAGGTTTTCCCATGTCTCTTCAACTGTATCATTTGCAGATACGCAATTAGATTTTATTTTCTCCTTTAGCCTTTGTTTGTGTAAATGTTTCGTGACTCTATATTAAATTTTGTGATATATTCCGGTAGTTTTTGTTTCTGTTTATTTAAAGACATTTGCGTAGGACGAGACTATACAACTTTTACATTAGATATTACAAAAAGAACTAATGACTAAACATAATATATATATATACAGGGTGATTTGTGAGGAACCCCCCATATTTGGATAATGTGTTCAGGGAACTAAAAGAAACAAAAAAAGTATAATAAACATATGGTCAAATTTCAACCGTTACTGAGATATTGTGAAAATAGTTTTTAATCAGGTGAATTTATTGCAATGCACTAAGAAGGAAAACTGCTTATTTCGTAACATAAAATACAAACTAATTAATTAAATTCTCAAAAATACAGCCGTTCATCTCGATGCATGCGTCAGCTCATTTGTGAATTGCACGGGTAGCTCGTTGAAGCCCACGGTGATTATCTCTGATGAGTGCTGCGCAGTTAGTCATTCTAGTGTTCACTTTTGTTTAATAAACTAATGATTTCAACCATCCCCAAAGGTAATAATCTAGAGGAGTGAGGTCTGGTGACCTTGGTGGCCAATTCTGAAAACTCCCACAGCCAATCCAGTGTTGAGGGAAGCGATTATTAAGGCCACCTGATTAAAAACTATTTTCACAATATCTCAGTAACGGTTGAAATTTGACCATATGTTTATTATACTTTTTTTGTTCCTTTTAGTTCCCTGAACACATTATCCAAATATGGGGGGTTCCTCACAAATCACCCTGTATAGAGGGATGGTACAAAACTGAGCCATTCAAGGGGATCTGTATGCACAATTCTGAACCAGCCTGACGGACCTGCGCCATATACAGGGTGATTCAAAAGGTATGGTCCAAACTTATGGGTGTGATTGGTGATGTTAAAATAAGCAAAAAATGCCAATAAACCCATGTCTTATTTCCAACAGTTATCTAGTTACAGGGATTTTACTGCTTTTCAAGAACGCTTCAGTGTTAACTTTTGGGCCGGTATTATAGGCGATCATGTTATTGGACCATATGTATTACAACATCGGTTTAATGCTGCCATGTATTTAGACTTCTTAGATAATGCCTTGCCGGAATTATTAGAAGATCTGTATTTTGATATGCGAAGATCCATGTGGTATCAGCATGACGAGGCACCGTTGCACAATTCACATCAGGTAAGGGTTCGGCTAAATAATCGCTTTCTACAGCGCTGGTTTGGAAGAGGCGGTCCAGTAATATGGCCGGCTCGTTCGCCTGACATTACTCCACCAGTTTTTTCCTTGTGGGGTGCATTAAAAGAAAAAGTTTATGCAACGTAAATTCAGAACGGGGACCATTTAGTTAATAGAATAAATGAAGCTGTTGAAAATATTCGAAGACATCCTTAACAGAGGAATGTTCGAGGTTCTCTGCGTCGGCGTTGCCAACTTTGTATACAAGTACAAAGTGAACATTTTGAACGTTTGCTGTGATACTTTTTAATTTTTCTTATAATTGTATACATTCTTTATTAATAATAAATTATCGTAAATGTTGCTATAATTAGAAAACAATTGTGAATCGGACATGAGTTTATTGGCATTTTTTACTTATTTTAACATCACCAATCACACCCTGAAGTTTGGACCATACCTTTTGAATCACCCTGTATGTGGTTCAGGTTGGTTTTGCTTTAATAAAAATTTCTTTTAGCTAACATCATTATTGGTGCCGTCCTTTTCTATTAACTTAAGACTGGCTACTTGCCTCTCACTCGCCTTTACCGGGTTAAAAAATCACCAGACGGTAGAAATTGCACGATTAAAATGGTTCAGGTTTGATAGACAGATGTGTTTTCTAGTTCGAGGTTTGTGCGCATCAGTGGTTGGCGCTGTTTGGATTCTGTGTATAGATATTGCTATGCTCTTCTTGTTCTTAAAATCGCATACAATTTTTTTTAAATATTCCGGCTAGCTCAATGATGTTTATAATTAAATTTAAATTTAGAATTCTCTTATCTCTGGGTCGTTAAAGAGGAATCGTTCTGATGAAACTCAAATCTTATAAAAATCAATCAAGTTAAATTCCAAACACCCTTAAAAATCATGAAAATCTTTACAAACAATAACAACAACAACAACAACAAATTCTAATGACTAACTAAACACTTTCTAAAATCAATAAATTTACAAAAATACCTTTTATTACAACCTGAACGAACACTTCCTTCTTCCAATTCAAATTATTAAGTCCTGTCCCACTTTCTCTTTGACAATACACTTTCTGCCCCAACTCCAAATTAACCAAAACCCGCCTTATCTTCTTACCAATAACACACTTTCCCCTTTTCTTAATTTAACACCTCTCCTTTTATCCAAATTTATAACTGATTCTTCAAAATAAAACTTTATTCCATCAAATCTTTTATTATATAACTTCAAATTATTTCTTTTTTTTTATAAATAACTATCTTCATACAGTTTTAATAATAATTATAATTATAATCTTCTTTGAAATTATTATTTAATATTAATTAATTAAGTTTTAGTTTTATAATTTCAAAACCAAACTTACATGTATGAATCTTAATGTTCAACTATTTGAGATAACCTAGGCCCTGTTTGTGTACGGGCGCTGTGCTCAATTTGGCTAGCTCAGTAATCAAAGACAAGAGGCTGAAAATAATTGTTTATTACAAAAGAATAAAAGCAAAAAAGTATGTACATAAATGAAAAAGGGTAAATAGATAAATGGAAAGTCGGGCGTCGCGGCGTCGTGGGCGGAAATGGCGTAGGCGACGGCAACGGCGGCGGCAGCGGCGATAGCGACGGCAGCGGCGACGGCGATGGCGACGGCAGCGGCGACGGCGTTGGGAGCCGGTGCGATGAGGGCGCACGGCGTCAGAGGGTGGCGACGGTGGTGGACATATACCAGCGTGCCAGCGGCGACAACGGCGTGGGCGGCGGCGACGACGAAGGCGGTGGTAGCGGCAACGGCGAAGGCGGCAGGGCGTCGACGTTGGAAGACGGTGCGATAAGGGCGCACGGCGTCAGAGGTTGGCGACGGTGGTGGACATATACCAGCGTGCCAGCGGCGACAACGGCGTGTGCGGCGGCGACGACGAAGGCGGTGGTAGCGGCAACGGCGAAGGCGGCAGGGCGTTGTTGGAGGTGGCGGCGTCAGGCTGGGAACAGGCAGCGACCGAGAACGTGGGCGACGGCGGCGGTTCCAAAGGAGAGCTGAGGCGGCTGGGAACGACCGGCGACGTGGGCGACGGTGGCGTTTCCAGCAGGGTGACGTGGTAGCTGGTGCAAGGATGTCGGTCCAAGACGTTGATTTCGATCAAGCGTGCAAGACGTTGATTTGCTCAAGCATACAAAGACGCCGATCCTGATTAAGCGTACGGAGACGTTAATCTGACCAAGCGTACAAAGACGTTGATGCTGAGATGGATTTTGGGAGCGTTTTTATAGCCCGAAAATCGTATTCTGCTTTCCTATTGGCTGACGGGGAATGGTAGAAGTGGTGAAATTTGCCAAAATCCCCGTGTTTTTATTTTTCAGAAATAATTGTTCCAAATGTAATTTCTGATGTGTGTAGTGGTTATTATCGTTCTGCTGGTGCGACGGCGCATCGAATGATACCCAACAGCAGATACTTTGATTGAACGAAAACGGGTTTATCCCGCGATCCGCGGATTAAAGGGCGCGAGGTTTCCGATAGAGGCGTTTCATAACGGAAGCAATCGACTTGAAGCGGGGTTTACTATTAAAACGTAACATGTTTTTGCTAGTTTTAGATAACGGTAATTGCTTATTGCAATTAGAAAGCTTTTTAGCAGTAATTGTCGTTATTCATTATTAGGGAACTAAATTAGTTTGGTTGGACGAAGGGTCCGAAGGGATGAAATTTGATACGCCTCCATGTGTTGGCTGTACGGAGATTAGCTTGAAATATTTATGGTAGCGCGGGCCGTTTGTGTAACGGACTTGGGGTTTTAAGATTTGCAAGTAATACGTGAGAATTTTTGTCTTAGGTTGTTTTGATTTTCGGAAAGTTCGTTTATAAAGCAAAAAAACCGTTGAGTTTGTTTGTGATACTTAAGCCGACAGTCGGGGCAGAATTATCGTAGAACATGTTAATTCGATTTGCATGACCGTTCTAACGGTCTTTTTTCTTTTTCGGCAGATCGATGGCATATGTTATATCGAGATCGTGTTAATTCCCCCCCGGTTTGGTGTCCTCGACTGGCGGTTCAGGTGGATTTGGGGCTGGTCGCAGTTGGTCAACATGTATTTTGACGGATCGGGAACCCTTTTCCACTTGGTAAACCGTGGTGCCCAGTTTCTTGATTATTTTGTGAGGGCCACTCCATTTCGGTAAAAAGCCTCCGTGAATTCTTTCACGGGCATCTGCTAGGGGATGCTCTCGTACCATCACCCATTGGTTCGGCAGAAATTGAACATCGGTGTCCGTAAGGGGAGCTACGAGTGGTTGGTTACGTCGCAACGCTTCATTCCGGTAATTGATTTGATCTTGGCAATTGGGATGTGGAGGCGTTTTTGTTGGATCTCTGGGTAATCGGAATCTCCAATCACCTGGTCGATCTAATTCTCGCCCGAGAAGTGCAACTGCTGGAGAACAGCCCATGTTGTTATTTTGTCGACTTCGAAGGTTAAATAAAACAGAAGGTAGAAATTTATCCCATTGCCGGTGATCTACTCCTTGTAGGTGAAGTCGTAACCCTTTCTTTATCTCTTGGTTGCGACGTTCTGTGAGGTTGGCCCGAGGATGATATGTAGCGGTAGTCCAGTGTTTGATGTCCCACTGGTGACATGCCCGTTGCCAATGGTGGCTGATAAATTGTCTGCCGTTGTCTGTTAGAAGAGTGCTGGGGTATCCGTAGCGCGTGAATACCTCTTCTTCTAGGATTCGGACAATCGTGGGTGCCGTTGATTTAGTTAGGGGAAAGGCTTCAGTCCATCGGGTGAATAGGTCCGTGATGACGAGAATGAAGCGCTTCCCGCGAACACTTAGCGGATAGGGACCCATCAAATCCAGTGCTAATATGTCCCATGGTTCTCGCAATTATTTTCAGCCTCTTGTCTTTGATTACTGAGCTAGCCAAATTGAGCACAGCGCCCGTACACAAACAGGGCCTAGGTTATCTCAATTGGCGCCCAACGTGGGGCCGGATTTCAACTGGACAGTTGGACGAACCCAGAATGCCAACAACGAGAAAAACAAAAAGACAAGAGGCTCCATCGATGGCTACCATGGAAGATTTAGGAACTAACGTCGTATCACTGCAAGAAAACTCTGCATCTTCCGAAGCAGCATCAAATGCAACTTCGTCTGCAACCCTGGATACACCATCAAACCCACTTCTGGGAGTGGAACAAACCCAGTGGCGCCCAACCACAATGACTCTTACTACCGAACAGTTTCAAGCCCTCTTGGCACACACGACAGCCCCTCGCAAAGTCGAGACACCACCTCCGTTCAGAGGGGAAGATTCAGAAGATCCAAAGGAATTCCTGGATGCCTGCGAAAATTACCACACGCAAAGCAGATGCACAGAAAGGGAGTTACTGAAGATCCTCACCGACTGCCTGCAAGGGAAAGCTGCTCAATGGTGGAAACCATACACATCACTGCCCTTATCATGGACAGACTTCTTGGAACGATTTCTAAGGAAATTCGATGGACCTGAAGTTCGAGCTTCCTTAACAGCCCAACTTTATGGACTCAAACAAACCCCCAAAGAAAATGTTGAAATTTTCCTACTACGAAAATTGCAACTTTTCCGACGGCTACAGCCTTCAGAATCGGCCGCCGCATTTATCCCCGTTTTAGTGGAACTACTAAAACCCGCAATCAGGCCATATCTACGGTTATCCATGCCCAACACAACCCACGAACTAGTCACCAAGGCCGCATGCATCGAACGGGACCTAGAAGAGCACACTATATCTCAAACAAAAGAAACGAAAACTGCTCCAAGGGAAATCCCAGGTCCAGTGAATCAGCTTCCTTCATTGCCGAAGTGTCGATACTGCCCTGGACGACATTTCCATCGGGACTGCCCACAACTTCATCAACAAGCTTCAGCACGTTCGGGTGCTCCTGTACGGCCACCAGTTCCTGCGATTAACACGCAACCAATGGCATCTGCACCTCCAGCTCCACAGCCGGAAAACTGGAGGAGGCCCAGGCGCGAGGAGGTCGAACTGCGCCCAGTGGCCGCTCCCAATGCAACACTATAAACACGGCCAACTTCAATCTCCCACACATTGCAGTAAAACTTCATGACCAGGAAATCGCCGCCTTAGTGGACTCCGCTGCCACACATAATTTTATAAATGCTAGTCACGTTCCACTGAAAAACCGAAAACAATGTGGACATCATACGGCGAAGATGGCTGAAGTAAACGCTACAATGCGCCTCCAGGGAGAAACCCAAGTTGTTGTCCAGATAGGCAACACGTCACAGACCATAAATTGTATTATAGCCGAAGCACTTCGCGAAGACTTAATTCTGGGATACCCGTGGCTCACACAACAGCAAGCTACCTTTGACTTTGCTAGAAAATGCATTCACTTCGGAGTCAAGAAGCGAGAAACCACCTACTGTCTCGATAAGAGAAGATCACGAAAGACTTCCCCTTCTGAGCTGGATCATTCCCACATCCAACAGGAATTTCCAGAAGAACGTAGAGGCGAGCTTCGCGCACTCCTGAATGAATTCTCTGAAATCTGGAGGACCACTGCACCACCAACACGAACACTACAACACGAAATCCGGGTTAAACCGAACGAAGTGATACGCAGCCCAAACTACCGGTATTCCGAAGAAAAAAAGCGCATCATCGCAGAGCAAGTTGACGAATTGCTGGCCCATGACTACATCGAACCAAGCCACTCACCTTACAATTCTCCAATCGTCATCGTGACAAAGAAGGACTCCAAACCACGCTTCTGCCTGGACTTCAGACGCTTAAACGAAGCCACAGTCGATGAACCTGCAGTCCTCCCGCTTATTCACAAGACACTCAAAGACATTGGAACAGCAACCATCTTCTCTTCTCTGGATCTAAAATCCGGGTATTGGCAAATTAGCTTATCGCCTAATTCCCGCCAATACACCGCCTTCACCACACCCGATGGCGCAGCATATCAATTCAAAGTAATGCCCTTCGGTCTTAAAACTGCACCCATGACCTTCCAACGCTTGATGGCTCAAGAAGTCCTGGTGGGATACCTACATCGTTTCTGTATGGTGTATCTGGATGATATCATCATTTATTCAGAAACGTGGGACGAACATCTCGACCACCTTCGAAGAGTTTTTGAGCGACTGCAAGAGCACGGACTCATTTGCGCCCCGGAAAAGTGTCACTTTGGGAAACGCACTTTGAAATACCTGGGTCACGTCGTTTCTACGGATGGAAACCAGCCACAAAATCAGCACGTCCTCCAGATCCAAAAAGCTCCCGCACCAACCAACCGGAAGACCTTAAGACAATTCTTAGGTCTCTGCAACTGGTTGAGGGAGTACATTCCCCGCTTTGCTACGTTGGCGGCGCCATTAACGGATTTATTAAGTTCCAAACGCAAATGGCATTGGACCACAGCCACGCAACAAGCTTTCGTACGCCTCAAGGAAGAAATTCAACAACCCCTCACACTTTCACGCCCAGATACAGAAAAGACATTTATCTTACAAACGGACGCCAGTCAAGAAGGTGTAGCAGCTGTGTTGTACCAAGAACGTACAGATGGAACACGGGATATTATTTCATATGCCAGTATGAGGTTCAACCCTACCGAACGAAGATACCACTCCAATGAGCAGGAATGTTTGGCAGCGGTGTGGGCTATAAAGCGTTATCGCCCGTACCTCGAAGGCAGAAAATTTATCCTGCGAACGGATAACCGTGCCCTAACATGGTTAAATTCAACCAAAGATCAAAGGGCAAAGCTGACCAGATGGGCACTCCTACTCCAGGACTTTAACTTCGTTCTGGAACACTGCCCAGGACAGCAAAATGAGCTTCCCGATGTTCTGTCCCGGAACCCAGAAGGTCCCGCACTTTCAGTCGAAGAAGATAGAGCTCCCCTAACTCCCCCTGTTGTTGCACGACCGGAGCTAACAACCGAAAACTCCCCAATGGCTTGCTTAACCCAATGCGACAGAGAGACGCTAACCGAAGTAATTCTTCAAGCTCAAGAGGCAGATGAAGAAACCCAGCATATTCGGAAGCAAGACCCTTTGGAGGACAATTCAACCCAACAACCGTGCTACCAAATCCAGTGCGGACTTGTAGGGTTTCGCCATAACCAATCCTTGCTTCTCTACGTACCTCGTACCGCCCGGGAGGCAGTACTACATTACTATCATGATAATGAGGGGGTACATCATACCGCGACAGGTATGATAGAAGAGATGAAGAAGGAGTATTTTTGGCCCACAATGGGAGAAGACGCACTTCAGTTCCGCACTAGCTGCACTATATGTAACGACAGTCCGGAAATATTACAAGTCGACGGAGAAGAAACAACCCTATGGCACGATATCTGCCAGGCTCAGGAGCACGACGTTGAAACTCAGAATTATATCCAACTTTGGCACGAAAGTCACGTTACCGAAGAAACCACTCCGCAACTACGGGATGTACAAGAAAAGTATGTCATAGAGGAAGGACTTCTCTACCGTAGAGTAAACACTGTCGGACGTAACTGCTTACTTCGGTTCGTAAGTTCGGCCAGAAGAATTTTGCTGCGATGGCTCTTGCAGTTTCAGCGGAAACGGTGCGATAAGGGCGCACGGCGTCAGAGGTTGGCGACGGTGGTGGACATATACCAGCGTGCCAGCGGCGACAACGGCGTGTGCGGCGGCGACGACGAAGGCGGTGGTAGCGGCAACGGCGAAGGCGGCAGGGCGTTGTTGGAGGTGGCGGCGTCAGGCTGGGAACAGGCAGCGACCGAGAACGTGGGCGACGGCGGCGGTTCCAAAGGAGAGCTGAGGCGGCTGGGAACGACCGGCGACGTGGGCGACGGTGGCGTTTCCAGCAGGGTGACGTGGTAGCTGGTGCAAGGATGTCGGTCCAAGACGTTGATTTCGATCAAGCGTGCAAGACGTTGATTTGCTCAAGCATACAAAGACGCCGATCCTGATTAAGCGTACGGAGACGTTAATCTGACCAAGCGTACAAAGACGTTGATGCTGAGATGGATTTTGGGAGCGTTTTTATAGCCCGAAAATCGTATTCTGCTTTCCTATTGGCTGACGGGGAATGGTAGAAGTGGTGAAATTTGCCAAAATCCCCGTGTTTTTATTTTTCAGAAATAATTGTTCCAAATGTAATTTCTGATGTGTGTAGTGGTTATTATCGTTCTGCTGGTGCGACGGCGCATCGAATGATACCCAACAGCAGATACTTTGATTGAACGAAAACGGGTTTATCCCGCGATCCGCGGATTAAAGGGCGCGAGGTTTCCGATAGAGGCGTTTCATAACGGAAGCAATCGACTTGAAGCGGGGTTTACTATTAAAACGTAACATGTTTTTGCTAGTTTTAGATAACGGTAATTGCTTATTGCAATTAGAAAGCTTTTTAGCAGTAATTGTCGTTATTCATTATTAGGGAACTAAATTAGTTTGGTTGGACGAAGGGTCCGAAGGGATGAAATTTGATACGCCTCCATGTGTTGGCTGTACGGAGATTAGCTTGAAATATTTATGGTAGCGCGGGCCGTTTGTGTAACGGACTTGGGGTTTTAAGATTTGCAAGTAATACGTGAGAATTTTTGTCTTAGGTTGTTTTGATTTTCGGAAAGTTCGTTTATAAAGCAAAAAAACCGTTGAGTTTGTTTGTGATACTGTGATAAAGCCAAATAAGTAAACTCATAAAAAATATTGATTAAAGTAAAACAAATTCATTCTGCGTCTAATTAGCAGCGAGTTTACGTTACAAAAGATAAATCGAGGTAAACGTACAACGAGCGCGGGGCAAGGTCAAATTCCCTAACGTACAAACGTAAAGAATGATCTCATTTTCATGTGAAATTAACAGATCACGCGTGTAAAGAACAGTCAGCAATTTTTAAGTAAAGACAAAGGCTTAACAATTAAGGGGGGGTCGGATATCGCTTATAAATAGTTCCGATCTCGTCTTTAATGGCTCTCTCTCAAGTTCCCTCAGTAAGCAATCACTTGTTTGAAGAAGACGATCTGAACTATGAAGTCGATATCCAGAAAACATGATGTTAATCTGAATGTGAGTTATTTTTAAGATTAATTAAGTGCTGTTAGAAAATTATACGAACTAAATACTAGAAACGAAATTAACTAATTGTCGTGTTCGGAATTAAATAAGGAAACTTCAAACGATCATAAATAACTAAATGTAATCTTGTGTTAAACCTAATGATTTCTATTTTAAATGTTTAATGAATTAGCTAATGTAAACAGTTTAATGTAATCTCAATTGTGAAGAATTTACTCTCTGTCAAAAGGGAATTAATCTTGAAATATTAAGTGTTCATGTTGCAATTTAACTGATAATAAACGAATGTTAGTTGACCGAGTGTCTTATTCATCTCTCGCATAAGCTGAGCAAGATTTACAAAGTCACGTAGGGAAATGTTCTACCAAAAGTATTAGAAAAGCTACGCTAACCCCCAAGGTTTCTAAGCTACATAAATAACCCAAAATACACCAAATCCGCTGCGTGACAATACTTAAGCCGACAGTCGGGGCAGAATTATCGTAGAACATGTTAATTCGATTTGCATGACCGTTCTAACGGTCTTTTTTCTTTTTCGGCAGATCGATGGCATATGTTATATCGAGATCGTGTTATATTTATTTACATTTTTTTGTTCCCTTGGTTATATTATTTTTCTTAAAATTAACACTCTACAAAATTATATTATGACATATTTACAAACTTAACTAACTAGATACTACCCTAACTATTTACAATTTATTAACAATAAATTTTCATGATTTTCAAAAGGTGTCCACAATTCACTTTACCAAATTCCATCAAAATAATATCATCTCAATATATATTGTAATGATATGAGATGCTTCCTCTTTGAAATTAATTGTAAATTAATTATTTTTGAAAAACTAGCACATTTCACACATTTTTCTCCGGTTAGCTCAGCCTGTATTTAAATTTACTAATTTAAAAGAACTCTTATCAAAAGGACGTTAAAGGGATCGATTTACCAACTTTTGACAATTTAATACACAAAATTATTATCTAACTAAACACTCTTTAAGAACCAAAATTTGTTTTTATAAATACCTTAAATCACTTTTAACCACCACACTAATAATCATGTAATCCTATTTTCAGCAATATCCCACGATAGCTGCAACACGTTCCGTTCCTGTCACTGTTATCTTAAAATTCCACCTTTTTACTCTCGTCCAATAAATAAACTTCCAACTCCAATCTAATTCCAAGACCAAAATATCCTATTTTGCAATTTCAACCTCTTCCAATAAAATAGTTGTAACTAAGAACTGTATTTTTATTTTTATAAATATTTTCCATTTATTTTTAGTTTATAGGTATCATTAAACATTTTCTTTATAAACTTTGATAAAGGTTTTATTAAATCTATTTTGTTTATAATTCCTTTTTCAAAATTAGGATTTTTGAAAAAGAATCTTCTAATTTCAAAATTGTTTTATTTATTAAAGGTTTTGTAGTGGAATTTATTCGTGGGATTATACAACACAAGAAGCTTTTAAATGTATTTAGATTACATTAAGTAAATAACGTATAAATATTTTGTTATATTAATAACAACTACAATTATTATTGTAAAAGACAGCCACATACTAGATGTTCATGTCAATAAGCAGTGCACTGTCAGATATCACTTACTAGGTCACTACACGTTTTATTTAATATTTACAACACCCCCTCTCAATGCATTATTTACATGAAATTGATTTAATACCCAATTCTTCTATGAATTTATGATGACTTGGTCCAAAAAGTCCTTTTGTTAGCAAATCAGCGACCATCTCTCTGCTGGGCAGGTACTTGACTTCTATGTCACCTCTGTCATAAATCTCTCTGAGATAGTGATGCCGGATGTCAATGTGTTTAGTTCGGGAATGGTAAACTTGATTTCTCATTAGCTTCTGAGCGCCCTGGTTATCACAATATACAATGGTAGCATCTGCTTTATGTTTCAAGAAACCTATTTCCTGAAGAAATCTGCGAAGATAGACTACTTCTTTTGCAGATTGGGCTAAAGCAATATATTCAGCCTCGGTGCTGGATAATGCTATTGTCTGTTGTTTTTTAGCTTCCCAACTTATAGCAGCATTTGCAAGTATGAAAGCAAAACCAGTATAGGATGCTCTATTGTCTAGATCTGCTCCCCAGTCTGCATCGACATAGCCAAACAACTCCTTAGATGTTTTAGAGTATACCAATGCGTAATTTTTCGTACCATTTAAATACCTCATGACCCTCTTTACAGCCATCCAATGTTTTCTTCCAGGTGATTGATTAAATTGGCTAAGATGACTCACGGTATATGCAATATCGGGCCTTGTACATACTGATAAATACATAAGTGAACCTATAGCTGATTGGTATGGAACGTGTTTCATTTCTTCAAATTCTTCATCAGTTTTTGGAGACATATCCTTACTTTTATTGAATTCTTTGCCTTCATATTCTAAACCATTGTCTGTACGTAAAATTTTTATCTTCTCTCCAGTAATATTTTCAACAAGTGCTTTGTACTTTAAAAACGTTTCTTTAACTTCCTTCTTCGATTTCAAGAAATAGACTTCGACCCAATTCGAATAATCGTCGATAAAAGTAACGAAGTATGAAGAACCACCAATTGATTTTGTTCTCATTGGTCCACAGACGTCTGAATGTACAAGCTCTAACAATCTTTCAGTCTTTGTCGTTGACTTTATAAACTTTGTTGCAGCTTGCTTACCTTGAATGCAGATCTCACACGATGGTAAGTTATCTGAAACTTTAAAAGATATTCCTTTTACAAGATCTTTGGTAACCAGCTTTTTCAAATCGCTTTCATTCAAATGTCCATATTTTCTGTGCCATTCTTCCAATTTACTCATCTCCGATACCTTTGCTGTTGATTCTGACGAAGATTCAATCAAATACAGGTCGCCACTCTTATATGCCTTTAAAACCATTTCTTGATTTCTGTTATTATATATTTCAGCTTCATTGTCCTTGAATTTAACAGTATATCCATTTACAGTCGTCTTTGAAATGGATATCAAATTGGTCTTCAATTCAGGTACATACAGAGTTTTTTCTAACCTTATTGTTTTTAGAACGTCGCCATTTTTAACTTGCAGTCGAACAGTACCACAGCCTTTAATGGCAGTACTTTTATTATCAGCTAACTTAACATTCTGATTTTTAATTGGTGTGAAATTAGAGAATTTGCTTACATCATTACACATGTGTGATGTGGCGCCACTATCAAGACACCAAAATGCTTCCGGGTTCTTTGTATTCAACGCCCTCACATTATCTTCTTCAATTTCGTAAGCACCAGTCAGAAAAGCTTCTTCGACATTTGATGTAAACTGTTGCTTTCTAATTTTGGCGAAACAATTCTTAGCCTTGTGTCCAGGCTTTTTACAATAATTACATTTAAATGTTATTCGCTTCTTTGAATCAACTCTTTGACCATCAGAAAAGCTCTGCTGAGTTTTCTTGAATTTAGTTTTATCTTTGCTGTACAATGCCTGGGAATCTTCATTACCAGCATTTCCTTTTCTACTATTTTCTTCTTCCAACAGTTTTATTTTCAAGGCTTCAGCTGTCGGTAATTCATCCCTAGTTTCTATGGCACATCTAAAATTTTCATAGCTACTCGGCATACTGTATAACAGCAAAATTGTTAAAATTTCATCAGCAACTGTAATCTCCATTTCATTCAGTTTATCAACTGTATTAAAGAACGAATTAATATGTTCAGACATGCTCTCACCTTCAGCCATTTTCTTAAATAGTAATTCTTTCAATAATTTTGCTTTTCGAGCAGGTCCAGTTGATTGATACACTTGAGATAATTTTCGCCATACCTCATTTGAAGTCTTACATTGCTTGATATGGCACAGTTCTGATGGACACATTGCAAGAATGATATCAGCTTTTGCTTTTTGGTCATTTTCATCCCACTGAGTAACGACTCCTACTCCTGCTGCATCTTCAGGCTTAGTTTTCATACCGTTCACATAGGACCAGTGATCATTTTTTACTAAAATTGCTTCCATCTGAAGTTTCCAAGTATCGAAATTACTTTTACCCAATTTTTCGATATGGATAGCATGTGACGTCATTTTTAAAAACAAAATGTGACTTCTTGTAAAGCTAAAAATATGATCACAAAAGAAACGGCACTCAATGTTCCTAATGCTTGTAAGATTTACAGCAAACCTGATTTGGAATATCCAATCCAATCTTCACTCCTCAGCAATCAGCAATTTATGGCTTTTGCTTGGAATAATTTTTCATCAGGCACTTCTTGAGTATTTAACTTACTCTGGGTCCTGGGCACATAACCTAAAGGTTTTGTAGTGGAATTTATTCGTGGGATTATACAACACAAGAAGCTTTTAAATGTATTTAGATTACATTAAGTAAATAACGTATAAATATTTTGTTATATTAATAACAACTACAATTATTATTGTAAAAGACAGCCACATACTAGATGTTCATGTCAATAAGCAGTGCACTGTCAGATATCACTTACTAGGTCACTACACGTTTTATTTAATATTTACAACATTTATTATCTTTCAATTTTTTTATTTTAACATGGTAATATTTCCCTGGGTATCTTAATTTTTTAAATATAACAAAACCTTTATCATTTACAACATTAAATTAACAATATTTACATAAATCTAATATTCTACAAAATTTAAAATTATTAACATTTATCTTAAAAAGTTTACATTATTTACATGTTATTAAAAATTAGACTTGTACAATTTTAAAGTATACATTTCAAAATCAAATTAATTAAAAAAAATATTTATTTATAAATTTATCCGAAAGATATTATTTCAATATAAATCAAAGGCTTTTCCCAATACAGCTGAACGGTGATGTTATTAAGATATGGTGTTCCTACTCCCACTGTTTTCCATATAAAACTTTTGTACTGCATCGTTTGACAGTATACGTACTAGTTTAGATATTTGCCGCTAGATGACGGCATAAACTTTGATATTTTACAGTGACCTGTATGATATTTTCATAATCATAACATTCATAACCTATTATAACGTACCGTATTTTTATAAATTTTGCAGAATCTAAGCCATATTAAGAACACATAAATTGAAATAATTACACTTAAACAGTTGTTGTTACCGAAAACCTTTTAATCTATGTGGTAAGTATATGTCATAAATACGTATCAATACAATTTTGTTAGTTTTGCATGTTTTTTAGATTTTCATTCGCTCGGCCTAGATTTACTTTCTTTCTGGCAGGTTAACGTTATCTCATAACAATGAAATTATGAAAAATGTCCTGCGTAAGCTCTTCAGAATGAGTAGGACATCCCAGCTTGAGCATTTGAACTTGTGTACCTGTGATTATCTAGTGCTTCATTGATTTCGACCAAAACATTTTTGCGGAGTTTGTTTTTGAAAATTCCAAGTACTACAACCTCAGTTTCTAATAAAAAACTGTATTGTTTCTCTGAAGCAGAAGTAAGAAATTCTCTGTTTTTTGCTGTAATTAACTGATTATAGTTTATAGTTTTCAGTACCACTTCCTAGCAAGAAAGATTTGCACTCAATACAATTAATGTTTTTGTATTTTTTGGTATTTTAATAAAAAGAAAAAATATTAATGGAAAGCCTCTAATTGAGTATAATAGGGAATGCGATGAAAAATAATACAAATACAATGGTTATAATAAAAATGTATTTAAAAAAATCAGAATTTCACCTTAGGAGCTGCAAATAAAGTTAAATCTTCATTATTCGTTTTTGATAATACGCATAAGCAACAATATCTGGGCATTTTTGAAAACCAGATAAAAAATCTGGGGTAAATCGGCAAAATATAAATACTCTGTGCCGCCAAGAGTTGTGATAAACATTCAAAATTAAATAAGTTGACAGTTCTTAGTGCCAATATTCAACTGTCATTAGCGCCATCTTACAGCAATTGTTGAAACTAGTACGCAACTTGTCAAAGAATACAGTTCACAAACAATTGAAGGAGTGGAGACACCATCTTAATAATATCACCAGCTGAACCAGTAGATTTGGCAACACTGTATTTATGCTTTCGTTATTAAAAACCAGTTAAGCTCATTTGATATGCGAATTATTTCCACGTACAGATATCTGGCTTACACTACATTCAGATAAATACTGCAAAATATCTTTTTCTACTCCCACCATGGAAAGTGGGATTTTCAGACTTCGCCTCCATAGATACGAGTATTGAAAATAAGTGTTTGCCGAACAAGTGAAATTTGCGTGCGGAAAGTGAACTTTCCACGCTCAAATTTTGATTTGCGTGCGGAAAGTTTACTTTCCGCACGCAAATCAGGGTAGCTTCTGCTAATTGCACCTTTACTTGGTTAAACGAGGCGTTAGCTTCTTCGTTCCATGGGATTTTCCGCTTGTCATTCCGCTTCGAGTTTCGTAAAAACTCGTTCAGCGGCGCTTGGACAAGTGCGGCGTTCTTGATAAATCGCCTATAAAAATTTACCACTCCCAGGAATCTTCTGAGATCCTTTACCGTTTCGGGCCGTTTGTAGTCCGTGATCCCTTGAACACGTCCAGGTAGGGGTCGTGTACCGCTGGGAGAAATAAGATAACCCAAAAGTATTCTAGCTCTGAAACATTAAATACGCATTTATTTACATTGATGCATACTCCGTATTGTCTTAAGCGACGAAATATTTCCCGAAGATGCTGTTCGTGCTCCTCTAAAGTTTGCGAAAACACTAAAATATCGTCTATATATACAAAACAAAAATCTAGTCCTTGTAGCACTATGTTTGTGCTGCATTACGCAGTCCAAAAGTCATATATACAAATTCAAACAATCCGAACGGCGTAGTCACTGCAGTTTTTGGAATGTCCTCCGGCGCGATCGGAATGTGATGATATGCTCGCACTAGATCGAGTTTCGAAAAACTTTTCTTGCCCTCCAACGAGTGCGTGACATCATGAATGTGTGGAATAGGATAGCTGTCTGCTACAGTTTGTGCATTCAAACGACGGTAATCCCCGCACGGACGCCAACTCCCGACTTCTTTTTTAGGAACTAAATGTAAGGGGCTGGCCCAAGGACTGCTCGGTGGCCTGCAGATGCCTTGCTCTAGCATGTATTGGAATTCAGCCTTGGCTATTTTTAACTTCTCCGGATGAAGTCTTCTTGGACGCTGCGCAGTTGGAGGTCCTTTAACTTCAATATGATGTTGGATGTCATGTGGGATGGTCTTGCGAAGTAATGCTGTGTTCGTGATTTCCGGATATTCCACGAGGATGGCGTGCAATTTATGTGCTTTATTAACAGTTGAAATGTGTGTTTCGCATTGCGGTGTAAGACCAGCCGGCGCTGATAATTTTGTTGCTGCATCGATAAGGCGGCGATTTTTAATGTCCACTAGGATGCCATGAAAACGCAGAAAGTCCGCTCCAATGATGGGCTTGGAAACCGCTGCCTGGTAGAATTTCCACTTATAAGGCCGTCTTAAGCGAAGATTTAAACAAAGCAGACGTGTCCCATAAGTATTTATTACTGTTCCGTTGGCTGCAAACAATTTAAATTCGGATGGCTGCAGTCGTCTATCTTGTGGTGGCGGTACTACAGATACTTCGGCGCCGGTGTCCACTAAAAATCGCATTCCGGTTGAAGCATCGTCAATGAAGAGGCGGTTGGAGGTTGCCCTGTCGCCACTGGCTGCCTCTGCCAGTGGGGGCTGCTTTAGTTTCCCTGGGGTTCCTCATAACTGCACGGTCTGGTGCATTTCTTGGCTTTATCACCAAATCTCTTGTGGTAAACACACGCTCCTTCTTTTTGATTTTTCGACCGCGACCTAGAACGGTTTCTGCTTCCCCTATTTAGACTAAACTGTAGCTTCTCTACCATTTTAGTTAATGCTGCTACCTGTTGTTGTAAAGCTTCTAACGTGCATGTCTTTGTATTCTTTTGGATTCCCGCTGTACCAGTTACTGACGCGACTGCTTCAATTCTCGTTGGTTGCGTTTGTGCTGTAACTTGTGAGATAGTTGGGTAGGTGATGTTACTGACCTCTGATACTTTGTCCGCGATTGCAGCCATTTTTTCAACAGGTAGGCTATCTGCTGTTGCCAGAACCATTTGAACTGCCGATGGTAATCTTTGTAGCCATACTGTCTTTAACACTTTGTCGCCAATCTTATTAGCGGCTAGCATCTTTATCTCACGATAAAGCTGCGAGGGTGTCTTATCACCTAGTTCTATTTCGGTGAGAACTTTCTTTATTTGCTTCTCTTCTGACTCAGCAAATCGCTCTGTAATCACTTTTTTTAATAACTCGTACCTGTCTGACTGCGGCAAAGTGGATGTAAGGATATCAGAAATCGCCTGTAGGGCTGTACTGTCCAATGCTGCTATGACGGCAAAGTACCGTGAAGAATCGGCGCGTACCCCGTATGCGTGAAATTGCGCCTCTGCCTGCACAAACCATAACGCTGGTTGACTGTGCCAAAAGGGTGGAAGCTTCACTTGGCGGATGTCGCTGATTTCTTTGAATTCTGCCGTAGTGTCGCTGTCGGATTCTTGCTGTGTACTCATCTTCGTTACTTTTAAATTAAACTCGGTCGAGGGTCACCAATTGTCGTGGTATAAAGAAATAATCAATAATTATAATTAATCAAAGGTTTATATTTACACGACTTTGATGAATACACAAATTGAGAATGTTTTAAGTTCAGTATTTTGGGAACGTCAAACCAATTATTTTTATATTTATAAAAACTGAAAAACTAAATTTAGCCTTCTTGAATATATCAGATGCATGCACTCGGGTAGGCTGCTTGCATGAGCCGCTACACATTCAAATACTCAATCGTTCGAGCAGACGTGTGCGGCCGAGCATTATCTTGATGAGAGATGATCCTTCCTCTTGGACGCTTTTCGCGAACATTTTTGAGAACTTGACGCAAACAAACTGTAGTGTACCATTCAGCATTAACAGTACGGCGATCCTCTAGTGCTGCAGTAGAAACGTGTCCAGTAATTCCAAAAAATGTGGCGGCCATCTTTTTGTTTCTACTTTTTTCACGAACAACCTTTGTTGGAGGCGACTCAGTTTCAAAGACCCAAACTGTCAATTGTTGCTTTTTTTCTAGATCGTAGCAGTATACCTAAGTTTCATCACTTGTAATGATGTCATCTCGATCTTGCTTTGTTGTTTTCTTCTGTCATCCTACATTCGGTGTCGTACCAACCTTTAAGTCTTTTCTCAGTTTTTCTTTGGCTTAATTTTGATTCTGCGAATTTTAAGATATTAATGTTTTCAGATTGTTACATGTTATTCCCCAATTGTGCTATGGTCCTGATGTACATACTTATTGGTTTTTAATTTCTTCTATCTGTCGTTCCGCTATTGCCTTTTTTTTCTTTTTCGCCATTTTGTTGTACCTCTTAATTTTGTTTTCTATCATAGTCATGATTAATAGATAGATAATGATCTAAGTCGGCATACGCTCTGCGATATGTTCTTGCATCATTAATCATTTTCATATAATTTTTTGTTACCAGAATATGGTCTTGCTTGATTTTCAATGTTACTATTTGGATGTTTCCATGTGACTTTTCGATGTCTTGGGTGCTGGAACTTTGTTGTTGCAATAAATAACGAAATAAATTCATTGATGCTGCGAAAGTACATAATCTATAGCGATCATTATTTGTTACTCCATGGCCGCATAGAAATAATCCTCCTTAACGATTTGTGCATTGAAATTTGCCAGTATGATTATCATATATTTATTTTGAACGTTTTTGACTGTTCTTTGTAGCTGCTCATAACATGAATCTTTTGCCTCTGCAGTAGCCTACCCGTTTCCGTTGGTGCATAAACTGCAATCATTGTTGTATTTGTGTTTTCCTATAATTAATTTTAATTGTTGCAATTCTTCCATTTATACACTCTGTCTCTAAGCTGTGCGATACATTGAAACCCACTCCACCCTGTCCTTTTTCCTCTTCACCACTATAAAATATAGTAAATTTTTTGTTTCTGATTTCCCGAAGGGCTGCAATGCTGTCATTATATTTTTGTAGTTCTTCTGCAGTTACAAATCCACATTTATAATTTATTAATTTGTTAATATTTCTATTTCTAGCGACCTTTGGAAAAACCAGATGGACTTGATGTGCCCGATCAATCAAAGGTTCATCCACAGCATCTTTGCCAAAAATGTAAAGAATTAGGCTACTACTGCAGAAGGGCTCAATAATATTGTAGTTATCAACTTTACAGAGTCTGAATTTAAAATCAAGATTAGCTATACAAAATATAAAACTTCGAACTTACAAAACCTGTAATTTTATTTTG
Organism: Melanotus villosus; assembly: GCA_963082815.1. Taxonomy (NCBI): domain Eukaryota; kingdom Metazoa; phylum Arthropoda; class Insecta; order Coleoptera; family Elateridae; genus Melanotus; species Melanotus villosus. The sequence goes on from OY720423.1 coordinate 56,582,584, forward strand.
ACTGCTGCTAATTCGACCAAATTTAATGGAGAATACAAGAGTGTTTGATAATCCTGATTTTGAGTTACAGACTGAAGAAAATATCATTTTTGTCTTATAACATCAGCTCCCCTTCATTTTATACCATAAGACATATTTGCCATTATTATTTTGATACTTTAATCGAGTATTATTTTCTTAATTTTTATACTTACAAACTGTTATTTTTTTTATAATTTTAATGCAGTGTTAGTATTGTTTCGCATGTTTATTTTTATATTGTTCGTTTTTAATTTTTAATGTTTATTATAATCGAATGTGCTGCGATTTTATTTTTATGCGTTGCTAAAATATTAAAAGAAATATGAGGGAGATTTCGATTTTATTTTGCATGTATTTTAAGTACTTAATTTGAAAATATTGGCAGAATTTCAGTTTCTGTATAAACTTCTTGTAAGTACTTAGTTGGATATACGTGAATTTGTGTTTGTTGTTTGTATCGAAACCATGTTGGTTTTTCCTATTTTAGTTTAGGTTGTGTTTATGTTCAGTTTATGTATGTTATTATATTTTTATGTATTAATATAACCACCTAAACGTTTTTGTTTTTTCTTTATTTTAATTTTCTAACATTGGTGTTGATTTTCTAATTAATTTAGTTTGAAGCATGAATAATTAAAATTTTTGTGTAATGTATGAAACATGGTGGTAGTACAAAGACGTTTTTCAAATTGGTAAATTTTTTAGTTTTCAAATTTTTTTCTAAGTACATAGTTGCGCCTAAATATAGGCAGCACCAATTACACATTGGCTAAGTATATTGTCTGTAATCAGGCGTTTAATTTTTTTTATATTTTTTGTTTTTCATGTTGTAGGTACACTAATTACTGAATTATGAAATTTAGAATAAATTATACTTATGTTTATGTGGAACGTATAAAAGCGACTTGGGAGGCCTTAACCCTCCATGTTGCCGACCATACTCTTTCGCAGAGTGTAAAGCCCGCCACAGATGCAGAGACTTGCCTCAAGACTTGCGTGTACGGTTAAAACCGTGCATTCAAAACCGATGGTGTGTGGTAGAAACCTGTAAACTAGTGTAGACTTATTTAGAATGCGCATTCCAATAAACCCGTTGCAAAATAACCTGGCGTTGCTTGAATTTTTCCCCGTACATTTTTTAATGCACGGGGAAAACTCTGCGTTTCAGTGCCGTCGGTACTTATTATTTTGTTGGTGATGTAAATTGATAATATATACAATAAATTTCAAATCATGTCGGATTTACGCAACTGCTTCCGTAATTTTATGAGTTCCTTCATCGAAATTTCTAGAAATTCTAGAGAAAATAAAAACGAAGGAATTCTTAATAATGCAAGCGCACGTTACTGCCACTATAAATATGATTCATATTCTGATAACACAGCCGAAATTTGGCAACAACTCGTTAGAATAAAACTGCTGACGAGTCGCTACGTGTGTGTGTGCAAATACAGACTACGTTCTTTTTGCACGGGTTTGAATGTGCATACATTCAAAACCGCACACGCTAACCTCTGCATCTGTGGCGGGCTTAAGTCACAGAAAATAAACTGCAAGTTCCGTTATTATGTGGAACGTATGGGAAAACATTTAAAAATCTTTTAGGGATTTGGTTTCGTTATTTATGTTGGCAGCACAGATCACATAAGTTGGCAGTAAATACAAATGTGGCTATTGTTGGTTTGTGGTTTGGCTGTCAAATTTCGTTTTAAGATGGTGCGGAACAGATTTACAATTCACAAATAATCACGGGCAGATAATTTAAAAAAGAAACATGCAGTGTACATACAGCAAAAGAAATTGAAGAAAAACGAAAACAGGACCAGCTAAAATTATGGACTTCAATCATTTTATTTTTTAAAAAACCTCATAAGCAACGTTAATCAAACAAATTCTAACCTAACAACATTTGGAGCCAGTAGTTCAAATTTTAATAACGCACAAAACAATTTTAACTCTAAATAAAAGTCCAAAATCTTCAGTATTTAATACATTTTCTAATTTTAATCAAGATGGTACAAGAAGTCCTATGTCCAGGAATACAAACTCTTTCAACATGAAACCTTACGAAAAACCTAAACAAGCAGTGCCGTTTTATGGGAAACAGCATGTGATCACAGGAACTTGTTCTCTAATTTCTCAAGAAAGATTTGTTGTTGAAATGTCAGGATACAGTGCGCCAGCCATAGATGCATTCAAAACAATTCCGTCAAGGAATTACAGTAAGATATATTAGCATTAAGTTAAATCTTTTCATACCTTTGATTTATTATAGATCCGAAAAGTAGATTGTGGGATTTTCACCTAAACGATTATGAATTGCTTCAAAGTAAACTCGCATTATTACAACCTGATATAGTGATAGGAAAACTTCCTCTTTTTATTCAAAATATTTTTAAAATACCAAAGCCTAAATATTCTAAAATAGATTTAACCAGTATCGATCCGGAATTGTTAAATGCTTTAATGCCATTTCAAGAAGAAGGTGTATGGTAAGTTTTACATTAAGGTTTGTATAGTTTAAATCCGCATAAGATACTTATTGTGTTTTTTATTTCTCAAAATTAGTTTAGTGTAAATGACGAATCTCCTTCTAGTTTTGGAATCGAAAAAGGAGGAAGATGTCTTATTGCCGATGAGATGGGTTTAGGAAAAACTTTTCAAGCATTATAGCCATTGCTAGTTATTATAAAAAGGATTGGCCAGTGCTTATCGCAACTACAGCTTCAATGAAGTAAATATCTCATATATTTGTTTGTCACCTTTTCTTTAATGTATTATTTTAGGAATGTGTGGGAAGAAACTATACAACAAAATACCTATGCCTAGTATTTCGGTAATGCACACTCAATATATGGTTTCAGCAAAGGATTACATTGGAGATGCAAAAGTATTAATAGTTAGTCACGATATGATGTCGCGGTCCCTTGAAAAATTATTAGACCGAAAATTTAGAATTCTTATTGTAGACGAATCACATACCTACTTTAAAAAATTTTAAAGCGAAATGTACAAAAGCAGCTATAGAATTAGGTAAAATTGCTAGTCGAATTATTCTTCTTAGCGGTACGCCAGCTCTTTCGAGACCTAGTGAACTGTATACACAACTGGCGTTAATAGATGAAACATTTTTCGGAAACTTTTTTGAATATAGCAAAAGAGATTGTGACGCTAAAACAACGCCTTTTGGTTGGGATGCTGGAGGAAAGTCGAATTTACAAGGATTAGAAATCATTTTAGCAAAAAAATTCATGATTCGAAGAACAAAAGAAGATGTTTTAAAATCGCTACCAAATAAAGAACAAGAAGTTGTAACATTGGATGTTAATTTAGATCAGTTCAGTAATAACGATAGGAAATGCCTAAATGATAATTATAATAGACAAAAAAGGAGTTGCGATAAACAAGCTGCTTTGTTGACTTTCTTTTCAGAGACTGCAAAAATTAAAATTCCATCCGTATGGTAAGCTAAGCATAATTCTTAATATCATGTTTGCTTGAATGTCAGTTTTTTCAGTTCCTATATTTTACAAACATTGTCTCACTCGAAAAAGTTTATTATAGTATTTGATGCTCACCATCAAAAAATGTTAGATGCGATGGAACAAGTGCTTTCTAAAAGAAAAGTGAAGTTTATCAGAATAGATGGAAGTACAACTTCTGACCAACGAAAATATGTACTTTGTAGATACATTTCAACTCTACGATAATTATGTATGTGCTTTATTATCAATAACTGCGGCCAGTGCTGGTATTACATTAACGGCTGCTAAGTTAGTATTGTTTGCTAAATTACATTGGAACCCCAGTGTAAGTATTCACTTGAATTAAAATGCTCTAAAGTTTGTAAGTAACTTTTTATAATTTTATGAACAGATTTTAAGTAAGGCTGAAAGTCAAGCGCATAGAATAGGCCAAGAAGGTAAAGTGCTGATCAAATACCTACCTCTTGGCACCAGGTACCGCTGATGATTCCATATGGCCGCTTTTACAAACCAAGAAAAAAATTCTTAAAGAAGCTGGTTTATTTAAAGATTCTTTCGATAATGTTAGTGTTATCAAACAAGATTTAAGTGATAAAGCAACTATAGCTGTTTGTCTTCAATCCAACATAACTTCTGCCAGTACTTTAGATATTAGGTACGACATATTTTAAATCACCAAGTAAGAAATGTGCTGATGGAAACTCTTCCGTAACGTCTGTAAATACTTTAGATATCTCTTCGTATCTTAAGTCACCAGCTAAAAACAGTGATGTTGAAAATTCGTTTCATAAAGTGAATTGTGAAAGTTTGAACAAAAGTTTTAATGAGGATAGCTTTAATATTAGCGGTGCAGAATTGGATTTTTTAGATGAGGATTTTGATGAAATCTTAAGTAATGTGGAAATAAATATTTAATATATACTGATAGTTTTAAATGTAATATTTTTAATATGATGTAAAGTTTGTTAGATTAAATATTTAATATTTTTGTATTAGATTTGTATGAATTATACCGCAGAATTGTATAAACGGGTTTTTATTCAGTATTCGCTTGAGTTTTGAAGTGTAAATTCGTGTGCTTTGTGGTTCGATAAGCCAAGTATATGGTAAAGGAAGCAAAACCACAGAATAAACAATACAGAAGCGACACTCTCGTACTTTCACCGTCTTCAATTTCATTGCGCATGTTTGCGAGACGCCATTTTGGCGTTGGTATTGCTGTCACAGCCCAAAAGACAAAACGGCGTTTTTGTTAAAAAACCAAACATGTCAATTAGAAAAACTGCTGAAAAATTGAAGATTGGAATTTGATTTCTGATCAGGAATAAGAAAGGACATCGAAATTCGATCGAAAAGGCAAAATCTAACTCAGGAGACTCTACGAGAAAACTGTTCCTTCTGGTGGTGATTTCTTTATTTTTGTGGATGATAAGACCTATTACAGTTCCGCAGAACAGACACATTAAATGTTTCTGGAAGTTGTACAAGTGCTAAACGATAAAATAAAAGCTTGTGACTGCTATTACTAATCAGTTTAAGAAGAATTGGACAAGCATTTCGTAAGAAGTTTCAAATGAGTCTGGAAAAAACCTATTTGAACGCTTTAAATTCGAGCTTCGCCTGGTCAGTAATGAAGGGCTATACGCTGTCCGTCTGAAGCGTTTGTAACACATGTTATTATGTATTTTTTGAAAATATAATAGTTTGTTAAACACGCCCCGCATTAATGGTATTACATTATTTTCTAACTTGGTCAATAAACCTGGTACGCACCTTATTTATTCGAATCTAAGCCGCACTTTTTTTGCAACTTTAGTCTCTCCAAAAATTGGGTGCGGCTTGCATTCAAGGGCGGCTTGCATTCAAAGAATTTTATCTGAACAGCTACCTGAAATACTAAGTTTGTTAATTTTCTTTAAATGAAATTTATTTTATTTTATACTTACCCATATAGGTAATTATTATTTTCATTTCTTATTCGAAATATTTTGTGAAATTAGGCTGCGGCGTAGAATCAATGACTATATTTTTTCTGCAAATCTTTTTTGAAATTGGGATGCGGCTTAGAATCGTTGGCGGCTTAGAATCGAATAAATACTGTAATTTAAATAATCAACGTGAAGAAAAGAGTATTATATTTACTGATTTACTTATTTGCTATTTTACATTAAATTTTGAAGTTAACCAAGCCCTCCCTAAATTTTCTTGATATTGCAGTGCCATTTTCGATGTTCTTATTTAATTATAACTTAGCCGTGTTCATGTTAATAAGATAAATTTAAGGAATCTTACACTATTTACCATTAATTACACTTTTACTTATTTTCAATAAGAGATCCTACATCCTACCTAGCAATTTTTAGGAGGCAATTAAAGATAAACATGCTATTCTAGCAATTTACATGAAGAGTTATGTTTATGCAGGGTGAGCCATGAGGAATGTGCGATACTTCAGGCGTGTGTTCTACACGTATAGTTAAGGTTAAGACTAATAAATTCATAAGTTTGTTGTTATCCGATTTTCATTTATTTTCGAATTATGGCGTTTTCAAGGTTTCCGGGAAGCATCTGATATTTTTAATTAAAACAATCTTGTAGTTAATTTTTATCAGGAATTCTTTGATGTGGAAACCGTTGACGATATTCTTCGGCTGCAGCTGTACCATTTCCATTACAAAAACCATAAACAAACATCATATTAGCATATTCTAAATGTGCGTAAATTTTTTTAACGCTTTCAATGAATTTGCAATAAAACAGATAAGATATTATTTTTCATGAGACATAACGCTACTTGAACGCCTTTTTCAATTTTGATTGTAACAAAAGAAATACCCTGTGTTTCACCGAAGACGCAACATAGGGAAACACCAATGTGTTTTTTCAGAAAGGATCCGCGGTACCTTTGGAATATGTATGGATTCAGTGCTCAACGTATGTTATTGGATATAGTTAACGCTAGAAAGAGATAGAAATACTGAAGTCGTCTGTCATTGCGACAGGCAATTATTTCATTGTTTGGTTCTTAAATTTGACAATTTTGACAGCACCTACAACTTTCATTTAGTACATTATTTGTTTCTGCATTCTGCATAAGTATTTTAAATTGAATTCGCCCTATTAGAACAGCACATGTAAAGAAAGCGTAAGTAAATTCTATGAAAATGTGAGATTGTGTTTGCAGTATTTCAGATTACCAGGAAATTAAGTACCTATGTTCGTAATTGTCGAGTTTATATCACTAAAAACATGGAATAGTATTGAATCATGTCAAAAGGAAGCAATTGATCATCAGTCAGGTACCGAATGAACTTAGAATGTAATGAAAATAAGAATTTGTCTAGGCAGTTTGTTGTACTAAAATTTCTGTCAGAGGTTATTAATGCAACTTTATAATAGAAGGACATGATCCATGCTAACAACTTGATCCTTGATCACTGTGTTGCGCCATCTCTTCCAACTGAAACTAACTAACAGCTCCTCCCCCTGCCCCGTACCGCAGCTGCTCAATTATATTTATTTAATATTTCTAATTCACTTTAATTTATTTAGCAAATATTTTTAGCTGAAAACGTTTATTAAAAAATGCTTTAATAAAAGTTTTCACTAAAAAAATTCACCAAATAAATAATTTAGGATTTTCAAACAATCTGCCTTATAAAAATTAACAAACAAAAATGTCGATTAATTTATTTTATTGACTTAATATTTGATTGAATAATTTAACAGCGTTACTATTAAATTCTACAGCAGTAACGACTCTTAAAAAACATGAATTACTGTTATTACAAATTGCAATAAAATGCTTAATTGAATATATAATCAAAAACAATCACAAAAGCAATAAAGTAAATTGTGATGTTAAAGTTAAATATTATTTATAAAATCAGATATTATAGCTGTTACTGCAGTATTGTATAAAAATTTTTAAGACGTCCAAGTAAATATAATCACAAAACCGCAGTTAATATTGCATACTAATAATAGTACCTATACAATTTTACAAAGGTGCTATGTTCACCCCTGAAATGGATCTTTATCAGTTATCACATTGCAACGGAACGAGATCTATGATTTCACCTCATGTATGAAAAAGAGTGTGAAGTTTAAATTTTTCGCATTAAAAATCTCAACTACTTAAGTACGAACATAAAACCTTTGGTTTACAAGACAACCTTTCTAATATACGGCTGGCTAAACACATTCTCATTATTATTTACGTTATTACATTTGCCAAATTAACACAATAAAATTTAGATACAGCAAATTTGTTAAATATAATCAACAAAAGGTAAAGAGGTTACAGACAATAATACATACATAACTATTATAACAATAGCAAAAAGTTTCTTAAAATATAACTACTCGCTATAGTGGTAATAACTGTCGTTTGTATTTTAAACGAGCTCTATAAATTTCCGCTACTTTGCGTTGTAAATTATCTGCATTAGCAGGAACACTTTGCTTTCCTATCAAGATTCTACTTAAATTTTTGCAATAGTTATATAAAACAAAACGTGTAAAGTATGTCAATATCTCATTTTGTAGATGGCTTCTGTGCTCACAATAAATAAAATTAAATTTAATAACTCCCTGAAGATGCGAAACCAAGTTTTTGAAAAGATTTTTTGAATATAAAATGTGAGGTAATATATACAGTAAGTGATTATAAATAGAATTAATAGAAGCAATAAAACTATTACTACAATACTTAAGCCTAAGGATATCATCGTCTTGGCTTGCTTCTTTAGCGATAACAAAGGCGTGGGCAACAGAAATCTCCCCAGTATGCAGTATGTTACCTAAGCAAGTTTGGCAGCCTTGGAATGTAGGCAAAATATTTTTGGCTACAAACCCACTTACATAACCTACAGCAGCCAGGTCCAGTTCAGAATCTTGGCGAAAGTCTGTTGGAACAGTTGGTGGTGCCCAATTTTCAGATTCGGGGGACTCTGGAACTCCTTGTGTGATAAACTGTTGGAGAGTAACAAGGGAACCTTGAGAATCATCAGCCTCACAGTTAGAACCCGACGAATGTACAGTGACAAAATTTTTCACCAATAAAGCTTTGAAGTAAGGTCCAAAAGCACTGCAAGTAGGATTAATATTCCTCACACCTTGCTGTCGAACTTTACCAAAAAAGTTTTCTAGTGGATCTTGGTTAAATACTCTTGCAGGAAAAGAATTAAAACCAAGATCGAAAAGTCTTTTATGTAAAAGTTTGAAGCCACGAAGTGTATTAATCCAATTACTTAACACTATAGGTTTAACTTGATCACTAGGTTTGCGGGGTATAAACCGCATACTCTGTAATATTTGAAGAGCCTTATTCCAAACCTGTATATGGCGAGATCTTTTTGTCACTAAAAAATGCAAAGGTTTAACGCTAAGACTTCGACTCCCAAAACCACCATTGATACTGTCAAAGAGTTCATCAAAGAAATGAAGCAAGTCTGCTGTATCTGAAGCTTCAGGTACCATTCTTCGTGAACGATCTGAACTTTCTATTGCACCACGACTAAGTACCGATAAAGCAGCAGCAACAGTTGTACTGAAAACTTGAGCGCATGCCGAAACTTTCATTTTTCGTATCTTCCGTGGAATGACATGGAAATCTGTAAGTTTCGGCATAAGTCTCATCTTTGAACTGCAGTCAATAAAGTAACCATCTTCAATGTGAGACCATTTTGCTACCTTTGTTAGATCATCCTGCACAAAATGTAAATCCTTAGTTAAAAGATTGTTACGAATACATTTAAGAAGATGTGGGGGATCAAATAAAGGGACAATTACATTTTCATCAATGCGAATAATATCATCTGTTTGACGCTTGCCTCTTCTTAAAGAATCTTGTAACGTCTCTTCTCTAAGCATTCTTATGGCTCTAACATTAGTAGCACCTTGGTCGCAAACCGAAGCAATTATTTTAAACCCTGCAGCATTTGCTTCCCGCACAACTGTTTTGAAAGTCCGAACAATGTCAGGAGCAGAAGCAGATGATTTATAAAAGGCGTATGCAACTGGTTGCACCCACCGTTTATAAATTTCTCTCAACATGAATACCTGCACATGGTCAGCAATCTCTGAAGAACGACGATAACCGTCATCGACAAACCCTTCTGCAAGATCTAAATGGTTAGAATAATGAAGATGAGGCTGAAGAGACATTTCATCGAACATCATTATACAATACCTATCTTTCAGTCTCATCTTCGCTATTTTTAACTTCATAGTTCTGAAGACAGGTTTGCAGATGCCTGGTACTAAACTAATTCTACCAATTAAAGTACGTAGATTTGTTGGAGATGGCATCGAAAATATTTCTGAAAGTATTTTATACGTTCTAGGGCTTTGCTTATACAATGCTAGGGCTAATATTTTGTCATTTAAACTATAAGATCGTCCTTTCTTTTGTTTCTTGGCATTTCTAATCTGACTCATGACAAAATCTTTTGCTGCAGGTGTTAAATTTTGTATCATTTGAGCAATAAAATTTGTTTGTGACATTTTCGTTGCCATCTTCAACCGTTTCCTAAAGCTAATATTTCTTTTTTCTATCAAAAGAGTTCTCTTACGTAAAATTTTCGCCTCGTTGTATAATAATTTTGCCTTGGGAGTTAATTGCTCTTTGCGAGATACTCCAACAAGGCTCAAAAAATGTTCTGGAAATAATTTATTTTAGATATAAAAAAATTATTACTAGAAATTAAATACATACTTTTACGTATTTGGATTGTATCCGAGTTACTCTTTATGGGATCCAGTTTCCTTTTTAATTCTGTAAGTAAAAGAATAAGAATAATAATGCTCTGTATTATTTATATTTGAATAAAGTAAATAATTCAGAGATCAATACACGTATAAACTTACGTTGTGAAGAGGGAACTGTCACAGGTGGAGGTGTGACATACCCTAACAGTTCTGCTCTAGAAATACTGGGTTCTGCCCAAGATGGACCCGGTACTGGTTCTAACGTAAACAGTTCCGCTCTAGAAGTACTGGGTTCAGGCCAAGATGGACCTGGTACTTGTTCTACTGTCTGCTTTTTGGCTGCCGCTGGTTGGTCTATAAAAAAAAGGTGAAAAGGTAAGTAATTCTAAAAAACAAAAAAATAGTACGTACCTACCTTGCTTTTCAGGAGAAACATGCTTCCTCGGAGAAGGCATTTGAGAAGATATCCTCACATTTTCCCAAAATGGTTCAAATGTGACAGGCACAGTTATATCAATAGTCTTCTGGGGCGCTACTGTAGGAGATGGTAACTGAATTTCATCCATAGGAATGGGTTCTACAACCAAAAAAAGTTAATTATGTTATATAATAATTATTTACAAAATTGTTTTATTTTACCAGGTAAATTTTTAGTGGGCATCGCATGCATCTGCAGCCTTCCTGTCCTTTGATTTATTAAATATTGCTCAAAGTGCTGCGAACATACTGTCCTGAGCCGATGAATAGTGGTGCACTTTAGTTTTAAGAGTGAACGATTTCCACATAAGGACAACCATTGCCTAAACCTATCTGCATCCTTTCCAGGGTTTGGAAAACCGTGATGTGTAACATCACTACTACCACCACTACAGTCTTTAACGACGCATTTCTTCTGGCTTGGTTTCATTTTCTAAAAATATTACACAATTAAAAACTGTTAATACAATATTTTTACTACAGCACTGACCGATTAAAATAATTTCAATTTCCTTTGATTTATTATTTTATGAAAAGCTGACCAATTAAAACAATTTCAATTTCCTTTGATTTATTATTTTATGAAAAGCTGACCAATTAAAACAATTTCAATTTCCTTTGATTTATTATTCGATGAAAAGCTAACACTATAGATAAAGAAACGATTACCATATGATTAATTCTAAAGCAAATTTAAAATAGTAAGAACTTATTGATATATTATTATATATTAAGTTTATCAGAATAGATGGAAGTACAACTTCTGACCAACGAAAATATGTACTTTGTAGATACATTTCAACTCTACGATAATTATGTATGTGCTTTATTATCAATAACTGCGGCCAGTGCTGGTATTACATTAACGGCTGCTAAGTTAGTATTGTTTGCTAAATTACATTGGAACCCCAGTGTAAGTATTCACTTGAATTAAAATGCTCTAAAGTTTGTAAGTAACTTTTTATAATTTTATGAACAGATTTTAAGTAAGGCTGAAAGTCAAGCGCATAGAATAGGCCAAGAAGGTAAAGTGCTGATCAAATACCTACCTCTTGGCACCAGGTACCGCTGATGATTCCATATGGCCGCTTTTACAAACCAAGAAAAAAATTCTTAAAGAAGCTGGTTTATTTAAAGATTCTTTCGATAATGTTAGTGTTATCAAACAAGATTTAAGTGATAAAGCAACTATAGCTGTTTGTCTTCAATCCAACATAACTTCTGCCAGTACTTTAGATATTAGGTACGACATATTTTAAATCACCAAGTAAGAAATGTGCTGATGGAAACTCTTCCGTAACGTCTGTAAATACTTTAGATATCTCTTCGTATCTTAAGTCACCAGCTAAAAACAGTGATGTTGAAAATTCGTTTCATAAAGTGAATTGTGAAAGTTTGAACAAAAGTTTTAATGAGGATAGCTTTAATATTAGCGGTGCAGAATTGGATTTTTTAGATGAGGATTTTGATGAAATCTTAAGTAATGTGGAAATAAATATTTAATATATACTGATAGTTTTAAATGTAATATTTTTAATATGATGTAAAGTTTGTTAGATTAAATATTTAATATTTTTGTATTAGATTTGTATGAATTATACCGCAGAATTGTATAAACGGGTTTTTATTCAGTATTCGCTTGAGTTTTGAAGTGTAAATTCGTGTGCTTTGTGGTTCGATAAGCCAAGTATATGGTAAAGGAAGCAAAACCACAGAATAAACAATACAGAAGCGACACTCTCGTACTTTCACCGTCTTCAATTTCATTGCGCATGTTTGCGAGACGCCATTTTGGCGTTGGTATTGCTGTCACAGCCCAAAAGACAAAACGGCGTTTTTGTTAAAAAACCAAACATGTCAATTAGAAAAACTGCTGAAAAATTGAAGATTGGAATTTGATTTCTGATCAGGAATAAGAAAGGACATCGAAATTCGATCGAAAAGGCAAAATCTAACTCAGGAGACTCTACGAGAAAACTGTTCCTTCTGGTGGTGATTTCTTTATTTTTGTGGATGATAAGACCTATTACAGTTCCGCAGAACAGACACATTAAATGTTTCTGGAAGTTGTACAAGTGCTAAACGATAAAATAAAAGCTTGTGACTGCTATTACTAATCAGTTTAAGAAGAATTGGACAAGCATTTCGTAAGAAGTTTCAAATGAGTCTGGAAAAAACCTATTTGAACGCTTTAAATTCGAGCTTCGCCTGGTCAGTAATGAAGGGCTATACGCTGTCCGTCTGAAGCGTTTGTAACACATGTTATTATGTATTTTTTGAAAATATAATAGTTTGTTAAACACGCCCCGCATTAATGGTATTACATTATTTTCTAACTTGGTCAATAAACCTGGTACGCACCTTATTTATTCGAATCTAAGCCGCACTTTTTTTGCAACTTTAGTCTCTCCAAAAATTGGGTGCGGCTTGCATTCAAGGGCGGCTTGCATTCAAAGAATTTTATCTGAACAGCTACCTGAAATACTAAGTTTGTTAATTTTCTTTAAATGAAATTTATTTTATTTTATACTTACCCATATAGGTAATTATTATTTTCATTTCTTATTCGAAATATTTTGTGAAATTAGGCTGCGGCGTAGAATCAATGACTATATTTTTTCTGCAAATCTTTTTTGAAATTGGGATGCGGCTTAGAATCGTTGGCGGCTTAGAATCGAATAAATACTGTAATTTAAATAATCAACGTGAAGAAAAGAGTATTATATTTACTGATTTACTTATTTGCTATTTTACATTAAATTTTGAAGTTAACCAAGCCCTCCCTAAATTTTCTTGATATTGCAGTGCCATTTTCGATGTTCTTATTTAATTATAACTTAGCCGTGTTCATGTTAATAAGATAAATTTAAGGAATCTTACACTATTTACCATTAATTACACTTTTACTTATTTTCAATAAGAGATCCTACATCCTACCTAGCAATTTTTAGGAGGCAATTAAAGATAAACATGCTATTCTAGCAATTTACATGAAGAGTTATGTTTATGCAGGGTGAGCCATGAGGAATGTGCGATACTTCAGGCGTGTGTTCTACACGTATAGTTAAGGTTAAGACTAATAAATTCATAAGTTTGTTGTTATCCGATTTTCATTTATTTTCGAATTATGGCGTTTTCAAGGTTTCCGGGAAGCATCTGATATTTTTAATTAAAACAATCTTGTAGTTAATTTTTATCAGGAATTCTTTGATGTGGAAACCGTTGACGATATTCTTCGGCTGCAGCTGTACCATTTCCATTACAAAAACCATAAACAAACATCATATTAGCATATTCTAAATGTGCGTAAATTTTTTTAACGCTTTCAATGAATTTGCAATAAAACAGATAAGATATTATTTTTCATGAGACATAACGCTACTTGAACGCCTTTTTCAATTTTGATTGTAACAAAAGAAATACCCTGTGTTTCACCGAAGACGCAACATAGGGAAACACCAATGTGTTTTTTCAGAAAGGATCCGCGGTACCTTTGGAATATGTATGGATTCAGTGCTCAACGTATGTTATTGGATATAGTTAACGCTAGAAAGAGATAGAAATACTGAAGTCGTCTGTCATTGCGACAGGCAATTATTTCATTGTTTGGTTCTTAAATTTGACAATTTTGACAGCACCTACAACTTTCATTTAGTACATTATTTGTTTCTGCATTCTGCATAAGTATTTTAAATTGAATTCGCCCTATTAGAACAGCACATGTAAAGAAAGCGTAAGTAAATTCTATGAAAATGTGAGATTGTGTTTGCAGTATTTCAGATTACCAGGAAATTAAGTACCTATGTTCGTAATTGTCGAGTTTATATCACTAAAAACATGGAATAGTATTGAATCATGTCAAAAGGAAGCAATTGATCATCAGTCAGGTACCGAATGAACTTAGAATGTAATGAAAATAAGAATTTGTCTAGGCAGTTTGTTGTACTAAAATTTCTGTCAGAGGTTATTAATGCAACTTTATAATAGAAGGACATGATCCATGCTAACAACTTGATCCTTGATCACTGTGTTGCGCCATCTCTTCCAACTGAAACTAACTAACAGCTCCTCCCCCTGCCCCGTACCGCAGCTGCTCAATTATATTTATTTAATATTTCTAATTCACTTTAATTTATTTAGCAAATATTTTTAGCTGAAAACGTTTATTAAAAAATGCTTTAATAAAAGTTTTCACTAAAAAAATTCACCAAATAAATAATTTAGGATTTTCAAACAATCTGCCTTATAAAAATTAACAAACAAAAATGTCGATTAATTTATTTTATTGACTTAATATTTGATTGAATAATTTAACAGCGTTACTATTAAATTCTACAGCAGTAACGACTCTTAAAAAACATGAATTACTGTTATTACAAATTGCAATAAAATGCTTAATTGAATATATAATCAAAAACAATCACAAAAGCAATAAAGTAAATTGTGATGTTAAAGTTAAATATTATTTATAAAATCAGATATTATAGCTGTTACTGCAGTATTGTATAAAAATTTTTAAGACGTCCAAGTAAATATAATCACAAAACCGCAGTTAATATTGCATACTAATAATAGTACCTATACAATTTTACAAAGGTGCTATGTTCACCCCTGAAATGGATCTTTATCAGTTATCACATTGCAACGGAACGAGATCTATGATTTCACCTCATGTATGAAAAAGAGTGTGAAGTTTAAATTTTTCGCATTAAAAATCTCAACTACTTAAGTACGAACATAAAACCTTTGGTTTACAAGACAACCTTTCTAATATACGGCTGGCTAAACACATTCTCATTATTATTTACGTTATTACATTTGCCAAATTAACACAATAAAATTTAGATACAGCAAATTTGTTAAATATAATCAACAAAAGGTAAAGAGGTTACAGACAATAATACATACATAACTATTATAACAATAGCAAAAAGTTTCTTAAAATATAACTACTCGCTATAGTGGTAATAACTGTCGTTTGTATTTTAAACGAGCTCTATAAATTTCCGCTACTTTGCGTTGTAAATTATCTGCATTAGCAGGAACACTTTGCTTTCCTATCAAGATTCTACTTAAATTTTTGCAATAGTTATATAAAACAAAACGTGTAAAGTATGTCAATATCTCATTTTGTAGATGGCTTCTGTGCTCACAATAAATAAAATTAAATTTAATAACTCCCTGAAGATGCGAAACCAAGTTTTTGAAAAGATTTTTTGAATATAAAATGTGGGGTAATATATACAGTAAGTGATTATAAATAGAATTAATAGAAGCAATAAAACTATTACTACAATACTTAAGCCTAAGGATATCATCGTCTTGGCTTGCTTCTTTAGCGATAACAAAGGCGTGGGCAACAGAAATCTCCCCAGTATGCAGTATGTTACCTAAGCAAGTTTGGCAGCCTTGGAATGTAGGCAAAATATTTTTGGCTACAAACCCACTTACATAACCTACAGCAGCCAGGTCCAGTTCAGAATCTTGGCGAAAGTCTGTTGGAACAGTTGGTGGTGCCCAATTTTCAGATTCGGGGGACTCTGGAACTCCTTGTGTGATAAACTGTTGGAGAGTAACAAGGGAACCTTGAGAATCATCAGCCTCACAGTTAGAACCCGACGAATGTACAGTGACAAAATTTTTCACCAATAAAGCTTTGAAGTAAGGTCCAAAAGCACTGCAAGTAGGATTAATATTCCTCACACCTTGCTGTCGAACTTTACCAAAAAAGTTTTCTAGTGGATCTTGGTTAAATACTCTTGCAGGAAAAGAATTAAAACCAAGATCGAAAAGTCTTTTATGTAAAAGTTTGAAGCCACGAAGTGTATTAATCCAATTACTTAACACTATAGGTTTAACTTGATCACTAGGTTTGCGGGGTATAAACCGCATACTCTGTAATATTTGAAGAGCCTTATTCCAAACCTGTATATGGCGAGATCTTTTTGTCACTAAAAAATGCAAAGGTTTAACGCTAAGACTTCGACTCCCAAAACCACCATTGATACTGTCAAAGAGTTCATCAAAGAAATGAAGCAAGTCTGCTGTATCTGAAGCTTCAGGTACCATTCTTCGTGAACGATCTGAACTTTCTATTGCACCACGACTAAGTACCGATAAAGCAGCAGCAACAGTTGTACTGAAAACTTGAGCGCATGCCGAAACTTTCATTTTTCGTATCTTCCGTGGAATGACATGGAAATCTGTAAGTTTCGGCATAAGTCTCATCTTTGAACTGCAGTCAATAAAGTAACCATCTTCAATGTGAGACCATTTTGCTACCTTTGTTAGATCATCCTGCACAAAATGTAAATCCTTAGTTAAAAGATTGTTACGAATACATTTAAGAAGATGTGGGGGATCAAATAAAGGGACAATTACATTTTCATCAATGCGAATAATATCATCTGTTTGACGCTTGCCTCTTCTTAAAGAATCTTGTAACGTCTCTTCTCTAAGCATTCTTATGGCTCTAACATTAGTAGCACCTTGGTCGCAAACCGAAGCAATTATTTTAAACCCTGCAGCATTTGCTTCCCGCACAACTGTTTTGAAAGTCCGAACAATGTCAGGAGCAGAAGCAGATGATTTATAAAAGGCGTATGCAACTGGTTGCACCCACCGTTTATAAATTTCTCTCAACATGAATACCTGCACATGGTCAGCAATCTCTGAAGAACGACGATAACCGTCATCGACAAACCCTTCTGCAAGATCTAAATGGTTAGAATAATGAAGATGAGGCTGAAGAGACATTTCATCGAACATCATTATACAATACCTATCTTTCAGTCTCATCTTCGCTATTTTTAACTTCATAGTTCTGAAGACAGGTTTGCAGATGCCTGGTACTAAACTAATTCTACCAATTAAAGTACGTAGATTTGTTGGAGATGGCATCGAAAATATTTCTGAAAGTATTTTATACGTTCTAGGGCTTTGCTTATACAATGCTAGGGCTAATATTTTGTCATTTAAACTATAAGATCGTCCTTTCTTTTGTTTCTTGGCATTTCTAATCTGACTCATGACAAAATCTTTTGCTGCAGGTGTTAAATTTTGTATCATTTGAGCAATAAAATTTGTTTGTGACATTTTCGTTGCCATCTTCAACCGTTTCCTAAAGCTAATATTTCTTTTTTCTATCAAAAGAGTTCTCTTACGTAAAATTTTCGCCTCGTTGTATAATAATTTTGCCTTGGGAGTTAATTGCTCTTTGCGAGATACTCCAACAAGGCTCAAAAAATGTTCTGGAAATAATTTATTTTAGATATAAAAAAATTATTACTAGAAATTAAATACATACTTTTACGTATTTGGATTGTATCCGAGTTACTCTTTATGGGATCCAGTTTCCTTTTTAATTCTGTAAGTAAAAGAATAAGAATAATAATGCTCTGTATTATTTATATTTGAATAAAGTAAATAATTCAGAGATCAATACACGTATAAACTTACGTTGTGAAGAGGGAACTGTCACAGGTGGAGGTGTGACATACCCTAACAGTTCTGCTCTAGAAATACTGGGTTCTGCCCAAGATGGACCCGGTACTGGTTCTAACGTAAACAGTTCCGCTCTAGAAGTACTGGGTTCAGGCCAAGATGGACCTGGTACTTGTTCTACTGTCTGCTTTTTGGCTGCCGCTGGTTGGTCTATAAAAAAAAGGTGAAAAGGTAAGTAATTCTAAAAAACAAAAAAATAGTACGTACCTACCTTGCTTTTCAGGAGAAACATGCTTCCTCGGAGAAGGCATTTGAGAAGATATCCTCACATTTTCCCAAAATGGTTCAAATGTGACAGGCACAGTTATATCAATAGTCTTCTGGGGCGCTACTGTAGGAGATGGTAACTGAATTTCATCCATAGGAATGGGTTCTACAACCAAAAAAAGTTAATTATGTTATATAATAATTATTTACAAAATTGTTTTATTTTACCAGGTAAATTTTTAGTGGGCATCGCATGCATCTGCAGCCTTCCTGTCCTTTGATTTATTAAATATTGCTCAAAGTGCTGCGAACATACTGTCCTGAGCCGATGAATAGTGGTGCACTTTAGTTTTAAGAGTGAACGATTTCCACATAAGGACAACCATTGCCTAAACCTATCTGCATCCTTTCCAGGGTTTTGAAAACCGTGATGTGTAACATCACTACTACCACCACTACAGTCTTTAACGACGCATTTCTTCTGGCTTGGTTTCATTTTCTAAAAATATTACACAATTAAAAACTGTTAATACAATATTTTTACTACAGCACTGACCGATTAAAATAATTTCAATTTCCTTTGATTTATTATTTTATGAAAAGCTGACCAATTAAAACAATTTCAATTTCCTTTGATTTATTATTTTATGAAAAGCTGACCAATTAAAACAATTTCAATTTCCTTTGATTTATTATTCGATGAAAAGCTAACACTATAGATAAAGAAACGATTACCATATGATTAATTCTAAAGCAAATTTAAAATAGTAAGAACTTATTGATATATTGTTATTAAATACAGTTAATTATTTCTTAAATGTACACGTATTCTAATTAGTAAGTAACATATACTTACAGTAAGGATCTAAAAAAATTTGTTTCAATAGTAACAAATTTTTAACAGTTCGGATTTTCGGAGCGTGTACTAGCTACTAGCCAATATCAAACACCAAACTAAAATGTTTTGTAGACACAAATCTTCCTTCCAAAAGTTACAAGGGTTGTAAAACCGTTATTTTTCTAAAATCCTTAAATTCCACAAAATTCGGTTAAATACAACGCGTCCGAAAGATATTGAATTTTAAAATTGCTTAATCAGGAATATTTTGAATTGTAAAAGGCGCATGACTCTAAAATCGGTATACCGTATATCCATGGGCGTAGGGCATTTTTAATTAAAATTGCTATCAAAGATTACTCACATAATTAATGCTTAAACAAAGACTAATTACAGTTGCAGATGTCATATTTCGAAGAATTTTTTTTTAAATTTACGGCTTTAATAAGAGCCACATTGTATACCAAAGATTACGAAGTATAATTTATGGTAGGACGAAAGATGAAAGAACATTATAATCCTAAATCTTAAAAGCTTTTAGCGGCATGTTTATTATTCATTTATATATTTTAAGCATAGTGGTCTACCGTTGAGGGTAAAAAAAAGCAGTAAGGGTTGCTGTTTTCTAAGAAACACTAGAAACAGTCTGTGCTTACGGGTAATAAAACATCTGGCGACCATGGAGCATAATTGTGTACAGTTACAGCCTAAACGTTGTCCGATAAAACCTAAAACGTAAATATTTTAGGGAACCTGAATGCGTTTTAAGTGTTAAGTATTTTGTTGCTACAAATCTTTGAAATGAACATCTAGAAATAATCCTGGAATTTAATTAACTAAATACTCTTAATAAATTTCTGCAGAATTATTTTCATTTCTCATATCAGTAGCTAATCTGAATTAAAAATATTTCATTATTTATTGTTTCTGGTGTCATATTAGCATTTTTTAAATTTTTATTCCAGTTATTAAATGTTAAAATTTTTATTTAAAATAAAGCGAATTTTTATTATTACAGTGGAAGTTTAAAGTAAAATTACTCTTTTATTCAAATATGCTAATGCAGCTAATGGATTAATAAGTGTATTGGTATACAAACAAATAAAAACAAAATTTTTAAATATATTGGTATTTAAATTTATTTATATCACACAAAAATTTGGCACGCTAATGATGTCGATAATTGATTACAGTTAATTCATTTAACGATTAAGAGTTTTAGTTGATGTGGTGCCCTCTTAATAAATTGAATGAGAACTATTTCTTGTATGACTCATAAGGTTCTAACAGTTCCTATTCCACTTGACAGACCCGGGTGCATACTCAACGCCCGAATATTCAAAACCAGAATATGCATGCACAGAATCATTCAAACCCCGAATATTCTACAACAGAAAATAAATGCACAGAATCATTCAAATCCCGAATATTCAAAACCAGAATCGCTCATTGCACGAAAGCGCATCGACAGAATCGTGCATCACCAGAAAGCGCTTTGCCCGAATCATTCAAAAACCGAATAAGTGGGCGGAGCCAGTTTAGGCTACCTGTCGCTAGATGTCACTACGAAAGTTAGTTCGACGCACAGTATAAGAAAGAACAGTAGGGTTACTCCGTGTCGGCTCCTTTGATGTCAAAAATTGAAATCGAATGACCTCGAAGCGATCGCCATACTCTTGGATGTAAAAAAAAACTATTCGCGCAGGCGAAGTATGTGCAAAATAGGGCGCTAAAATTTTAAATTTAAATTGATTAGTTATACTTGCAAACAATATTACAATTTACAAATAAATAAATAAGTACAAATAACTAAATATTTATTAAGATAATGTAAAAATAAACGAAAATAGGTATTAATACAAAAATAAAATGTAAAAATAGCTGAATAGAGGCTTACTTTAAAAAACAAAGCAAACATTTAAATCATGTATGTCTCTTTCTTTTGCAGGTGTTTTTACTCATGCGTCCGCATTATTATTTTGCTGTTTATTTTGTTAGTAGGTACTCTTAAAATTCTTATTAATATTTCAACCAGTAGACAGGAAAATAATCTCATTCCACTATAAATAAGTTAATAAAAAACGTGTAGAAATTATTCAAATTGGCCTCTTTGTAAAGTATAATAAATAATTTTGAAAGAGCTGAATAACACATATTCGTAATATAGGTATAAATCTCCATTACATAAAAACTGCGTACAATATCCTTGAACGTATAAAATTGCTTTGTAAGCACATACTATAAAAATTTGCGTGGAGGCGGTTAAAGTTTGTTTAGCCAATAAGCGTAATATACTACTTCCCGCTAAATTACTTTTGAAGTTATTGGTTGACTGAAGAGTCATTGAGGAAGGATTTCGCCATATGCCTAATAGATGTCACCACTGCAGGCATCCAACAATATGGCGACACCTTTAAGATTCAATACGCGTTTTTGACAGAGTAACCCTACTGTATTATACTGTGGTTCAACGCATGTTTAACGTATGCATTGTCGATAATCTAGTGTGCTTTCATTTAGTTAAAAGAAAATGATGGTAGACATACGTCTTCATTCAACATTCAACTGCAACTGTCAAAAATGACAGCTACATTAATAAATAAGAGAACACATAATTGTAGAAGTAGCTTCAAAAATGGTCCAAAAGAAAATGCCCCTACACTATTTAAAAGAAACCAGGGGAAACTCTTCTCGCACAGTTTACTTGAAAACAAACGTAGGACCGTGAAACCGTAAGTGTACTAAGTGTAGACAAATTTTTATAATTAACACCGAATTTTCATTATTTTAGTAAAGCAATCGTATTACAAGACTTGGAAAATCTACAACCTGGTACCAGTTCGAATGTGGAAACACCTATCGCCCAGCCTTCACAAAGTTTAACGAGCTGTGTTGTAGAAGCAGAGAACTATTTTTTAAAACGAGAAGTAGAAGAGTTAAAAGCTAAACTGACAAATTTACTGTCCTTTTCATTTGATGCTATTAAGGATAATGATGCACTAATTGCCATGTACACAGGTTTGCCCGATAGATCGCTATTGATGTGCTTGTTTGATTCTTTAGAGCATATAAAGATTCGTTATTATGCTAAATGGGTAGTTTACAAAATTTCAAGACGAGATCAGGTGTTAATGACCCTCATGAAGTCAAGGTTGAATTTTCCAAATCGAGACCTAGCAGTTCGTTTTAACTGTTCTTGTTCAACTATATCAAATGTAATTTTAACATGGGTTCATGTATTACATGCAGCACTTTTTATAAAGTTTATAAAAAATAATGTGCCTACTAGGCAAAAAAACAGAACATGTCTGCCGTCAGCTTTTGCACCATTTACAAACTGTAGGATGATATTGGACTGCACAGAAGTGTATACTGCCGTTCCAGAGCAATTAAATAAGCAGCGTTACACATGGAGTAATTATAAACATAGGAACACCTTGAAAGGGCTCATTGGTGTAGCACCGAATGGAGTAATTACTTTTTCCGACGACCACTATGAAAAATGACTCATTTCACACGGTTTACTAGTATTGAAAATAACAAATTTCCCACAGCAACGAAACTGTGTGAAATGCCCGTGTGCAAAACTTTGCACACGCTAAACCACACAAAGCAGTCGGCGGGCGACGTCAAAAGTCGTCATTTGTTAAAAAATAAATATTTAAAACGTCAAAGTGTTGCAAGTGTGGTGCTGGTTCAAATTTTTTTAAATGAAAAATTGGAAAAATGGTCGTCGGAAAAGTATAGTGTAAAACACGTGCTGAAAGGATATTTCACACTCATGTGATTAAGCCACTCGCCAGAGGCAACAAACTACAACAATTGCTAAAGCTCGCATTCATGTAGAGCGTGCAATTGAAAGGATAAAGCTGTACAAAATATTGAGCTTTATACCTGCTACTCTGCGCCCATTTTCATCGAAGGTGTTTCAAGTGTGTGCGTCTTTAACTACTTTACAATATCCGCTAATTAAAGAAGTAGAAGGTAACATGCGGAGCTGCGATTAGTTGTATATCTTATATTGAAAATTGTAAATATTTTTAATGGAATTCCTTGTTTATTGATAAATAAATAAAAGAAATCAAATTTTGATAATTTTTTTATAAGAACATTGCTTAGGCAATATTTCTTAAGCAGAGGTGGGTGGTAAGTATTTGGAATAAATAGATGTTATTCAAATACATATCTATTTAAAATTGAAATTGCCATTTTGCATTTTAAAACCGCTAAAACTAACTTACATTTTTTATTTAAAATCGAAATTTAAATTCAATTTAAAGCTAATTTATTTTTAAATTACAATAGATTTCCAAGAAATTAGGCAAGATTACCAATATCAGAAGGGTGCCAATCTAGTAACTGCACTTGTGATTTAATAGAAGCTTGAAAACACTCATAATGGTTACATTATTATCTAAAATAAAGTGTAAATAGCTATTAACACAACAAGTTTTATAGAAGGTTTAAAATCAAGGTCGTAGTTCAAATCCGAGTGAACGAAGTGAGCCGAGGATTTGATAAACCGAGATTTTTAAACTATAAAACACGAGTTGTCTTCAAGATTTTTTCTAACACTAATATCTTTCAGTAATATACCTATTATTAGAAATTCGAATAAATTATTATTTGAGACGCGTCACGATACACAAAATGCGAAGATTGCTAGGCAACGACATATTTTATAGAGAAAAGCGTATTTTAAAGGCCTATAAAAAACGTTGTCATTGACGACCTTCTTCGAGTCTTACACTTGTTGGCTCCGAGCAACTTTCTTTATTCTCCTTATAAGTAACCGAAGATGTAGAAGACCCCACTTCTGAATTAGTAAATAAAGATTTTTCCATAGAGCAAATATTATTAGCTACTTGCTCTGTGATTTTACATCAGTTGGAAGTGGCGGTTTTTAAGCTACGGTTTTCCTAAAATCAAATAGATATATGTATATAACGGGTGTTCACAAACAGTCGTCATCCCAGTAGGTTGTGATTTCATAAACATATTTCGTAATTTGATTCAGAACACAAAACTAAATGTCAAGATTTGTAAAATGTCATTGTCTATGATTTAATCTAAGACTTGTAATTTGTTTTTCAAAGCAACCGAGATGACGACTGTTTGTGAACACACGTTAGAATCAAATAGCTTTCTAATAAGTATTAATGAAAGTACTTTTTTGTTTATTTATTTTTTTATTACCAAAAATTAGTATATGTATAAATCAATTATGTTTTCTTACTACCTACCTATCATACCATACCATGCTATACGTTAACGCACCAGCCTCGACACCGAAAGGTATAAGAGGTTACAGATAATACACACATAACACATACATACTACCTATTCAAAATTTGATTTTAGTACCTATTTGGATCTTTCAAGTCAAATTTTGAATCCTAATTACATAAGTACCTAACACATTTGTGTTTCTTTTCTCTGGTGGCTTGAAATTGAATCTCTTTTCATCGTTGTGAGCATATAATCATATATAATGTTGGTAAAATTTCTCTTTTTCTGTTGAGAAAGTGGTAGGTAACTGCATACTACAGAATATGTAGTTGGGGATCGGTCTGCACGCCTAAAATTTAGATACAGTTGTTATTTGCTACAAATTTATAAATCGTATATAACCAATTACCTTACTAATTTAATCCATTTATCTGCTAGACCATAATAGTGCTCACTAAATCTAAAGATGGCATCATTTTACATACCTAATAGTGTATTGCGGCAGTTTGTGGTTACTGAAAGAAAAAAACTAAATTATATATTTGTAAAAAGCTCGGAAAAAAATATGATTTAAAATCAAAGATACTAAAATGGAAATTTTATAATACTAGCGATAGTTCGTTGTTTAGAATTAAAATCTACGTCGAATTTGTTTATTTAGTCACGAGAAACGAAAAAAAAGCTATTTGACGGTTTTAGGAAAATTTATAGTGCCCTGGAAAATAAAACAATGAACAAATGAGCCCGGCAGAGATTTTACATTGATTATTTTTTAAACAGTCCTGTCAGCCAATCATAATGAGAAAAAATTTCAAATCGACCAATAGCATCAAAATTACACTGACAATTTTTCTAGTAGCTGATTACAGCGACAATTTTTTCACGTTGTTTCATTGGATCTTTGTTTAAATAAATGCATAAAAAAGTTAGCCTTGACTTGGTTGTTAAGGTAGCGCAGCCATTTGTGTCAATACAAACATTAAAAATTCAGTACTGTCATCATTGTGTAGTAGTTTAAAAAATAATCACGCCGAATTACATTCGTGGTAATAATTTTTTTTGATAATTTTAACTAGATTAGCACTCATCTTTATTGCTATTAGGAAATTCCACTCGTGGACTTTGTCCACTCGTGAAATTTCCAAGCAATAAAGATTCTTGAATCTAGTTAAAATTATCACCACCTATGAAATTACTGTTGATAATATTGTTTTTCTTCAAACATCATAAAAACACGACTTTGTGTCCTTGGATACACACAGTTAAACATTCACTTTTACTCCTAGGTGTAAAAGTGGGCACTTTTACTCCTAGGACTAAAAGTGACATAAAATGAACCAATGGCAACTCGTAATTTTTATTTTTTATAACAAAGCAACGACAGCTGGTATGACGTTCATTTTTGACTTTTTTTAAATTTTCTTGCTGAAATGCTTTTAATTTATGCATTTGAAGAAAAAGTAACATGTGTTATTCGGAGTAAAAGTGATTTTGTGTGCCTCGCATGAATAGTCCGACTCGCTAGCGCTCGTCGTTCAAACGTCATGCTTGGCACACAAACTGACACTTTTACTCCTAATAACACAATATACTATTTTTTCGCTACCAGCAAAGTAAGCAGCCCTTACATCCATGGCAACAGTGACTGTAAGTGCTGCTCCCAATACGCTGATGACACTAAACTATACGGCAATCCTTTAACCAATGCACATACGATTCAAAATGACTTGAAGTTAATTGAAAAGTGGTGTCGGGAGTGGTTAATCCCTCTAAATGCAAGTAAATGTGTCGTTCTACATATCGGTAAATCAAATCCTCACCTGCAGTACTACATTAATAACTCTGTAATGCAAGAAGTAACTAGTTACAATGATTTGGGTGTTATGGTTACATCTGATTTACTGTGGTCACAACATATCTCTACCATAACGAAAAAAGCCAACTGTACAGTGCATATTTTTAAAAAAGTTTTCAACAATTTAAACCCTACAATGTGGGCAAAACTATATAAACTGTATGTGCGACCAGTAGTCGAATATTGTTCTAGTGTGAGTCATCCTTCCTTGGTTAGAGACAAAACGGCACTGAAGAGTGTACAAAGACGAATTACCAGAATACCTTTTGGCGTGCGCAGGCCATCTTATGAACAACGACTTGCTCTGCTCGATCTGCCATCGATAGAGGAACGTAAAAACCGTGGCGATTTAATAATGACTTTTCGCATATTAAAGGAGTCATTCACAGTGAACCTAAATCATTTATACAGCCTTCGAAATGATGACCGTTTACGTGGTCACCGGTATAAACTTCAACGTGAAACCTTTAAATCTGTTCCTAGACAAATATTTTTATCGAATCGTGTTTTTTATTTGTGGAATGAACTACCTGATTCTGTTTTTGAAGTAACTTCCTTAAACACTTTTAAAAACCGACTTGACTCGTTATAATCTATGTTCTATGTTTACTTATCACATTTTTGTTAACCATTGTTTCATTAGGCTACTTAGACTAAGTATATTAATTAATATTGTTACTGTAATGACTACCATTATTGTAATTTGTATACTGTATACATTTTTGTTCTTGGGAGCATTATAGGAGATTTCTCCTCAGTTCTTATTTAATAAATAATAATAAATAATAATAATTTAATTGATTTGGACATGTGTCATATACCTAAGTATACGATGGATATAGCTAGAAGTCTTAATTTGGTTAAATATTCAATTTGTCTGTCTGCAAATGCAAACCTACAGTATCGGACATAAAAGAGCGACTCCGTAGGAACTTATAAAAAATACTCCCCCATATTTTAATTATTCAATATATTTTCAAACTTCTCATCTAATTTAAGTGATGATATATTCATAAACCTTATGGACGTTAAATAAGTGTACTAAATTTCACAAGTAGCTACTTATGTATTTGAATATGTGAGGTGTGACAAACATAGAGCGACTGTATAAAAATCTTATATTTATTTTTAAAAAGTTAACCAGAATAACAATTTATGAAAGAAACTTAAATTAGACAAAGAAAACAATGTTACATATTTAATACTTTAATAATTATTTATTATAGATTGCATTTGTCATGGCATCGAATTAAGTAAATTATCGATGATTTTGTGGTTTATAGATTTCCATGCATCCTTGCAATATTTCTGTCAATGGTTTCCAACAGATTTTCAATTGTATAAAGATCAGGTGACTGCGAGTTATAGGCACATATTCAAATCGGCTCATTGCTCTTTTTTCATTCACCATTCTCACACGGTTAAAAATAGGACAACGCGGTTTTAAAATATGAGTTCAGCATGAAATTCTCTTTCTTATTATGTATTACACGATTTTAGCGAATGATATGATATTTAATATTGGCACTTCGTGTCTTTAGCTATTTATCTTCTAATACTAAAAAAATTAACTCTAATTGCTTATTTATTAAACGGTACAATGGTTTTTATATTCAAGAAATATTTTTTTCTAACACTAATATCTTATACTGTTTCTATGGTGCATAAGAGCTCACTTGTTACGTTTCCTTTAAAATACGCTTTCTCTATAAAATACGCCGTCAATGACAACGTATTTTATAGGCCTTTAAATACGTCGTTGCCTAGCAATCTTCGCATTTTGTGTATTATGACACGTCTCAAATAATAATTTATTAAAATTTCTAATAATATATTAGTGAAAGAAAATGTCTGATATTAGTGTTAGAAAAAATCTTGAAGATAACTCGTGTTTTATAGTTTAAAAATCTCGGTCTATCAAATCCTCGGCTCACTTCGTTCGCTCGGATTTGAACTACGACCTTGATTTTAAACCTTCTATAAAACACTTGTTGTCTTAATAGCTATAATATGTAGTTATTAAGTTCTCCATATTTTCCGTCGACATGCCTGAACTGTACCTATTATCCCTTATTATTATTTTATCTAGAATTAAGTTATTAAATATTTCACATCACATCGTACGTAATTATTGATGAAGCTGTCATTTTTGACAATTGAAAACGTATGTCTATTATTATTTTCATTTAAATAAATTAAAGTACACTAGAATATCGACAATGCACAGGTTGAACTGACTTTCGTAGTGACATCTAGTGACCAGTAGCCTAAAGTGACCTCCGTTTGGCATCGCCACGTATTCGGTTTTTGAATGATTCGGGCAAAGCGCCTTCTGGTGTTGCACGATTCTGTCCATGCGCGATTCTGTCGGTGCGTTTTCGGTTAATGCGCGATTCTGTGTTTGAATATTCGGGATTTGAATGTTCTGTGTATGAATATTCTGGTTTTGAATATTCTACTTTTGAATATTCGGGCGTTGAATTATTCTGTGTATGCATATTCTGCTTTTGAATATTCGGGCGTTAAAGACATTCCCACTCCAAAAACGGGCCGAATCAAACATTCGTAACTGTTCGTCATTCAACCGGGCTGAACTTAGATACGTATCTGGATACGTTTTTCACGCGTATCTCAGCCGCCGTACACTCCCCGGCGTACGTTTTGCGTCACTTTAAATTCGCTTGTCACATTATTTCCTTAAGGTTTTCCTCAACTATTTGCCACAATAAACATCTACAATTGTTAATTAAACTAATCCATTAACTAAAAAACGGTTTAAAAATTCGAACCACCTTTAAAACACATAAACAAGCCCAAGACAAAACTTTTTTTCTACAGAATTACAGGAGTTGTCCTCGGTGGGTGACCTATAGAAATTGTAGAGGGCACCTAGGCCTACAACCCCTACCAAGCAGTTTTTCAAAAAGTGCCGAAAATTCGCCTCCACCGAGGTCGAAAGTTTACTAAAATACGTACGTAAAGACACCTGGAGGATCAAACTTCAATATTTTTTTTCTCGAATTACAGGAGTTGTCCTCGGTAGGTGACCTATAGGTGTTGTAGAGGGCACCTAGGGCTACAACACCTACCGAGCAGTTTTTCGAAAAGTGCCGGAAATTCGCCTCCAGCGAGGTCGAAAGTTTATTAAAGACACCTGGAGGACCAAACTTCAATATTTTTTTTCTCGAATTACAGGAGTTGTCCTAGGTAGGCGACCTACAGGTGTTGTAGAGGGCACCTAGGACTACAACCCCTACCGAGCAGTTTTTCAAAAAGTGCCGACAATTCGCCTCCACCGAGGTCGAAAGTATACTAAAATACGTACGTAAAGACACCTGGAGGACCAAACTTCAATATTTTTTTTCTCGAATTACAGGAGTTGTCCTAGGTAGGCGACCTACAGGTGTTGTAGAGGGCACCTAGGACTACAACCCCTACCGAGCAGTTTTTCAAAAAGTGCCGACAATTCGCCTCCACCGAGGTCGAAAGTTTACTAAAATACGTACGTAAAGACACCTGGAGGACCAAACTTCAATATTTTTTTTCTCGAATTACAGGAGTTGTCCTAGGTAGGCGACCTACAGGTGTTGTAGAGGGCACCTAGGCCTACAACCCCTACCAAGCAGTTTTTCAAAAAGTGCCGACAATTCGCCTCCACCGAGGTCGAAAGTTTACTAAAATACGTACGTAAAGACACCTGGAGGATCAAACTTCAATATTTTTTTTCTCGAATTACAGGAGTTGTCCTCGGTAGGTGACCTATAGGTGTTGTAGAGGGCACCTAGGGCTACAACCCCTACCGAGCAGTTTTTCGAAAAGTGCCGGAAATTCGCCTCCAGCGAGGTCGAAAGTTTATTAAAGACACCTGGAGGACCAAACTTCAATATTTTTTTTCTCGAATTACAGGAGTTGTCCTAGGTAGGCGACCTACAGGTGTTGTAGAGGGCACCTAGGGCTACAAACCCTACCGAGCAGTTTTTCGAAAAGTGCCGGAAATTCGCTTCCAGCGAGGTCGAAAGTTTATTAAAGACACCTGGAGGACCAAACTTCAATATTTTTTTTCTCGAATTACAAGAGTTGTCCTCGGTAGGTGACCTGTAGGTGTTGTAGAGGGTAACTAGGGTAAGGTGGCTTTATCTTTCCTACAGATGATTTTTACGCAGCGATTGACTTATTTTGAAAATTTGCATTCAAGTTTTTATAATTTTATTTACGATAATGTTACCTGTGTAGGTATGTAGCAGCAAATATGTGATGTATGTTGCGACGGCGTGCCTCACGCGTATTGAGAATACCAACTTGATCGAATCTTTTATTAGAAAATTAAATTCTAAATCAAAATAAGGTATTTTGCCTGAGAAATGCCATTGCAGAGACCATAATATTATCATTGTATTTAACTTTAAATACAATGATATTATGTAACAAAGACTTTTTGTATTTTTATTCGAAGTATTTTATTAGCTATAGTTAAAATACGTGTCTAGCAGACAAATAAATAGGTGCATGGCTTTTATGAAACAAATTTGCATTAAAATCAAAAAGGCAAATCAATAATTAAAAGAATAGCGCATGTTTCTTTCTCGATATAATAGGAAAATTCGTTTTTTCTTTCTTTAACATTTATTATTATTATTGTATTTGTTCTTCAGGTACATAATTACCCATTCACAGAACAAAAGTAAATATTAAGTACTAAAAATTAACACATTTCTACAAAGAGATAATGAGATTTAATAATAATAATAATAACAAAATAAATAATACAAATACAAGCACAAAAATCAATTCTTCTAAAAACAAGCAACATAGTCCGATCATTCCTTCAAAATAGTACTTCTCTCTTCTAACTTGGTACCAGCCCGTTAGAAAAGGAATTATCACCATCACAAGAAAGATGAGCAGAAAGAGAAAGAAATAATAATAATAATAATAATAATAATACGAAGACATAATAATAAGAATATAGAAAGTAGTTCTTCTTGGCCCCCTCCACATCGCGAGGGCGAACGAGGTGGTGTAATCCGTACTCATACATCATCAGGGTTTGGGATGCAAGCACGTGGAAGGGCCCTACAGGTGATGCCAGGTATGAAGTCACCCGGCCTGAAGTTGGTAGAAGCCTGTAGGAGATCTGGGAACCGTCCGACATGAGTGATTGGGTGCTAGGTTCTGTCCGATCCCTGGGGTGAACAGAGGAGGGCTTCCCAGAGAGACCATCTGTCCCTAATGGATAATAATAATAATAAATATTTATTTGTATAAAGTTTTACACATTTTACAAAGGTGGTTGGCTGAATTTATTTGACATTACATTTTTTATGGAAGCTTTAACACATAAACACATATCAAAAGTAGAATGATTTACTTTAACCTTACCTATCATGGGTATTACCATACAATCTGTTGTAAGGTCTTTTTCGCATGCCCTCCACACTATCGTGTACGAACATGCAAACCGTCTGTCTATGTGTCACTTATTTTTGTGTTCAATTACACTAACATTTGAAAATGGAATGGACAAATGAAACGGTATTACAATTTTTAAAAGTGTACAGAATTGAAACTAGCCTTTGGGATCAAAATGTCCCCAATCATACAAAGTGACACAAGATTGCTGATTTTTTTTATGTAATCATAAATAATGGTAACTCATTAAAAAATACCCGGCAGCTGCAGTACCACTAGGGCTTCTTCTGAAGACGAATCCATGATGAATGAAGCAAATACGAATATTTTCCATATTTCAAATAACAAATAAGTACGAATATTCGGCTAATATCACGTATGTGTGGAGGGTGTGTTCGACAAATATTCGTAAACAAAGAGTACACGAATATTCGTTAACTTTAACGAATATTCGTTTACGCAAGTGTGGAGCCGGGGTTAGCGCAATAAAATCGTAAAATCAAGAAAAAAGCATTAAAAAGCTGATAATACGACTTCAGTAAAGTTAAGAAACTTCAAGGTCCTTTTATATGTAACCTGTGGGACCAGTTTCCAATATTTTTGTCCTCCGTGTGTGTATTATGGATGTTGTAGACTTTGTAGAGACTCATCCTAGTCTTACAGTTATTTGATTACGCTTTTTTTTTTAGTTTGCATAGTTTTCCACATCACCTTAGTCATCATGTTAACTTGTAACCTGACTGAATAAATGATGAAATTTTATAATAGATACAAGCAAACATTTCAACAGGAGGTACTATGCTAGACGCGTTAAACTTCTTATTTTACATGGGAAGTTTTCGCCCTAAGCCCTATTGTACCCATGGTATTTGAATACAGAATAATAATGTAGTTGTAAATAATACAGATACAGTATTACTTTGTACTTACTGTAATGCTCTTACCTGTATTTTTAGGTATTTTTGTAAGGTAAATTTTAGTAGTTTTTCAATTTAATTATTTAATTGAGCAGTTACTCTCACATTGAAAAGGAAAAATGAAATTTATACATCCCTACTTATGTACATTCTAAAACCGCGAACGTGTGGAAACTTAAATATAAACTTGCGTCTACCAGAAGTAACCACATCCCTACTTACATTCTAAAACCGCGAACGTGTGGAAACTTAAATATAAACTTGCGTCTACCAGAAGTAACCACATCCCTACTTGCATTCTAAAACCGCGGTATTTTCCCTTCATAGTATTATGTTTTTCTAAGTGCTATTGTTGATTTTCACATAACATGCAAGTAAATATAAAAGAGTCTTCTTGAATATCATTAAGCTGGAGATGCAATTTTTGATCTAAACAAACATTTATGTGAATCCATCTGTAGCATTTAGAACATTCTACCCAGTCATACGTTATTTCTCTATCATCCCCTCTTCCACACAAAAGACACCTGTCCGCCATATATTTAGACTGCTCTAAAACAAAGACCTGCAAATACTTCCTGAAGTTATCGGGATCGAAAGGCAAAAAAGTGAGACTAGAATTTATTAAATTGAAGATAAAATGAATTATATGTACACCGCAATTGTACCCATCATTTTGCATAGGCCTTGAACAAATTTTAATGTCGAAATTATCAATTATATAAAATGCATTCGCTTCGTATAAATTTACTCGATCTTTTAGGTATTTTGATATTGAATTTTTATAATTTTCTGCTGCCTGCACATCAGTCCAACCAGCAGAGTCATATACAAGAAACTGATGTTCCAATACGTCAATGATGAGTACTATCCAGTGATTCTGATTTACAAGATAGGGAATTATTAATTTGGTCACCTCAGATAGATTAATATTATTAAGTGGAAACGCCTTTTCAACAGGCCTATCGACATGGCGTAGAAGATAATAAGACAAATATGTTGGAATGTAAAGGATGGTAGGGTCAAATGATTTAGTACATACCGACGAAATACATGCATCTATAGCGTTACCAGTCAACCATTCTTGACGAAAAAGAGTTACATAGTCCTCTCCATACAAAATTACTTCTCGCAAACCAGGAGTACTTTCATACACACCAACTACATACTGTTGCCTTAATTTGGTATCGAAATATGAGGGATTTCGAAAAATACCATTTGCCATAGCCTCCCCATGAGGACGAACTTGAACTTCCTCGACGAGAGAATGAGAACGACTGCTCTGAAAAACTTTTGAATTGTTAAGTGACGATAATAATTTAGGCGTTGGAGTTTGCTGTGGTTGTTGTTTAATGGGCGACAATTAATGGAACGTGCAAGTAGGTCACGTGTATTACGTTTTGATGGTGTTGGATTAGCAAGAGAGACTATGGGAGAACGACTTGCTGATAAATACGACCTATCATTTTCTACATCTGGACGACGCGCAGACGACGTTTCGAAATCAAAATAAAAATCATCCACTAATTCGACACCTGTAATGTTAATGTCGTCTTTAATTTTTTCAGGTGTGACAGTAATAACTGAATTTAATAATTTATCAACCATGTTGTTTATACCGCCACTATTATTTTTCCATTTAAGCCGAAGGCGGTCAATAAACTGTTTGTTACATTTAAAACCCAAATTTTTTGCAACATACAAAGCTACAGTAGAATCTGGTCTAAAATTTACCTCACTAACATGAGAAACGCACTCGGCAATTAACACTGCAATAATTTCGTTATCCATTATGACCATAATTCATTGAGAAAATGTAGTAAGTCAATGACAATCGCTTGCACTTGCTGAATTGAATTTAAATGTAATAAATGTAACAGAAAGCAAATCAGCGCTGATTTTGTGGTCAATGCGCGTGAGTAATTCTTCCCAAAATCCATTTCACATAATGCAGGTGTCGGATTTCAACTAAAAGTTAAATTTTTTTAAATGTCAACTTTCTTTTCTTTTTTGCCTATATTGACTTGTAGTTGGTGTAAGCGAGAGCGCATCGTATCAAATAGGAAGTAAGAAAATGAGTTTGTTTTGTCTTCGAACTTGCGACTACCCAATAGCGATAATAAATAAAAACTGTAGACAGGGCAGTCAACGAGTTCGGGTTTTACTTAAACTAATTTAGGATAGGCAAAACAGCAGTAATCATTTTGTAAGAATTTTTGCTGAAATATAATATGTATACAGGGTGACAATAATCTACCTGTGTTGTATGGGTAACTTTGTTATTATAGAAGTTAGAGAGTCGGCTAAATTAGCAAAGTTGGGCAGAATTTCAAGACAAATTAGGTGCCAGTTTGACATTTGACATACACTTTCAACTTTTTCAAATATTTCGAAAAAACTAAAAACATGCGATTTTTTAAATGTTTTATAATTCCATAACCACCTATTCTAAAACCAAAGTGAAATATGTTTCTTGTAGATATTTTTACGTAGAATTATAAAAAAATATCTACAAAGTCATAGCACTCTCGATTTTTGAGATATAAGCCAAACTTACGTTTTTTTAAATGGCAACCATAGTAGGCTATGGATTCATTAAAGAGCCTATTTTTTGCTGATTTCAAAAATGTATAGGTTGTCATATCTGTTTCCGTTAATTTTCTTAGAATTTGCAAAAAACTGAAATTAATGATGATAAATAATAACCATGAACTAAGAATGCCTTGGAATTTTTTCATAGTCTCTTGTTTAGTAATTCATCATCAAAAACAATTGAAATTATCAAATGTTTTTAATTAAACAAATAACAAATAAAATAGGTACTTAGTAACTATCATTATGGATAACAGAACTAAATAATAAATGTATGTAACTATAAAAATCAATTAATGATTATAATAATACTTCAAAGTGACCACCATTTTCTTGAACACATAACTGACATCGTTTTAATATTTCACGTTGCAATTTATTTAATGTATTATGTCTAATTTCGGCTACAGCTCTTCTTATTTTTATGTTCAGGTCATCAATGTTATGAGGCTTTTCTTTGTACACTTTGTCTTTAATAGTTCCCCATAAAAAAAAAATCTAGGGGAGATAAGTCCGGAGACCTGGGAGGCGACGCAATAGAACCTCTGGCACCTATCCAATTAGGAAATCTTTCCAATAAATAGTGTGACACAATGTGAGCATTGTGAGCAGGTGCTCCATCGTGTTGGAAGTAATTCAAATTTTGTATAAAATTTAATGGAACATCGTCCAACATTTCTTCGAATTGATTACGTAAAAATAGCAAATGCCTCTCTGAATTTAGATTTTCCTCGTAAAAATAAGGACCGAAAAGTTTTGTTCCAAGAATGCCGCACCAAACGTTAATAGAAAAACGTATTGCTCTCGCTTTTCAACCGTTATGTGTGGATTTTCCCTTGCCCAGTAAATATGATTTTTTCTATTAAATAAACCATTATTTGTAAATTTGGCTTCATCCGTAAATAGAATTGATTGAGAAAAGACTTCGTTTCATTCACTTTCTTCAACTAACCACATAGCATAATTGAATCTTCTTTCTAAATCTGTTGGATACAATGTGTTTCCAACATGATGATGATAAGGTTTTAAATTATTTTGTTTCAAAATTGTTCTTGCTTGTTCTCTGGATACATTACACTCAAGTCCAATTTCTCGCACAGATGTAGTTGGTTTAAAAGTATTGTATGCCAAAACACGCACCTCTGCTCCTTCATTAATATTTTTCTTAGCTTCTTTTGGTTTACAAAATGATCCATACCGTTTTAAATTGGATTCAAGTTTTGCAAAAATCCTTTTATCTGGCTGCCTTCTTTCCATGTATGTTTGCAGATACAATTCAGAAACTGCATTCGCATCACAATTACAATTGTAATAGCAAAATAACATATCATTTCTTTCTTCCCACGAGTAAGCCATTTTTTTAGTAACTTTAACAGAACTACTTAACATATTCACATCCGTAATTATCAGCAAAACAGGACTAACTTTGACAATTAAATTTGTTTTGTTGTTTTCCAATTCCAAGGCACTCTTGTTATACTATGCAGCTAATTATTAATTATGATCACTAACTTCAGTTTTTTGCAAATTCTGAGAAAATTAACGGAAACAGATATGACAACCTATACATTTTTGAAATCAGCAAAAAATAAGCTCTTTAATGAATCCATAGCCTACTATGGTTGCCATTTAAAAAAACGTAAGTTTGGCTTATATCTCAAAAATCGAGAGTGCTATGACTTTGTAGATATTTTTTTATAATTCTACGTAAAAATATCTACAAGAAACATATTTCACTTTTGTTTTAGAATAGGTGGTTATGGAATTATAAAACATTTAAAAAATCGCATGTTTTTAGTTTTTTCGAAATATTTGAAAAAGTTGAAAGTGTATGTCAAATGTCAAACTGGCATCTAATTTGTCTTGAAATTCTGCCCAACTTTGCTAATTTAGCCGACTCTCTAACTTCTATAATAACAAAGTTACCCATACAACACAGGTAGATTATTGTCACCCTGTATAGGTAGGTACCTATATTATAAAAGAATAAAGCAAACTTCCTAAAGTTCTATTTTAATAAGGACAAAGTTTCCAATACATAAAATTTAGTAAAACATATTTCAGTAATATTTGCACTTATTAATTATTGCTTTAAGTATAAAAAAGTTGAAGTATGTTTAAGGTATTAGGTGTAGCAAAAATAAGGTTCTTTAAAGAGCAATGTTAATATTGAGAACGGATTATGATTTATCGTCCCAAGAAAGGTAGTTTTCCCAATTTTCATGTCAATATTTTGAAAACTTTTGAAATTACAGTAAAACAACGAAAGCTGAAAATTAAAATTTCAGCTTTGACACCCTGTTACCCTGTATCTCCTTAAATATCAACTTTGGGACTAAGGTAATTTTAGGTAAATCGTAATATTCTGTGCTAGAGAATACGCCCCTAAAATGGTGCCGTGCAATTTTGAAACACCCTGTATAAGAGGAACAAACAGTAATTTTAATAAAAATTAAAATTACGCAACAAAAATATACTTATATTCAATTCTACATTTACCATCATTAATTTATACATTATTAAATTTACTGTGCGACATCATCCCATAATTTTATATTTTAAAAATAGGCGAAGTGATACTGAAAACCAAAAAGCTGGAGAAAAGAACGGAATTCAATTAAGATATAAAAATTTATACAGGGTGCTCCAAAAAAAGTTCCGGAAAGTAAAATGGTCGGTAACCCAAAGAAATGTAACACCCTGTATACTGCAACTCATGATTTTGACATTTTATTGTAGAGATTCGAAAAGATAGTAGCTATACTAAATTTCAAATAATTATCTCAAAACATTCGGGAGAAAAACGCAAAATACGAAAAAAAAATTGAAACTTCGCAACCCTGTATATCGAAAAATATCTGCATGACATTAATTTACACCCTGTATAACAGTTCTACAAAAATTGCTCCGCATGAGCACCATTATTTAGGCACACACGTTTCGCGGCGTAATAAAATACTACGGCTTAGGTTCTGGTTTGGAGAATATTTTCAGTCTAAAAATTTTAATTCATACCTGTCCTTTTTTTCTACTGTCATTATTTAATCGTACCGTTATTTTAAAATTATATAATAATAAATAGCTAATGAGATAGATCATCGAAAATTGTTCCTCCAGGTGTCTTTACGTACGTATTTTAGTAAACTTTCGACCTCGCTGGAGGCGAATTTTCGGCACTTTTTGAAAAACTGCTCGATAGGGTTTGTAGCCCTAGGTGCCCTCTACAACACCTGTAGGTCGCCTACCTAGGACAACTCCTGTAATTCGAGAAAAAAAATATTGAAGTTTGGTCCTCCAGGTGTCTTTAGTAAACTTTCGACCTCGCTGGAGGCGAATTTTCGGCACTTTTTGAAAAATTGCTCGGTAGGGTTTGTAGCCCTAGGTGCCCTCTATAACACCTGTAGGTCGCCTACATAGGACAACACCTGTAATTCGAGAAAAAAAATATTGAAGTTTGGTCCTCCAGGTGTCTTTAATAAACTTTCGACCTCGCTGGAGGCGAATTTCCGGCACTTTTCGAAAAACTGCTCGGTAAGGTTTGTAGCCCTAGGTGCCCTCTACAACACCTATAGGTCGCCTACCTAGGACAACTCCTGTAATTCGAGAAAAAAAATATTGAAGTTTGGTCCTCCAAGTGTCTTTAATAAACTTTCGACCTCGCTGGAGGCGAATTTCCGGCACTTTTCGAAAAACTGCTCGGTAGGGGTTGTAGCCCTAGGTGCCCTCTACAACACCTGTAGGTCGCCTACCTAGGACAACTCCTGTAATTCGAGAAAAAAAATATTGAAGATTGGTCCTCCAGGTGTCTTTAATAAACTTTTGACCTCGCTGGAGGCGAATTTCCGGCACTTTTCGAAAAACTGCTCGGTAGGTGTTGTAGCCCTAGGTGCCCTCTACAACACCTATAGGTCACCTACCGAGGACAACTCCTGTAATTCGAGAAAAAAAATATTGAAGTTTGATCCTCCAGGTGTCTTTACGTACGTATTTTAGTAAACTTTCGACCTCGCTGGAGGCGAATTTTCGGCACTTTTTGAAAAACTGCTCGGTAGGGTTTGTAGCCCTAGGTGCCCTCTACAACACCTGTAGGTCGCCTACCTAGGACAACTCCTGTAATTCGAGAAAAAAAATATTGAAGTTTGGTCCTCCAGGTGTCTTTAATAAACTGTCGACCTCGCTGGAGGCGAATTTCCGGCACTTTTCGAAAAACTGCTCGGTAGGGGTTGTAGCCCTAGGTGCCCTCTACAACACCTATAGCTCACCTACCGAGGACAACTCCTGTAATTCGAGAAAAAAAAATATTGAAGTTTGATCCTCCAGGTGTCTTTACGTACGTATTTTAGTAAACTTTCGACCTCGCTGGAGGCGAATTTTCGGCACTTTTTGAAAAACTGCTTGGTACGGGTTGTAGGCCTAGGTGCCCTCTACAATTTCTATAGGTCACCCACCGAGGACAACTCCTGTAATTCTGTAGAAAAGAAGTCTTGTCTTGGGCTTGTTTATGTGTTTTAAAGGTGGTTCGAATTTTTAAACCGTTTTTTAGTTAATGGATTAGTTTAATTAACAATTGTAGATGTTTATTGTGGCAAATAGTTGAGGAAAACCTTAAGGAAATCATGTGAAAAGCGAATTTAAATTGACGCAAAACGTACGCCGGGGAGTGTACGGCGGCTGAGATACGCGTGAAAAACGTATCCAGATACGTATCTAAGTTCAGCCCGGTCGTCATTCATCGTAGAGCGCCGACCTTGTTTAAATGCACGTGTTAGAAAACCGTTAAGAACATTATTCCTCATTTTTAGTTGATAATTTAAGTAATTAGTTACGTTTGTTGTTAGTTTCCGAGTTGTTAGTTTGTTAGTAACTTAAGGTAAGAAGAAAAATTAAGAAATTGAATTGCAAAACGCACAACCTGATAACAGCGTCTAACCTTGTTTATTACACGTCAAGTTTTTATTCTTGTTTTTCAAGAAAGTTCGTTATTTTCAGCAAAAAAATGTCTAGAAGAACCCCCATACAAGAATTAATTGCCGAAGAAAATGTAACAGATAGCCCTAGTCGTAGATCAACTCGTATCGCTGCCGTTGTTACTCGAAGAGCGTCTGCCTCTGAAGAAACAACAGCGACACCGGTTAAAATTACAACGAGTAAACGTCTGTCACTTTCACAAGAAAATGCAACGAAGGATGATAATGACGATAAAGCTAGCGTGTCCTCTATGACTTCGTCTCATGGTCGAACAACACCAAAACCACAAATCGCTACAAGAGCTGCTAGTAAATCACCTCAAACCAAAGCTAAAGCCAGTGAAATTAGTGATGGACCTGCTAAAAGAACCAGGAGAAGGGGTAAATAGTTTTATTCCGTTAAATAAATTAGGTTAGCCTGCATTAGTGATGGGAAGTTTAGGTACTTTGATTACCCGTACTCATTCGTTACTTTCGGATCCAGTATTCGTTCAAAGTATTCGTTACTGAGTACCGAATCTTTACTTTCGGATCCAGTATTCGTTTAAAGTATTCGCTACTGAGTACCGAATCTTTACTTTCGGATCCAGTATTCGTTCAAAGTATTCGGTATTCCACTAACGATATACGTACGAGAACTTAATCGGAGCATCGCAAGATTCGTATTCGTAGCTATTCGAATCCTCGATGTACAACGTACGCATCGCAAAGATTCGTAGCTATTCAAATCCTGTTATTTTATTTTACAGAATTATTTCATACTAAATACAATAAATTAGTAGATATATTTTTTACTGCAAAAAATAAAAAATTACTAGTGAGACTTTTAGAACTTTAAATTTGTAACAAAATTTTCTTTCATTTACATGAAATTGTTACAATATTCGGTGTTCAAGAACATTTAAAGAAAAATATCATATTATAAAGATATATTTAAAAAGAAACAAACTAAAATATGTACAATGAACGATTGCTTAGATAACTAACAATATTTACAATTTTATTAACAAATAATTAATGTATTTTTAACGAATTATGTAAATTCTATACATATATCGTCGCTCGGCGGGCAAAACCTTCGATCTAAATCTATTTCGATGTTTGGTAAAACCTCCTACGTGCTAAGGAAATAATTTAGAAAATAATATTACATTAAAGTTATGAGTATTACAAAACGTTTTTTGCTCCTCCTTGAAAATGTTGTTTTTGGCACATAGAAGGTTTTGCCCACCAAGCGACGATATATAGAAAAATATCAAATACCAATGCTCTATTAATTGAGTTACAGAGGCAAATCACTGAAGATTATGCGATTTGTTCAAGTAGCCATCACGGTGAAGGATAGATTTGCTGCGCCTATGCAAGCCATGGTTTTCTTCCACCACCCTTTTTGGAAGAATCATGTCCCAACCTATAATAATTGATCTGCAATTTCCATCCACTCACTAACCTGCCGGCCAGCGTGGTGAGTTATGGCCAACAACCCTCAAATAAAGTATATGGCGAATTTTTAAAACAACCGGTATTGGTCCCACATGTCTAAGGTCTGGGGGAGGCAAAAATTTGCAACTATCACCTAAGATTAAATCATATAAATCATTTACTTTCAATCTCGCAACATACAATGTACGCACGACACTAACATTCGGTCATATTTTATACCAAAATAACACTGACACAAATTCATGTCTAGGAAGAGTAGTAGTATTAATCGTTCGTCATCCTGTCTGTTCCGGCGTCCATCGTCTCGGAAGTTGTCTCACGTTTCTGCTTCGTCTTATTTGGTATTTATGCGTGCCTGTCTTGGAATTTGTCCTTTATCCGTTCTAGTGAGATGTTCTCACCATTGCCGCTTGCATTTTTGTATTGTTGTTGTTAGCAGCCCCCATGTCCCATGTTGAGTTCATTGCAAATGTCTAGATTTCTAATATTCTGGAACATCACTTAGGCAAGGGCGTACTGGAAACTTTTTTGAACAACTATTTAGTTGCTGAAATATATAACAACTACTAGAGCGATACCCTCATTCCTGTAGCTTTATATTCAAAGATTCAATAAAACAATACTATGGCATTTGACATTGATATTTCTCAAACAAATTTGTTTCCAAAGCACTCTTACCTTGGAAACAAAAAACGCTACGAACTTATGCATCAACCTGATAGTTAGACAGGTAATTTGTATTTTGGAATGGCGGCCGAGAAAGCACAAGAGAGGCGTTGGACGCCCACAGAAATAGATGGTGTTAGAGAGAGATTGGGAAGACGATGGCAACAAGTGACAAAACATAGATTAGAGCGGAGACAACAAGGGGAGGCCTATGTCCAGGAGTAGACTGAAAAGAACTGATGATATTCATCGATATACATACGCGAGTTAAGTCTTTCTAGTTTCGTGTTAAAATACAATATTAGATCATGTATTTTAACACGAAACTGGAAAGACTTAACTCGCCTTCTCCTAATGTTATTGAAGTATCGGAAGGCCTATATTCCATTCATTAAACAGGTAAATTCAATATTTTTGTAGAGGCGTTGATTGAACTAAATATTTGAAAATCTAATCTTACAATCAAAATTCAACCCATTTTAAATGAGATGCTAAATTTTATTACTAAGCAATTAATCATTCATGGCTAGTAACAGTGCGAAGTGATAATTTTACATTAAGAAGTAAAAGTTCCAGTTGATAAATCTGTCCCTATATTAAGAAAGAAATAATTGTTTATTATCCACTGAAACGGCAGAAATGCTCTTTCAGAAAATGTTTTTTTTGTGTACATGTTATGTACTTTATTGTATATGTTATACAGGGATAGGGTGTTTCTTTAATATTGTGAAAAACTTTAAGGAGAGATTCCTTGCCAAAAAATAAGGGGGGTCTTCTACCGGGTGGTGCGTTACCTCACGCACCATAGGGATTTCAATGGTAATTTTTTAATATGTAATTATTTGCTTCCCTAATTATTTTAGACCAAAAGTGTAATTAAGTTTTTTGTAGAGAAAAATAAACTGCATCGATTGATGCTATTCTACACAATTTTTGAGTTTCGTGTAACAGAAGAACTGCGGGGATTAATTCTTGCAGTTTGACAAAAATCACTAATGCCTTGAAATTTTTGAAATTATTTTTCAATATGAAAAATGTAACTTTTTGGCCTTGGTAAACAAATAACCATTATTCAACAAATTTAACAGGAAGGGAAATTACTTTTTAAAACAAACTTAACGGAAAATAAAATTATTTTATGCGACAATTTTAACAAGTGTAACTAACTGACAAGCCAGACTGTTTCAATAATTCCATGGCATCAGTGATTTTTATCAAAGTGCAAGAATTAATTTCCACAGTTTTTCTGTTACGGAATAAATGAAAAACAGCAAAATAGCATCATTGGATTGGGTATTTTTTTCTCTACAAAAAACATATTTGCACTTTTGGTCTAAAATAATTGGGGAAGCAAATATGTACAAATTAAAAATTTACCATTGAAATCCCAATGGTGCGTGAGACAATGCACCACCCGTATATAAATTTATTTCCAAAAACGCCTTCTATCGGAGTTACGCCCTTTAAAGGGGTAGGTTAAAATTCAGTTTTTACTTTATTTCTCAAATTTGGAGGAACATAAAAGAATGAAATTTGGGATATAACTTTTCCTTATCAAAGGCTTTCCTACACCAATATTTTTAATCATCTGCTACCCTCGAAAGGGGTTGAAAATTTCAACCCTTGATAGTTTTTCATTGTATCTTTGTACGTAGTGTATCGTTTCTGAGTAAAAAAGAAGTTCATATCGTACAATACTGTTTAGTTTTTATTATAGACTGATAATGGGCACCTTCAAACAGTTACTCCTCAAATGGAAGAACAGGTGCTAAACGAAATCGAAGATAACTGTTATAACTGGGTAGGTATTGTTAAAGGTATTTAATTCTATTTGAAATGCATAACAATCAATTACAAATATGTTTGGATTGATATATTAAATTAGACTTGACATATTATACATAGATACTTTATTTTATTTATTTATTTAAACTAAAATCCTTATACCGATAGGTGTCGAATTATAATATACAGGGTGGTGACTCGAACACCCGAACATAGGGATTTAACATGTTAAATCATATTTTCGTAATTTCCTGCTCCCCTAATTATTTTAGGTAAAAAAGCTTCAAATAAAAGTTGTAGAGCATAAAATCCTGCATCTGAATCAATAAACAAAATTAATTTTGCGTGCCTTGTAACCTCAGAAATTAGGTATGACAATGACGTAAATCACCCCAAAAATAGCGATAGCCATGGAATTCAAACAAAAATTAACAAATGTTAACCGTTTTACGTTTATCTGTCAAATTTCATGGTGGACGGAAAATTTAAAAGATTTAAATTTGTGTTTTTTTAATATTTTTAGGAGCGTGGTGTGGTGCAAACCTAATCCAGATGCAATTTCTCTAAAGCTCACGAGGATTATTTGATACCGCAGCTAATACATTGATTTCGTTAGCGTTATGATCTTCAGCTTCAATATCTTCTTCTGGTGCAATACTTATTTGTTTTTTAGTACAACTCTTGCAAGGGACGAACACTGACCCATATTTTGTTTGATTATTGAATATGGTATGGATTGTTGATGTCGACGGAATTGGTATATGACGATATAAATTCGCAAATAGATCTCGCACTTGTCTTATACTATTACCACTGCA
Source organism: Melanotus villosus (assembly GCA_963082815.1). Taxonomy (NCBI): domain Eukaryota; kingdom Metazoa; phylum Arthropoda; class Insecta; order Coleoptera; family Elateridae; genus Melanotus; species Melanotus villosus. The sequence continues at coordinate 56,627,507 of OY720423.1, forward strand.
AAATAACTTTAAAAATTAATTTTTTTCACTTATTGTATAATTGTTGGCCATATTTTCACTTTAACAGTAATTACAACTAATAATAAAAATAAACTAACGCAGCGTAACTTGACAGATAAACCGTTAACATTTGTTGATTTTTGTTTGAATTCCATGGCTATCGCTATTTTTGGGGCGATTTACGTCATTTTCATACCTAATTTCTGAGGTTACAAGGCACGCAAAATTAATTTTGTTTATTGATTCAGATGCAGAATTTTATGCTCTAAAACTTTTATTTGAAGCTTTTTTACTTAAAATAATTAGGGGAGCAGGAAATCACGAAAATATGATTTTACATGTTAAATCCCAATGTTCGGGTGTTCGAGTCACCACCCTGTATATATTGTTATGGTAGCAGTTTTTTAATTAATTTCTTTCATAACTTAAAAGAAGCTCCATACAATTTTTCAGACTCACTAATTATGATTTTTGAAATTTAGAATTACATAATACAGTAGACACGCGATAATGTGAACAAAATAAAACAAGGCGTGTTCACGTTTGCGATTTGTTCATGCTATCGAATAGTAATGATTTTCTACTAGAAACTGATAAAAAAAGATCAAAAACAAAGTAAAACTTGTTTATTAACGTTTTATATTAAAATACAAACTACTGTTGCAGAAAAAAATCGAAAATTTTGTATTGAAACGTTTACTGCTAAATTAAACACACTGAACACAAGCAACAATTACGTTTTTAATGCATCGCATCAGCTTTAAAAGAGATTTGGCGCCATGGAAAACTATCTACTAAATAAAAACGCGTATCAGTAGACAACCCAAAATTAACCAAAACATATATTATGCAGTCACATTTGTGCACCGTCAACGCTGTTATGTCTGCAAATACCTTTAATGCGGCATAGACATGTAAACAAGTTACAGGAAACGTCAGAAATTCAATATGTTTTATTGTTTTCATATATCATAAACAATGTTCACGTTAGTGAGGGTTAGTGTGTTCACGTTATACGGTGGTCAATATAATAAAAATGTTGTTCATGTTAGCCGGATATTCACGTTACCCGATGTTCACGTTACCGCGTGTCTACTGTAATAAAATTTTGATATCTCAGGGTCGTTGAAGGATTCGTTTTTGAATTTTGAAAAATGAGTACTAATGTAATAAATTTCTATTAACTTTTAAAATGCAAGCTTTATTACAAACAAAACTTATCTCTAAACTTAAAATTAATACAAAACTAAAAACACTCGCTCACAAAACAATCAATCCCCGAATTTGAAAAATCCCACCAAATACTGCTCCCTGTCCAATTTATTATCCGTTCCAATTTGTTATTATAACTTCTACACCCAATTTCCAATTAAACTTTTCTCCACTAAATCCAATTCTATAATTTCAATGTATTTCAGCTCGTATTTATTCTTTATTAAATAATCTTCAGTTTTCCGTTGCTATTTTATTATTATTCGAAGTTTTCCAGAGCAAAACTCAAAAACGTCTTTCACGTTTTCAGTTTTAGAAAAATCTTTCGTCAATTTTTATTTTCTTCCCTAGTTATTCTCCAAAATCTCCCATTCCTTGAATTTGTTTTATCACATTCATTCTTTCACATACATACATGCACATAAAATATAACTATGACTACTATTTACAATAAATAACAATATTTACAACAAATAACAATAAATACTTAAATTAATCTTAATTTATTTACATAATTAATCTTTTAAAACTTGCATCCTAAAAGTATACTCCAAATTTGTATTTTAATTAATAAATATAAGTTTTCCAAAAGGTTTATATCACTTCAATATATATATATATCTTTGTGTAGCGCTAGTTTCGGCCTTAATATATACTATACTTATGCCAATGTTTAATCCCAGATGCCGCCTCAGGTGTTACCGACTGAGTTACTCCAAAGTATTTGACTAAGCTAAGCTAAGATACAACATGACAACAATGTATTAATGTGTCCACTTTAAAATCATCATCTTTTCAAGGATAAGTACAACAGAAACATGAATAAGAATGCAACAGTCACACCACCGAAGCTGCAGTTAATGATTATGATAATGTTAATTATAACAACACTAAATTTCATTAGAAAACACAGTTTCTACATTGAAAGAGACATTCTGCCCACAAAATAAGCATTATCAATGAATTCAGAATATTTTTGAAAATGTACCTACCTTATTTGATTTCGTGAGTGCGAAACTGGTTTTATACATGTCCTTACTTTACTGTCCAAAACCAGTTTCCACCTCACAGCAACATACAACACTAAGTTTCGGCCTCACCACGGTGCTAGAATTTACCCAAGTAATAATTTTTTAATATTCTTTTTTTCGAATTAGACGGTGTGCTTTAGTGTGTCATAAATCACAATTATTCGAAATTTCACTTAAAAGTTGTAGTTGGCGATTAGAATCGAATGCAGAAACCAAGAAAAGGTTTATTAGCATGGTTCGATATATATCTCGATGACTCGAAAAGTTTGAGATTTTCGTTCTTTTTGGCGAGAAAATTTGAAAGTCACTTAAATTTAATTAGAAAACACAGTTTCTACATTGAAAGAGACATTCTGCCCACAAAACAAGCATTATCAATAAATTCCGAATATTTTTGAAAATATATCTTATTTGATTTCGTGAGTACGAAACTGGTTTTATACATGTCCCTACTTTACCGTCCAAAACCAGTTTCCACCTCACAGCAACATACAACACTGAGTTTCGGCCTCAGCACGGTGCTAGAACTTACCCAAGTAATAATTTTTTAATATCCTTTTTTTTCGAATTAGACGGTGTGCTTTAGTGTGTCATAAATCACAATTATACGAAATTTCACTTAAAAGTTGTAGTTGGCGATTAGAATCGAATGCAGAAACCAAGAAAAGGTTTATTAGCATGGTTCGATATATATCTCGATGACTCGAAAAGTTTGAGATTTTCGTTCTTTTTGGCGAGAAAATTTGAAAGTCACTTAAATTTCATTAGAAAACACAGTTTCTACATTGAAAGAGACATTCTGCCCACAAAACAAGCATTATCAATAAATTCCGAATATTTTTGAAAATATATCTTATTTGATTTCGTGAGTACGAAACTGGTTTTATACATGTCCCCACTTTACCGTCCAAAACCAGTTTCCACCTCACAGCAACATACAACACTAAGTTTCGGCCTCAGCACGGTGCTAGAAGAACTTACACAAGTAATAATTTTTTAATATTCTTTTTTTCGAATTAGACGGTGTTATTTAGTTTGTCATAGCTTAATAAATCAAATTATTATCAATGAATTCAGGATATTTTTGAAAATGTTTCTTATTTGATTTCGTGAGTCCGAAACTGGTTTTATACATGTCCCCACTTTACCGTCCAAAACCAGTTTCCACCTCACAGCAACATACAACACAAGTTTCGGCCTCAGCACGGTGCTAGAAGAACTTACACAAGTAATAATTTTTTAATATTCTTTTTTTCGAATTAGACGGTGTTCTTTAGTTTGTCATAGCTTAATAAATCAAATTATTATCAATGAATTCAGGATATTTTTGAAAATGTTTCTTATTTGATTTCGTGAGTCCGAAACTGGTTTTATACATGTCCCCACTTTACCGTCCAAAACCAGTTTCCACCTCACAGCAACATACAACACAAGTTTCGGCCTCAGCACGGTGCTAGAAGAACTTACACAAGTAATAATTTTTTAATATTCTTTTTTTCGAATTAGACGGTGTGCTTTAGTTTGTCATAGCTTAATAAAAGGGGCGAAACTAGACCATTTCAGGGTGGGCGTGCGCCCCCTCTTCACCACTTATTGTAAAAAGGAAAACTAGTGTTTTTTGGAAATTTAATTTTATTTTTGATATCTCTCTTCTAATTGTACTAAATACAAACAATAAAAATTGAAATTAATACGTAGAGGATTATAATAGGTAGTTATTATGAAACTTGAAACTGTTGCAAACTTGGATCATTTTAATGATTTATTTAGGGTTTCCGGTCTCGAGGTGGGTAATAGCTTTGATAACGCTTAGCTGACACATTTTTGGCAGACTTTCTTAGAATAATATATACTCAGTGACATAAAAATTGCAACACCTAGAAGGGATGGGAATTTTTTGGCCAAATTTGGCAGGAACATTGGCCTAGTCCAAGGTTATAGTTGATCAAAATTTGAAAGCCGACCATCAAGTAGTTGTGGCATTTTCAATTTTTTGTATCACTTTTTAGAGGTGGTGATAAACAAGCACTTATGGAATCATTTTTTGAATTCTTTCCGCTTTTTCGGTTCCTATTCTTTAGTTGAAAGTGTTTCAAGTGTCTGATTATGCCTAGAGTAAGGAGACGTCAAGTTTACCAGCAGTTGAGCGAATTCGACAGAGGGCGAATTGTTGGTTTACGGGAAGCAGGTTTTTCGTTCAGAGAAATCGCCAACCGTTTTGGTCGACATCAATCGACAATAATGCGAGCTTATCAAGCGAGGTCTGAAAATGGCGTTGAACGTCGGAGAAGAGGCACTGGGACCCAAAGAAGAACCAATGAACGTCAAGATCGCCGCTTAAGACTAATGGCATTGAGAGACCGATTTTCTACAACCAGATCAATAGCTGATCAATGGTTAGGCGAAGAAGGTCGTGCTATAGGTTTGCGAACAATTTATCGCCGGATAAGGACCTTTGGCTTGCTGTCTTACCGTCCACATCTTGTGCTACCCCTCACTGCTCTGCATCACCAGCAACGTTTGGACTGGTGTACGGAAAGACTTCAATGGAACCTTGAGTGGCATCGAGTTGTCTTTAGTGACGAGTCGAGATTTTGTCTGGGAAGGCATGATGGTCGGCCGGAGGCTGGAAGACCCGCTTTTTCAACAAGATAATGCACGGCCCCATGTAGCAATGGTTTCTCTTAACTGCTTTGAAGAGGCCAATGTCAATCTTTTACCTTGGCCGCCGAGATCTCTCGATCTGTCGCCCATTGAGCACGTGTGGGACATGATGGGCAGAAGGTTGAGAAATCTACCGAACCCACCGTTGACATTGGAAGCTCTACGGCATCAAGTACAGGTTGCTTGGGATGCCATATCTCAAGAAGACATTGATCACTTGCTGGAATCGATGCCAAAGCGGGTAAATGAGTGTGTTAGAAACAGGGGCGGACAAACACATTATTAAAAAAAAATCAAAAAGATACCGTGTTTTTTTTGCCAAATTTTAATCAATTATAACCTTAGTCTACTCCAATGTTCCTGCCAAATTTGGTCAAAAAATTCCTACCCCTTCTAGGGTTTATGTCACTGAGTATAATATAATACAGTAGTGATTTATCTCACTGTAACAGGATTTCGTCCAAAAATAGAAGCCGTAATAAGCGAATTCTCGCTGTATGAGGTCTCGTAGTAAACGATTAAAACTAAATAGGGGTTAATGGCAAATCAATCAAGAGTCTGTAAAAAGAGGTTTCAACTGTAGCTACTGTCTTTTAGAATCTCTACAATAAAATGTCAAAATCATCAGTTGCAGTATAGAGGGTGCTACCAAAAAAAATAAATTATTTTGACTACACTTGGTTTGTATTGATCGCTATTTTTTCAAATAACTCGAAAACGGTGACAGATACGGGAATAATGAAAAAAACAAAAAGCTGGAGAAAAGAACAGGAAATTCAATTAAGATATAAAAATTTATACAGGGTGATCCAAAAAAAGTTCCGGAAGGTAAAATGGTCGGTAACCCAAAGAAATGTAACACCTTGTATAGTGCAACTGATGATTTTGACATTTTATTGTAGAGATTCGAAAAGATAGTAGCTATACTAAATTTCAAATAATTATCTCAAAATATTCGGGAGAAAAACGCAAAATACGAAAACAATTTTGAAACTTCGCAACCCTGTATATCGAAAATGGCGCGTTTTGGATCATGTGTATATTAACATTTTTTCTTATTTTGCCGAGTACCATCACCCCTTGAAATATCTGCATGACATTAATTTACACCCTGTATATTACACTTTTCTTGTTTTTACAAAAGTGTTGTTATGTAAGGGTGTACAAACTTTAATGATTAAAACCAGAAAACAAATGTCTGCAAAAAAATGTATACTTATCGTGATATTTAAAAAATAAAATTTGATACCATTTCCTGTGTAAGCGGTGAAAAGTGAAAATGTCATGCTGACAATTGGAACAAAAAGCTACATTTATCACAATCAAATTTCGTTAGTTCATTTTTCCGTATTTCTTTGACTAACCGAGATATACGCCTGATTCACCTTAGCTGTTACACCCTGTATATAGATTTCTATGTTTCTATGTTTAGGTTCAGAAGTTTCTCCTGTAAAATTTGTTATTACGATATTAGGTAGGGGAAGTGTGGATATGATGGCACCCTTTTTTTAATTATAAATTTTTAATGTCTAAAATAACTTATAAATGTGTCAAATTGGACCAACATGTTAAGTTCACCACTGTTAAGATACAACATGCATAATATTGAAAAAATGTACACTATTATTTATAGTATTAATTATTATTTATTTAAGGCCGAAGGTGCCATCATATCAAATCATTTGATATGATGGCACCAAGTAAAATAAACAGGTAACTTCACTAAAAATAAAACTTAAATGCAGTTATTTTAACGTCAAAAAAGAAAAAGTTAAAAGTCTTCACAAATTTCACAAGTAAATGTTTTTGATTTTGTAGTCTTATCAGCACAGGCACCATGGGCCCATTTTCTACATGACTGACATTTAAGCCAAAACTCCTTAGATCTTGACCATGAATATAGTTCGTTGCAGTACAAGCATGAGGCATCTTCGTCCTCATCAACTTCCGCATGATTTGTCTGCGTATTTTCGTCTTCTGACGACTCTTCAATAACCTTAAGCTTTCTCTTTGCAGCTCTTGCAAGTTTTGCCCTTTCCTTCTCCTGCTTTGCATTTTCTGTTGCTTTCTCAGCCTCAATATCTGGTGTTGAATTAATAATGCCCATTTTCCCTTTTTTTCTTGGTTTTCGTGCCTTTGCTGGTAATTCGGACATTTTTGGTAAAGGGGATATTTGCTCAATACTAACCGACAGTATTGAGGGGCGTGCCCTTGCGCCTTGGTATGATTTTTCAATTGTTCTGGTTTTACGAGATTGGCTTGAGGTAGTTGGCCTAGGTGCATCTAATACAAGACTAGTGGATGGTGATTGTTGGTTTCTTGCCATCGCAATAGGATGAAGAACTTCTGTATTTCCTTCAGTACAGGTCCTGTTTGTAGTTTCAGCAGGATCAAACATCCAATCTTCAAATATTTCTGGATTGTACGGAACAATGCCTGTTTTCTGGAATGCTTTTATGGCTGTTGCAGGTATTGCACTTTTAAGATATGCCTCGCCAAAAATGTGGGCTACTTGAAGGTGTGTCACTACTCTTCCAGGATGTGTCTTAAGCCAAAGTCGAATTTGCTGATTATAGTAGATTTGAAGTGGCCCAAAAAAACCTGTATCTAATGGTTGACATCTGTGAGTACAATGCGCCGGGAAGCAAAATAAGATAATTCCAATTTCTTTAGCTTTTTTTAAGACGCTAAGATGCTTGTGACTGGCATGACCATCAAGCAAAAGTAAGACTTTATTTTCTAAGCTTGGCTTTGCAAACCGGATAAAATGATCTAACCACTTGACCATAACTTCTGATGTCATCCATCCACTTTCTTGGCAAAAGCAGACCGATCCAGGAGGGGCATTATCCAATAGTTATGGTTTCATATTTTTCCTGGGAAATATGAAAGCCGGAGGTATAAATGTCCCAACTGCGTTCATTGCACATACTGTTGTATAATGCTGGCCTCTTTCCGCACTTGTTAAGACACCCACTTGTTTGCGACCTTTTGTGGCGTATATTTTGCCAGGCTTAGTCTGGACCGTAGAGAAGCCGCTCTCGTCCATATTGTATATATTTTCGGCAGAAAATTTATACAGTGTCAAAACTTCGTCAAGACGTTGGAAGTAGGTTCCAATATTAACTTTATTGAACGCTTGCGCTCGAGCTACAGATGTATTTTCTGGTGTCCGTAAGCTTATTGTTGGATTCCGTTTAAGAAACCAATGCAACCATGTCCATCCAGCTTTTTCATTAACATGACTGAATTTGTGTTGAATATTGTTTTGCACCGCAATCTGATACGCCAGTGATCTTACATCACTTGTGGAGAGGCCCAAAAATCGGGTTTCCATAGTTGTAATGTGGGTAACAATTTCGTCCTCTACCTCTTTGGAAAAAGCTGGCCGGCATCCTCCAAGGTCGCCTTTCTCATAACCCATATTGTTTTTTACTCTACGACGCAGAGTAGTCGCTGGAACATTAAAAGTTTTGGATGCAAGTTTCCAACCCATCTTTTGTTGCTGCACATTTTGCATCGCTTCACGCATATTCTCTTCGGTCCATGAATGTCGTGGAACTTTACTCTTCACTTTAGGCATTTTTCTATGACTCTTATAACCTTGTAAAAAATAAAAACTTAATAAATTACAATTTTAAGGCATTTGATATGATGGCACCCTATGCCATCATAAGATACGGTTGGGGTGCCATCATATCAAAACAACAGGACTTTAAACATCACTTAATTTTCGCATCCTAATCTAAAAGTAAAGTTGGTAGAGCGAAAAAAAGTTTAATACTTACTGATAACAACCTCAACGTTTTTCTACGGCGGAAGGCACAATATTAGCACGTGATTGCCACAGCAGGTATATGGAAGCGTATTTAATAGGTGGCCGACGCTGAACTAACTTAATTCAAATAAATGGCGTGAATTTCAAAAGGGTGCCGTCATATCAAGTATGCCATCATATCCACATTTCCCCTACGACTTGAACGGTTTACATTTTAGTGATTATCTATCTATCACTATAGTATCTTTTTGCAATTTCTTTATAGCTACCATCTATAGTAATTTCATTCTGTACTTTGCAGCTAGTAATTATATGATTCCCGATCGAATTCTGTTATTTTCCAACTTATCGTATGCAACAATACTAACTTACTCTGCGAGGCACAAACCGAAATTTGCAGAAATATTGCCGCAAGGCGGCTCTCATGCAACTGAGGCCAAAAACGGCGTTAGCTGTTCTTCCAGGTTTGGCCTCATGAGGCCGAAACCGGATTTTTGAGGCCGAAACGAGTATTATATATGCTGATTTGAGGCGAAAGCTAATATTATACATAGATATATGTATATATACGTATACCTGTTAAGTTGTGACTTCCGCTACATAGATCGGGCGACCTGACTTCCTGGTTTTCTATTTACCTTAGCTATATACAATTCATTATTTATCGTTGAGGGGAACTTGTAGAATACGTCTAGCAAAAGAGGGGAAGTAATTTTTTAAGTTTTTTTTTATACAGTGGACCGTAAGTCGAACTCCTGTAACTCGAAATTTTCTTTAACTCGAATATTTTCTATACCTGTGCGTTTACTGTTGAGTTTATATGCATATTAATCTCCTTAACTCGAATTTCTCTAACTCGAATTTATCTGTAACTCGAAAAAGATTTGACCAAATTTAGGACATAGAACCTCTCTAACTTGTAATTTCCAGTGAAGGTATGCGGTGTATCATCTGTTTGCAAACAGCGAATGACAGAATTCGGGGAAGTACCGACGACGTGTCTATTGTGTCAACAGTCAGTCGGCATAACAGAGTTAAAAGTGTAATCAGAAACATGATACTCCAAAATGACCTACTAGCCTTGAATACTGCAAATGTAAGCAAGCCATTCATTGTTTGTTTATTATGGCTACCAATTTACGGATTACTTTTCTAAAATAAATTAATTTGCATTTTGAATAAGTTTTTAATGTTACATACTACATACATATGTAACTATAATACCTATGTATTTTTTGGATTTTGTTATTGATATATCGTAATATCGTTCGTTTTTTATATTATTTCTCTATCATATTATGTATGCCTTATAAACACGTAATAAAAAATAAATCGAAGAAGTTTAAGATCTTTCTATATCTCGAATTTTCTCTAACTCGAATTTTTTTCTGGGATTTTGGTGGTTCGAGTTAGAGGGGCTCCACTGTATATACTTTGTTCATATACAAAATACAAAGTCACTTCCATGCATATACTGTCTGCGGTGTAGACGAACATAACGTAATTGCTTCCAACAGTGTTGCCGAATATTTCGGAAGCCGGTATGACTGCTTTGTCTTGTAACACGAAGATTCGTATACCGGGTGATCATTTTCGATTCGGAACGTAGGAGGTTACCATGACTACCCTTGGCAATGACATTTTTAATTAAAATCATCAAAAAATAAATTCAAATGTCAATTGAAATTAAAAATAGTTATTTATTACACAAGACGATAAAATTGTATTTTATCTTCGAGGGCCTATTTTAGCGTCGATACGCCAGTCGAGACGCTAATTACGCTCGAGAAGATAATTAAATTTTATCGTCGTGTATAATACTCTATTTTTTTCTATAGCATTTATTTCAAAGGAAAAAAAATTATAAAATAAATTTTATTTGACATTGAAGTTTAAAAACTTACAAATCGAGTCACGTTTTAAAATGTCATTAGGTAGTATGGGCGTTTCTGGGGTTACAAACAATAAATAAATTACTTTATCTACCCTTGCTGTTAAAATATACTTTATCTACCCTTGCTATAGAAAAAATTTAATTAATTAATTTAATTTTTAGTGTTTTTACAACTTAGGAACGATAGACAAATCGTTTTCAATCTGCAACATAAAAATTCACAAAAAACGGGGCAAATTATTGAATTTAATTGCATTTTAAGTACAAACTAAAGATTAAAAACAAATTGAACGTTTTTTTCATTAATCATGCGTCTAACATTTTCTTCTACTGCAGCATTTCCAGTTCGCGTACTGCCTATTATTTTTGCAAGTTACTAAAATGAGATGTAAATAATATTAAATAGAATTAGGTACCTCCTCTACTTTCGGTTGCTACACTTCCTGTATTTACAAATTATGTATGTTACAAAACTATGACATAGCCTATCTCATTCGGAGCTAGGGAAATCGTATCTCATGCGGAGCTAGGGAAATCGTATCTCATTCGGAGCTCGGGGTATCGTTGATATGGATGGATTGCGGCTGTTCGGATACCTAACAGAAAATAAATCACGCACATTCCCTATGCTGCCTCCAATGTAAAACGTTTTTGCTATGAAAACCCTTTCTTCAATGGTACAATTGAAATTCATTTTGCAAATTAAGTTTGACAACTTAGAAACTATAGACAATTTAAAGTCAAGGATAGTCATATTTACGGCCCCTATGTCGCGGATTGAAAATGATCACGGGGTGTAAATAATGTTGTATAAGCACGAGATAATTTTTTAAATAAAAAATAAAAAAAACTATAATTCTGTAATACTATACAGGGTGTTTATTAAACATATGTCAAAAATTCAAGGGGTTATTCCCTGTACTATTCTAAGAATATTTTGTCCTTTGATGATTTTTGAAAAGCCGCTTTGTTTCGAAGATACAGGGCGAAAAAGATACTCAACAAACACTCAAGAATTGATTTCGGTAAGCAGAAAAAGCGAAACATTAAATTTTATTAATGAGGAAGAGGAAATAATTAATAGTATATTATTATATGAGCGATTATGACAGCCATTATTCACGAAGATGACGTTTGAGCCCACGAGCCGCAGGCGAGTGGCTTATATCATCTGAGCGAATAATGGCCACAATCGCGAATGTAATACAACGCTTTTTCTACACCTATTAAACAAATAGATTAGACTCAAATTTGATAACTTTAATGGAAAAACGTAAACAAACAATATGACAACACACTTGGGCGTGTCACGCGAGTCGATTGTCAGCCGCAGAAAGAGTTGATCGCGGGCGATTTAAAATATTAGCGAAATATTGATTTTTGGATTTGTATTTTTGATTGGCCGCAAAACAGTGAATTATGAATCCATAATTCACTGCAGTGAATTATAGGTACTATTTTTCACTGCAGTGAATTATAGGTACTATTTTTCACGAAGAAAATGCTAATAATTGCAATATAATTAAATAGGTGTAGAAAAAATATTTTTTCCAATTCCTACACATAAAGCGGCTTTTTAATGCGTCAAATATAGTTATTAAAACAACATTTTAATGTGAAGGGTGTTTAAAGTGTTGCTATAAACACTTTATTCACTCTTTCCATGACGACACTGTTGCGATAAACATTTTATTCACCCATTCCTTGACAACGTGAATAAACTACTTGTTTTAGACTAAAAATCACGGTGCCTTTAAGTTTAGGTTGCTAGGCATTGTTTAAAAACTACTGTAGTATTAATATTTATGTAAATAAGCAATAAATTGATAATTAACTGTTTTTTAGAAATTCTATTGTAGGAATTGGAAAAAATATTGTGTGCTACACTTGAATAAAGACATTTTATCCACTTGTACCATAAATAGCTATTGCACAATCGGCTATTTTTTGCTATTTACCATGCCTGTTCCCATGACAGTAACTTGCGTTTACTGGTTACTACGCCTAACAAAACGGTAAGTAGTCACTTACCGTTCACTGAACGGTAAGTAAATTTGTTGCCATGGTATTTTACAAACAAACGTTCAAAAAATGCAAAATTTGGCGTTTGTTTGTAAAAGACCATGGCAATTGTTTGTCTTTTTTACAGAGGCTTACTATCAAATATTACTAGGTACCTACCTATCATTTGGAATATCACTTTTAAGTGATATTTTAGAAAATTTTAGTTTAGATCGTGCAAAAAACGTCATAAGCATGTCGAACGGTAAGGGTTACCGGTCTCAGACAATAATTATTGGAGTCGTCGCTTCGCTTCTCCTCCAAACAATTGTCTTCGACCGGTAACAAACCCTTACCGTTATCCAAACTTAATATACTATAAAATTAAAGAAGATTCAATTACAACTAAAACAGATTTTGATTTCTAGATTTGGAATACATTTTTAGGTTGAAAATTTGTACAGTTAAGTAGAGTAGCAGATAGCGTTGTTAGGAAAATTTTGCTAAATGAAAAAAAAACTGATTCCTTATTTAGTTCTTTTTTGGGAATTTTAATTTAAAATTATTTCTAGTTAAACTTTTTATAAATTTGTATTTTTCCTAATTCTAAATTAAATATAAAATATAATCAAACTCCTTCTATCTACTATGTTATAATATTTAGAAGAAGAATATAGATTCAAATTTTTATTATGTATTAGCAGTTCACAGCTTTTAAGGTAGGTAGCTGTCATTTTGTTTTCACTTTGATTTATTGGAAATTTATCTTGAAGGTCTGTTTTTTTCAAGATCTTTTGTAGGAACTATTTCTTCCCTTGCTTTCTTTATATTTACTTCCTTTATTTTTTCAAGATTTTCTCCTATTCAAGATATAATAACAATTATAATATTATGTTTTTAATAATTAAGATTACCAAAAAGAAGATGATATTAAAAATTGGATGAATGTATTTAAACATGACTACCCACACAAAATTAAAATTACATTGAATTGGTCTATTAGCATAGCACAAAATAATAATAACAAATTTATAATTTTGTATCTTATTGAAGAAAAAGGCGAGGAGAAATCTATTCGCCCGTTTTAAATACGTCGATTATTATCCAGTGATGATATTATAGTACTATATTTAATAATTGGGCGGTTACGTGGAAAAACTAAACTAGCTACTTCCAGAATTCTTTGCAGTTGTTGATAATGAGGAAATGATATTTAGATTTGAGAATTTCACCAGTTTAAATTGTATTCTTTTTTATGATACATACTATGTTTAATTTTTATTTGTCTGTTTTAACGTTTAAACATCCTTTATTTGAAGGAGGTCCTGTAAGACCGCTTGCGCATCTTTTCCATCATACCAAGAAAAAAGGAGAAAATCTAATGACGAAAGTGGAATTTCAAAAACGTAACAGTAGTCATCCAAGATTTTTATTATTTCTATCGCAAAGGTACACGGATTGCAGATTAAACGGATGGTTCCTGATGGTTCAGGTGATTGTAACTATGGTGGCAATACTTTTATGATGGGTTAATAATATATTAATTTACAATATCAACTTGGTAGCACTAGGAAAAGCCCTTTTTTCCGAAATCGCTCAAGAGTGAACGTGTGTTTTTTGGGGGTGGATCGGGTTGAAACTTTGGTGGCAATACTTTTATGATGTGATAATCATACATTTGCAATATCAACTTGGTCGCACCAGGAAAAGCCTTTTTTATCGAAATCGCTCAAGAATATAGGGGTGTTTTTTAGGGGTGTATCGGATTGAAACTTTGGTGACAATACTTTTACGATATGCTAATCATACATTTACAATATCAACTAGGTCCCACCAGGAAAAACCCTTTTTATTCGAAATCGCTCAAGAGTAAAGGGGTGTTTTTTGGGGGTGGATCGGGTTGAAACTTTGGTGGCAACACTTTTATGATGTATTAATCATACATTTACAATATCAATTTGGTCGCACCAGGAAAAGCCCTTTTTTCCGAAATCCCTCAAGAGTAAACGGGCGTTTTTTGGCTATCGTTCGCAAATTATTAAGTTTAGAAGAATTCAATAGTTGCGAAAGCGGTGTTGCCGATAAACGGAAGTGATTACATGCACTCTAGTTAGCGGAAGTAACTTTGTGCTGGCCGTCCCAAATCTCTACAAAGCTACGCCAGCGCCAGCGATCTACAGCTGAACTAAAAGATATATCTGCAAGTACAGGGGCGTCATTGTCACTTCCACATCATTTTTTGAATTTAGGCATGTCGTGACCCCTATTGTTGGAAAAGGATAAAAAACATGGGAAACGTTGTGACTTCCAAAAACGGAAGTCACTTCGTTATAGGGTAAAGCGAGGAGAGAAGACGCACATTTCAAAAAATTATTCTAAAACCAAGTTTAATAGAGACATGAAAAAACGAGAACTTTTAAAAAATCTGTATATAGCTGCTACATCGGTAAAGTTCATTATGTGGGAAAAAATATAACAATTAAAATGAAATTCCAAGTCTTTTAATAAGGTATACGTTTAGCCTTCTCTCCTTTCTTGATAGGTAAGATGACGCAGTAGGGGTAGGACAGATGCCTCTTGATTACACGTTGTGCAGCTTGAAGATTGGGTAACCCATTAGCTTGCAGAAATACGTATTATGATTTCAAACCTTTATAAACCATTACAGAACAAAACCAGATTAATAATTTGAATTAAATAGCATTATAACATATTAAAATATTAAGTATTAATTAAGATATCGTTATTATTAATAGGTTACAGAAAACTGGGATTTTTTTGGAAATTTACGCTATGTACTGGCCCACCCTTAATATCTTATGGTTATTAATATAACAAAGTCTTCCAGGTAATTATTAATAATAATAGCTATGCGTCCCCTCACCTAATATGCCAACTCGTCAACTCTCCTAAACCGGTAGGAGAGAGGACGCACCTAATATCTCTGGTGTAAACAGGATTTAGGGATATTAAACGTGGCCTGCGCGATCACCGTTAACCTAACTATCGTAGCACAAACTGATTTCCCGCTAATTTTTTAATGAGAACACTAAATAAAAATTTTTCACTACCTTAATGAAATTTCAATAGTTGGTTGGTCAACAAATCTCTTCGTGAAAAGTACAAATATAGCCAAAATTTTAAAAGAATTTAACAGCGTGTTAGTCACCCGCCAAGCTTCACTCACAACTGACACCCATGCTTCAATATGGCGGGAAACTTGAGAATTGAATGTGCGTCTTCTCGCCTACCCCTGTCAACTCTCCTCGCTTTACCCTATATGAAGTGACAACGTATTGCGTATACCTATTTTGGAAGTGACTAAGTACTATGGATACGTATATGTATATACATTTCATTTTACATTTTCATGTATTTTGTCTTTCGAGATCTTCCTGTCTTGGGCTATTCTATTTATCTCACGCCACTGCATTCCACGTTTCGCCGCTGCTTGTCTTACTTGTTACTACCATCTAATTCTGGGTCCGCCTACTTTATTTTTTTCCTGAATTCTAGCATCGTAGATTTGTCTCGATATTCTGCTTTCGTCCATTCGGAGCAGATGTCCTAGCCATCTCAATTGTCTTTCTTCTATAATATTTCCTACTGATTTTATATTCCTTTGTTCTAACACTCTTTCATTTCTGACTCTGTCTATTCTTGTAATTCCTTCAATTTTTCTTGATACTCTATATCAACTATTTATTGTTTTTCATGGCACTAATAATTATTCATAATAATAGCCCTACAACAAGTACTAGGAAGATTGCTCGCACATTAAATATTAGCCACTCAACAGTTTGGAGGATTCTTAAACAGTATCTGTTGTACCCCTATCATAAAGTAGTGGAAATTCGATTAGCCCACTAACAAACAAGTTTTATTAAAGCACAATGAAAACGATGGTTAACTAAATTTTAGTTTACTTCAAATAAAACAACAGAACAAATTAACAGTACTTAAATCGAAAAAATAAATTTATTCAATCTTGATTTGTTTTTAAACAAAAAATTAGTAAAAACAAAGGGAAATTCGATTAGCCCATATTAAATTTAACAAATTTTCTTAAATTAATGAAAGACCTATTGGATACATTAGTACTTTGTGCTCGATCCTCTATTTTTCACAAGCTCAAACAACCGATTTGGCATCGATTGAGAGAGCTTCCTGAGCTCCTCATTGCTGATGGAGTTCCAAACATCTCGAATTTTATTTTTTAACTCGAAAATGTTTGTAAATTGATGCCCATTAGCATAAACCCGTCTAGATATGATACCCCATAGATTTTCTATGGGGTTCATATCTGGGCTTCGTGCTGGCCACTGCAGTACATTAATATTTTTTTCAGAAAACCATGTTTTAACAGACTTTGCTGTATGAATAGCAGCATTGTCTTGCTGAAAGACAAAGTTTTCTGGCAAAACATCTTCTGTAAACTCAATAAGAGCATCCTCCAGCAGTTCAATATACTTTACAGAGTTCATATTTGTTGTTATCCAAGCAATTTTAGTTTTACCAAGCGAACAAAATGCCCCCCAAATCATTATGCTTCCACCTCCAAAATTTCTACTCGTCCTAACTTCCTTATCCTTATCATGCCTTAAATCATGCCAGTAATATTGAAAACCATCCGGTCCATCTAAATTAAATTTCTTTTCATCACTGACATGATCCCTTTCTTTTACCCAACTTATGTATTTTTTGGCAAAATCAAGTCGAGCCTGTTTGTGTTGTTCCGTTAGTGGCGGTTTTTTAAGTCTTTTTTCGTACTTTAAATTGGGATCGCTTTGTAGAATTTGTCTTATCCTTCGTGTAGTGACAGGTAGATTCAAGGAAGCTTTAATTTTTGAGGACGTGGTGGACGATTTTCTTCGTATTTCTCTCACAACCTGCCTTTTCTGATGTACTGTCAATTTTGTATTGTTGTCAAATTTTCGATTTTTGCTATAATTCTCACCTAATTTCAAGAAATTACTTATAACTTTTCGTGACCTGCCTATTTCATTTGAAATTTGGGAAACTGACAGACCGACGTTTTTCGTAAAACTTTTATTTTTTTCAATTTCAATGACCGCTAAGTCTTTACCGCGACCTATCGTATTACTAAAATAAAATTATGCATAAAATATGTTTAAAATATTAAAGGTAACTTGTAATCTTACCTATCAACGACACACAAAGTAAATTTAACTTAATGCTATTTCAATACAATTGCTTGTGCTAATAGAATTTCCACTTAATTACAGTAAACTGACACGTACATATTTGATTTTGATTTTAAAGATTAACATATTCTATGTATTATCGATCTGTAAACAACGAATTTTGTTTAAGCAAGGCTGACTTAATTTAAAAATAAAATAGGAAATTCAAGCCATGTTTTATTTTTAAAATATTTAGGGCCATATTCATAAACAGTATTTAAAGTTAGTAGGGATTTAGTAGATACTAAACCAATATAATTAATATATGTTGCTATAGCAATTAGTAACATCTAACTTTAAACACTGTTTATGAATATGGCCCTTAGAGATTAAGTGCAATTTAGTATCGTGTGCTAATCGAATTTCCATTAAGTACTGTATTCAGCAGGCACTTTTAGCTGATGATTTTCCACGAAGAGGAGCTTTGTGTCAATGGATGCAAGAAAGCATAGGGCACCATCCTCAATTTTTGGCACAAATACTCTTTACCGATGAGGGTAACTTCTCTAGGGATGCCATAATGAATTTTCATAACAATCACATATGGACTGATGAAAACCCACATGCGGTGTCAGAAAGTCATCATCAACACCAGTTTTCCCTTAATGTGTGGGTGGGAGTTGTTGGAGACTTTCTGATTGGCCCATTATTTCTACCGAGCAGGCTGACTGGAGATATTTATCGCAGATTTCTTGAAGAGGATTTGCCAACACTGCTTGAAGAAGTCCCTATTCATTTAAGACAACAAATGTTGTTTATGCACGATTGTGCTCCAGCACATTTCAGTTTGGTTGATCGGCAGTATTTGGATGTTGCATATCCAAATCTTGGTTAAGTCGAAGAGGAGCACAACCTTGGCCTCCACGGTCCTCAGACTTAAATCCTCTCGATTTCTTTCTCTGGGGACATCTTAAACAATTGGTTTATACGACTCCAATTGAAAATGTGAAGGAATCGCATTATCCCGTCTTGTGAGGCAATTCGGCAAACTCCAGGCATTTTTGAACGTGTTCGCCAATCAATTCCTCGCAGGATAGAAGCTTGTATTGAAGTTGGAGGTCGCCATTTCCAACAGTTTTTGTAAATGTATTTAGTATTTTTTGAATAAATTGTAAAAAAGAAAACTCATTTTATTTTTTACTCAAAAACAGTCTGAGAAATAAAATAAAAACTGAATTTTAACCTACCCCTTTAAAGGGGCGTAACTCCGATAGAAGATATTTTTGGAAGTAAGTTTATATAGAAGACCCCCATTATTTTTTGGCAAGGAATCTCTCCTAAAGTTTTTCGCAATATTAAAGAAACGCCCTGTATAACCTGTGGATTTAAATGTTTTATATCAATATTAGAGAAAATTTCATCTATTACAGTTTTAGCTTTATTTTGTATTCTCATAAACTGGGAAATACACTTACTTGACCGTAGCATTTAAAAATATCACACAAAGAATTGCCTAATGGATTAACAGTGTCGTCATCTAAATTAAGATTATAATCACCGCATATTTTACTTAAACACATATCAATATCTTCTCAGAATTGTTTCAAGTCAGCCGATGGAGGTCTATAAATACAACCTATCAGAATATTAGTATTATTAATTGTTATTTCACTAAAAGTATATTCTCCTGTTGAATTTTCTAATATACTATTGTAAGATATGGTCTTACTTTTAACAACTTTATTCGCATAAATAGTGACACCACCACCTCTAGTGTTAGACCTACAGAAATATACTAAAACTTATGAAAGAATCTCCTTTAGTTTTTAGAAAAAATAACTTTTTAATTTTCCACTTTTTGTGTACTTATTGTAATTTACACTAATTTTTCTGTAATTTTCTAGGTTTCCTTGTTAAATTTTATGTGTAACCCAAAAGGTAATGGTGAAATATTAGAAGAATTTTTTGAATTGTTTGCTTCATCAAAACCTACAGATACATACTGGTAAAACAACTGAAGTGAACATATTATATTATTTTTGTATTATCTTTATTGAAAATGAAGTACCATTAAAAATAGTTGTACAGTACCTACCTATTCAGCAAAATATACAGTTCCGAAAATGAAAATTGTGTTTATTTTTTAATTTTTATAATTTAAATGTTCAAAGTGTGTACCACTGCGGTGCAAACAAGCTTCATAACGATTTTGCAGATTGTTGACCATATTTCTAAACAGTGGTTGCTGCAGTTGCTGAAAATAGGTTATTATCTTTTGTCGCAGTTCTCCAATATTTGTTGGCGGAAACCATACGTTTTTCAAGAAATCGGGGTCTTCGTACACTTTTCTTACACGTTTGTCCGCGGCGTTTTTCGTTGTCCAATTTGAGGAGCATCCATTGTAGTTAGCTTTTGGCCTAGATATATATATTCAGTTACTACTTCATTACCTTGTTTGATAATTGTACGGGCACTGCATCGTCACAATTTGACATTATCTTGGTTTTGTCTATATTCATTTTGAGTCCTACTTTAATTGCAGCTTGATGTAATGCCTCTTTTAACGGTAATTGGGTTGGTTTTATCAAATGTATGTATTGTAATAGTAGAGTTATCATATATAAATATATATCGCAGCACTCCGGGCCTGAGGCCTATGGCTTCTATTTCTTCCATCTCTTCCTATCTTTTGACTTTTCTTTCCAGTTTGTGAGCTCGTATGTTAAATGGTTTTAAATAAAAAGGTCGTTGTTTGACTGAGTATGTTTAATGATTTAGTTATTGCATTACAAGAAAAACTGAACGTTTACTAAACTACTGCTTCAAGCACACTTTTGTTCTTACTACTTTCGGCGCCATTACTACTTCTACGCCATCTACATTCCGCAATGGAAGCGCAGAATACAAAATCTAACACCTTCCCATATTCCTAGCTTCCTACATAAACATAGTAAAAATTGAAATAAAAAGGGGTGCATACTCAACGCCCGAATATTCAAAACCAGAATATGCATGCACAGAATCATTCAAACACCGAATATTCTACAACAGAAAATAAATGCACAGAATCATTCAAATCCCGAATATTCAAAACCAGAATCGCTCATTGCACGAAAGCGCATCGACAGAATCGTGCATCACCAGAAAGCGCTTTGCCCGAATCATTCAAAAACCGAATAAGTGGGCGGAGCCAGTTTAGGCTACCTGTCGCTAGATGTCACTATGAAAGTTAGTTCAACCACGTTCAACGACGAGAGGCTAAAACCTTCACACGGCTGCGAGGTATACGCAAGCGCACCCCGCTAAAATTTGTTAATGTTCAACTGGGGTAGTTTACGTCTCTGGCATTTTTAAATTCATTATAGTTTAATACAGAAACGAGATATCGTCTTATTCTCTACGTTGTGGTGTTAGTAATGTTAGTATAACGTTTTCTGTGAAATTCATTATGCAGGTTGTTAGTTTAATTTGTGATAAATTGTTCTCCAGGCAGAGCAATTTAAATACACATTTACGTAAGAAACATGCATAAAAACACAACTAAAAAAAGGAAAGTCAGGAAGAGTTTTCTAAAAAGTCCTCAAAAATAGATAGTGATTTAATTAAATTCTCAGTTAATCGGTGTGCCCATTTTAAATCGTGACCACTTACTGGCTCTGAATATGCAACCCATATTACATTACAGGTATAGAAGTATGTATGTATGCATGCAAATGTTCATTAAATTTATATTTTATTTTTAAATACAGCTAATGTTCTCTTTTTTTGTTTAAATTTCTTTAATAAATTTGTTTTCAAAGTTGAGGCATTTATTTTAACAGGTTGTAGAACTCTTAAAAATAAATAATTTCACCAAAAATAGCCTATATAAATTTGCAAAAAAAACGCTTAGTTTAACGTAATGGAGAAGTGAATAACGTGGAAGAATTTAGAGTACGAATAGAAAACTCTTGTAAAGTTGTTCACGGACACATTCATTTTCGCGGCGTGTACAGAGTCATGGATACGTCGGACAAGATTGTGCGCGCATCAAACAAATGGTAACAACTTTGAACAATTTTTATAATTTTTTCTTCATATCTCCGTCATTTTGCAAATTTTATGTAGGCTATTTTTGGTGAAATGATTTATTTTTAAGAGTTCTACAACCAATAAATGCCTCAACTTTGAAAACACGCTGTATTTAAACAGTTACAATTTTGATTATGTATTAGTGTAGACTGTAGACGACCATTAGCGAATTTTACTGAGGTTATGAGTCATGAATTGTAATTTCAATGTTCAGTTAAATACAAATTTCAATTTTGGCGCTGGCGCTATAAGAAACCTACTGCGTTTGCGCATATCTTGCAGCCGTGTGAAGGTTTTAGCCTCTCGTATGATTCGGGCAAAGCGCTTTCTGGTGATGCACGATTCTGTCGATGCGCTTTCGTGCAATGAGTGATTCTGGTTTTGAATATTCGGGATTTGAATGATTCTGTGCATTTATTTTCTGCTGTAGAATATTCGGGCGTTGAGTATGCACCCATTTAAACTTGTCAGTGATCTGATAAAGCACAGTATTAATTATACTGTGGATAAATTTATGCGATTTTATATAAGATTCTTATACTCGGTTTAACTTATAAAGAACTTCAGTTCGTAGTGTTATTCAGTTTTAAAGCACGTTGTGGTTATTAATCTCCAGCATCTTCATGATATGTCCCTTTTAAAAGACAATACCTGATACCTGCCATAAGAAGTTTCTAAAGAAAATTTTCTAGTACGTACCTGGTTTATCAGCTTATCACCTTGCTAATGCTTACACCTGAACGTGAACAATAGTCATAGCTAGACTGTGGTCGCGTGGTCATAGCACAGTATAGATCTATACTGTGGTCATAGTCAGGGGGTGTTCACTGGGATATGCAAATTGTGCAGATTGTGACAAAGCTTTGAAAAATGTTTTTATACTCAACTGAATTATGGAAAAATTCTAAAACTTATCACTTTAATAATAAATATTTACGGAAGAACAAGTTCAAATATGCAGTTTTTCCTGAAAATAACTAAGAAGATAATAATAGTAGATGTAAAAGGTTGTCAAATTTTTAATTATGACTATAAAAATGTTTATGTCTGAATATCAGACTACTAGTTAGATGTTAATTGTTTGAATTTACTGTTTTTCTTTCCTTGACCAGAGTATAAGGATACCAGTTCAGGTGCAAGTAATCTTTTCATATGCATGTATTGTATATCCCTAGGGCCGTTTCTGGTGGGAGTGCACCCCGTGCACTCGCACAGGGCGGCAGAAATTCGGGTGCGGCATTTTTCCACATCAAATTTTATAAATTCCACAAAAAATTAAAATTATTTGTAGTTGCCAAACTCTAAATTACATTGTAGATAAAGCAGTAAGTTAAATTTAAAATTTATTAAAAGTAGTTACAGGTGTACTTGCGCCGAGTACCGCACTGCTCTGATAAACTTCGGACCAATTACTCCTACTTGCTATTTCAAAAACATGAAGTAGGTAAATTCCTATTTTGTGATTTTAATTTTAATAACAATTTGATTTATTTGTGTTAATATTTAGTTAAGAGAGCTGACAGTGATTTCTTGCTAACAATTTGTTGGTAATAAATTGCAAAAAAGTGAATGTATTATTTTTATTTGCCTTTTTTTAATTTTGTTAAATTTTTTTGGTTTTCAGTGTATAATGCCACTAAATTTACGACTTTATTTTCTAAATATAAGGAGGCGGCAATTTTATTTTTTGCACGGGGCAGCAAAAATCGCAGGAACGACCCTGTATATCGATTTCGTTGGTGCTTTTAAAAATGGGGTGAAGTTAGCAGCGCGTGGGGGGGTGCATTTATCTCTCAGGGGGTGGTCTGGCAAAAAACTGAAAACGGCACAAAAGAGCACAAACGAAGCACACACCATTACCATAAACGATTTCGTTTGTGCTTTCAAAAATGGTGTGAAGTTTGCTACCTACCTAAGGGTATTGCAGAAAGGGTGGCTACTTGTATCTAAACTACCGAGGTAGCCCCTCGGACACGCTACCGACAGCTAGTGGGAAAAAGGTCGGGGTTCTTATGAATGCTGGAAAATAAAGGGCGCCAACCAGTTGCAAGCGTGTCTTGCAAAAGACGCAGAACCGTAACTGATAACAGTTCTCCTGCAAATAACTTCAAAACACCAGGTACCCCAATAACCCAATAAAGTACACCTTCAGATCGTTCAGATAAGTAAATATATTCAGTATATAGGTATGTGTAAATAACAATAGACTTATAACAAACAACATGCATAAATATAACGAATAAATAAATATAGATATCACAATAAATATTGGGGAGGGAACAATCTGATCACAGAGCGGGTGAAGCTCAATACTCCTGAACACTACGTCGTCTAGATATGAAATGAAATTAATAACCAAAATGAAATAAGTATGAATATATGCTATCAAGGGAATTGCCGATCAATAACCGAGGTCGCAAGATATAACGATATATAAACTAGTAACGTGCGCAAGATGGTCGAAGCAGATCTGATTCGGTAACTTGTCGTATATCGCGTAAAAGTTGGTATAAAAGATATGAATTAGAGTGACTTAATTAGTCCTCTAGTAACCTTGCGTAGCTCTGATGTCAAGATAAACGGTAATTCGACTTATTTGTATAATAAAAAAAATCACAAGTGATAAGCACTGATTAGTTAGAAAAACGTTACGTGTTGTTCGAAGTATTACAAATATTAAAAGTTAGACTCCCGGTACGGTAGCGTTAGGCACTACCGCAAGTTACAAAATGGGCGATACAATAACAATAAATGATTTGCGAACACAAGAAAAGGCAAGGAATCCGAGTGAGGCTCGCACCCCTGCGAATCTCAAGATCTACAGTAAGTACTATTATAACACAATAATCTAATACAATAAATATATGACCAAAACCTCGACAATCTTAATTCACCGAGTAAATTTTACAACGTATAACCTCAAATAATTTTTGATCCGCAAACACAAAAGTAACGTGAAGAAATGCTACCTTGCGAAGATTCTTTTGAATGATGTAAACCCCGAAGGATTCTTTCCAGGTCCGGCTACTGCAGCAGGCTTTCCA
This sequence comes from Melanotus villosus, assembly GCA_963082815.1. NCBI lineage: Eukaryota > Metazoa > Arthropoda > Insecta > Coleoptera > Elateridae > Melanotus > Melanotus villosus. The sequence continues at coordinate 56,652,346 of OY720423.1, forward strand.
AAAATATATCTTCGGACTTGGAAAATGTGGTAGGTAAATCTTCAAAATAAATACTCAGGTGCAAATCTTGTCCCCAAAGCCAATAATTAATAATTCATCCAATACGAACATGCAGCCAAACACATGCCTCCAAAGGCAGACATCCAAAAGGTGGTTTTACAAAATGCGGTTACCCAAAAGTAACCCTCCAAAAACCGGCTATAAAAATCGAAAGGGGACGTTAGGGAATTCCAAAAGAGGAGCAACAAAGCATTAATTACCTTCTAAAAGATCTCGAAGCCCTCAAGTCGTGTAAGTACGTGGAACATATAACCACACATGTGCTCGATTATGTTAAGCCAAAAATAATGGTAACACTTGCAAAATATCTCTCAAAAATTGCTTAACATAATTCCCAAACTAACATTTGATGCTGGATTATCCGTATAAACGTAAATTGAACCAAATTATATTCCAGGCATCAGGAGTCAACCAACATTGACGACACGACTTTTGCAAAAGAGAACGAAACTAAGAAGAGGTTCCAAAAATCCCCAAAAGGCTCAGGATCACCAACCAAAAATATAACTCAACCTTGCTGATAACAAATGACCTTTCCTCTAAAGAGGTCAGCAGGCAACCAAACTACCACTAAGTTAAATGTGAATTAAGCTATGACTGGTGAAACTAAATAAATTACAAGGGAACCTGTAATAAGTTAGCAGCGTATGGGGGGGTACGTTTATCTCGCAAGGGGGTGGTCTGGCAAAAAAATTGAAAACGGCACAAAAGAGCACAAACGATTTCGTTTGTGCCTTCAAAAATGGCGTGAAGTTAGCAGCGCATGGGGGGGTACGTTTATCTCGCAAGGGGGTGGTCTGGCAAAAAAATTGTGAACCGCACAAAAGAGCACAAACGATAGCACACAATAAAATTATTTGTGCTTTTAATGTCCTGCTAACTTCACGGACCCCAGAAAAGGATAGCTTATTCCTTGTCATCCCAAATAGGGGACTTCTATTTAAGATTTTAAGATAACATGCAATGGAATGACTCTACCCCTTCGAACATGCAGCTTGTCTTTGCATGCAGCCACGAGTGGCTGCATGTTCGAAGGTCTACCGCTCTACCCTAGTGCTATCTCTTGCTAGAATGGCTACCAATACAACAATGAAAATATTTAAAAAATTTAGTTATTATTGAACAAGTGACGTAACCTAGTTTGAACTTTTCCGCTTTTTCTGTTGTGTTGTCAGTTGTCAGCTTTTGCTCCGTTCCTCTATTTTTAATTTGTGCTTTTTCGTTTCCTGGTTGTACGTAATAGTGAATAAATCAGTCTTTTTCAAGACTAAAATTCGTTGACTATCATTTATCGTGTGTGATAAACTTATATTTGTCAGGATTAAAGATTACTATTCTTGTACCTCCTCCTGTTTCTATTCACCCCATTTTTACTGAGCCTTTAATGTTTGCAAAGTCGAAAATGTAGCAAAAATGTTTTAGAGATATTTAAAAGAACGAAAATAGCTTCTAAAATAAGAGCAACATCGAATCGTTTAATTTTATGGTCATTTTAAATAAACTATCAGTTCACTTATAGTGATTCTATTCCATGTGAAATATGTGCTTTTGTAACTATTCTGCCCAGTAGAGTTTCTAACCATAATAATCAAAATTATTTGAGTCCTTTGAATCAAATCAGCTGATAGAGATAAATAATACCAAAATAACAAATAACCGTCAAAACAATAAAAAAATATTTAGAGTTAGAGCTGAGAATCAAAAAATCCTCCAAAATGCCTTGTGAAATGATAACTTTGCAGTTAGGGCCGTGCGGAAACCAAGGTGAGTATTTAAATGCAACATTTTCAATAATTATTCGATTTGAGGTTAGGTTCGATATCGATCGTAAAGATGTATTTTTCTATCAGGCGGATGATGAACATTACATTACATTCCTCACGCTGTTCTTCTCGAATTGGAGCCAAGAGTTATGAATAGTATTATGAATTCTCCTTACTCTAAGTTGTATAATCAAGAAAATGTCTTTCTCTCAAAGAACGGTGGTGGGGCGGGTAATAATTGGGCTTGTGGATATTCGCAGGGCAAAAAGTTAAACGAAGAAATTTTTGATATTATCGATAGATAAGCTGATGGCAGCGACAGTCTCGAAGTAAGGTGACAATTTTTAAATAGCGCACTTTACCTGCTTTAAGCTTGATTCAGACCAGCGGATGCGGAGCTGTAGCGGTCCGGTTCCGGAACCGGTGCGGTACCGCACATGGATCGATTCTGGGCTTTTAAATGTGCTTATTCATACTGCCAGCGTTGCGGATACGGTGCGATACCGGTGAGCCGACGGTATCCGACCGGTGCGGTTTTTAACGATAGGAGACACTGATTTCTCTCCGGAATCCGTGCGGTTCGATAAAGATAGAGCGACTGTCTAGAGTGAAATTACCGACTCCAGTGCAGCGCACTTTTAAAAGGGACGCGCTAAAATGGAAGAAAAGTTAATTGAGCACGTGCCCGAGTATAAAGAGCTTTATGATTTGACTCCGGCGACATATTCAAATACTAAATTAAGAAAACAAATCTGGCAAGAAATTGCAATAAAGTTGAATAACTCAAGTAAGTAATTATTTGAAATAAAATTTAAAATATAGGTAGTGCTGTTTCATTAATGTTTGGTAAAAGAAGACCTATCTTTTCAATTTTGTTGTGCTTATTTTTACTTGCAGCGAACCTGTAATTTTTACGATGAAAAGTTTAAAAATTCTACAGTCGAACTATAAAGATCTTTCATATAACAAACATCGCATGCATTTAATGCATTTTATACCCGTATAACTAAGCAAAAGTTATGGAACGCAATTTTCCATAATTGCTTTTAAATGTTGTTAAGTATGTCGTAGTACTTTTGGCGTAAAACAAAAATAATACATAAAAATGTAGATTAAACTTTATAATAACAATATTACACTACATTAGTTAGTAATATTGTACCTTCCGAAACTACTTTTTTTTATTAACTTGATCGGATAAAACACATGCCACCGCAATCAATTCTTCATCAGAACTGTCTGTGTCACTAGCATGCATTTTTAAATACAAATAACGTATATGCAAACTCAGAAATATGCACGCCTATGAACATCTTTGGGGACTAAAGCTCACCGTCAACTTACTGCATTCAGTCTGAATGCTTGCCTAACGGTAAACCGCTTAGTCTCCGGACCGCATCCGCACCGCCACCATTATTACCACTGACAGTCAGCTGATTGCTACCTATATTCTATAATCGACATACCTATTACCTACCACAGAATAAAAAAATTTATTCTGTGCTATTACTATGCACCACCTACTCTAATTCAGCTACTTACCTATTGAACACTTGGTAGTACGTTCATACATATATTTAAAAAAAAAATCAATTAGAGCTGAGCCATATGGGTATATTGCTCGCTGCGAGTTTGTTGTGGCAAGTTCTGTGCTTGAGTGTAAGGTAAAACTTTAAATTAATTGTTAATTATATTGAATACACAAGTCAAAATCGATAAAATTAAATACGTTGTTTAGTAGCTATGAAGTAACCTAAATGCCAATGTGCAGTTTGGAACCCAGAACTAAACATTGTAATTTATTAAATTTAAACACTTTATACAGTTTATCTACCTACTTTTATCAAATCTAGTTTGTCACTAAGTGCCTTGTTGACTCTGCATATTAATACCCACAGACGCATAGAGAATTACGTTCATGTAGCATGTAGCTTAGCCCTTAGTCTTAGACATACAGTAACCCAGTATAGATCTCATACCTGCTTAAAAAATCTATCTTCTTTTTGCTGTATGTACACATTGATAACTAGATAGAGAGGGAAAGGTATTGTTGTACTTGAACAAGCAATAATTTTCGTAGATTTATTCTAAACAACTTTATAGCCAATAAAAATAATGTGTATGTATAACAAGTAGGAAAAATTAATTTCCCATAATTGTTTAAAATATTATAAGTTTTCTTACTAGGCACCGAGGTACCTATAGGTATTTCGAAATATTCACATATTTATTTTTAATTTGCAGGTGAAGGACGACTGTTTATTTGAAATGAACGTCGAATACCCGTTAGCATGAGTACCAATTTCTGCAAATCAATGCAAAGTTTATGACAACAACTCTGTCTATGATTAAAGTCCTCTTTCAAGAAATGACAGTAACTATATTGTCATTAATCCCAGTTTGGATGTTAAATATAGGTATTTTAAACATTTGTCGGTCTATATTAAACATTGAGAGTACCGTATGTCCTGCAAATTCTGTTGCTTGTATTTATAATGCAAAGGAGCCAAATGTAAAGTATCGGTAAGTATAAACACATACCTACTTACAGTTAAATAAATAATAAGAATGTTAGATGAAATAATGTTGAAAAATGATATTCGAATATTTAGTTTATGGTTTTTAAATTTCTGAGTAATAATTTTTGTACGTATTGAAAACTCATAATAGCACCTATTATCGTCGGAGTGGCCGAGTGGTTTTTAACCTTTTAGAGATACGGGACCACCTAATCCATTTTTTCTCGTCGTGGACCATTGGCCATATTCTTTGGTTGTGAAGAAACAAAACTCATTATCAATCAGTACCAACAGTAAAATATACGTTATAAGGTTAATTCCTTCTTCTTCTTCTTTAACTAAAGCCTTATGCCTTTATGGCGTTGGCTGGATTGGTGTGTCGACCCATTTCTTCCATTTTTTTCTATCCGTAGACATGTTTTTTAATTCGTTGGTTGTTTTCCCCCTTTTTCGTGCTAGTTCTTCCAATCTCGATTCCATACTCTTCCTCGGTCTACCTTTCTTTCTTCTTCCTATCCTTTTTGCTTCAGCTACTCTCTTAGTTAATGCTTCTGGCGACATTCTCTGAACATGCCCGTACCATTTTAATTGTCTTTCTTCTATTGTTACGTTAATTGGTTTTTGTTGTATTTTTTCTCTTATTTCTTGATTTTTACATTTATCTCTTAGGGTTTTTCCTGCTATTTTTCTAAGATACTTCATTTCCGTTGCAGCTATCTTGTCTTCCTGCTTTATAGTTAATGGCCAGGTTTCGCTGCCATAAATCATTGTTGGTACCGCAACCGCATTATATATTGTAGTTTTTGTTGAGGTACTTATTTCTTTCTTTCCGAAGATAGTTTTATTTAGTTGGTAATACACTTGCGTGGCTTTTCTTACTCTGTTCAAGATTTCTAAATCTATTTTTCCATCTTTACTTATTGTTGTTCCTAAATATTCGAATGTTGAAACTTGTTCTATTATGTCTTTTCCCCACCTGATATCTTGTTGTTCTTCTGTTCCATTAATTTTCATCACTTTTGTTTTCCCTGTGTTTACTTCCATGTCCATTTGTTGTATTGTCTTATCCCACTGATCTATTATTTTTTGTATATTTCCTCGACTATCTCCCATTAATATTATGTCGTCTGCGTAAAGAAGACTTTGTAGCTGTACTGGTACTAAATCTTTGTAGCCAATGGTTACCTTTGGCAAATTTCTTTGGCATGTCTTTAGAATGTTGTCCATGTATATGTTAAACAAAAAGGGGCTCAGACTATCGCCCTGTTTAATTCCTCTTTGTATTTCGAATTCCCTAGATCTTATGCCTTTTATCCGCACTTCCCCTTTTACTCTTGCATAAACACTTTCGATCACTTGCCTGAGCTTTGTCGATACTTTTAGTTCTTTTAGACAGTTCCACAGTTTTTCTCTTGAGACTGTATCGAAGGCAGATTTTAGATCTACGAACACTAAGTATAATTCTCTCTCTGCCTCATTTACTCTCTCTATTACTTTTCTAATTATACTTATGTGATCCTGTGTTTGTTTTCCTTTTGTGAATGCTGCCTGCTCTTGTTCCAGCTTCCCTTCTAATTCTTTTCTAATATTTGGTAGTGGTATAATTACGTTTATCTCCCATTCTTTAGGTATTGTGTTCTCTGTCCACGCATTACTAAATAGCCATGTTATCCACTTTTGAATTTCTTCTCCACCCCATTTTATAAGTTCCGGTGCTATTTCGTCGCTGCCTTTTGCTTTTCCTGTTTTTATAGATTTTATCACTTCTGCTACTTCTTCTTGTGTCATTGCCTTCTCTGTTTTACTTTCTGTATTTATCTCTGCCTCTCCATCCGTATCTCGACTCCTCTTATCCTTAAATTTTTCTTCGTAGTATTTGCACCATACTTCTACTATCTCTTTTGTTTCTGTTCTGAGTACTTTGTTATTGTCTTCTATATTCCATATTTGCATATTATTATTATTTTTTAAACTTTTAATTATTTTCCAGAATGTATTTTTATTTGTTTGGTGTTGAGTCTCTATCTCTTTTCCAAGCTCCTCCCAGCATTTTGTTTTTGCCTTTTTTACTTCATGTTTAGCTTCATCTCTTTTTTGTTTGTAATCCCTTTTATCCTCAATTTTTCCCGTTGAAATAAACTTCTTCCATGCTTTCTTCTTTTCTTTTATTTTGGTTTTTACTTCTTCATTCCACCATCTACTGCTTTTCCTTTTCCCATTTATTTTTCTTGTGCCACAAACTTCTTTTGCAGTTTTGGTTACTATTTCTTTGAAGCTTTTCCATAGTGTTTCGATGTCATATCCTTCCGCTTCTTTTGATTTTTCTTCAAGTCCTACTTCTAATTCCTCCCTATATCTTTTCCTGGTTTCCACATCCTTTAACTTATCTACTTTTATTTTTATATAATTTTTTGTTGTTTCCTCTTTATGTATCTCTTCTCTTATTTCCATTAGTACTAGTTTGTGATTTGTACTTAGTTCTGCTTGTTTTTCCACCCAGATATCCTTTATATGTGTTTCTAGATTTTTTGTATACGTCATGTAATCTATAACGCTTCTGTGTGTTCCATCTTCTGATTCATATGTGTATTGCGGGTCTTTTCCATGGTCGTAGAATGTGTTCCCTATCAACAGATCATTTGCTATGCAAAATGCTAACATTCTCTTCCCATTTTGATTAATAGTCGCTTCTGTTCCAAATCTTCCCATACATCCTATTGCTTTACTTTTATCTTTTCCTATGCGACCATTCCAATCCCCTATTATCATAACTTCTCTGTCTCTTTCCCGTGCTTCATATAACTGTTCTTGTAATGTTTCAAAAAATTCCTCTATTTTTTGTATCTCTGAACCTTCTCTCGGTGCGTAAATTTGTATTATCGTTAACTTTATTTCTAAGTTAATATCAATGATTATAATCCTGGGGCTTATTGCTTTCCAATCTACAATTCTCCTTTCCATATCTTCCTCTGTCAGGGTGTCTACCGACCTGGAATACCTTGAATACCTGGAAATATCCTGGAATGAAAAAATGGTCCTTGATTTCCTTGAAAATCCTTGAATTTTAATAGAATACCTGGAATTCTTTTAATCTATTTACATTTTTGATATTTTTATAATATTTTTTGTGTTTAATTTTGAATTGAGCAATTCTAGCTTTCTAACATTGTATAAAATTATTTATTTTATTTGATCATTTTTGGAGAACAAAATCGGTTCGTTAGGTTTCAACCAGTTCCGGCTGTGTTCGATCAACTTGTTTTATGTAACGACCCGATGTTCCTTATGTTTCATATTTTTATATACAGGGTGGTCCATAAGTAATAGTTCACAGACCAACAGTAGATTCCTGAGGCCAGAATATTACGATTTACCTAAAATTACCTTAGCCTAAATGGTGAAACTACCTTTTTTGGTACGGGAAATAATAATCCATTCTCAATTTTAAAATAACGTTATTTTTGCTACACCTTAAAAATACTTCAACTTTTTTGTACCTAAAGTTGGGGCAGATATAATAGAAAAAAACAATTGCCCCGTCTTTTGTATACAAAAAAGGTATACTATTTCAAAGGTTTTAAAGTTAACCCGATTATTTCTCTGTTTTTGGCTCGGCATAATTCTATTTTCGACTGGTAACTTTTCTTTACAATACCTATCTTTTTATAGAATGTTCTTACGTCTTATTTGTTATAGTTTTCTTCTATTTCTTTTACCATATCTTCCTGCTTCCGTCGTTTTTTGTTTCTATATAGTTTCTTTGCTTTTTTCCTTTCCTCTTTAAATTGGTCTTCACTCTGTTTTGTTTTCTCCCTTAACATCTTCGATTTTGCTTTGTTCAACTCTTGGGACATTTCTTTACATTCTTTATCGAACCAGTTATTCTTTTTCTTAATATTTTTCCTTGGTAGCAGTTTCTTTGCCGTTTGTTCTAATGTTTCTTTGAGTACCTTCCATTCTTCTTCTACTTTTTCTTTCTTACTTTCTGTTTTTAGCACTTTTTCTACTTCTTGTTCGTATTTTTCTTTTATGTGCTGCACTTCTTGCAGGGATTTTATATCCCATCCGGTTTGTTGTTTCCTTGTCATTTTATTTTGTTGGAGTGTTTCTAAATTTATTTTTGCCCTCACCATATAATGGTCGAAATCTATTTCGGCTCCTCTAACACTTTTTATGTTTTCTATTCATGGCTTGTGCTTCGACTCGATTATCATATGATCTATCTGGTTCATTGTTTTGCCATCAGGGTTTTTCCAGGTTTCTTTGTGCATTTCTCGGTGTTTTAAGAATGTTGCTCTTACTTGTAGTTGTTTCTCTAGTGCGAAACTAATTAGTCCTTGTTCGCTTGTGTTCGACTCCTTAAGTTTGCTATACCCTCCCACCACCGGTCTATTTCTTTTTTCTTGTCCTACTTTTGCATTACAGTCACCTACTATTATTTTGACATCATACTTTGGTATTCTATCGTATGTTTCCTCCAAGTCATCATAAAACTTATCTTTTACTTCCTCTTCTGCATCTTCTGTGGGTGAGTGCACATTTATTATACTTATTTTCCTTTGCGGTCCTCTGATTCTCAAATAACTTAGACGTTCGTTTATTTTCTTAAGGTTTAACAAGCCTGCAGTACTCTCCCTCCTTCTTGATTAAAAAACTTGTTCCTAGTCAATTCTTTGATCCTCCCCCGTTGAAGAATAGATATTCATCTATCTCCGCTATGCTTTCATTTTTTAGGTTCGTCTCCTGTATTGCTAGTATTTCGAACTTATATTTCTTTAGTTGTTCTATTAATTGTTTTAGAGCTCCCTCATAATTGATGCCTCTAACATTCCAAGTTCCTAATTTCCATTTGGTGTTTGTTTTTGAATTCTTTATTGTGCTTTTTCCTGTTTCTATGTTTTCATTTTTTCTTTCTTTTCTATTCATTTCCCTTTTCTTTGCCGTGTCCGTCATCTTGGTTACTTCCTTGCGTTGTGTTGTTAGTTTTTTGAAGTTTCACCAATTTTTATATCAATATCCCGAAAACTTCAGAAATTACAGCAAAAAATTAAAATTAAAATTTCGACTTCGACAGATACAGGGTCTCCCTAAATATTAACTTTTGGACTAAGGTAATTTTAGGTAAACCGTAATATTTTGGCCTCAAGAATCTACTGTTGGTCTGTGAACCATTACTTATGGACCACCCTGTACATAATTATACTAATTCTTTTTTGTTAATATGTGAAATAACCTGGAATTTTTGAAAATTTTACCTGGAATACCTGGAAATATCCTTGAATTTTTTTTAAATTATTTGGTAGACACCCTGTCTGTGATAAAAGCTACTCCTTCCACTGCCCATTCTGTTATTTCTACTCCCGAATATCTTATTGTGTACCCTTTGGTCAACGCTTTTTTTCCTACCCCCTTTTTCTTAACTTCGCTGACTCCCATGATTTGTATGCCTCTTTCATCCATTTCCTCTTCTTTCCCACTTAGTAGTGATGGGTCGTGATTTCGATCACGTGATTTTGGTACGTTATTTAGTTGTCACGTTCCGGAACGTTTTTGGTACACCGGAACGAAGTGATTTATTGGTACGGCATAAATTTATCAGTGACGACAGCTGCAGCATGGATACGAACTTCAAGGACCGAACTGTCTATAACGTACCGCGTTCCGCGGTGGTTCCGCGTACCGCATATCGTTGTAGGTTATTTTGTAATACTATTCTACTTAAAGCTTAAAGCACATCGACCAGCGGGCAGCAGCTTGAAATAAATCGGTCCGCGTCGATTTGGATTGGAAGGTTATACAGAGTTCTGAAAACATACATAGAGCCGCGCGGCATTTTCGAAAAAATAATCCCACACGTTCTAACAAAATATTTCAGAATTACCTAATGTTTGCCTACTATCTTGTACTTACAATTAGATTTAGAAAAATAGAACTACATTTTAATAACGCAGGTATACTAAAGAGCAGTTTAGCTATGGAAATGTTAGCACAATTTAGGTGTGAATTTTGCATTAAAAACGGAAATAAAACGTTTAGATTTTTTTAAATTCCCCTGTGTCGGCGACTACAGCATGTGTCTTTTGCAATACAAGTTGATAATATATTTTTCCGTATCCATGGTATGTAATTGACAGATTATTTATCTCATTTGAGGTTAACAATGGCGAATAGCGGGTAAATATGAAAAAGCGGGACGATATGAACATTTGCGGGTTTTTACCGTGCATGCTATCGACGTGACATCTATCGATAGAATTTAGAATCAAAATTATTATTTAATTATACAAAAATCTTCATTTAAGTGATTGATAAGTGTAATTATTGTTTAAAATTCAAGCAAATACGATTATTTTTTACATAAATTCATTATAGAAATTATTTTTAATACGAAAATTTGACATGTGTAATTTGAGGTTATATGTCAAAAACGTAGGTACGTATTATATTATAACTATTTTTATTTAATACGAACTTCTCATGGATGCGGAAAAATAACTTGTGCCCTACGGGAATCTAACGGCATATTTCATCCCTCGGCTTTTGCTGCCCTCGCTCACTGCGTTCGCTCGTGCAGCAGAAATCTTCGGGATGAAATATGCCTATATCTTCCCTTATGACGCAATATACTATTTTTATATCTTTTTAATGGTATTCGGCCTTTTACACCTTTCCTTAAGTCAAAATACATTACTAAGATTAGGCACGTTAATGTAGACATTTTGTGGTATGTTTTATACAAATAAAGAAACGTCAAAATATACTTTACTAAAACAATGTAATAAAAAGAAAAAAATGATACATATATCCTATATGAAATAAGTTTAATTTCGTAGGTCTAAAACATTACAATATTACATTATTAACATTTATGTGTTGTAATGAAGAGACAATAATTGTTTTACTTTAGTAGAACTGAGTCGATTTCTTCGATTTGTTAGTAATTGTCCAGACTTCGAGAATACTCTTTCGCATGGGACAGATGTAGCAACAGGAATAAATTTTTCGACAACTAAGGAACTAAGAAGGGGAAAATTATGGCTATTATTTCTCCACCATTTTAGAGGATCTTCATTTCGAGAAATTGGGGGCACTTCTAGATATCGTTGTACTTCGATAATAGCGCGCGATTGACTTGTTCCAACTGGTTGATGTTTAGTGACCTTTTTGTCAAAATTTGCCCAGATGGAATTTTCTGCGACGGTGATTTCTGAATCTGTTGACTGTGTAAGTTCCCTAACAGTTTCATTTTTTAAAATGCCAGCTAAAAGAGATGTAATATTTTTTGAAGCTTTCTCCGCTATTAGTTGATTTGAAAACCCAATATTTTTAAATCGGGGGTCTAGGAATGTTGTTATAATTAGAGAATTGCTATTTTCTAAATCACCCAATCTTTTTTTGATACCTTGGAAAATTGTATTAACCACTGAACGTGATAGGTCACTGAAATCTCCACGCATTTCAAATTGGGAATATACATTGATTAAACCATCTGTTAAAACTATCACAGAGGAAGCAGTGACGTACTTTTCGCCGCTGATTAATTTTGTTAAATTCTCCATTAGTTTTAAAATTTCCACTATTTCTTTCATACATTGCCATTCTTCTATTGATATTATCGGCAGATTCTTGTTTATTGTTGCTATTGTCGTTCTAATGGATTCTTCGAGTTCAATAAATCTTTCAAGCATATAAAAACTTGAATTCCATCTGGTGGTTACATCATTTATTAGTTTTTTGGGTTCTCTACCATTGTAAATCTGAGTTTGCTGACTTCTGAATTTTGCCATGGCAGTGGTACTTCTTTTAAAAAATCTCACGATGGATTTAACTTTTTCTAAAATGGGATTAATATGTACAGTGGCGGATTGAACTATTAAATTTATACTGTGTGCATAACATCCCATATGCTTTAATTGTAAGTCATCTCGAATAGCTTTTCTAATATTGGCAGCATTGTCCGAAATCATAAACAAAATTTTATTTTCTAAATTCCATTCACTTATGATTTTCTTCAATTCCTTAAACAAATTCTCGCTTGTATGACTTTCGGAGAAGGATGCACATTCTAATAATAATGTTTTCGGCTCGAAATTATTATTTATGAAATGGGCAGTAACGGCTAAAAAGCTTTCAGTGTTTATAGATGTCCAGCAATCTGTTGTTAAGGTAACAGCTTTTATCGTATTTAATTCCTTTTTAGTGTAATTATATACTTCCTCATAAGCAGCTGGTAGCCAACTATTAGATATTGTTTTTCTAGTCGGCAATTCGTAAGACGGATTTAAGGCTGCGTAAAATTGTTTAAAACCGGAATCTTCTACTACGGAAAATGGTTGATAATCCTTAGTAAAAAGAAGAAGTAATTTTTTATCGATATTTTTCCTTGCATTTATCCCCATTTTCTTTTTGGCAAACGCTGTAATGGTACTCTGCAACACTGGTTTCTTTTTTAACTGAATGTCGAGACCAGAATGTGAGGTAGATGGCTGAGGTTCCTGTTCTGTGCTTAAATTGAAAATTTCGGTTTGATGCATGGTTTCTTCTTCAACAGCTATTCTGTCGTCTTGAACTTTTATCAGAGGATGTTTTCTAATCATATGCCGCCTCAAGTTTGCAGATGTAGTTTTAAAACTTAATTCTTGCTTAAAAACATTGCATATAGCAATTGTATCGGCGTTTTCTTTTTTTTTTTTAAAGTTCCAAATAACAGAGGATTTCACATACTTCTTTGGGGGCATTTTGTTGAATATCTACGATTATGTGTCAATTAACTCAAGAATAAAATGTTATAATTCGATAACTTACTTGAACGTTATGACTGCTATTTATTTTAATTTTATTTCTTTTAATTTTCTGCTTATAAAAGAACTTACTCAAAAAATGTTAAATTACTTCTACACAGTATTCACTATCACTACACACTACAGGTTTACTGTTAAACGCTTAAACTTCTGAATTTTAGAAGGAAATTGTGGGGGTGTCCACAATAATTCAGAACAGATGGGTATGTTACGAGTACCTATCTATTTAAAATTTTACATGCCGCCAACGAAAATGCAAAAAACTACTTGAGATATCTATAATCCCTTGTAAAACCTAATGCAGATGCCGACTACAGGTAGAACCGTATTTAAAAATTCTATTTAAAAGCAGGAAATAAATACCTAAAAGCGAAAAGATGTGTCAGTATAACTGTAAACGAGTTATTCCTAGAAAATTTAATAGTAAGGCCCATGCCGACAAGGTGCTTGCAATTCACTTATTACTAGGTTTTACAAGGGATTTAGAGATGTAAAATCTCAAGTAGTTTTAATCATTTTCCGTGAGAAAAACTTTACGAACGTTTTAGCGGGTGCTTCAGCCCCGGAGAATGATCTAGCGCGTGCTTCAGCCCCGGAGCACCCGCGGAATTGCCGCCACTGATAGGTACCTAGATTCATAGATATGCCGGCATTGTCAATAACTTAAAATTTATATGTATGTGTTTATGTAAATACAACATAAATTTTGCATTTCAATAGGTTCCGGTTCTATATTCCTATTATTATTTATTTTTATTTCTCATTCCGCTGTTCAGGGTTCAGCATTTGTTGTGGCGAGGTACCCATCAAAGAGCCCGCGTTATGTTTCCGTTGTTCTGTAACTACATATAAAAAAAAATATCAAGTTACTAAATAAAGTATTTATTTATTTTTTTTATTTGTGTTTCAATCATGTGCCGGTGTCTGCCACGTCACGGCTACGGGCGACGGTTTCCGGAACGCTGCAGTAGGCAATTTATTGTTTTCATTCCTCAGAAAACAAGAAATTTGACTCGTTCCGCAATCACGTGATTTTGGAACGATCACGGTAGGAACGTTCCGCAAAAATCACCGTTTTTCCCATCCCTACCACTTAGTGTTGTTACATTCCAAGTTCCTAATTTAATTTTTTGTTTAGTATTTGCTTTGTTTACCGATTTAATATTTACTTTATTTGTTGAATTATTTTTATTTTCATTTACTAAGTTTGTTTTTATCCTTATTTCTTTTGCTTTCTTTTGTTTTGAATCATTACCATTTTCTCTTTGTCCTATTACATTGCGTTCCGATGTCTTAATTTCCGTCCGGTTTTCAGCTTTCACTAGTTTTTTGAACTTTGTTGTTGACGCCCTGAGTTACTGATACTTCTGAAAGTTGTATTTAGTGCACTTTCGTCTATCGTTATCACATCATTTATGTTATCTGTTATGTCTCTTTCCTTCAATTCTCCTGGTCTTCTGTGCGGTGCTAACATAGTCTGCGACCAATATTTGTTTTTTTTTTTGTATTGCTCCTTTGTGTATTGTCTCTCTAGGTGATTTTTCGTCCTCTTCATCGGTAGATCTTTCTCTCTTTTTTTTCCCTTGTGTTCTTCTCTACTTATTATTTCTTCATTTACATTCGCTTCACTATTTTGTTCTTCCAATTCTTCTAATTTCCATTCCTCTCCATTTATTATTAGCCTGTCTTTTATAATATTCGCCTTCGCTCCTTTTTTTCTAGCTTCCTTCATATATGGAATTATTTTTCTTCTTGTGTCTCTTGTTTTTTGGTCCATGTCTTCATTTATCCACACTTCTGTTCCCTTCAATCTATTTAAATTTTTCAGTATTTCTATTTTTTTGATTTTTGTTGTAAGTCCTACTTTGATTGGCCTATTATCATTATTTTTGCGTACTCCTACCCTGTTTATGAAGTCATATTCTGGTACCCTTACTCCGATTTTTTCTGCAACTTCTTTCATAAATTTATCCTTCAGTTTTCCAGTGTCTTCTTTATCTTCTTCTGAGATTCCGAATATTATTAAATTCCTTTTCCTTAAACTTAAAAAAACATCTCACAAAAAAGTAGTACCAAGATTTTTTGCAGAGAATCGTATTATGTACAATTTTTATTAATAACTTTTTACATAGCAGTAATAAAAAAGTTATAAGCCCTTATATTTTTTTTATTATTAATGATACGCAAAAAAGTTATTAATAGAAATTTTGGAGAATATGATTTTATACAAAAAAGCTTTACATAAACTTTTTGTAAGACTCGCGACTACAGAGATAATAGCCAAAAAGCTAATTAACCCTTATTTCCAAGATGGCTGCCAACGACAAATCGGATCAGGAACTTAAAAATTTAGATCAGAGATGTGTACGAAGTCTTAATGGATGTCCCGTTACAGACAAGATACTCGGGCTAGTTCCAAACATCGATAATTTCAATCATACCCTTACAGCAATCAAATTATGGGCTAAACGTAAGTCGATTTAGCTTTTTCTGTATGGAACTGTTTTTACGATAGTTATTTTTCAGGACACGGTATATATAGCAATGCATTGGGATATTTAGGAGGTGTTTCGTGTGCCGTGTTGGTAGCTCGAATTTGTCAACTATTACCTGATGAGGGACCTGAGTCATTAATACATGTATTTTTTTCGGAATATTCGCGTTGGAAATGGCCGAACGCAATTTTATTGAAGCAACATGATGGGCTTCCGGTTTGGGCAAGTTTTTAAAAATGTATAGTCGAATTTGTTTTCAATTTTTATTTGTAGGATAATGATGATTTAATGCCCATCATTACTCCCGCTGATCCGCAACAAAACTCTACTTATAATGTTTCAATGTCAACCCTCGCCGTTATGACGGAAGAATTTAAATCTGGACTTATTCTGACCGATGAAATAATGTCACGAAAAGAACAGACTTGGGATAAGTTCTTCGAAGCACCTCCATTTTTCCCCAAATACAAACATTTTATAGTACTGTTGGTTTACTCAGGGTCAACCGAGGATCATTTAGAATGGTGTGGATTAGTCGAGAGTAAAGTACGATTGTTAATAGGTAAGTAAAATTAAACCTATTGGTTTAGTTGATATTATAATTGAAGTTTTCGTTACAGTTACCCTGGAAAGAAATCAGCACATTAATTTAGTGCATATAAATCCTGAAAAGCAGCGGGATACGACCAAATAACAGGCGAAATGCTAAAGAATGTGGGCCCAAAGGGAATAGAACTGTTGACTTCAATATACAACCAAGCTTGGGCGGAAGGGAGAGTGCCATCAGACTGAAAGATTGGTATCATAGTACCAATTTTCAAGAAGGGAGATAAGCGGGAGTGTAAAAACTACAGAGGGATCACCCTACTGAGCATACCATCGAAGGCCTACGAACGGATCCTGGAAAATAAACTAGTAAGACAAATCGATAAATCACTAGAGCAGTCACAGAGTGGCTTTAGAAAGGGGCGTAGTATAAATGACCACATATTTACACTCAAACAAATCACAGAAAAGTCTCTAGAAAGAAATATCGAAACGTATCAGGTGTTCATAGACCTTGAAAAGGCCTTTGATCGAATCCAGAGATCCAAAGTCCGGAAAATACTGGAAAAAAGGAAGGTGAAGAACAACCTAATAGCAGCTATAATGAGCCTTTACGAAGAAAATAGGAACTATGTAAGGACGGACAACAGGCAATCCCAAAAATTCCCAGTAAACAATGGCCTACGACAGGGAGGAGTATTGAGTCCTATACTCTTCAACTTGGTTTTGGATGATACAATGAAAGATATAAGAGAAAAAACGACAAAGATGTATGTACATCGGACATAGACACATGAAACCAGTGTATATAAATGAATGCGCTTTCGCAGATGACCTAGTAATATTCGGCAAAAACGAAAAAGACCTACAAAAAAACTTGGAGATATGGAACGCAGCATTGGAATCAAACAACATGAAAATCAACGAGGAGAAAACAAAAATAATGGTAACAGGCAGAGGAAGCGCTCAAGCAGATATAAAGTTAAATGGAAAGACACTAGAGCAAGTTGAGACGTTCAAATATCTAGGGGTAAATATGAATAACAAAGGGTATCACGATGCAGAAATTAATGCGAGATTGGATAATACATCTAGGGTATTCCACAGCCTCAGAAATGCATTCATAGCGAAACGGGAGATATCTGAAAAGACCAAAATAACAGTATTCAAAACCGTGTTTGTATCAACACTCATTTTTGGAAGTGAAAGGTGGGTCCTGACGCAAACCATGAAGAGCAGAATACAGGCTATGGAGATGAAGTATCTTCGCAAAGTAGCTGGAGTCACTAGAAGGGACAAAATAAGGAACACGGAAATAAGAAAACGACTAAAAGTGGAACCCGTATTAAAAATAATAGAAGACCGAAAACTCCAATGGTTTGGCCACCTTAGCAGGCTAGGAAATGAAAGACCTGTAAAACAAACTTGGGAGGCAAGAAGACATGAGCGAAGACCTAAAGGAAGACCTCGTAAAACATGGGATGACAGTGTGAAAGAGATACTGGGAGACAGAGGGATAAATTGGACACAGGCAAGGAAGATGGCGAGTAATAGAAAGGAGTGGAAAAAGTTTACTCACAGTTTTAAAGGACAATAAGTGAAACATAAAATTATTAATATTTACCCTACACCTTCGGGTAAACAGGGATAGATTATATATATTGTTATGTTCTCTGATTGAAAACATACATTTTTAATTGAACTTGTCTTGAACTCGCCACACGTTGGGACAGCCAAAAATATGTTATGTATTCCTACTGATTACAAAACATTTTAATTGAACTTATTATGTGTTGTGTACAGATGTGTGTGTGTAAATACATAAAACCAAATACCAAACAAATATTCTGTATCTAAACCACCTGCAAAAAACAAACACCAACAACAAATTCATCACATTCCAAAATACATGAACGAAAATTCATAACAAGCTCAATTTAAGTTTTTACATGGGTTCTAGCTGTAGTTAGGATTCAAAAGATTGCAAAATTTTAATGTTGACAAATTAATTTTAGATAAATGAATAGTAAATAAATTTAAAATCATACGTTCACAATAAAAATTCATTAAGTTTCGAATTAACAATTACTTCATAAAATTTTCAATATTTAAACTGACTTTATAAATTACTTTAATAACAATTACAACAATCAAAAACAAATTAAAGAAAAATAAAATTATTTTAATCCACTTATCTGGTGTCTTCTCATAATTTCGGGACAGTTTTGTGAATCTTGAGGTCTGACATCGCTGCATTCATAATCAGCTGTTCTGCGTTGAAGCCCATGAATTCCAATCCCAACACTTTCAATGGTAAGTCTTTGTATATAATTGTCTTTTGCTTATTAATAATTTTTATCACTATTTAAAACTTTCTTTTATTTTCTTTAATAACTTTTATTTAATCACTTTTAATAACTTGTTTTCCTTTTCAGGGTCCTCGTTTTATGTTAAGGATCACCCTTCAAATACGTTGTCAAATAAAACGATGTTTTATTCAAAATAACAATTTAAATAATTTTATTTTAACGAAGAAAATTCACATTAAACAAATTAAACAACCCACTTGGTTTAGTTATCGTCGTTTACATAAATGTAAATATTATTATTTTTATAACACTATTCAAAATTTCTTTACAGTTATTTATTATTAATAATTTTCACTTATACTTTATTGTTATTTATTTTAATTGGTTTTACTTCATTTTCAATTCAAATATTTAACTCATTTTACTAAAATCACTCTTAAAACACGTGATATTTATTTACAACAGCCCGTCGCCACCCGACACTCAAATGTTTTAATTCTTCTAGAACAAACAAAAGAACGCAACTACGTCATAATAACAAACTTTGGGAGCGTTTTAGATACGTGCATCCCCAATGGATTTTTACGAGCAACTGACTGTATTTTCTTTTGTTAAAACCAAGTAAAATAACTAAATTTAGCCAATTTTCAAACCATCTTTAACTTTAATTACTTATTTACGCTTAATTATTAATCAAAATTTATTATTAACTAAATGAAAAATATTTATACTAACTAACACTTACTTTTAATTTAAATTTTTATTTAAACTAAACCTATTTAAAATTAACTTTAAAGAAAAATTTCTTTACTTCGTTTTTGGTTTAAAACCCCACTTGATTTACCTATTTTTCAAAATTATTAATAACTAAACTAAAAACTATTCAATTATACTAATTATGATAAAATAATGAGATTTTGTCTCTTATCAATTTTCTCTAAAATTATCAGTTTGGCTGTTAATTACATTTGAAATCTGGCGTTTACTCAAATTTACATTTTTATTGATAATTTCAATAATTATTGCTTTTAACATTTAAATTATTGACAAAATTAAATCTTATATGCTCTAAAACATTTTAGTTATATTTTATACTTTGTCTCAACCTTCTAAAATAAGAAATTTATAACTTTCTATTTCGTACATATATTTGTCCTTGAAATTTACCTTTTTACATAAATACGTGATGATTTTAATTTTAATCATTATTTCTAGCACAATAAACTGATCTAAATGTTCCAAAAGACTACTTCATCAAGAAAAATCAGCTTTGTACTGCAAATTGAAATAAACATCTGGATATTTGAATTTTTATCCTTCATTGTCAACTTTAAATATCGTTTTTATAACTTATTTGTTGTTAATATTTACTTTATAGCATTTAATTTGTATTAATAAATTATAAACAATTAATAAAATGATTTTACATCAAAAATCAACTTGGTATTCAATTTTATATACTTGGTGTACGTAAAATTGTGTTAATAAAATGTTCATAAATTGTATAAACTGTTTGTGTTAATTGTATGAATGTATTAGTGTTATTTAAAATGTTTTATGCTCAAAATACACAACAATATATATAATAAATCCTGAAAGTTTTAATCAACTTGAGGCGCAGAAGGAGCCAAATCAACTATGTACACTGTGGTTTATAGGCTTAAAATTTACAAACACCGAAAACCTAAATGTAGATCTCGCACATGATACTCAACAGTTTACAGAAACTGTGATACGACAAGCCATGAACATTAAAATGCTTAAGGAAGGTATGAAATTGGAAACGAGGCATGTACGAAGAAAAGAACTTCATCAATATCTTGCACCCAGTTTCTTAATGAGAGAAGGAAAAATTAGCACCAATATTGTTAAAAAGGGCACAGGCAAGGAATCTACAACCGATACTGCAACAGTTAGCAGTAAACGTCCAACATTATCTAAGGAGGTAAGAAATTAAAATTAGTTGTCATTCGTGCGCCTCGCACCTAGCCAGTTCCCGAACATGTTAGAGGCTCGTCGCAGCAAACGATCTTCATACAAGTCTTACCGTGAATGCAATCCTTTGCCCGACGCCCCGCAATCTACCTTTTACGACGAACAATTATTGGGAGTTACGGGGAAATATCTCCACCATAGGTACTTCAAGTTTTCAATAGTTATTTCGTTTTCTCCAGGTGCCTTATTATTTTTCATTTGACTTTATTATATCTTTTATTTCGTCCATCCTGGGATTTTCTCTTCACCATTAAAAATCTTTTCTTGTCCTTGGTTTTCTCCCGATCCTACATTTAGTATAGTATTTCCTCAAAGTATTATCTCCACCTTTCTAATTTTTCTTCATCGTCTGCTAATAAATTTCCTTGCTCATCTTTAATAAATGGTACATTGTTTTGGAATCCAGTTCGAACGACCTTTACATCTTTATAAAAATTTCTATTTTCTTTAGCTTGGTATCTGTTCTCTATCTCCTTTACTTGATTTTCCGAATGCAATCTTTTCTTTTTCCTTAGGACCTCCTTCACCTTTTTTCTCTGCCGAATATAGCTTTGGTAATTTTCCTCTGACGGCTTTTGTATTGGGATATTCCTTTGTGTTGCGTACTTTATTGTTGATTCTCCAACCTTCTCCATCTCTCTTCAACTGCATGTACCGCTTCTTCCTCTTTGTTGAGTATGTCACCTATGTCCATCTTATATTTTCGTGCCGCCTCCTCATTTTGAAGCGCACTTGCATTATATCTTTCTCTTTTCCTTGTTTTCCTTATTTTTCCTTCTACTCTTTCTGTCCCTTTCAATTTTATTTGCACTCCCACAAAGAAATTGTCCGAATCTGCCTCGGCTCCCCGATATAATCTGAATTTTGTTATTATTTTTTCATGCTTGGCTTGGATTAGGACATGGTCTATCTGATTTGCTTCATTTCTTCCCGGTATAGTCCATATCCCTTTATGAATCTCCTTTCTCTGAAAATGTGCACTCATTATTTTTAGATTTCTTTCTATTGCTAGCGAGATCAGTCTTACGCCATTATCATTGCTATCCGTGTGTTTGCCTTCCCCTCCTGTTATCTTCTTATAGATGAAGATGTCTACTTTTCCGACCTTGGCATTTGCATCACCAACTATTATTACGATGTTTTCCTTTGGGATGCTGTCTATTTATCTCTTCCTCTTTTTCCTCGGTGGGTGCATATATATTTATTATGGTTCTTTCTTCCGTGCTTTATAGTTAGGATGCACGGTGCGGTCCGATATTTCTTCAAAACTCTTTATTTCTTGTTTTATGCCTGGCTTTGTCTGAAAGCCTATGCTAAAACGTCCACTTTCTGAACAGTATGTAATTATCTATGTTTTGTACCTACATCATTTCCTTTCAAGTGTGTTTCTTGCAGCGCTACTATGTATTTCCATCTCGTATATTTTTATTTCCAAGTGCCTATTTTTATTATTTTCTAATCTTTCTCTATGTTGTTCCGTTGTTTCCTTTGTTTTTATTTATTTTATTTAGTAAGCCTATGTCCAGGAGTAGACTGAAAGGAACTGATAAAGAAGATTATATTCGTCCGTATACAGTGTGTCCCAGGATTGATGCTACAATAGGTGCGAAGGACTTAAAATTTTTGGATTTTATTTTAAGATTGTGGGATTAAGTCCTGCTTGGTTTAAAGAGAATTTTAGGAATATTTTCAGTTTTTGAAAAACAAGTCGGCCTTGACATTGAAGGGAAAACTATTTTGTATAGGACCATAATTTCTCATTCTGAACAACTTTCCTTAGTAAAATTTTGCCGTATTATGAACAAAAAGGGTAGTTTACATGAAAAGAAAATAGTTTAAAAAAAAAAGTGGTAACAGGCTTGCCTTGCGGCTCACCAGTTACATCCTCTTATCGCCAGTAAAAACTGTTACCTTGCGTGTATTGTATAATATTTTATTTGTTACTCATTTGTAAACGAAATTCTTCGTCTTCTTCTTTTGCTATCCTTTTTGCCCATAAAGCGTCGGGTTTTTCTTGCACTTGAACTCTAACACTATTTTCAAACCATTTTTTGTACTGTTTCCTATCCCTTGTTAACACTTTCACTTCCTGTATTGTACTCATTCACTAACACTTGTAATTGTTCCTGCCAGGATGTTCTAGGCCTCCCTCTATATCGTTTTCCTTCTGCTTTTGGTACTCTGTTCCCTTCCATCCTGTTTATTTGACCATATCATTTCAATTGTTTGTTTTCAACTTTTTCACCAGTGATTCCACTTCCATTAAATTTCTTATAGTGTTATTGTTAACCATATGTCCCTCCTGGTGTATACTGTTGCTTTGTGTAAATGCTTCATTTCGGTTGCTGTTACTTTTGATCTTAGTTTTTCATTTAATATCCAGTTCTCTGCTGCGTAGGTGTTTATCTCTCCTTTTTCCCTATTATGGTTTTGTTGATGGCATAGTATATTTGATCAGCCTTCTTAATTTTGTTTATTATTTCTTGTATCGTTTGTAATAACTGTACCTAGGTATGTGAAAGCTTCTACCTTTTCAAGTCTATTATTATTCAGTAGGATATCATTCATTGGTGTTTGGTCCTTGCTGTTTCATAACCTTACTTTTACTGCCGTTTATTGTTAGGTTTACTTTTCCCAGTTCCTCTATCCATATGTCTATTGCCCTTTGTAGTGCTCTCTCGTTTTTTGTGATTAGTATTACGTCGTTTGCGTAGGTTAACTACCCCAAGTACACTGGTTCAAGGTGTCGGTTTCCAATCTTTGTTTTGGGCAGATTTCTACTGCATTCGGTCATCACCTCATTCATTACGATTATGAATAGCAGCGGGCTTAATCCATCCCCCCGTCTTACCCCTTTCTTCATTTTAAATTTCTCTGATGTTTCCTGGTTTATTCTGACATATCCTTCCACATTTTTGTATGTGCTTTTTACCGCTCTGATTAGCTTCTTTTCGCATTTTATCTAATAATTCAATGTGAAGGCGTTGTTGGAGACTTAGTTCCCTTTTTTAGGAATTTTTCACAGCGACAACATATCTTTTTATAACTATGTATAAACAACAGAACATGAAAATCACGTCCGTACTTCCACTACGAGCAGCGATGGCAGACAACAGACAACCTCGTATTTACAAAAACTGTAATTATACCTCCAACTAAGCGAACAAGATGTTTAATTGCTTCCCTTAACATCTTATTACAGTTTATAGTATTTTACCTTACCCGGTATTGTTGCTATAATACCGGGTGGCTAATAATTTTGGCCAAGGCTGTATGTGCTCATTGCGTACGTTTACTTTTTGATTTTTGCCACATTATTTTAGTAACACTGGAAAGTTCTGTAAATAACACTGGAAATTATTATATGAAGAATATGGATTTTTGGCTTATATTAATAAAAGGTTATTTCTGTGACAAAATATTACATAGAAAGAATTTAGCTTTCAGAAGGAGAATAAAATAATCCATATTACTTATAATTAGAAATACTGAGCGTTATTCAATTTGTACTGAAGTTCTTGATTTTTAAGAGATTTCAAGGAGTATTTGATTCTGCTCATATCTAATCATAACAATGCCTCCACACCTTCTCCCCACAAAATGTTGGAGTTTTGAAGGGGTTGTCCGCAAATACTTTTCCGAAAGATGCACTTGCTAGTTGTGTTTGCAGAGTAAGGAAGAGTACTTACTTCAAAAATTTGCATAATCAGCGTTCACAATTAAGGGGGAGAACTGAAATTATATTCATAAAGTGTTTATATTATGTGTAGTTATTGGTAGTTTAACTTATTCACCATACAATTTTTGGATCATACTTTATGTCCCCTTAGTTTTGTTTATTTAATTACATTACCTATTATCACTTCCGTCGTTGGGCACCTAATTAACGACGCTCTCCTCCGAATACAGGCCTAAGATGTAGAGTAACAAGGTCACACACACACACATACACTCCACATTACACTCTACACATTGTGCAGTATGTAGGTATAAACGGCGCACCAACCATATAACTCGCAGCGACGATTCGGGTTGTGCATTGCACCCGTTAAAACCACATACGCTAACGCATCAGCAAAAAGCCATAGGCCTTCAGGCCTGAAAGTGCTGTACATACATACATTATCACTTCATAATAAATGGATATTAAAATCCCAAAATCATAAATTAATTTGAATAAAAACATTTATTGATAATTTTTTTTTCCAATTCTTAATTAAAATTTTTAAATTTAAATATGATTTATTGGCGTAACTTTTAAAGTATTACAAAATTTTATGAAGACTACCACAGTGTGAATATTATCTGATGTTTTGTTTTAATTATATACAAATGTTCTAGAGTGATACCAAAGGAGAAGAAGACTTATTAAATGTAACCACCTCTACTACACTATTAACTACTTCTGAATTAAATAAACAATTTGGTTCGAAATGTATTAAAAGGCAAACTGAACAACATGAACGTATGAAAATGGACATTGAAAATGTTAAAGAACAGTTAGAACAAACTGTTGCCGGTAAATATGTTATTATTTGCTTATCTAAGCTGCGTTCGTTTATTTGTTCTAAGAACGGAGCGAACAGAACCAGAATCTGAAACAAGGTCACGTGGTACGCTTAAGCCCCAACTATTTGTTCCGGGCGAAAAGAGTAAACTCCAAATGTTCCGTTCCGTAATAAACGAACGCAGAACAGAGTTTTTGGATTAAAAAGAGCGTTCCGAACAGATAAACGAACGCCCCTATTATCAGATATTGTATTTATGAACCTTTTAATGCACGTTGAAGTAACTACAAGCTTAGGCTTCGACTAAATGTCGGTCGGTAATCTTAAGCTACTAATATTTTTCCAGATATAAAAGTGGAAGTTGAAGATATGGTAGTACCAAGTGTTGACGAAAATGACAGCAGTTACAAACCACCTCCTATTAATCGTGATGCTACCAAAATTCAAGAAGTTTATAATTTGGATGAAATTGTTTCTGCAAATGTTCTTGATTCAATTTCAGAGCAAGTTACTTGCATTTTGAATGGTGAAAATGAGGGGTAAAGAATTGATTTTAATTATTTTTAATTTAGGTCACTATTTTAGCCAAAATACATCGATATTCGTTACTCAGGAAATCGAAAAGTTGTGTAAATCACAGAACCCTGAAAAGGAAGCTGTTTGTCAATTACTGTTGTACATTGATTGTTTAATTAAATTTATGAATGCGCAAGCGAAATCTTTGTCCAGTAAAAAATACACAGCTTGTGCATATTCTGATATCGTACACAATGATATAAATGCAAAAATTCACAATTCAGTCACATAATGAAAGGTAATGATATTAAATATTTTGTAATTAAATTTATGCAAGGTAAAAAGAAACATATAACAGGTAAAAGCGAAACAAAGTAAAATAATCACCTACCTGTATACTTATAAAATAAATCAAAAGAATTCGCCGACTAACTTAGTTGTTTGCGAGGGCCGTAGATCGCCGAGGATTGCCTTATCAAAGTTAAAACTCAGAAAGTGAATACTAATAAAAAAATGAAAAAATTGGGCGCCAGAAAACTTTTCAGTTTTCAAAAAAATATAGAAATACAGATAAGTAAGTTTAATAAATTCAAAGTATTTAACAATGAAGAAATAAAAGCTAAAAATATGCAAATAAACGTACAAAAACAAATCGCTTAGGTTACTTTCAAAATAAATAAACTAAACCAAAAACTAAATATCAACGTTAGTTGAATTAAAGAAAAATATACATGAATGGTAAAAAAAACGATCAAGGTGGATAAATAAAAAAATAAATAAGCGCTTACCTTTATTACCTGAGTGAAAACAAGTCTAATAAAAAAATGAACGATCAAAAATAAATAGCAATAGCCTTGTTTAAACTCAAGCTTATTACCTTGAAAAAAAAACACGCAAATTCGTTATGCTAATAAAATAAAATGGAAAAACCAACCTAAAGCGTTACAGAATATTACAACAAAAATATAAATTTATTTCGTGAAGCGAAAAAGATGAATATGAAATAATTAATATTAATGCAAATTAAATTAGCTGAAGGCGTTAAAATTCAATTGTACAAATATTTAAGTAAAGCAAAGTTAAAAATTAAGAAATTTAATAAATGGAATAAAATCAGGTAAATTCGACGACACTTAACAATTCAATAAACACCGACCTTGAATCCTCCAAGCGATCGAGTTGCGAATAATCAGCAATGATAAATAATTTTTCAATACTACCGCATCCTTCAACTCCATAAATAATGCAGCCGCAAAAAGGCAATAACCAAAAGAGCCGGAGTACGGTAAAGTAATGGAAAATAAAACCAAACGAAAAGAAAGAAGCTGTAACAAAGTCGCCATTAACACGTGCGTTCAATGATAAGACAAAAATCTCCACTTACCACCAGATCTTGGTGCTTCTAAAAAATAATTTCACAACGTGAAACAAAACCGAAAATCTCGGAAGTTATAATTACGAAAATTCTATTAGAATTAAATAGGTAACTTCGGGATAAATTTCACCAAACTCAACTGCCTCGGCAGACAACCCAAACGGAAAAAGCCAAGATTCTAGAACCAACGCCGATCACCCAACGCGCATGACCCTCTCTCCCCAAATCAGAAAACCTACTCAAAACCAAAAAGTCACTAACTACGTAATCTTTTACCAGTGAATATATAATAAATAGAGGTTCAATAAATGCATTCACCGTAAATAAGCAATTGAAAGGAGCAAAATAATATAACGGAAAATGAACCGTTACAAACAAACCAATTTTTATTATATTTTAGGTTCCGTCCTCAAGTTATGAGGGACAAATGCATGTGTTATATTCTAGTGCTTAGTGTGATAGCATGTGGTTATAACTTAAATTTAGAAATTATGGCGAAGCAATTAAAAATTGGAGTGAAGAAATTGCAGGAAGTTTCGAGAATACTGGCATTCCATACAGCAAAAGAAATTGTAACGTTAAGTTTGCCGTTACCTGCACCTGTTTCAAATGTAAAAAAAGGAAAGAGGAAGAAGTGATTTCTAAATTATTGTAATTAATTGTTCGTCAATTAAGTTGTTACAAATAAATTTCATTTTATGCAGCATGAAACCCTTTTATTACCTGAACATTTTTTAGTTTTAATACGCTACAAAACCCAGTGTTTATATTTAATCATGTATTACATTTTATATCTTTAAATATTGTGCTTGAACATTTAACGAAAGTAAATTGTGAAAAATTAAATATACGCTGCATGGCAAATGCCTTTAGTAGTCACAAATTGTTTGGATTCACTATTATTAGATCTTACAAAATTTCTGTATTTTTTGTAAATTGCTTTAATTGGCTCTCTAAATCTGCATTAACTCCTCCAAGTAGGACTTGCCATATCATTTCCCTAGGTACACTATCGAAGACTTTCCAAGTTTACAAAGCGCACATACAACTCACTGTTATGAACGAGTGATTTTGCTATTAGCTCTCGTAAACAGAAAATAAGGTCTTGTGGGCCTCTTCTCCTTCTGAAGCCGTGTTGGAAACCCGATATTTTTCCTTCCAGCCTGTCCTCAATCTGGTCTCGAAAATTCTTTCATAAACTTTACTTGCAAGGCTCGGCAGCGAAATTCCCTCATAATTGTCGCATCTTGTGGCATCACTTTTTTTAAAGATATGCATGATTATGGCTACTTCCCAATCTCACGGGATCTTTATATTTCCAGGCAACCCTAATCACTTTGTACAGCAGTCTGGATCCGTCTTCTCTTAAGGCTTTAAGTATCTTTGGCTTTATCCCGTCATCTCCAGCTGCTTTGACATATTTAACTTGTGCCAAGGCATACTCTATCTTGTGTACGGCTTCACCTACTACGTGTAATCTATGGATCACTTCTTCTCCTTCTACCCTTGAAGTGCTCGTACCAGCTCTTCATTATTTCATCACTATTTGTCTTTAATTCACTGTTCTTGTTCCAAATATATTGCTCCTTTCTCAAACTTTTCAGAACTCTATAATTACCTTATACCTACTCTTCTTCCATACACCGACCGATGTCTTCTCAACTGTCCTTTTTGGATTTCTTTACGATATTCCGCTGCTCTTTATATTCCTGGTATATGTTTATATCGTTGTTTCTTATGAAATTCTTCGATAATTGTTTCTTTTTTCTGACTACATCTCTAATTTTTTCAAACCACCACAACGTTGCTTTTTAACTTCTTACCGTCTTCTCTGGTCACTGCCTATTTTGTATTCTCTTATGTCTCTAATTTCTCCAAAGCTCTCTCTCTCTTTATCGGTATATAATAGATTTCTGGGCTATACTTAAAATTATGGCTAATTGTGGAAAATGTTATAAAGACGTGAAAAGAGGTGATAAAATCGTTCCATGCACTGGACTTTGTGAAAGTTATTTTCACAATAAGTGTGCTAACGTCAGCCCAGACGAGTACGCCCTGTTAGGCAGCAAGAAAAATTTTGGCTGGTTTTGCGATTCCTGTATGGAGAAGAAAAATTATTTACGAAATATAGTGGATGGTATGAAATCTTTAAGCAACTTGAGTGAAGGAATGAAAAAGCAAAATGATAAGATAGAAAAATTACAAAATGAGGTAACAATGTGCAACGACAACCTAATAATCGAAGAACGTAAGGAACATACTTATGCAGAAAAGCGTAAGTTGAAGAAACATCATTAAACCAAAAAATCAGGAACAAAAAAGTTTAGATACGAAGAAAGAAGTAAGGAAGTCTATTGATCCCACTAATTTAGATATATCTGGAGTTCGATCCGTAAGTAAAGGAGGGATTGTGATAGAATGTAAAAATACAGAATCTGTTAATAAACTTAAGGAAAAGGCAGAAAGTAAATTAGGGGATGAATACGTAATAAGAATTCCAAAGAAAAAGCTGCCTAGGGTTAAGCTAGTCGGTATCTCTGAAAAAATATCGTTGGAAACAATCGAAGAAAAAATAAATAATTTTCTGAACTCTGAAAATGCGCATGTTAAAATTGTGCACATCAAAGCAAATAAAGATCGAAGAAGTTATACTGCTTTTGCTGAAGTAAACGCTTACGCTTACCGCGTAATGCTGGATGAACAGAAGGTAAATATTGGTTGGGATAGATGCAAAATCTACGATGCTGTGGAAATTACGAGATGTTTTACATGCAGCGGATTCAATCATAAAGCATCCCAGTGTAAATCCCAAAATGTGCTGGGCCACATCACTTAAGCGAATGTAAAGCTGGCGAGGAGGATCAAAGATGCATAAATTGTATGCATGCTGTCAATAAACTCAAAATAAAGCCGGACGTCAACCATGCAGCGTGGAGTTCAGAATGTGCAGTATTCAAACGTAAACGGGAACTCGATACAGTGGCGGCTCGTGGCTGGAAATCTTGGGGGTGCTGTAGCTTTCGAAATATACATACCAGTAACGATCCTTGATATTTTTAATGTGCTTTTTAAGTAAAACAAATCAAATCTAAATTGTACTCAATTCATAAAAAATTAGCTTACAGGAAAATGAAATAAAAAGAATTTTTATTTAAATATAAAATCCATTCTCAGCCACACCCATTCCAATACAGTATCTTAGTCAAAAAGTAAGCAAGGAAAACAAAATAGAGCATTTCTAATTTCGCAACCAGGCAACCATTTTATTTTTTCATGCCAGTCCTTGTTAAAAGATCTAGTAAAATATTTTTTGCACTCCCCGGCGGAAAGTTATTTCTTTACGCCCGCGAAGAAGGGCGTAAAGTTAATTATTGTAGACCGCGGGCGCACTTTACGCCCGCAACCCGCAACAAATTAATAAAAAAGTAGATTACCTTAATTACAAAACAATTTTTATATACCTAACTTGTAAAATCACTCTTGCGGTGAATGCGTCAATTTGACATTTTTAAAAATGCCATTAGAAAATTTTTATTAGAAATTAGAAATCAAAAAATTTAAATAAAATCTTCGTCCGTCCAAAAATATTGTATGTTATGTACCGTGGGCTAAAATCGATATCCTTACGCCCTTAATACATAAATAACTATTTTGTTTTTACTAACTGCTTAAATTTTTTCACGTAATGACAATTGGTAAAATGTAATTTTTAAATATATTCAACAGTAACATATCCATCATAACATATTTAAAATAATATTTATTATTTAATTGTATTTTTCTGTAACAAATATTTAAATGTTAGAAAAAAAAACAGAATATTATCCTACGTACCTATATGAAAGATTAATTCGCTCTGAATAAAAACATACAAATTAAATCACAAATAAGCTGACGCTGCTTAGACGGGCCGGTTATTTTGCTTACAAATTCCTGGCGAACAATGATGACGCTGTACCGGCTGTACAGAAAGCAGCGTTCGCGCTGCTATTACCGTGTGTTATTAAGAACTAACAAGCCTGCGCGAAACTTGCAGAGAAATGTATGTTTTTGACACTACTACGTTTTGCAGTGTCTCGGAACTCCGCGGGACTTTCACCGACGCGACGTACGTTTTCGACAATACATATTACATTTGTCTGAATGGAATCTACAGCTTCGGTTAAAATAATTCCTTTTAAAAGCGGTTTAATTAATTAAATTTATGTAATAATTATGCAAAATATTGAATGATTGTTATATTATTGATATTTTCAAGTACAAATTTAATAGGTAATTAATTTTCGTATTTTGTTCTGGGGGTGCTGCAGTGTCGCAGCGCTTATGGACCAGCCGCCACTGAACTCGAAAGAAGTAAAATTGATTTTTTAGAGTAAATAAAAGAAAAGCTGACATTTTATACTTAAACTCACAAAGTATGATTAAACATATGGAAGAACTTGAGGTCCTAATTGAAGATAGCAAGCCAAATATTCTGTTACTAAGTGAAACTCGTATAACTGATGACATTCAAGATTGTGAAGTCGCTTTTGCTGATTACACAATACTTCGATGCAATGCAAATAATCGACATACCGGAGGTGTTGCAATCAGTGCCGTAGCGAGGGTCATTGGCGCCCAGGGCAAGATTTCGATGTTGCGCCCTTAAAAATTTTCTACTGAATATATTACAATAAAACAATAAACATCATTACATTTATTATGAAATAGGTTATTTTATAAACTATGTAAGTCCCTACGCAAAAGCTTTAGGAAGAATAAAAAAATATATATTTCGACTCTAAGTACAAAAAAAATTAATAAATTAATTAATAAAATTACAATAAACAAAAAAAATAATTGCAGCATTAATTTTCTAGATTTTTCACTAGCCATTTTATCTATTATTTGAATCAAAATTAATTTTCTCAACGATGTCGTATTCTATAGATAAGTTCCTACGACAAGTTTTTAACCAATCACGATGCAAAACACTTGAAAATTCAACCAATGGGAACAGTATTATGCTGATAAAATCCCGTTACCCCGATAAAACCCCGTTACCACGTAAATAAACAGTCGTTATTGTTTACTTATGCGTTGTCTTTGGAATTTATCTTGTCAAATACCACACGACCTCTCTGATTTTCACAGATAAACTTTTATTTTTAAGCACTCATTATTTTTGCTTTTAAGCAAAATCACCCAAGCAAACTGACATTAGGTAAAACGCCTCCTCCTTCGGAGTCGGGATTTACCATGCAGTTTGCTTTCGTGCTTGTTGCTAAGCAAAAACAATTCGTGCAAAATAAAAATTTATCGATAAAATCAGGAGGTCTTGTGAAATTACCCCCGATAATATCGCTAGATTAGTTAGACGCTCCTGGTCAATTTGTGAGCGCAAATAATTCTTTACTAATTAATTTGCTAAATTATCGTTCACAACTTGCGGAAGTAATGGGCAACGTCAGCGCCAAACGGAAAGATATTCCTATATTTAGATAACTTGACGCCAACCCCCAACCCGTATTCTTCATAACAGTTCAGAAGGCTTAAAAATCTGAACTTTTTAAATCTGGCAGTAATGAAAGGAGAAATTTTAGGGGATTCCCCGCGTCGTCGATAGTTAAGGTTCGATTTTCTCACACAAGATAGAGCGAGCGGATCCGTGCGCTACTGTGGCGCTGCCCACCGGTTGGCAACAGCGCCCAGTATTCTTTAATCAAGGCCAGCTAATTTAAATATTACACATTAAGCCCTTACCGCTTTATTTAGCCAAGACGCAATTAGAAACAACGGTGGCGCCATTTGAGGTGAACTATACATTTTTCCCTTAAAAGGCCTAAATATGTAATATTTAATTTAGCTGGCCTTGCTTTAACATTCAGCGCGCTCTTGCTGCAAGCGGCAAATACAAACTAACGCTTTTAATTATTTAATAATAAAATTATTTATTCAATACTAATAACTGCTTCACTGATTGCGCCCTCCGAGGCTTGCGCCCCTGGCGCGTGCCCCTGTTGCCAGGCCCTAGCTACGGCGCTGGTTGCAATTATCCTGAATAATAACATCCAATACAAATTAATTGCTAACTTTACAATTAATAATAACCTTTGGCTACTTTGTATTCAAATAACGAAAGGATTTCAAAGGGGATTTTATACAGCTATTTACCATTCACCAAGTTCGAGTGACGCTGAATTCATTGAAATTTTTGAAAGATGGTGTGAGGATACTATTCCAGATAACAGTTTACATACAATAATAGGAGATTTCAATTTAGATGTCTCAAAGAGCCGGTATTACAGTACAAAATTAATAAAAGTTATTCAAAATCTAGGCATGAAGCAAATGGTAGAACATTTTAATAATAATAATAATAATAATAATAAATTGTTTATTATCCCAATAACTACATGTGATAAATTTTCAATGTATAACATTTTTATGGGAAATGTATGGGATAAATGGTGAGGTTCGGTAACTTAAATTACCGTTCTACCACCTCACCAGAATAGATACTTAAGTACTAATATACAATTAATAGTTCTAAATCATAGATATGATATATATGATATGATATGCGGTGAATTTTATTATTACTATTAACAATTCTAACATTTCTGCTCCTGCAACAGCTTCCTTTTATAAAGCATTTTAAATTTTGTAGCGGACAGGCCTCGAAGATCTAATGATAATGAATTGTAAAATGCACAAATATTATAAGAGAAACCACGATTAAACAGCGCTGTAGTATGTGGGGGTATTGATAGCATACCTTTATATCTTAAATTGAGATTATGAATATCAGTTCTATATCTAATTTTACGAGACAAATATGATGGAATTTTTGTTACAAGTATTTTGTAATATAATACAGCACAATGCAAATCTCGGCGCCGTCTCATATTAAGCCAGTTCGTTTCTTTTAATTTGTATGTGATTCTTTCGAACTTTTTAATGCCATGTATTAATCTTAAGCAGTTGTTCTGGACTAGCTGTATTCGTTTGCAATCATCTGCATCAATGCAGTGGTTATATAATACGTCGGCGTAATTAAATTGTGAAAGAACCAGTAAATCACATAGCATTATTTTTAACTGTTTATTTAGAACGTGCCGGTTACAGAAGAGCAATTTTAGATTACAGCATGCCTTATTAATACAGCTCCGTATATATGTTTTAAATCTTAATTTATTATCAAGAACAACGCCGAGACTTGCAGCCTCGTCCTTCACAGGAAGTGGTGTATTATCCAAATATAATGTTATGTCATTGATGGCAGATGCTCTATGCATTCTGCTACCAAAGAGCACAACACCCGTCTTACTTGGGTTCAAGAAAAGAGAATGTCGACTACATTGTTCCAAAAGACTTTGCAAATCATTATTTATTTTATTTACAGCTTCGTGAACATCTGTGGATAGGAAAGATAAGTAAATTTGCGTGTCATCAGCATAAAGGTGAAACTGACAGTATTGTAGCGAAAATTCAATTACGTAAGATGTATAAATAGTAAACAACAATGGGCCCAATATCGAGCCCTGCGGCACTCCAGTTGTCAGAGTTTTAGCTTCAGATATATTTCCTGCAAGGGAGACTCGCTGCGTACGACCTGTTAAATATGAGCGGAAAATATTTATGGCAGAGTTATGGAGCCCGATAAAGTGAAGTATAGACAGAAGAGTCTCGTGATCAAGGGTGTCAAATGCCTTAGTAAAATCTAGGAATACTATTATCGTTAATTTACCTTGATCACTTTCAGTAATTATATCATCGGCAATATCAATTAAGGACATACTACAACTGTAACCTGGCCTGAATGCAGATTGTCGTTTAGGTAAGATGTTATGCACTTCAACAAATGTCCGAAGTTGCAAGGCCATTGCCTTTTCCAAGATTTTTGACATTGCCGGCAATATACTGATAGGCCGTAAATCTTTAAAATCTGTTGGAGTTTTTTTCTTTGGCAACGGGGTTATCTTTGACTGTTTCCAGATTTAGGGAACTACTTCGTTATCAAGACAAAAGTTTATTATGTGCGTAAGTATTGGGATTATATAAGGGCAACAGAGTTTTATCATTTGAATGGGGATGTTGTCTACGCCATGAGCTTTAGTTTTAATGCTATTAATTATGTTAAACATTGTTTCATCTGTAATAGTGTTAAATTGAAATTTATTTGGTATATTCAGTTTCGCCTGCGGTAAATTTATCGAAAGCAATTTATCGAATGGCAATTGACCGAATGCAGTTTATCGAAAAACAATTGACCGAACAGCAATTTATCGAATAAGCAATTTATCGAATGACAATTGAACGAATGGTAAATTTATCGAAATAAAAGCAATTCGTTTCTTTTGTAAATGCTTTGAAGTTGATTTATAATTTTAACGAAAAATTAGAGGAAGGAATGCACATTCTTCAAGAATTAGAAAGCTATTATTGTGAATCTCTGCAATTGTAATAGTCGTGGCTTATCGCTAATGGGGTGGCTCCTAATCTGGGAAAATTCCAAAGCTAATTGCTGTGTTGTGTATCGCTATTGGGTTACTAATCATTATTACGGATATAAAAGCCTGACCCCTTACGAATACCATTTACTTGCAATTGTTACTTTGAGTGAAGCGCAACAAAAATATTACAAAATGCCTTTAGTCTTTATAAATAGTGAAAAGGGCAAGAAAAAATTATACGTGGATGGTCAATTATATTATCAAGATCGAAAAGTTGATACCACAATTTACTGGAGATGTGAAAACTACAGAAAAACTAAATGTGGTGGTCGTGTTATCACAGTCGAAGATCAAGTGACTAAAAAGAGTGATAATCATAATCATGCTGCCGATGCAGCACATGTAGAAGCAAGTAAAGTTATGAATAACATCCGTGACAGTGCTAGAAATACTCAAGACGCACCTCACTATATTGTGTCCAATGCTACTGCAACAGTTACTCAAGCGGGTGCAGCTCAACTTCCAAAGGTAGATATTATCAAAAGGACAATAAGAAATATTCGCCAAAAGCAGAATGCTGCTCCAGCTTTACCTAGTCAACGTAGTGCCATTATTTTTCCTGAAGAATGTACGAACACCAAACGTGGGGAGCCGTTTCTTTTATTTGATTCCGGGCCCGCAGAAGATCGCATTTTAATATTTAGTACGAGACGAAATCTTGGACTTCTAGCACAGTCGGAGAATTGGTATGCCGACGGTACTTTTAAAACTGTGCCACATCTTTTTTACCAATTGTTTACCATTCATGGATTAAAACAAAATAATGCTATACCATTGATATATGCACTGCTACCTGACAAAAGAGAAGACACATACAACAGATTATTAAGAGAAGTGAAGGAATTGCAACCCTTACTAGGACCATCAACCATTATGACCGATTTTGAACCTGCCATGATCAATGCAATGGTGAGTGCATTCCCTCAATCGACGCATCGTGGTTGTTTTTTCCATTTTTGTCAATGTGTTTATCGCCAAATCCAATCACATGGTCTGAAAGCAAGATACGAAACAGATGCAGATTTTGCTTTGAAAGTGAGATTACTTTCTGCAACAGCATTTGTTCCTACGCAATATGTGGTCGAAGCTTTTGAAATGTTGTGCGATGACGATATTCTGCCAGCAGAGTCACAACCAATTATTGATTATTTCGAAGATACGTGGATAGGGCGTCCACAGCGACGCCAGCGTCGTCGAGAGCCACGATTTTCACATATTTTATGGAATTGCTTTGATGCAGCAGTTCAAGGTTTGCCAAAAACCAACAATTCTGTAGAAGGTTGGCATCGAGGTTTTGAACAACAAATTTCTGCAGATCATCCAAACATCTGGAAATTTATTGAAGCAATTCAGAGGGAACAAGGGCTTCACGAATTGCGAATCGAACAATATGTAAGTGGACAAGAAGCAACAAGTAGTCGTAAAAAGTACAGAGACTGTGCTCATAGAATAAAACAACTTGCTGAAAACTTTGACAGAAATAACATGCATGACTATCTGCGTGGCATCGCACACAATACTGCTTATTAAAATAGCATACTATTAAGGACTTAAACTTAAAATATTATAATAGAATCCATAGAAGAAAAAGGTATAAATACAAAAAAAATAAATAAGGAAAAAGTAACACAAAAAAATTAAATAAGACAAAAAAGTTAAAAAAAATTAAATAAGACAAAAAAGTTAAAAAAAAATTAAATAAGACAAAAAAAGTTAAAAAAAAAAAGGGAAACTAGTAAGCCGACCTCCACGTGGTGTTTCCTGGGTAGCGCTAACAGGCTTTGAAGTAGTATTTTAATATTTTAGTAGATATGCTTTAAAAGCCAGTTTCAAAGTAGGTACATAATAGCTTTCTAATTCTTGAAGAATGTGCATTCCTTCTTCTAATTTTTCGATACACAACACAGCAATTAGCTTTGGAATTTTCCGAGATTAGGAGCCACCCCATTAGCGATAAGCCATGACTATTACAATTGCAGAGATTCACAATAATAGCTTTCTAATTCTTGAAGAATGTGCATTCCTTCCTCTAATTTTTCGTTAAAATTATAAATCAACTTCAAAGCATTTACAAAAGAAACGAATTGCTTTTATTTCGATAAATTTACCATTCGTTCAATTGTCATTCGATAAATTGCTTATTCGATAAATTGCTGTTCGGTCAATTGTTTTTCGATAAACTGCATTCGGTCAATTGCCATTCGATAAATTGCTTTCGATAAATTCACCTAGACCCATTCAGTTTGCAGTTAGTTTTGTAAAATTGTATACAGTCGTTCTTAGTGTTTGGATCATTTGAGGGAACACATTTAGTAAAGTAATCATTAATTTCATTAACATTTTGCAGATGTAAAGGTAAATCTTTGGGTTGCTTACTAGGATGAACGTTTAGTTTCGTAAGTTGTTGCCATATTATTTTCTTGTTACCATTAGCATTATTAATTTTATATTCGAGATAGGCCTTTTTTTCTAAATGTACAGTTTTATTTGTTAAGTTTCTTAAGCTTTTATAATATTCCAAATGTGCAGGTACTTTTGTTCTTTTATATTTAGCAGCCGCCTTATCACGCAAGGACATAAGTAGCTTGAGATTGTCGGTTAACCACGGGGCTGGTTTTCTTCTACGCGCAGCTGATGTTTTTAACGGAGAGTGTAAATTAAATAGGCCTAGAATAAACTCATTAAGAAGTTTAATTTTGTCATTTATGTCGTGAAGTTCAACAACATGATAAAGTGGTATTTGTTGTAAATCCAATTCAAATTGATCGTAGTTTATGTTATTAAAATTTCGATATGTAAAAGTTCTTTTATCAGCTTTATTCAGGTCAGTGGGAATTGTGCAAAATATTAAATTGTGACTGTTGACGTTATCTACGGAACGAACACCACTATCCAGTATTTGTAGTTTATTTGATATAAAAATTAAGTCAATTAAAGAAGCACTGTTTCTTGCATAATGCGTTGGATGGTTTATAATTTGAGCTAAACTTAAAGAGTCCCCTAACCCTAATAATTTCTTAACATTTGTATTTGCAGTGTGAAGCAAATTCACGTTAAAATCTCCAAGGCAAATTACGTACTCGTGATTTATAGTTACATTTGTTAAAATATTTTCAAAATAAAAATTTAAATGTAGGCGGTCTGTATATGACCCCCACACAATATGAGGTTTTGTTAATAATAAATTTAACCCACAGCTGCTCGATATCGGTCCCGGCTGTTATTACATTAACATTAAATTTAGTTTTTGCGTACAAGCCTACACCACCTCCTCTTGTTGGACGGTCCACTCAGAAAAAATTATAATTTTGTATCTCAACGGACTTATCCGTAATTGCAGGTGTTAACCATGTTTCTGAGATTGCGATGATATCATAATTGTTGGACAAAACATGTTCCTTAAAATCTGAGAAATGAGCCGTTAACGAGCAGATATTCAGGTGAGCAATGTTCAATTCACCGCATAACATTTAGTTACACACAGAACACAGAAAAACAAAAAGCAAAAAAAGAAAGACTCTGATGGCTATTTAGCGTGTACTTTTTAATTTTTAAATGCCAAGAGAGAGGTTTTCTTCTCACGGCTGCTGCCATAAAACTCATTGTAAATATTTATTTATACTAAAATTTAACACTTACAACTTATTTAGATCGGCCTGCGTCGCTATCTTCTGTACCTGATCATTGGTTTTAACGAATATGTTGCACTCGTTGGTCCATAAATTCCTATATCCGTATCTTTCACCACAGATTTTAAAAAGTTCCATCTTCTTTTTGGTTAAATCTTCCCTGATTAGAATTTTACTTCCCTTTAACTTACTTTTGTTTCCGTACACCGCCTTTTTTACACTACGCTGGGTAAATTTTACCATTATCGGTCGATGACGGCCTTCTCTTCCCTTCAGACGATGGCACACATCTATTGCACTATCTGATAGCACAACACCAACGTGTGCACATATTACTTTTACTGTTTCTTCGACAACTTCCCCCTGCTTTTCCGGTACACCAAAGATTCTTAAATTGTTCCTCCTTGAGTATTGTTCTTGTGCGTCTATTAGCTCCTGTAATTTGGACGACGAATTTTCTAGCTGTTTTTCTAAATCCATTATCTTGATATCCTGAGCTCCTATTCGATCCTCGAATTGTTCTTGAAGAGCCTCAGTAATGAACGACTTAATTTTTTGTTGAAATAAGTCGTTGCCCATCAATTTATCAACAATTTTTTGCGCCAGGCGGTCGAGTTCTTCGTCAGATGACTTATCAGCACTAGTCGAACGTGTTTTACCCATTTTAATCTCGCAATAACACTTAACTTTAACCCACGTTTATAAATGGTAAGGCAGCAACCTGTGCACGACTACACGCTGTGACGGCCAAACATGAACGATGTCCAAGACAACTGTGACGTTAGGTACCCTTGTAAGCGGGTAATTTTACACGTACTACGGAAAACCGCGATACAGTCATAGATCTAGTAATAACAAATGACGATAACTTAAAAGTGGACGTACTTGATGCCCCAATAATCACCGACCATAAAATAATTGAAGTAACTCCAGGAAAATCATTCACATGTATTGAATTTAACTTTGAAGATATAAAAATAAATAATTATGCTAAATATTCACAACAGAACTTGGTAAATAGGTTAAATAGATATAATTGGACCATGCAAAATCATCACGTAAACCAAAGAGTACTATTAGTACTCTTTGCTATTACACACATTGTATCATTAATTTATATAAATAATAAATATCAAAATGTACTATAAAATAGATTATATTACAAATACAGTATCTTCGTGAAATACTTAAATATTTACAATTTAATTTGTTTAGCACTAAGCTGCTTCTTCTTATTTTTTCCTTTTGGAATGGTTTTATTTTTTAAGTGCCACGTTTCTTCTTCTTGAAGTTGCGTAAAGAATGCCGTAGAAGACTTTACACTTTTTGCACTTACTTCGTCCATCTGAAAATCATCGTATAAGCCAACCATGAACAAGATAATAAAAAATTCCAATTACCTTAACAATATTGTTTTCTTTCGTCATGTTTTCGAGCATTCGCTTTGCTTTTTCTTTACTATATTTATTACCTAAACCTGGCCGTAATTTATTTACCGCATTTTCTTTTTTCTTTTTCTCCATAGCATGGTTTCTTTGTTTCTAATTTCTTCAGGTGCTAGTAATACCGCATCACTAGCAGCGACGGGCGCAACTTCTTCCATGCTAATAGCAGGCAAATTACTGACAACTTTGAACGCTGAAAGTTCGATAAAGCATCAAGTTTGGTAAACAAACTGTCCATCATAGTTTTTATTTCTTTATGTAATACAGGTTCTTCTTCTTCTTTTTCGGTCTGATTTAGAGCTTCCCTTTGTTTTATAAATTCCTTTTCGTATATTTGAGCAAGCGATTCTTTACTTTTTTCTTGATCTAACATGAGTTTCTTTTTGTATTCCAATGGAGTTTCAACTGGTTTTTCTTTACGTTGAACGTCATCAAATGCTTTATCTTTAATTCTTTGTCGCATTACATCTTGTAACAGTTGTGTTGTCGCTTCGGTTATTACTGGAGCTAAAAAATTAAGAACCGTTTTGAACTACCTTAATTCCGAGTAAATGATTTTTAAAAATTAATCGTGTTATTTAGAAAAACATTTAATCACCTGGTCTACTCGTCATATCAAATTCTAAAATTTCTTCTAAAAGAGAATTTTGGGGTCGATTTTCCGCAGTTATTTCCCCTTTTAATTGCCATGGTTTTTCACTTACAGCCGCTTTCTCCATTTCTTTAATTTTTGTCTTTAAACGTTTCTCTCTTAATTTTAATGTTGATTTAAGATTTCGTTTATTAAAACTTTCTTGCTCATTAATATCCGCATCACCCCTCATTACTTTTATCAACATCATCGTCATTTTCATCTGATTCATCGTTGTCATTCTGCAGCATACTTTTTTCCCATTCCATTCGTTGCTGCGTTTTGGTTCCAAAGAAATCTTTATACCGTGGATTCTTAAGTTTGTCATTCCCCTCAAAATCTTTTTCGTCATCTTCTTCACTTTCCAAACCTTGTTTAAACAGATCGATACTTTCCTCGGATTCAGAATCTGAAGTTTCTTTTTTAGTTTTGTTTATTTTTTGTTCTTCGGACGTCAGAAAGTTGTTCATTTCATTTAACTTGAAAAATTCATCGTCAACGGCAGATGGTCTAATTTTTCTGGCTCTCATACCGTCCTGATCGTTTTCATTGGCCCCTTCATCTTCAACATCAGACTCACTCAAATTTTCATTCATTTCAATATCGTCAAGTTCCAAATCTTCGCCATTTTTATTAACGTTACCATCTGGTGGTAAACTTTCCTCAACGTTACTATCATTATCATCATCATCGTTGGACTCTTGCTGATGTTCGTTGTCGAACAATAATTTATCTTTTGCAACGACAAACTTACTAACAAGAGATACAGATTTGTCTAAGGTGTAATCGTTTTGTAATTCCACTTGTTGCCATATTTGCTCCAAATCAAAATTTTGGATAATTAATTCTGGCAACGTATTAGACTTCGATGAATCTGTTTCTTCTTTCTTGGTGAAATCGTACGTTTCCTTAAGTAACTGACGTATATTGTTAAAAATACTATCACCTTTACTAAAAATTAAAACTTTTTACTTATTATACAGTTTTTAATGCATAGTAAAGCAAAGTTTATTAATAAAACTAAAGAAAACTATTCATAATACTACAAAAATAATATGAAATAAACAAACTTACGTTACAAATGTCTCAGGTTTTGTTGTAACACCTTCAAACGTACGTAAAATATTCTCTATATCGGTATTATTTTCCATTTTTATGTTAGAATTGTTTTGTATTCATAAAATAAAATCACATGGCTTCGACAATATTTTGGGGTTAGTTTAATTGGTCTAATTGATTATTTGATCTACTGTTAAGAACTTATGAATTTATCTAGTGACATTTTTTCATTTCCGTTGCCTGGAAATCATTGTTTTGTTTGTTTTAAAAATCACCTAGACAAAAAAACATTCTGTAAAAAATTAATTAACGTAAGTCACGTCAGAATTGTTCATATTATCAATTTTCTATAATTTTCTTGATTCAATTCCATAAATAATTGTATAAAGTTAATATACTTTGCAAATAGCAATTACCTTGCATTTATTATTACGTTGTCGACGCCGGTCTTGCAGAGAATTATTACCAAGAATCAGCAATTACATTTTCAATACCTTTACAAAACATTTTGGTCCTTCGGAGCACGAATATTTCAAGAGATGAATTTATCAGAAGAATGAAAATTCAAGATTACAATTGCACGTGATGAACGTGTTTTCATTGGCGACCAGACGACGACGTTTCCCTGTTTGGTAGTGGTCAGGTCTATTTCACAACGTAAGGTCAGGTTTACTTCAAATATCTATTTTCATTTTAACCCCCTTTACGTTAAATTTCATATTGCCTCCACTATTAAATATTTCGACTTACTTACAATTTCGTTTACAAGTTACATATAATAACATTTGTATATTACGTTATGATTGCGTTTTGATTGACGTATATCGCCTTTCACGCCTACTACATACATTTCCGTATTATTCCAAATTCAGACTACTATTTACAATTTCCTTGTTGCGCAATCTTTGCCATAAAGTCCGAATTTGAATATTACTTACACGCGTTAAAAAAGGCTTTCAATTGCATTTACTTAAGTTACCTATTTACATTTGCATATTTACCTTTGTTGGTAGTTAGCAATTTCTATAAAACGTCAAAATGGCTAAAAGCAAAGAAGAAAAGCTTTTACTTGCTAGTGGCAAAAGCATGATTAATAAATTAAATAATTTTGAAACATTCTTAGAATCCGTATCTAATACTGTGACAGATCAAGAGGTTCTTGCGAAAATTCGTTTGCGTTGCGATGCAATTAAGGATTTGCCTGAAAAATATAATGACACAATGATCCATCTTAGCGTTTTGTCCGTTGTGGATGCTGAGATGTTAGAACCCGACAGTTTCTTTGACAAATATATTGATCTTAGCGCACGGGCATCCTTTTTATTAGATT
The DNA here is from genome assembly GCA_963082815.1 of Melanotus villosus. Classification (NCBI taxonomy): domain Eukaryota; kingdom Metazoa; phylum Arthropoda; class Insecta; order Coleoptera; family Elateridae; genus Melanotus; species Melanotus villosus. The sequence goes on from OY720423.1 coordinate 56,695,822, forward strand.
CAAATTTATCTAAATCATCTGCAAGCAACTCTAATGAAAATTTCCATTGCAAGACAAACGGTTCAAATGCCACACAAGCTGCTTTTACAATGAATACGAAGTTGCCACGTATTTCACTACCATCATTTGATGGGAACTATATTGAATTCACTTCATTTTATGAAACATTCATTTCCTTAATTCATGATAATGCAATTTTATCAGATATAGAAAAGTTTATGTACTTAAAAACTAGCCTTCGCGGAGCCGCAGCTCAAACCATTGCTAACATTCAGCCATCTGCTGAGAACTACAAAATTGCTTTTGACATGGTAATTGATCGGTACAACAACCCTAAACAAATTATTTTAAATCATATTAAAGGCATTTTCGATCTAAAAACTATGAACAAACGTAGCGCATTTGATCTCAGAAAATTATCTGACGAATTTGTAAAACACATCAGGGCTTTACAAAATTTATCAGTGCCGATAGAACAATGCAATTGTTTTTTATATCATATATTAATGTCCAAACTCGATATTAGCACTAAAAGTAAATTTACCGAATTTAAAACCCGTTCAATTCCAAGTTTAGAAGAAATAAATGAATTTCTAAAAGGTCACTGCGAGCTCTTAGAAGAAATAGATTCTAATAATAAAGGTTATAATTTTAATAAGCTTTCTGATGCTAAAAATAGTTACAAACAGGGTCGGACTGGCCAGGTCGGCAAGTCGGCAATTGCCGACGGGGCCAAATTGCAGACGGGGCCAAATTGCAAACTGAAGCCTTTTTTATTTTTACTAATTATTTAAAAAATTATATTTTATTAACAAACTCAAAAATAATTTCCTGGCCTCCGGACACCAGTTTAACGTTTTATTAGTATACCTAACCTAACATAATACTACATATATCTACTGCTACTGTGGCCTAACAAGCGATTTGCGAGAAGCTGGAAACTGTAGAAGCGGCCCTAGTAGCGCCATCCATCCCATATTAACGAATTTGCCGGTCTCAGGCATTTCTCTGCGCGCAACTTTGCGGGTCTGTGAGAAAACTTTTATGTTGAATAATATATCAAACATTTTTAAAAATAAATGTTACAATTCTGACACTTAAAATTTTTAATTCAAACTGCAAGCTTGTGTTGCCAACTTTATTGTAAATATCACAGCCTGCTCTAATTATAAATTCCGTTGATCACCCGGTATTTGTGTTGTTTTTATTTTTGTACTCTTTTGTTTTTTATTTTAGAGTAAAGTTTCTTTCGATATTTACTTTTATATTCAATTTTATTATTTAGTGATAAATAAACAAAACAAAATATTTATTTTATTGTTTTTTTTTTATATTTTAAGGTGGGTTAATGATTTCTTTATATCCTGAGAATTATTGAAATTTTTGGGAGGTGGGCTTGGGGGCCAAATTACATTTGTTCCCTACGGGGCCAAATGAGGCCAGTCCGACACTGGTTACAAACAAAGATTTAATAGTAATCAACAATCATTATTGGTAACACCTAAAAATATATCTTGCTATAATTGCAAAAGCAATCATTATATAACGGAATGCCCAAAGTTTCTATCTTTATCTACCAAACAAAGGTTCGATAAAACGAACGAATTAAAAATCTGCAAAAATTGTTTGCGGCACTCAAGTTACAATTCTTGCAATTCCAAATATAATTGTCGCATTTGCAATAAAAGACATCATTCTTTGTTACATTTTGAAATTCCAAAGAACAATTCTGAAGACCAAGTTGCTACTACTGCTACTAAAGAAACTTCAAAAACCGTTGTTCAAAATGATTCCCGAATTTCACTTTCTTCTTTCGATACATCTCCTAATGAGAATTTACTTTCAACTGCCATAGTAAAGATAAGAGCAAGGAATCATAATTGGTACACTTGTAGGGCGATACTGGATAGTGGTAGTCACGTAAATTTCATAACCGAAAACTTAGCCAAGAAGTTGCATTTGGAACAAAATAAGTCCAAAACAAAAATCTTAGGTCTCAATTCTTGTGCTACAGAATCAAGTTCTATTGTACACATTCAACTATCCTCTTTGCATAATGGTTTTCAAACAAATCTGCAATGTCTTACAGTTCCAAAAATCTCGGAAAATCTACCTTGTAATTCATTTGACAAATCGCAGCTGGGGCTTCCAAGAAATATAAGATTAGCAGATAACGATTTTAACAAATCTTTGCCCGTTGATTTACTTATTGGCGCGGGTAAGTTTTACCACCTTATGTGCATCGGACAAATTTCCTTAGGCGAAGATAAACCCGTTCTGCAAAAGACTTTGTTAGGTTGGGTAGTTTCAGGTCCGTGCAGTTATGGTAAAAGTTTTCAAAATAATATATGTTTACATGTATCAACTGACGAAAATGATCGCAGTGATTCATTACAGAATTCCATTCAAGCGTTTTGGCAGATGGAAAATGTATCTTTAAAGAATGAATTATCTCTGTTATCTCGCGAAGAGCGATATTGCGAAGATTATTTTACGCGAACTGTGTCGCGAAAATCTGATGGTCGTCTAATAGTTTCAATTCCCTTCAATTCTAATATTATAAAATTAGGCGATTCTGAAGTACAAGCTACTATGCGATTTTTTCATTTAGAGAAAAAATTGTTAAGAAATCCAACCTTGAGGTCAGAATACTTAAAATTTATCCACGAATATCGTGACCTTGGTCACATGATTAGAATTACAAATTATGACAGGCCAAAAGTTGCAAATAATGAGCCTACTTTCGAAGTCTTAGATTCTTCAGTTTCACTTACTAGTATTCCTGCATTTTATTTGCCGCATCATGCGATAATCAAATCGAGCTCTCTAACAACAAAGCTTCGTGTAGTATTTGATGGAAGTGCAAAATCTGATTCCAATGTTTCCATCAACGATACTCAAATAGTAGGACCTGTAATCCAGGATGACCTGATTTCTATCCTATTACGTTTTCGACAGCATAAGATTGCTTTAACGGGCGACATTGAGAAAATGTATCGCCAGATTTTGATAAATCCTTTACAAAGAAAGTTTCAGCGTATCCTTTGGCGTGATGGTCCTGAGTTACAGTTAGATACTTACGAATTGCAAACTTTGACTTACGGTACTGCAAGTGCTAGCTATTTAGCTACAAAATGTCTGCAATATTTGGCACAATTAAATTTTCAAACATTTCCTAAAACATCATCTATTTTGAGATCTGATTTTTATATGGACGATCTTATCACAGGAGCCGATACTGTAGACGAAGTGTTGCAAATAAAAGAAGAAATAACTATAATTTTGAGTGAAGCAGGTTTTCCTATTAGAAAATTCTTATCAAACAATTCAAATATTTTGTCAGATAGCGATTCTAGTGCGCAATTTCATACAATCCCTTTAGGTGAACGCGAGAATGCCAAGGCTTTAGGCATTACTTGGAACTCTCTTGCAGACACAATTCAATACAGTATTCCAATTACTTCGAATTTACAACAAGTATCAAAACGGATAATTCTTTCAACCATAGCACAATTATTTGATCCACTAGGTTTGGTGTGTCCAATTATTGTCACAGGCAAATTAATAATCCAAAGACTCTGGCAACTACAGTTAACTTGGGATGAACGTATCCCAGAATTTCTGAATTCAGAATGGAACATATTTAAGACTGAACTTCCATTATTCAGTAGCTTAAAGATTCCTAGGTGTGTTATTTCTAAAAACACTTCTACCATCGAATTACATGGTTTTAGTGATAGCAGTTGTAGAGCTTTTGGCTGTTGCATTTATGTCAGATGTATACATCCTGATAATACTGTTTCCATACAGTTGTTGTGCTCTAAATCACGAGTGGCCCCTATACGCACCACAACCACACCTCGACTAGAGCTCTGCGCGGCTTTACTATTGACACAACTTCTTCTAAAAGTTAAAAATACCCTCACTCTCAGTTTCAGTAGAACATATTTTTGGACAGATTCAACGATAGTTTTAAAGTGGATTAATTCTCCGCCTAACAAATATAAAGTTTTTGTTGCCAATCGAATCGCGGGCATTCAGGAAACTTCAGAGCCTTGTGATTGGTATTACGTTCCGTCAAAACAAAATCCCGCAGATTTAATTTCCCGGGGTACTTCCAGTGTTGATTTGTTAAGCAACTCTTTATGGTGGCATGGCCCATCTTTTTTAAATTTAACTCCCGATCAATGGCCTACACTTCCAACTATCAAAGCTGAAGAACCTTCTTCCGAAGTAAAAGCTCAATCCGATCTTATCTTTAATTTTCTAACGGTTCCAGCTTTAAACATGTTTCAGAAATTTTCATCCCTTTCCAAACTTAAACGAGTATTCGCTTGGATGCTCCGTTTCATAAAAAATGTGCAACTTTCCGTAGCCCAGCGAAGCAAAGGTAACTTACAAACTATTGAATTAGAAAGAGCCATGAACATTTTAATAACTATATGTCAGGCAGAAACGTTTTCAATTGAAATCAAACAATTAAAAAATAAGCAAAATTTAGAAAATAATTCTAGCATTCTGCCGCTAAGTCCTTTTCTTGACAAAATTGGTATTCTAAGAGTAGGTGGTAGGATACGAAATTCCGCTTACTCCTTTGACAAAAAATTTCCCGCATTGCTTCCAAAGGAGCACGCTTTCACTAAACTCATTTTTAAGTACTTCCATGAAAATTTACTACATTGCGGAGCTCAACATTTGTTGGCTGCCATACGCGAGTACTATTGGCCCATTTCAGGGCGAAATATCGCCAAAAAGACAGTGCATGACTGTATTAAATGTTTTCGTGTTAATCCTCGATCTTACCATCCTATTATGGGCGATTTACCTGCAAAACGTCTACAGGTTGGAACTCCTGTATTTTCTAACGTCGGTGTTGATTACGCTGGTCCAATTTTAATAAAGGACAGAAAGCTTCGGGGTTCCAAACTTATCAAGTCCTACATTTGTTTGTTCATATGTTTAGTAACAAGAGCTATACACTTAGAATTAACAACCTCCTTATCTACGGAATCCTTTATAGCAGTTTTCAGGCGGTTTATTAGCCGTAGAGGAAAGCCAATTACGATTTCTTCAGATAATGCAACTAACTTCAAAGGTGCTGCAAATGAGTTAAAAGAACTTCAAAGTTTTTTAAATTTAGAAACTACGAATAATTGTTTTTCTGATTTTATGGCAAATGAGCAGATAAAGTGGGAGTTTATTATACCCAAAACACCTCATCAAGGTGGAATGTGGGAAAGCGGTATCAAATCCGTCAAAACGCATTTAAAACGTGTCTTAGGAAATACTTACTTAAATTATGAGGATTTTCATACTTTATTAACCCAAATAGAGGCAATATTGAATTCGCGGCCCCTGTCCCCATTATCCTCAGATCCTTCAGATTTAATTCCTTTAACACCTGCACATTTTTTAATTTCCAAATCATTTCATTCACTACCTGAAGTAAACTTGGATCAGATTAGTGAAAATAGACTGACGTTGTACCAAGGAATTCAACGCCTAGTACAATCCTTCTGGCGTCGCTGGAGTCTGGAAGTAGTCCCCGAATTGCAGCGAAAAACAAAATGGTTTCAACAGCTTCCTAATCTGATAATAAAGGATTCTTTAGCCTTGATTAAAGAAGACAATTTGCCACCTTTACAATGGGTTTTGGGACGTGTAACAGAAGTTCACATGGGCAATGACGGTGTTGTGCGGTCTGTTACGTTAAGAATTTCAAATGGTCATACCATTAAACGATCTGTCCACAAACTATGTGTACTCCCAAATTCATAAACTCATTTATGTGGCAGAAAAGTGAACATTTACAAACAATTTATTTTCAGTTTATCGTCTTTTTCTATTTGTTATTGTTATTATATTTACTACTTGTATAACTTGTATTTCTAGATTTAAGTTCATTTTTACCGTATTTTTCTTTTTGTTATTATTGTAATTAATTACTTTGTTCCTTGAAATCATTGTGATTTCAACGCGGCCGGCATGTTAAGAACTTATGAATTTATCTAGTGACATTTTTTCATTTCCGTTGCCTGGAAATCATTGTTTTGTTTGTTTTAAAAATCACCTAGACAAAAAAACATTCTGTAAAAAATTAATTAACGTAAGTCACGTCAGAATTGTTCATATTATCAATTTTCTATAATTTTCTTGATTCAATTCCATAAATAATTGTATAAAGTTAATATACTTTGCAAATAGCAATTACCTTGCATTTATTATTACGTTGTCGACGCCGGTCTTGCAGAGAATTATTACCAAGAATCAGCAATTACATTTCAATACCTTTACAAAACATCTACTTAAGATAGGTCAAACTAATAGTTCAAATGTCAATAATAAATATAACCTAACAAAAATTTGATAATAAACAGAGATTCATTGAAATGCAGTTTATTAATAATCGATTAATTTAAGTTAATTAAATTGATTAAATAGTAAGTTGTGCACACTACAGCATAAGATTTATAAAAATTTACCTCCAGCTAAAAATGGGAAAAACCTCAAAAATAGTCGTATGTGGCATGAAAGGGGTCGGAAAACCTCTATTTTACAGCAAGTAATCTACGGACAAACAACCGATTCAACTGTAAGTGATTTTTTTGTGAGTTTCTATTATTTGTGTTAACTAGTTTTTTTATTTTATTATACCTATTCAGTTCAGGTCGCAAAGTCGGAGCCAGGTTGTGCAATGCATGCGTAAAACCTTATACATTAACGCACTGGTCTCGACACCGAAAGGTGTAAGAGTTTAACGATAACGATATTCAGTTTTGCTACTCCGAGTATATCGGTCAAATTTGTAGTTTTGATGAACGTACGTTTTGAAATAAAATACATAGGGCCGTTTTAATTAACAGTGTTCAAAGCTTGACCGCTTGTGGAAGTTGTCTTATCCATCCATCCATCCAAGTTGACAGTCTATTGACTTATTTGCTGCAGCTCTCCATTTGATTGGGTTTTCCCCTTCATTTCGTTATAGCAAAGAATACATAATAAGAAGAAGCTTAGCCTTATGGGATTTTCCGTCACGCCTAAAGTATACCCACCACTAGATGTGTAGCTGTCGTCCATCTAGTAGTAGGCTTACCTACTAAACATGACCGGCCTTAACTACAAAATGCAGATTTCTACACACCTATTATGTAATCGTAAAAGTTCGGTGTTGCCAGATTGTAAATTGTGAGGCACACTCATTTTTCTTAGAATTTTATATTGTTTTGTTGAGTTACATTATTTGTATTCTTTTATAAATACGGTGAAAAATTACTACAATGTATATCTTTCTAGAACTAGGAAATAAGAATTTGCTTTAAATATTTTACGCTGTTTGTTACGTATTGAATCCCTTATAATAAATAAAAGTTATTACGATCACTTTTATTTAAATATGTAATTATCTACTAAAAGAAAACTATTCGGCAAAATATAAAAAATTTGTTTGGGACTTCTCTTTTTAATACATTTTTATAGATTTTTACTTATTTTAAATCAGCAAAAACATAGAAGTAGATGTCACATGAAGTTACCTTAAAAAAAATTGTGTCTAAAATTAGAAGGTAAAATTAATGAATGGGTTTCGAATTTCCTTTTGCATGGGAATAAGAAGCCGCAGCCTGAAGTTGCTGCTACTTTGTATTTATATAATAACAAGCAGATGGTTTACCAAGAATTGTTGCAGATATTTGTGCATTTAGCACCAGATTAACAGATTATCGCTCCATGTTCTTTGTTATAACTACTAAGTGCAGCCTCCTGTCTTTTTACTCCGTGTTTCCAATATTTTGGAATAAGTACCTATATTTTCACTGTAGTTGAGAATTGGCAGAATTTATATAAAGCGTATAAAAACGCCTTCAGAAATTATAACAAAAGCATGCAAAATTGTACTTGAAATGTTTAGAGATAATAAAGCTTCTATAAAGTTTAAAGAAATGCTTTTACTCGAAAACAGTAACAAAATATTAAGGGTGGTTACGCCAAACCGACATATGTTATTTACATAAATTATTTCTATGTGTAAATTACATAAAACTTTAAAGTGGCTATCCCATGATTTACGAGGTCCAAGAAAAGGTTTCAGTAGTGAATCTTGTAATAAGAAACTGAAACATTTGAGTAATTTGTAAGCACTTAAAATTAATTTACTAATTTAGTTTTTGTATTCTTTTTAAACCTTTTTGTTATCTGCAAATAGTTAGGTAGTTATAATATAGATTCTATATACCTACCAAATGTTACTTTTTAATGCAGTTGTTCCATTTTTGAAAAAAAAATATTCACACCAATCTTTTTCAGCACAGTTCAAAATGTCAAATTATGACAAAGTTATATTTAGTAGATCTCTATCGATAATTCCTTACATTAAAATGTGTTTGTGATTAATATCTAATGCAAGTCTTATAGTTTTCGAATATTTTATAAAACACTGAAAATAAGCCTAAAATTCAAATTAATTTTCAACCGACTTTTTAAAAATTGATAAACAAAAATTTGTCATAAAGACGTATCTATACACTGTGTGTCCGAAGTTATCTGTTTACCATTACTAACTGTGTTATTTTTAGAGTTAGGGAGTCGGTTAAATTAACAAACCAGTGACAATTTTTCTGTAGATTAAATGATAAAAGCAGAAAAACAATTAACGTTTCGTTTCCAAATGTTTCACAAAAATATTTTAAGTGAAACACCTTATACATATATACATATTTACATATTTTAAATGAAAATTTAAATATAAACAAACAAATGTTAATACTGAACTATCCTAAATTTAAAAATAAATGACCAAGAAAGCTTAAACTTTTTGACAGTAGGTAATGAAAATAATTTCAAAATATCTTCGTAACAGGTTTAAATCGCACAGAATAGTAAAGAACAAAGCTTTCAGATTAAAAATTAACTGAATATTTATTTACTGTATTAAATGTTCAGGCACGTTGACTTCTTAATAATAATTAATACATTCTGTTCCATTTAAAAAATCAAATTTTGCAAATCTCTCGTTAATGAAACGGTCAATTGTTTTTCTTAGTAATTTTTTTTTTAAATCTCACATTTATTTTGCATTTTTAACCCCCCTTAAGATAACGAGTTGTTTATACAGGGTGACATTGAAAAAACTGCCATGCATAGTACCACGCGATAGAGGACCATAAAATAATAAAAAAAGTTCTTATACGCTAATGTCCGATCGCCTTTTGTTTTCAAGATACAGGATGTTAAAAGTTTGTTAGAAAATTTATTTTTTTTTTAAACTACAATGCATAGTACCACGCGATAGAGGACCATAAAATAATAAAAAAAGTTCTTATACGCTAATGTCCGATCGCCTCTTGTTTTCAAGATACAGGATGTTAAAAGTTTGTTAGAAAATTTAATTTTTTTTAAATAACTACAATGCATAGTACCACGCGATAGAGAACCATAAAATAATAAAAAAAGTTCTTATACGCTAATGTCCGATCGCCTTTTGTTTTCAAGATACAGGATGTTAAAAGTTTAAATTTTCTTGGCGAGTTCTATTCCTAAGGGAATTTAATGTGCTTATTTCTTATACACCCTGTATATATATAACGTTTTGCAGCTGGTTTTCGTACATAGGTATATTGAAATTATATAAACTTGTATTAAATTTTATTTACATTAATCGGGATTTCAATTACAAACAACCAAATATAAAATCGTGTTAATAGTTAATTGTACCTAATTTAAAAAAAATGTTATTGTACGTATTAGTTATATCATTTCAAATATAACAAACTTCTGAACAAAAATGTGTATAAATATTTTTTGTTCATTTATCCCAATTAACATATTTAATTAAAAATTGATATAAATTCAGTTTTTAATCATTTATATTCCAGTATTTTAAGTAAATGAATAAGTAGGTACAATTCATATATTTTCTCTGTATTCTAAAAGGTAATTAAAATTTTCAAACGTAAGTATTATACTGGGGTTGAATCCCTTTACCGTTGTGCTCATAGAAATGCTATTGACAACACTGTTCAAGCATTCAGGATTACGTAGAGTTTTTTCCAAGAACGGGCGACGCCAGGTATCAAAAAGGTGTTAATTTCGAACAAAGTTCAGGTAAAATTGTAAACTTTATGTAAAAAACTAACTTATGCAACCCAACTTACATCTGCTCGCATAAGAATATTGACGCTAAGTCTCTTTATAAATTTATACTCTTTGGTTATAGTTATCTGCCATAATTTGTTTGATATATTTTAGTCTGGGGCGTCCTGGCGGCTTTTTCCCTTCTATCCTTCCTTCGATAATTGTTTGTTGTAGGTCGTAGTATCTCTTCGCAATCTGCTTCCAGAGTTGTCTTCCTACATCAATTCTTTGGAATAGTTCCTCGTTGGATACTCCGATGTCTGTCCAGCTTATCTTTAAGACTCTTCTGTAGCACCATGTTTCCAGACTCTCTAGTTTCCTCTTTTCTCTGTGGCCTATAGTCCATGTTTCACAGCCATAAAGAGCTCCATATATACGTATTAATAAACAGTTTCTTTTGTTTCAAACGCTAGGCTGCTGGAAGCTATCAATAATTTTGTAGCGTAGAATGCTTGTTTTGCTTGCGCTCTCCTTCTATTTATTTCTTTCATGCTTCTTCCCTCTTTTGTAATCTGACTCCCGAGGTACGAGAGCTCATCCACTTCTTTTATTATTTCCCTGCCGATTCTTACATCGCTCATTCTTTGCTCGTTTCTTCTGCATACCGCATATTGCTTTTTGTTTTATTATTATTATTATTAATAGCCTTATACATAATTGTTAGAATTTATTTTATTTAATAACAAATAGCCAAATACAAAACGTAAATAACCATTTTAATTAACACACACAACTTATTTTTTAAACAACGCTTGACACATTATATAATTATTTTGTTATACAGCCTACCTTATAAAATATGAATAATATTCTATTTAACAAACTGTTACTTTTATAAGAGAATTTTATGGTCTCCAACATCCCCACTCAAGAAAATTCTCTGTACATTCTATTCTAATCCTAAAGTTTTACAAAATTTCTCAAATTTTTGTTTCTCTAACGGCTTAGTGAAAATATCTGCAACTTGATTTACAGATTCAACATATTTAACATCTATTTCATTTTCAGAAACCTTATCTCTAATAAAATGATACCTTATATTAATAATTTTAAGTCTTTTATTATTTTCAGGGCTTTTGGTTATTTTAATAGCGGACTGGTTATCTTCATAGATAGTGGTCGGTGAGTCACGAATATCCGGAAAACCCATGTCTAAAAGTAATTGTCTCAACCAACAAGCTTCACTTGCACTTTCACTTAACGCGTAATATTCCGATTCTGTCGAGGATAACGAAACACAAGATTGTTTCTTTGACTTCCATACTACACTTGAACCGAACACTTTAAATACATAGCCTGTTGTTGATTTACCATCGTATTTATCAATAAATTCTTGTCGTTAGTGAAATGTGCTGACGAGCCACTATCGACAATGAATGTCACTTTGTTATCGGTTTTACTTGAATTATCTGTATATGTTATGAATGAAACTTTGTTGTCATTTCGTTTGTCGTTTGATTTTTTTCGAAAGTAACAATTCTTTTCATCGTGATTATTCTTTTTACAAATAGTACAGAATTTTTTATAACAGTGTTTCGCTACATGTCCTACATTATTACATTTATAGCATCTTATTTGGTTGGTATTAACGTACGAAAAATTTCTTACCTTCATGCCCTTTTTACTTTCCTTTTCTTTCATGACATTAGATTTAAAAGCAACAGCTTCCTCTTGGTCGTTGTTGTTGGACCCTTGTCTTCTTTCTTCTATCAGCAGTCTCGATATTAATTTATCAACGGTTTGGTCATCCTTTTGTGTGCTCTCCCAAGCACTTGCAAAAAACTTATATTCTTCTGGCAATGTCGATAAAATTTTTGATATGAGCATATCATCACTGATTTCTTGATTCAAATTTTTTAATCTGTGCGTTAGGCTTTGAAGTTTGCTTACGTGTGTTGCGACGTCATAATTCTTGTCAAATTTATAACTGAAAAATTCTTGTAATAGCGCGCATTTTTGCTGATTGGAATCTCTCTCGTATATTGTACACAATTTGTCATACATATCTTTCGCATTCTTACAGTTCATTATGTGTGTCAACGGTTTCTTATCAATGGTTGTTATGATTGTCCTTTGCGCTTTTGCATCGCGTTTTTCGAAGTCTCTTTTAACTTGGTCAATCGCATCTGTATGTAATGTTTCCGTTCCATCAACAATATTATAGATCCCCATCGACTTAAAGAATATTTCTATTTGAAATTTCCATACCTGAAAATCTTCAGCGCCTTTTAACTTTTCGATATTACGAAGGTCTTCCATTGTGTTCATTTTACTTTTATTTTAGGTTCTTAGCCTTTTTTATTTTACTGGTTTTACTCACTATTTACGTTTTCTTTTAGTTTTATGCTATTTGCTCAAACGTATCTGGGCTCAATAACCTGTTAGAATTTATTTTATTTAATAACAAATAGCCAAATACAAAACGTAAATAACCATTTTAATTAACACACACAACTTATTTTTTAAACAACGCTTGACACTTTTAATTATTTTGTTATACATATAGCCTACCTTATAAAATATGAATAATATTCTATTTAACAAACTGTTACTTTTATAAGAGAATTTTATGGTCTCCAACAATAATCATATATTATATTATATTACAATATGTTTGTTCAGTATAAACTACCTACTGTCGGGCCGTTCTAAGTTGGCGAGAACTCAAGATGCGCCGTAGCTGTGGAACTGTGACGTCAGCTCTCTTCACCATTGGCGTAACTATTCGCAGTGCGATGGGGTACAAATGTTTACGAACGCTGTTAACATAAAATGCTGCATTACTTTCATACTGAAGCATGACCTTGAAATTGCACGAAGTAAATATTCGGTATGCGCTGGAGTTCGCTAACTTAGAACGGCCGGACAGTAACATATTAACAGAATATAATAGTACCTATGCTAATAAATGTAACTCAAAATAATTCTTATCTTATTTAAACTATAAATGATTAGTCCCGTTTTATTCGGGTGAAGGCCTCCGCATGGTATCTCCATTTTGCCCAGTCTTTTGTAATATTGGCCCACTCAGGTCCTAGATAATCTTGTATTTCGTCCATCCACCTAGTTTTCGGCCGTCCTCTTCTTCTTTTGTGCAGGTTTGGATTAGGTTGCCATAACGTTACCAACTTTGCCCATTTGAATGTATCTTGGTGGATAATGTGGCCGGCCCAGTTCCATTTTAGCTTTTTGCATTTGTCTAGAATACGTGGCGCTCCTAGTTTAGTTCGTAGTTTGTCTATCCGTACTTTATCTATCTTTCGAATTTTTAAGATTTTTCTTAGCATATTATTTTGAGTTGTTTCTAGTTTCTTTATATGTGTTGTTGTGGGCGACAAAGTTTGGGCTGCGTACGTTAAGGCAGGCACTATGCACGCTTTGAATATTTTGCATTTCTGTTTGTTGTCTGTTATATTGTTCTATAAATTCTTTATTACGCCAATAGCTACGCCACCCTGCGGTAATTCAATTTTGGATTTCTTTGTCCTGATTCGCTCCCTAGAAAAGTGGTCACAAAGGGAGTAAGCGACCAACCCCCCCCCCCCCCCCAATTAACACAAGATTGTAGCAAAATACATATAGGGACAATGAATGTAAAAACATTATTAGGCGAGGAAAGCAGTTAGGCTTGTGGTTGCTGATGTTATTACTGTTGTTATCGCTGTTGTTGTTGCTGACAAGCAGTGTGGCTTGTTGTTATTGTTGGCAAACCGTTTGCCGGGCACAGTACGTTAGTAGATACGTACGTTATTGAGCATGAGGCTCGTTATTGTTTATTGGAGCATCATGAGGCTCCTAGACCTGAGATAACTAGTTATATTCCTGGGCTTTCCACAACTAAGCATAAGTTGTGCATAAAGCCCTTGACCTGGCTGTAATCGCGCAGCCAGTGATTCCCATATGAGTGCCACGGGATGGCAAGGTAGGCCCGTCTCCACAATTGCCCTGTTCCTCCGGCTTCCTAGGGCTTGGGGTCACCTAGGTTGGGTGGAACAGTGACATGGGTGGATCTCCCATTGTCGACTATGTTCAGCCATGGCTGACGCGCGCGCGTAGTTCCGGTTTCAGATTCATAGATAGCTAAAGGTATACCCATCGTTATCATCATGACTTCCCAACGTCCCAGAGGGTTTTTCTACTAGATGCAACGTGGGATTCCACAGGGGGACTCCCTTCCCCCCTGTAAGTAACACCAATCGAACCTATACTGCTAAATGTAGTAATGTGTGCCTGTTTTGCTTTCATGTATCGCTGCTATCTGTGTTATATGATTGCCTGGGTGATGTGAGCATTTATGTGTGTATCAAGCTTTGGGTGTTCACGAGACCTGGTCGAGGCTACGCATTAATCTAACCTTGGTGGAATTGTTATTTCTTGGTAAGTTGATCGAATGTGCTTTAGTAAATATGAATACGCCATTATAAGAATAATTAGGTAGAGTAAGATGGGAACCGCAACCAACCGGTTCCCCGCCCGCCCGTATACGGGGCTACCTACCCGTTTATTTTCGTGGAATGAGTGGAAAGATTTACTCAGACAAAACTTTGAACCGAAACGAAACTTACATAAACGAATGCATGATATGATTAGGTACATTTGTTGCAAAACCCGGACAAAGTTTATATTCCTATTCATTTGAAAAATTGTCATTAATTAACAAAATGAAGTTGTTAATATCTGATTCTGATAAAGTAAATCTTATTGTGGGCGGTATTGAGAACGAACAAATTCGATTTTCCGTCGAAACTGCGGAAATAACGGATCCTGCTAAATTGGCGCGTCATCTAAAAATATTTGATGAAAAACAAAACGAGGTAAATACATTTGGGATAATTAAAGACACAAAGAAGGGGGGAAACAAAAGTGACATGGGGAATAAAAATATGAACCAAATTAAATGCTATAAATGTAAAAATCGGGGCCATTATAAGAACGAATGTCCCCATAATAATAACCAGGCTCTTGTGCTGTACCATCAAAATTACGACCTACACGTAAATTTTGCGGGAATAAATAAATTTATAAAAGAAATCAAAATTGGAAATGTCTCAATGAATGCTTTTGTCGATTTATGTAGCGAGTGCTCATTGATTAATGAAGTAATAATTAAGCAGTTGAAATTAGTTCAAGAGAAATTTGATACTCCCATTAATATTGTGACTTTAGGGGACTCGAGTCTGGAGACTCGTTCGTGCGTGACTGCGGCAGTAAACATCGATGGTGTTGGGCGCACTATTAAGTTATACACTATAAATAAACGCATTATGAACGTTGACATTTTAATTGGACAAAACTTTACAGAATTTGTAACGGTTCATTTTCCGTTATATTATTTTGCTCCTTTCAATTGCTTATTTACGGTGAATGCATTTATTGAACCTCTATTTATTATATATTCACTGGTAAAAGATTACGTTTTTAGTGACTTTTTGGTTTTGAGTAGGTTTTCTGATTTGGGAGAGAGGGTCATGCGCGTTGGGTGATAGGCGTTGGTTCTAAAAATCTTGGCTTTTTCCGTTGGGTTGTCTGCCGAAGCAGTTGAGTTTGAATTTATCCCGAAGTTACTCATTTAATTCTGATGGAATTTTCGTAATTAGAACTTCCGAGATTTTCGGTTTTGTTTCACTTTGTGAAATTATTTTTTAGAAGCACCAAGATTGTGGTGGTAAGTCGAGATTTTTGTCTTATCATTGAACGCACGTGTTAATGGCGACTTTGTTACAGCTTCTTTCTTTTCTTTTGGTTTTATTTTCCATTAATTTACCGTACTCCGGCTCTTTTGGTTATTGCCTTTTTGCGGCTGCATTATTTATGGAGTCTTGGATACGTTACTTGCAAAATTGGTTGACGTTTATCAAGAAAAGTTAATTTTGATTGCTGGATATTCGCCACTCGATCGCTTGGAGGATTCAAGGTCGGTGTTTATTGAATTGTAAAGTGTCGTCGAATTTACCTGGTTTTAGTCCATTTATTAAATTTCTTATCATTAAACTTGTGTGTTACCTTCGAGGTGATAGTTAATTTTGCTTTATTAAAATATATATACAATTGAATTTTAACGCCTTCAGCGAATTTAACTTGCATTAATTTAATTATCTCATATTAATCTTTCTTCGCTTCACGAAATAAATTTATAGTTTTGATTGTAATATACTGTAACGCTTTAGGTTGGTTTTTCCATTTTATTTTATTAACATAACGAATTTGCGTGTTTTTTTCAAGGTAATAAGCTTGAGTTTAAACAAGGCTATTGCTATATATTTTTTTATCGTTCATTTTTATTAGACTTGTTTTCACTCAGGTAATAAAGGTAAGCGCTTATTTATTTTATTATTTATCCACCTTGATCGTTTTTTTTTTACCATTCATATATATCTTTCTTTAATTCAACTAACGTTGATATTTAGTTTTTTTTTGGTTCTTTTGAAATTAACCTAAGCGAATTGTTTTGTATGTTTGGTTGCATATTTTTAGCCTTTACGTTTTCCATTTAATTTGTCTATTGTTAAATATTTTGAATTTATTAAAATTACTTATTGGTATTTCTATATTTTTTTGAAAACTGAAAAGTTTTCTGGCGCCCAATTTTTTCATTTTTTTTATTAGTATTCACTTTATGAGTTTTAACTTTGATAAGGCAATCCTCGGCGATCTACGGCCCTCGCAAACAACTAAGTTAGTCGGCGAATTCTTTTGAGTTTTTTTGTAAGTATACAGGTAGGTGATTATTTTCCTTTGTTTCGCTTTTACCTGTTATACTAAATTGACGCAGCAACGTGGGGCTTTCGAGATTGCTACTGGTTTTCTCCCCTTATCATTTTATCATTTTTTTCGACACCTTTGTTCGGACACTTTGTCATTTTATTAATTTGCCACCATGAGTTTCAACGTTAATGCTTTGAGGGGCGATGAACTCTCTTATGAACTAATCTTCCGAGGGATAGATCCCGAATTCATGTCCGTTGACCAAAAGCGCAAGGCTTTACGTGCTAAGTTAGCCCTGGAGAAATTAGATACCTCCTTAATAAACAGTTACCCTCCTATTCAGTACGATGTTCCTGGTGAGTTGGATGTTTGTGGAACGAAATTGAGTGAGCTGTCCTCCCAGATCAATAATGTTTTTATTAAAAACCCTACTTCTTCTGAATGTGTGAGACTTGACGCTCGGTTGTCCCATTTATTTGCTAGGTTGAATCGTTTGAAACCCGAAAGTGACTTAGAATCCCTTCACGCCGATAAGGTTAGTCTTTGTTTGGACTTAATGGATTTAGTTAGGAAAACTGTTGACGACGATGAAATCCCTGAAGATGAATCCGAGGTTGAACAACCCGAATCCAATATTGAAGAAGTTTTACCGTTAGCTAACTCCACGAGTCAGCGCCCGCGGGTCTCTTTTTCTGACGTTCAGGTAGTTGATTTATCTCGTCCAAGAGCTCCTGTATCTTCGGGTGGTGGTCCAATTGAAGATCCAATTGATGAATTACGTCGTCAACTTGATCGTTTACAACTCTCTAGAGCTACTTCGAATTTTACCACGACTGCTAGTTTACCTTCTTTTACTAAGTCAGTTCCTGTTTGTAAGTGGGGTTTAACTTTTACCGGTGACGCCAGTGTTATTGGAGTCAACGCTTTTTTACAACGAGTCGAAGAACTTAGAGTCGCTCGCAATGTTTCTTTTGATCAATTGTTTGCCAGTGCGGTAGATCTATTCTCTGGTCAAGGTCTCGTTTGGTTCCGAGCTGTTAGGAATCGTGTTACTTCATGGTCCGAATTAATTGACAAGTTACGTTTTGACTTTTTGCCAAATGATTTCGACGAAGCATTGTGGGAAGAGATTAAACGACGTAAGCAAGGTTCCGACGAAAAACCAAGTTTGTTTGTAGCCGTACTTTTAAACCTTTTCGACCGTTTAGTAGAGAAGCCTTCTGAGTCATTAAAACTTAAACTTATTTTACGTAATTTACAACCTTTTTATGCTACTCAACTTTCGTTAACTGAAATTAGAGACGTTGATCAACTTCTTGTTTTGTGTAAACGGTTAGAGGAAGTTAAACTTCAAAATGCTAGGTATAGAAATCCTAACCTTGATTTTTCTTTACCCCTCGAACCTGATTTAGCTTACCAACCCAAGAAGAAGCATCCAAATGTTGTTAGTGCCGAAGTTTTCACTTCTAAACCTGCTTCTACTTCCAAAGTTTTTAAGAAAGTAGCGAATCGAGCCAGGTCTAATACTAAATGTTGGAACTGTCAGGGTACGGGGCATACTTTTCACACCTGCTCTCAATCCAAGACTATCTTTTGTTACGTCTGTGGTAACCCTGGGGTTTATTTTGCCAAATGTTTAAGGTGTCATCCAAAAAACGAGGCTTAGGGATTGGATGTTGCAGCCGATCTATCCCTTCTGTAGAATTATTGAAGGCTGAACTCGAATTATGGCCATCTTGGTTGAACGTGGTACGTAATTTTTGTCTTTCCTCTCCTGAGACTTCAGCTATTTTTGCTAAACGTCCAGACGATAACAGGCCTTATGTTTCGGTTTTTATTAACGGCGAACCTGTTCAAGCTCTCTTCGATTCTGGAGCCAACCAGACTTTGATTGGTAAGAATGGTTTTTACCTAATTCGAAAACACGATCTTAAAATTAATAAAAGTAATTTACCTCTTTCCTTAACCACTGCTGATGGTAATTCGCAGACTATGTTGGGTACTGTATCACTTCCTATTTCTGTTGACGGGGTTTCTAAAACTCTTGACGCCGTTGTTTGTGGTACTATTCCGTCTACTCTTATTTTAGGGATGGATTTTTGCTACTCTTTTGGAGTTAAAACCGACTTTGTTTCTAACCAATTTTCGGTGTCTGAAGTTTCCGCATTACAAGCTATTTGTAGTACTGACGATTTGAGTCCACAACAGAAATTATTATTGGATGAAATCATTCAAAATTTCACTGAAATTTCAGGTCCCGATTTAGGTCGAACTGATAGAGTTTGTCATATTATTGATACTGGTGATGCAGATCCCATTAAACAACGTTATTATCCACTTTCTCCTGCTATGCAAGTACATGCTAATGCCGAATTAGATAAGATGTTAGAGAATGGTATTATACGTCCTTCTAAATCTCCTTGGAGTTCGCCCATGGTTCTGGTTAAAAAGAAAGATGGTGAATCTTTTCGCCTGTGTTTTGATGGAAGGAAACTGAATTCTGTGACAAAGAAAGATGCTTATCCTATTCCTTTCTTATCAAGTATTTTAGATAAATTAAGAGATGCGCGATTTCTTACGTCAATTGATTTGAAGCAAGCTTTTTATCAGATTCCTCTCCATCCTGATTCACGCGAAAAGACTGCTTTCGTTGTTCCTCGTAGGGGTTTGTTCGAGTATAATGTTATGCCTTTTGGTGTTGCCAACGCTCCCGCTACGCAGCAGCGTTTGATGGATTCTATTTTCGGTCCCTTGCTTGGTGATAACATTTTTGTTTATTTAGACGACATTATCATTGTTTCGAGTACTTTTCAGGAACATTTAAGCATGTTAAAAGAAGTTTACGACCGGTTGAAGAATGCCAATTTAACTGTTAACATTGATAAGTGTGAATTTTGCCGATCTAGTTTGACTTACTTAGGTTTCATCGTTGACAAACATGGATTGCATACAGACCCTAAGAAGGTCCAAGCTATTTCGAATTATCCCAGACCTTCTACTGTAACCGAGGTTAAACGTTTCCTTGGCTTAGCTTCTTGGTATAGGCGTTTCGTACTCAATTTCGCTACTCTTTCTGCTCCCATTTCAGACCTTATTAAAGGACGTGTTAAAAAACAAAAGATTACCTGGACGGAGGAGGCTGAAACTTCTTTCCGTGAAATCAAATTACGATTAACTTCAGCTCCTATTCTTTGTAGCCCTGACTTCACTAAACCCTTTAATATTCAGTGTGACGCTTCGAGTTACGGGTTAGGTTGTATTCTTACGCAAGGTGAAGGAGATGATGAAAAGGTCATTGCATACGCTTCACGTACTTTAAATTCTTCTGAACGTAATTACTCTGTGACTGAAAGAGAGTGTTTGGCAGTTATCTTCGGTGTAGAAAAATTTAGAGCATATATTGAGGGAACTCATTTTACAGTTTTTACCGACCACTATTCTTTATTGTGGTTAACTAATATGCGTGAGCCCACTGGTCGTCTTGCTAGGTGGAGTGTTAGACTTTCACAATACTCTTTTGATATTAAACATCGACCGGGCAAACACAACGTTGTTCCCGACGCTTTATCACGAGCTCCTGTCATAGTATCCGCTTTAGAACTTGCTGAAGTTGACTTAGATCCTTGGTATCTGAAGATGATTGACAATGTCCAGAATAATCCTGATAGTTATCCCGGCTGGAGAATTGAAGGCCATAGCTTGTATAAATATACTTCTAATCGACATAATATTACCAGTAATTTGATTGAATGGAAGCAGGTAGTCCCTAAATCAAGACGTAGAGAACTTTTCAAAATTTTTCATGATGAGCCTATCTCCGCTCATTTGGGCGTTTATAAAACCTTTCATAAACTTTGCGAGCAATATTATTGGCCCAAAATGCATGCCGATGTTATTCGTTATGTCCGTCATTGCGATATTTGTGCGGCTAGTAAAGCTTCTCAGCTTGCTAGACCTGGTTTTATGGGAAAAGAAAAGAAAATTCTATATCCTTTCCAATGTTTGTCCATAGACATTATGGGTCCTTTTCCTCGTTCTAAAAACGGTCATACTAGCATCATCGTTGTGTGTGATTGGCTCACTAAGTTTGTTTTAGTGAAAGCAGTGCGTCAAGCTACCGCTAAATCGGTTGTTAACTTCATTGAGAACGAAGTTTTTCTTATTTTTGGGGTTCCTCAAGTGTGTATGGTCGATAACGGTCCACAATTCATTAGTTCTGACTTTAAAAAACTTATGAATAGTTACCAAGTTCAACAGGTTTGGTATAATGCTTCTTACCATCCACAGGTTAATTTTGTGGAAAGAGTCAATAGAGTAATTGGTACTGCTCTCCGTTCATATGTAAATGACAATCATCGCACTTGGGATGTTATTCTTTATAAAGTAGCTCATGCTTTACGTAATGCTATTCACGAAGTTATAGGTTTTACTCCTTCTTTTCTTAACTTTGGTCGAACCGTTCCGGTTTCGGGAGATTATTATGGTCGTCTAAAGAATTTTAAAGAGGAAGAACTGACTCTTGACACCCGCGAAGACTTAGTCGCTGATGTTAATCAGTTGTCCGAATTGTATCAAGACGTTCGTAGACGCCTTAACAACGCCTACCAAAGAAATTCTAAATCCTATAACCTTCGTAAACGACCTTTAAGATTTCATCTTAATGATTTAGTTTGGAAACGTAACTACGTTTTGTCAGATGCTTCACGTAATTTTAACCAAAAGTTAGCTCCTAAGTATGTCAAATGTAAAGTTATTAAAGTAATAGGACCTTTAACTTATCAACTCGCGACGGTCCCTGATAATAAACGTGTAGGTGTTTGGCATATTAAGGACCTCAAACCCTGCTTTGGGGAAGAAGAATTTGAAGAATAAATTTAGTGTGAATGTGGGTGAATGCAGTGTGATTGTTGTTGGTTGAGCTGGTAGATATGTTCGGTCATTGACCCTAAGGATTTCTTTATGGTGTTTGTTCGCTCTAACTATCTATATTTTGATATTGACCTTGATTAGGTTATTTTTAGTGTTAGGGGTCGAAAAGCATTTATTTTACTCCTTTATTTATA
Organism: Melanotus villosus; assembly: GCA_963082815.1. Taxonomy (NCBI): domain Eukaryota; kingdom Metazoa; phylum Arthropoda; class Insecta; order Coleoptera; family Elateridae; genus Melanotus; species Melanotus villosus. Next base: position 56,717,718 of record OY720423.1, read on the forward strand.
ACCATTTTGGTTTATTTTTGTTTAGGGTGCATTAACACATTCCTTATTTTTAATGCGAACCTATTCTTATTTACCGATTTGTTGGTGCTACTTCCATTGATTGTGGATTTATTTTGGGAAGTTTATTTGAGTGGCGGATTTTCTGTAAATTCAACGAACTCATCCGTTGTTAGAGTGGTCAGGCACTTTCGTGTCTTTGATTGAATATTTTTCCTGCGTGTGTTTGTGTCATTTACTTCTCCCTGAAGACCATTTATCCATGTTTTGGTTAACAGAATCGTCTTCCTTGTACCTTTGTTTTTAGTCTTTTGTCCTCCATCCTTTCCTTTTCCTTCGCTAGCATTTTTCGGTGGTTGGTTGGGGATGCCGGCAGGCCACGGGGGTGTCTTTTCCATTTCCCCATACAAAAGGCACTCTCTAGGGTTTTACCTTCAGGTTGCCCTTGTGTTATTGTGTTCGTGTATTTTATATGTTTTTTGCAATTTTTGATTTCGTTTTCCTACCGTTGGTCACGGTGGCGGTTGTTTCAGTGGGCTAGTCGGTCCTGGACTAGTTTGCTTTACCTTGGCCTAGTGTGGTGGTGGGTTTAAGATTTTTACTGCTACTCCCTGAAAGTTACCTACGTTCACTGATGTATTCTTTCGGGAACCAGTGCCGGGTGGCTCAAGGTGGTAGTAGTTTCATTTGTTTTTCGGCTTGATTCCATTTTGAAATTTTCTGTTGTATTTTTAGTCAGCCACACGAAACCAACCCTCCTACCCTCTCCTTCTTCTGTGGTTGTTTTGTGCCGTTTTATCCCATTTTTTTATTGTTTTTTCTCGGTGCTGCCATGCTGTTGCTCATTTATTTTTTTGTTCATTAGTGGAGCTAACACTAGTTGTGTTAGGGTGGTCGGTTGGCCCACCGGCGCAGCAGTTTTCATACATGCAGCGAGGGGTCAACTGGCATTTGTATTGTCATTTTTAGATGAGCAATGGTTGGGTCAGTACTGTGTTTTTTTTTCTCTCCTTTATTTTATTTTTTTTTAGTCCTTTGTTTTCCTTTCATGTTCCTTATTTTCTCCGGACCTTATCTTTTTCCAATTCCATCTCTGGTGAGTTCTCTCCTCTTATCGATGGTTTCTACTTTCGTCGTCTTGGTTGGGGGGAGTGTAACGGTTCATTTTCCGTTATATTATTTTGCTCCTTTCAATTGCTTATTTACGGTGAATGCATTTATTGAACCTCTATTTATTATATATTCACTAGTAAAAGATTACGTTTTTAGTGACTTTTTGGTTTTGAGTAGGTTTTCTGATTTGGGAGAGAGGGTCATGCGCGTTGGGTGATAGGCGTTGGTTCTAAAAATCTTGGCTTTTTCCGTTGGGTTGTCTGCCGAAGCAGTTGAGTTTGAATTTATCCCGAAGTTACTCATTTAATTCTGATGGAATTTTCGTAATTAGAACTTCCGAGATTTTCGGTTTTGTTTCACTTTGTGAAATTATTTTTTAGAAGCACCAAGATTGTGGTGGTAAGTGGAGATTTTTGTCTTATCATTGAACGCACGTGTTAATGGCGACTTTGTTACAGCTTCTTTCTTTTCTTTTGGTTTTATTTTCCATTAATTTACCGTACTCCGGCTCTTTTGGTTATTGCCTTTTTGCGGCTGCATTATTTATGGAGTCTTGGATACGTTACTTGCAAAATTGGTTGACGTTTATCAAGAAAAGTTAATTTTGATTGCTGGATATTCGCCACTCGATCGCTTGGAGGATTCAAGGTCGGTGTTTATTGAATTGTAAAGTGTCGTCGAATTTACCTGGTTTTAGTCCATTTATTAAATTTCTTATCATTAAACTTGTGTGTTACCTTCGAGGTGATAGTTAATTTTGCTTTATTAAAATATATATACAATTGAATTTTAACGCCTTCAGCGAATTTAACTTGCATTAATTTAATTATCTCATATTAATCTTTCTTCGCTTCACGAAATAAATTTATAGTTTTGATTGTAATATACTGTAACGCTTTAGGTTGGTTTTTCCATTTTATTTTATTAACATAACGAATTTGCGTGTTTTTTTCAAGGTAATAAGCTTGAGTTTAAACAAGGCTATTGCTATATATTTTTTTATCGTTCATTTTTATTAGACTTGTTTTCACTCAGGTAATAAAGGTAAGCGCTTATTTATTTTATTATTTATCCACCTTGATCGTTTTTTTTTTACCATTCATATATATCTTTCTTTAATTCAACTAACGTTGATATTTAGTTTTTTTTGGTTCTTTTGAAATTAACCTAAGCGAATTGTTTTGTATGTTTGGTTGCATATTTTTAGCCTTTACGTTTTCCATTTAATTTGTCTATTGTTAAATATTTTGAATTTATTAAAATTACTTATTGGTATTTCTATATTTTTTTGAAAACTGAAAAGTTTTCTGGCGCCCAATTTTTTCATTTTTTTTATTAGTATTCACTTTATGAGTTTTAACTTTGATAAGGCAATCCTCGGCGATCTACGGCCCTCGCAAACAACTAAGTTAGTCGGCGAATTCTTTTGAGTTTTTTTGTAAGTATACAGGTAGGTGATTATTTTCCTTTGTTTCGCTTTTACCTGTTATAAATTAGACGATGTTTACTATGAAAAATCAGCGAGCGTCCTACGGTTCACATCGAACGAACAAAATACTTTAAAACTTGACCTAAATAACGTAAATATTGGAATTAATGATCCGGTTATTGCCGCACAAAATCTATTAAAGCTTTTGAACTCATATACAGGGTTGTTTGCCCGTAGTGCGTTTGATGTAGGTACATGTGACGAAGTAATGCACATTAACCTGAAAACAGATCAACCCGTCTCTTTTAGGCCTAGAAGGTATTCCGAGTCGGAACGTGAAACAATCAGACAAATTGTTGCGGAATTATTAGAACACAATATCATCCGCGAATCCAAATCTCCTTATTATTCGAGTCCCATTTTGTTGGTATCCAAGAAAGATGGCGGGAAAAGATTATGCGTTGATTTCCGCGCTTTAAATAAAATTACAGACTCTGATTGTTATCCGATCCCCTTGATAGAAGAGCAAATAAATCGCTGTAGTCTTGACATGGCGTCTGGATATTATCAAGTAAAAATGGCCCCAGAATCCATCCCTAAGACCGCTTTTGTGACGCAAGATGGTTTATATGAGTTTCTAAAAGTTCCTTTTGGCCTTAAAACAGCGCCTTCTGTATTTCAAAGAATTATTAACAAAATTCTTGGAAATTTACGATTCACGAAAGTAGGTATTGGTTTATCTCGATGATATCCTTGTTCCTGGAAAAACAGTTGTAGAGCTTTTAGATACACTGAAAGAAATTTTAGACATCTTAAACACTCACGGTCTGACTGTTTAAATTGAGGTGGATGATAATATGTCGGTGGTTTACTAGGTTTTATTTGAACAGGTTGACTTGTTTTATTTTGACTAAATGAATTTACTGTGTCAAATCTTTGTTGGTTACTAATTTGGGATTTTTGAAAATAACGAATATCTAATTCTTCTTTTACATAGGTTAAAGCTGTTTAGAGGTTTTGGGGTGCTCTACTGCGAAGAAAACTGCCTAGAGCCTCCATAAGTCCTCCTACAAATGTTTTAAGGGCTAGTAATTTAGAATCTTGAATTTTATAATTCTTTATTTCCTGGATTTCGGGTCCTAAAGAAATTTTGGAATTAAGTATGGCTAATAGGGATCTGATTCTATTATAAAATTCAACGGGTGATTCTCGGGATGACTGTCTCATACGGGTAAGGTCAATACGAATATTTAATTCGGATCTTTGGTCTCCGAAATTACCAATTAGGGTTTCTTTTAATTCGTCCCACGAATTGTAAATTTGACCAGTGACAACTTCTAAAGCTGCACCTTTTAATCGGTTACGTGCGGATGATAATAACAATTTATTGATATATGCACCGGGGTCATTTGGTTGGAAAAATTGATTGAAAATGTCTTCGACGGCTCTGATGTACTCAGAAAGTTCTGATGGTTTGCCATCATAATGGGGAATTTCATTTAATAAGCTGGTATGAAAACCTAGCGGGTATCCTACAAATGGTTGGACCATATTGATATTTAAACGAGAGGGTCTCAGGCTAATTTGTCTTACTGTTTGGGTTGGTTGAATATCGTCGCTTTCACTTTCTGTGGATATTTCACTTTCTACGTCAGATAGTGAATTTATCATTTACAGTTAAGGTTAATGGGTAATTCAATAATAGTAATTAAAAAAAAATGGCAAATTAGAGATTCTAAGATTAATCTCTAATTAAAGTAACGATTTTATCTAAGTATCGCTCCTTACTATTCTTAAAATTATTTAAATTATTGTAACGAATGTCATCAAAAGGTATATTTACACCCTTTTAGGCAACCTATTAACATACACTCGGTTACGGGTTGAGTTATTTTAGTAATTCACTTCTTTTTACTTTAGAAATTTGTAAATAGTTAATAATCGTGCTACCTATTCGTCTATCGAAGTAGGAAATTACATCGATTTATTAAGCTAGTTACTTGCTCTTAAATCTAAATGATTATTTACTGTTCTCGCAAACTTCGAGAGCAAATTAAAATTCAAAATATTAGTATAATTATAAGCTTTAATTAATATTAGTAATCTTAGAAAATAACATATTTTTCCTTTTCTGGACAATAAAAACATGAAGAATATTTTACTGTAAATAAAAAAACACAAGCACTTTTACATTATTAGAAAAATAAATAGAAAATATTAGCTCCTAATGGAGAAAGATATATCCTTATAAATTACAAAAGTTATTCGGTTAAATGTTAAACATATTTTTAATAGGTAACAATTTTATAAGTACTTATTTACAAAAGCTTTGTATTTATGTCTTGTAGGCAGACCTGGATTGATTAAGTGTTTTTCATTAAGCGATTAATGAGCAATGATTAAGTTTCAACATTTTAATGGATTAATTATGTTATGATTAAATTTGTTATTTTAATCAATTAATGATTAATGATTAAATTATTCATTCCTTAATCAGTTAAAATTAATCATGATTAATTTGCATCCGAGATAAGATTTAGCTAAAAATAGGAAAAATAAAACAAATTTCATTTTATGTATTTAGATATATTTAGTTAATATCAGTCTAACAGGTAAACAAATACTTCTACATATTATGTTCTCTTAACTTTAAAAAAATATTAATTTGTTAAATGTCTCATCAGATAAAGATCGTCTCTTAGGCCTAAATATCATGCCACCATAACTAAAAAGTCGCTCAACAGCTGCGGATGTTGGCAATGGAGTATTAAATTTGAGAAAATTTTTTTTAATAAGGCGAAATTGATTTAAAGCATTTTAACTAACTGCTCTATTATTATCATCTTAGCTACCTGATTTTCTATCTCCCGTTTTTGAGACTCTGGAAGCCTATATGGGCGAGTATTTATTGGAATTTGATCTACTGGAGTCCTAATTTCATGCTGAATGATATCTGTACACGAAAGTGGTTCGTCTGGATGATAAAAAATGTCGGAAAAATCTTTACAAATTGTTAAAATTGATTCGCGTTCTTCAAGATTTAAATGATTTGTTTGTAAATGTTTATTTATAAATTCTAATCTGGTGTTTTCTGAAACCGTATTTGTTCGATAACCGCAAAACTCGTGAGATTTTTCACTTAAGTTAGTGATGTCAGTGTATTGTTTACTGTTGATAAATTGTTGTTCCGATAAGTATACATCGAATTTTAATATTTGTAAGTCGTTACTATTTATAATAATTTGATTTTCTGTAGAATTTAAAATTGATACCAATATTTTATTATTATTGCGCTGTGATAAGCTATTGCCAATACAAGCGTCCCCAATTTTATCGGAATGAATTACATAATAGCAACCTGAATTTATTATTTCATGATGCGTAAACGCAATTATCTTTTCTGATCGCGGAGGAAATTCAAAGTTTTCAATTTTAAAGTTATCACTAGCATTAATGTCAATTTTAATTGCTTGTGAAAATAAATCAATTATGGCCTTATTCTTTACTAAAAATGGTTTCCCTAAAATGCCGTCCTTTGGAATTGGAAATGATTTTGGAACTAACTGACATGGTATTACGTCATTATATTCATCTGCGCTAACTAAAATTTCCCCTAATGTAGAAATAGGCTTTGACCCTATACCTGATAGTTGAACAGCTTTATTTGGATTGAAAGATAGATTTCCGTTAACATTATTAAATTTTAGTACATTTGTCTGGGCGCCTGTATCTATTAAAAATTCAAATTTTCCTGTCTCTTTGATGAATTAGATGGATGTGCTGTCTGATCTGGACTAGATTGTACCTTTAGACTGTTTAGACTTTGTACAGAGGGATTCTGATTAGCTAATGTCGAATTATTCGAATAGTGCGGTGTTTTCTTAAAATGACGATTAGGATTAAAATTTTGAAATGTATTAGGGTTGTGGGTAATTGGGTATTATTAACGTGACTACTCGAATTATATTGTTCATTTCTGTTTAATTTAAAACACTGTTCTATTACATGGCCCGGTTTTTTTACAGTATTTACAACTAACTGATAATATTTGAGAAACCTGCCTTGGACTTGAAGGTTGTTGTCGAAAACGATTAAAACTAGAATTATTATTATTATTGGGCACACTAAATTTGGATTGAAATTTATTAGAATTTTCAAAAGCCTTGTTAAAATTAGATTTTCCATAAGAAAAGTTTTGAAATGATCGAGCTGAATTTAATATTCGCTCTTCCTCTAAAGCTTTTTGTAAACAGCTATCGAAATCGTCATATATTATGTTCTAGATTTAATATAAATTTTTAATGGATGCCTAAACCCTTCAATAAAATTAGTTAATGTCTGCTCCTTTAAATTTTTTTCAATGGTCCCTATTTCTGTTTCTGATTTATCTCTAATAAGAATATCTAACATCGAATTGTATAAACTTTCCATTCTTTTCCCATAATCACTAACCGATTCGTTCGGTTTTTGTGAACATCTATTAAATTCTAACTGTATATCGCTAAGGGTACATTGACAAATACTAGCTTTAAGCTGTTTTTCAAAATCTTCCCAATTATCAATCTTTTTAAATCTAAACAAATTAAATGCTTTACCCTTCAATTTTGTAATAACACCTTGCAAGAGAATTGGCTTAAGAGCTTCTGAAACATTTTCTTTGGCAAATTTGCAAGAATTTAAAAATCTATACAATTCGTCTTGATTGGTGCCATCAAATTCAGGGACTAATTTGAGTGCTGCCTCTAAACTTAATCGACTTGCCATAATGTTTGCGCTTGCGGGCTTGCAGATTGTTTATCGAAATTATTGTCTATAGGTACTTATATTTGTATTAACACTGATAGTGAATTCTTGTGACGAATGTAAATGAATCTGATCTAAATCGTTACACGAACGAGTGAACCTATTCATAAATTACTTACAAAATCTTACAAAAATGCTGCAACACCGTACATCACGATCGTGTCTTCTCCAGGGTTGTAATTGCTCCAACTTCTGAACTGTCGTCTCAGCAAAATTCTTCGACGTTCCCGAGAAGTGTTATTCCTCCACAACTTGAGAATTCTACGGTAGTTATCCCAACTTCTGTTGTGCGCAAAGGCGTGCTACTTGTAGTTACAATGGCTCAAACTTAATAACTGCTACAGTACCTTGTTGGACTGGGATGTGATTCCTCCAAACCCGTCTTCGCAGTACTTTTTCTTGTAACAATTACTTTAGGAACCAATTGTAATTTTTCCGCTGCCACCAAATTGTTATGTTACGACTGAGACAGAGACAACGAACGGTGATGAAAGTGTTTTATTTTTAAATATATACCTAGTTGTTACTTAAAATAACAGAACTGAGGTCTTTTACAACTAACTCCTATTTATAATCCAAAGATATCACATTGAATATAAAGTTCAGTTTGATATAAATGTTCCATTAAAATAATCTAATAGGTATCTAAACATACATACAAAAAACGGAAAATTAGAATGATGTTGAATGCAAATTATATCAGTTTATACTGACGAAATGTAAATGAGAAAATACATGATTAAAACTAAATAACATTGATAAACTATTAGTTAAAGTAAAATTAAATAAGACGGGCATGACACGTGCATTATTACACAACAGAACGGTTTTACTTTCTAATCTTAGTATTAAAACTTTGTAACAGTTTATAGTAGGCTGTGGTAATCGTAATATGCCAATTCCTTATCTTAGCACCCACCGGATATATAAGGTATTTGACCCACCCTTACAGAGAGGAAAGCTACGGCGGTGCCTTTGATCTTTAGGGGTCTACTTACTGTGACCTTGCGCCATTGATTACGTTGTATGTTGAAGCGCCAAATTTTAAAAGTTGTATTTATCATTCTGAGTTATATCGTTGATTGAGGGAACAATCAACGGTTATATGTAGTTATACATAATGCTGAATTAGATATTTTCTTTTGAAGATCATATTACACTAATTAAAATTTATTTATTCTCTTAAGTCAAACATTCGGTATTGTTGAGTGCGGTGTTAAATTAAAATAATGCACTGCTATCTTGAGTAATTGGTATTTATTGAACTTTAATATTTAAATATAATAACTAAATAACTACAGCAATCGTAAATTATATGTTGCCAATGTGGCTGCTAACCAAGAACTACCCTTTGCAACCCCTGACCTCCTTGGGACGCTGTGTAGCGGGGGGTTGAGGCTATCTGTGCCTGCTAGGGACTTTACATGCCGCCCCCGTTGCAAGCCTGTAGGCTTCAAAGGAATCCCTTTTCAAATAAAAACTGCACAGTATGTATGTACAGGTAAAAATACATGAAATAACTATTCTAACATGAAATAACTATGTCTAACTATAATAATTAACGTAAGACACAAGCACTACCCTTATCGTCCTTAATGTACACATACGCAATACTGTTACTATTATTGCTCATATGGCAATAAACACACGCGGTTCACTGCACGTTCAAACAATCCGCGCACTGTTTTTATTGTCACCACTCGCACAATATTGTCTGCGCCGGGGTGTGTATCTTCAATTCTACCCAGACACCACTGCTGCGCCGGCAAGTTGTCCTCTACGACGACGACCATTTGTCCCTTTTGTTAATTTTGCGTCCTTATATGCCATTTTGGACGCCGTTGTAATTGCGACAAGTATTCGCGATGCCAACGCTTCCAAAAATGCTGGCGTAAAAGTTCGACATATTGCCATCTTGACAGTCGATTGGTAGCAATCGTTGTAATATCGGGTTCCGGCAACGCCGTGAGAGCTTCCCCAATTAAAAAGTGCCCTGGGGTCAGTGAGGCTAGATCATTTGGATCGGAAGTGAGAGGAGTGATGGGACGGGAATTAAGGCATGCTTCAATTCTCGTTAATACCGTGTACATTTCCTCGTATGTCAATAAAGCATTCCCTAATATTTTTTTTAAATGGGACTTATCACATTTTACATTAATCTCCCACAATCCGCCCATGTGGGGTGAACGGGCCGGAATGAATTTCCATTCCACTTGCACGGGATTTAACGCGCTATATAATTTATCTTGAAATGATTTTTGTTGAAATAGCCTAGCCAAATCATCTAATTGACGTTTTGCCCCTATAAAGTTTGTTGCGTTATCGGATAATATTTGGGCAACCTGCCCGCGTCTGGCCATGAACCGCTTCAATGCATTAAGAAATGAATCTGTGGTCAGATCACCTACCAACTCTAAATGTACTGCCTTTGTCGCTAAACCAACAAACAAGGCGATGTATGCCTTAACGCTGCGCTTCCCGCGACCCCTTCCTTCTTTAATTAAAATTGGACCCGCATAGTCGATTCCTGTTTTTAAGAACGGTCGCGACAACTGCAATCTTTCCTTTGGTAAGTCACCCATCTTTTGCGTGTTATAATGTGGGAAGGCCCGGAAACATTTTAAACATTTATGTAAAAGTTGTCTTATGACACCTCTAGCCCCTATATAATCCAATACCTTTGTTGTAATGCCGCTAACGTAGCTTGCGCACCTGCGTGCAGCTGACGCTCATGCTCTTGTATGATTATTAGATTCGTGACGTGATGCCCCTTAGGTAGAATTAAGGGGTATTTTTTATTTATATTGACTTGCCAATTCCGCAAGCGCCCACCTACTCTTATTAAACCGCTTTCATCTATAAATGGGTTTAGACTAATTAATCGGTCGTTTTTTACCAATTTGCCCTTTTTAAATTGTGCACGTTCTTGCCGAAATTCTCGCGCTTGTATGATTTTGATAATCCGTCGTGTAGAAGCTTGCAATTCGTCCGCTGACAAATGACCGGCTAATTTTTGTGTTTTATTGCGGCAGTTCTGAACGAATCTTAAGCAGAAAGCCATTACACGTTGCAATTTTGAAAATTTTGAATATTTGCTCAATAATGGCATCTCCAAACTAGCGCCGTGGCTTACTAATGCAATTTTACGCCTTTCTATAACCTCTACCTCGTTTAAATCCAACTGCTCATTTGGATAAAATTCATCTGCTCTCCTTAACCATGACGGCCCGTGGAACCACAATTCGTTATTAATTAATTGATCAGGCAATTGTCCTCTGCTTATTATATCGGCGGGATTTTCTCCTGATCTGACGTGACGCCAATTTTCTACCGTTGTCAGAGTTTGAATCTCCGCAACCCTATTCGCGACGAAGATATTCAACGTGTTTGGCGCGGACGCTAACCATGCTAATACGATGGTTGAATCAGTCCAGAGATATTCGCTATCAAACTTCACGCCTATAGTTTGTTTTACCGCGGTTATTAATTTACTTAACAATATCGCCGCGCATAACTCAAGCCGCGGTATGGTTATCGTTTTTAAAGGAGCTACGCGCGATTTCGCGCAGAGCAAATTCGCGGTGTAATTTCCCGCGTTGTCCTTGCATCTTATATAAATCGCTGCACCGTAGCCTGCCTGCGAAGCATCGCAAAAGCCGTGTAATTCTGTGGATAAGACCGGAAATACGCCAATGACCTTTCGTTTAATTTTCAACTCGTTCAGATACCCTAGTTTCTCCAGAAAATTTAGCCAATTCGACTGTATTAATTGTGGTACCGATTCGTCCCAACTTAATTTTAAAGACCATAATTGCTGTAAAATAACTTTAGCTTGCATTGTAACCGGTCCTATCAAACCTAAGGGATCAAATATTTGCTCCACTGTCGATAAAATCACTCTTTTTGATATTTTTCTAGGTCGTACATCGACCGTCACTCTGTATTTTAAAACATCAATCCCGCAATTCCAAAATAAACCTAAGGTTTTGGTTTCGTTCTGTATGTCTAAGCTAATTAACTTAGGATTATCTTCATCATTTCCACGGGTGATCTCGTTATAATTAGACGAAAATTTACGTAACTCAAAACCACCACCAGCTAATATCTCTATGATTTCATTTCTTATTGTTTCTAATTCTTGTACCGAATTTGCGCCCGTCAAGAGATCATCCATATAAAAGTCCCTTTTAATTATTTCGCTGCTTCTCGGAAACCTACCTTGATTCTCTATAGCTAACTCGAATAAACAACGCGTTGCTAGGAAGCTAGCCGGTTTTGTACCATATGTTAAAGTCAATTGACGAAAGATCTGTACGTTCTCGGTCGAATTGTCGCGCCAAAGTATTCTTTGATAATTTGTCTGCTTGGCATCTACTCTAATCTGGCGATACATTTTCGCGATATCACCGCTAAGCACGAACTGGAACGTACGAAACCTAGTTAATATTGAAAATAAGTCTTGTTGCACTACTGGACCGCACATAAGATTATCGTTTAGACTTAAGCTGTTTTCTGTTTTTGCGGAGGCATCAAACACTACACGCAATTTCGTGGTAGTGCTACATTCTTTGATCACGGCGTGATGAGGTAAATAACAACTAATCATATTTTCCTGAGACTCGGGGACGCGTTCCATGTGTTTTAATTGCAAATATTCGCGAATGAACTCTGCATATTGACTTTTCAGGCCCGAATTCCTATTTAATTTATTTTCTAAGCTATAAAATCTCTTTAGAGCTATGTTATAGGACGCTCCTAAATTAATTGTATCATATTTACAGGGTAACTTAATAATAAAACGCCCGTCATGTGACCGTTCATATGTGTCGTTAAAATGCTTTTCACAAGCCGATTCTTCGATAGACCAATTTCTTTGTGTGCTGGGGTAGTGCTCAATGTCCCAAAACTTATTTACTGCTTCCTCTAATAATTGCGAGCTGGTGTTTGCATTAACCATAGAAAGATGACACGCAGATGTTGAGAATTTCGAACTCATTTGTAAGGTACCTCCTACAACCCAACCCAAATGTGTTTTGTGAAACAACGGTTGATTCTTAGATGTTTGCAACTGCCCAACACATAGCAGTTTCCAGAAAACCTCGGCTCCTAATAATAAATCTATTCTACTCGGCTCATTAAACTTCGGATCTGCTACCTGTATATTCGAAGGCACTTCTACGTACTTGCTGTTAAAGGAGTGCATCGGCAAATTTTCTGTTATTCTTTCCAATACTAAACATGTCAGGTTAACGCTAAATTCTTTTAAGCGGGACTTGACAAGTATGTTCGCAACATTTGTTACTTTAGTGAAGCTTTGACTTATACCGACCACCGGAATATCCACCCGCTGTGTTGAGATCCCTAATTTCTTACACATGGAACTCGAAATAAAGGAGGATTGTGCACCAACGTCTAAAAGCGCTCGACCTTCTTGAAAATTACCTCTAACATCCTTTACATAAACCAATGCAGTGGATAACAATACTACGTTACTAGACAATTCAAATCTGCACTGATTATTTACAGATGTTACCGACCCGTCTGTACCTACTTGTGCGTTTATTTCCGAAGATTGCATTATTTGTGCTGGCATGTGCAATAGACGATTGTGCCTTTGTTTACATTCGGCGCACATAAAATTGGACCTACATTCAGATGTAGTATGATTATTACGTAAACAATTTTTACATAAATTAAATCTTTCAGCTTGTTTTATGCGCTCGGGGACGCAAAGCCTCAGAAATTGCGTACATTGATATATATTGTGCGACGCTCTTTTACACTGAATGCAATACTGTTTGCTACTCGTGTTAACAACGTGAGAATAATAACGGTTGCTTGATTGCCGATTGGGCTTGTTTGTATTACATTGTTCTTTGACAGTCTGGGCATGATTATTAGGCCCTATCAGTTCCAGTCGCCTTTCGAGACATTTTATAAGACCCGCGGATTTGGGGATTTCCGCGGTGAGCTTTCTTTGCCAATCTCGCCTAGTTTCCTGATCTAACTTTTCTACGATTATTGGGACCAGCATTGCATCCCAACTTTCGACGGGCACTTGTAGGACCTTTAAAGCCTCCAAGCTTGAATTAATTTTGTTTAATAATTGACGCAAGTTCGCGTGAGGCGATTTGGACATTGCAGGCGCGTGCATTATGTTACTAACATGCTCGTCCACAATTAATCTTTTATTTTCATACCTTTGACGCAATATTTTTAGGGCGGCCGCGTAATTCGCTTCCGACACTGGCAATGCTTCAACTGCATGCAAGGGCTCATCTTTTAAAGCAGATTTTAGGTAGTGAAATCGTTCGCAGTCATTTAATATTTCTTTGTTGTGAATCAAAGACATAAAGGTGTCATAAAACGGACTCCACTCTGTATATGATCCAGAGAAAGTTTTTAAAGTGAGCTCCGGTAGCTTTATATTTAAAGCTGCCTCGTATGAAATGCTACTTGTCCTTGCTCCCACATTATCCGACACCGCAGAAGTAGAACCTTCCAAAATATCATTTAATTTGCTAAGCGTATCAAAATAATTTTTCTCAAACGTCTCTGCAATATCTTTCTCCGATTCATCCCCGCTAATATTCTCTATTTTATCCTGAACCTCAATGAATTCTTGAAATAAAGATTCTAAATACGGACGTTGCGTTTTTAATTGTTGCAAACCATTTTCCGGTTCAAAACTATCAACTGCATTCGAAACCCTAGTTAAGCGCCCTTTTATGCTACTTCTTTTGCTTATTAATGTGTTTAACTCTGCCATTCTTACTAACTAATGATAATGGCAAACCCAAAAATTATGCGCTTATTGACAAACGAGGAAATTAACTCCCGGAATCCCGGAAAGGATTGTTATATGCTACAAAAGGGAAAATGGAAGGAATCACTGACCTTATTTTCTCGTATATTGCGGGTTTACTCCAATTGCGCTGGTTTGCTGCGGCTGCTGTGCCGATGTGTTCTTGATGTGATACTCCGTATTGCTGTAGCGGAATTTTTCTTAATTCTGCGACTGATGTGTCGATGTTTTGGCTGATTGGTTGATGTGCCAATCTCGATGTTACGACTGATGTGTCGATGTTGCGGCCGATGTGCCGAATCTTGATGCTGCGACTGATGTGTCGATGTTGCGGCCGATGTGCCGATGATAATTATTTCGAAGGACCGTATGAAATCACTTGTTTCACTTAATTAATGCTGGTTTTAATCCGGTTCTGAAGGACCAAAATGTTGAGTGCGGTGTTAAATTAAAATAATGCACTGCTATCTTGAGTAATTGGTATTTATTGAACTTTAATATTTAAATATAATAACTAAATAACTACAGCAATCGTAAATTATATGTTGCCAATGTGGCTGCTAACCAAGAACTACCCTTTGCAACCCCTGACCTCCTTGGGACGCTGTGTAGCGGGGGGTTGAGGCTATCTGTGCCTGCTAGGGACTTTACAGGTATATTACTGTGTAAATGGTTATTTTTATAAATAAACAGAACAAAGTGTTTTAAAATGTTTCTTGTTTATTATTAAAAATAGCGTAAAGTCAGCAGCGCATAAAGGGGTTTCTGTTTGGTGTTGATGACCTCTCTCTAGCCACCTTGAGGTGATCAACACAAAACGTGGCAGTATAAACGACCATGGAAGTAGAGCTCCTGGTGACGACCACCATGTAAAATATGGGTCAATGCATTTACAGCATTGTTTTCAAAACAGTACCAACGTATTTATGTTCAAAGCAAATACGATCGAATGTGCCTTTTTCCGATTTTAGTGATAGTGTAACGCACTCTATAAAAATCAATAATTTCATATGAAAACCCCGCAGCCTCCGCGCAAACCGCCCCCGGCGAGCCAAAATTTTATCGGTTATTTACGTCCGCCCCTACTCCCCGCCTGCAGAATTTCAGCTCCCTAGGTGGCCCCACGACCCCGTTCCCCAGATGTAGACACCGTTCCCTAGAGGCAGACACCCTTTCTTATTGGTAACTTTAAAAAATCGCCGTGGCCTTCTGCTACACCCGATCGGTTTCGTTTTCGGAAGGACGACCAACGAGAACCCCTTCCATCATTTGACGGTGATATTTTGCATCGAAGTTATCCTCCCGCAGCCCCCGCGCAAACCGCCCCCTCGAAAAACCGCCCCCGGCGAACCAAAATTTTATCGATTATTTACGTCCGTCCCTACTCCCCGCCTGCAGAATTTCAGCTCCCTAGGTGATGTAGACATCGTTTTATCTGTTAGTTATGTACACCCCTTCCGCGCGTGTCAAATTTTCAACGTGTTTGGCCAGCCCTTTTCTCGGAGTGAGCGCGCTACGTTGTCCCACTGTAAGAGCAGGGCACATTATTGTAAACACATTAACAGTTGGTAAATACCAAACACTAGTTATTTACGAACCTATTAGATAAAGTCTAATTACGGAAAATCACTCTAAGGAAGTAACAACTCGAGGCACTAGGGAAAGGAGTTTAGTTTGTTTACGTTCGGGATAACAAACCTTGTAGCGTCAGTATAAATAAACAGTTACTTTTTAATAATGGCAGTTCACTTCAGGTAGCCACTTTACTACAAACTCAGCTCCGATCCGCCCTGGTGTGGCTTCAACCATGAAACTTTGTACACGTAAGTTATGATGATTTAGCCTTTAATTGGTTGTTTAAGATTTGTTATGTAAAACCACTCTGTATCAAATAAGCAAGAAATAAACTATATTTTTGGGATAAATGTGGTGTTTTGTCGTTCACGTCTCATCGAAGTTACTAACCAGCAGTCGAGCAAAAAGGAGGACACCACGGCTTTGGAAAGTTATCAGCTGACGACTCGTTTACTTTGTGTGTAACATGACGGAACTTAATTCGCTTGCTTTATATAAAATTTGCAGAAGCCTATCTCTTTCATTTTTACACTGGAGAAGCATCTTATACAGGGTCCTGCAACAGTGCGTCGGGCTTTCCTAGCGCCCTTACCGTGAGAGATAGAAAAAAAAGTTTAAAGCATAAAATTATTGGTTCGAAGAGGTCTACGTCGCGAAATTATTTTCAATAATACAGAGTGTTTCACTTTTGCGCTATAATAAAAACATACATTTTTTTAAATGCAACACCCTGTAACTTTTCATGTCTTCCGATGTCATTTTTTAACCTCTACATAACTGTCTACCCACTTTTGTATTTTGTGTCAGTGTTACCAACTTATTAATTTTTTTCCGAAAAATCTTTCATAAACAGACTTCACTTTAAAAATCATAAGCGACCTTGATTTTTGAAGTAGAGAGATAAATTTTAGCAATAATTGTAGTCCGGTTAAAGAGCAACATTTTGATATGAGAAAAGGGGATTCAGTTGATACAGGGTGTTACAAAAGAAAATGCCAAACTTTCCAAACTTCAAAGTGACATAGCTCATTTTTTTCAAATGGAACCACCACTGTTTTATTTCGCGAATCGATAGCGTTTTCTATCCTCTTTAATTTTGTATTTAAATGTCCGATACCTAAACCCCGTAGTTTTAGAGATATTAAATACCTTTCACAAAAGTAACAATTTAATTACATTTTATGCACCGAAGTGGGCCGTGCTAATGCAAAAAACCAAAACAAAATGTAAGTAAGCCTCAATGTAACATTTTAGTAAATTTAGAATCAAAACGGATAATACTTATGTAATAAAATTAATTGTTTTATTCAAAAACTATGAAAAGTAACAAAATTCAAAATGCATAAAAGAAAAACGACTTCAATAAATGTTCGAAATGTCTTCCATTTTCATTCAGGCTCAAATCAATTCGCTGCTGAAAAGATCTTTGCACTCTTCGTAACATTTCAGATGAAATACTTGCAAAAGCGTCAACAATTCGTTGTTGCATATTTATTTGTGTTGTCGGTAGTTCGTTATAAACAATTCCCTTCACGTATCCCCACAAAAAAAATCAAGTTTTGTGCCTGAATGAAAATAGAAGACATTTAGAACATTTATTGTAGTCGTTTTTCTTTTATGCATTTTGAATTTTGTTACTTTTCATAGTTTTTGAATAAAACAGTTAATTTTATTACATAAGTATTATCCGTTTTGATTCTAAATTTACTAAAATGTTACATTGAGGCTTACTTACATTTTGTTTTGGTTTTTTGCATTAGCACGGCCCACTTCGGTGCATAAAATGTAATTAAATTGTTACTTTTGTGAAAAGTATTTAATATCTGTAAAACTACGGGGTTTAGGTATCGGACATTTAAATACAAAATTAAAGAGGATAAAAAAAGCTATCGATTCGCGAAATAAAACACTGGTGGTTCCATTTGAAAAAAATGAGCTGTGTCACTTTGAAGTTTGGAAAGTTTGGCATTTTCTTTTGTAACACCCTGTATCAACTGAATCCCATTTTCTCATATCAAAATGTTGCTCTTTAACCGGACTACAATTATTGCTAAAATTTATCCCTCTACTTCAAAAATCAAGGTCGCTTATGATTTTTAAAGTGAAGTCTGTTTATGAAAGATTTTTCGGAAAAAAAATAATAAGTTGGTAATACTGACACAAAATACAAAAGTGGGTAGACAGTTATGTAGAGGTTAAAAAATGACATCGGAAGACATGAAAAGTTACAGGGTGTTGCATTTAAAACAATGTATGTTTTTATTATAGCGCAAAAGTGGAACACTCTGTATTATTGAAAATAATTTCGCGACGTAGACCTCTTCGAACCAATAATTTTATGCTTTAAACTTTTTTTTCTATCTCTCACGGTAAGGGCGCTAGGAAAGCCCGACGCACTGTTGCAGGACCCTGTATATCCAGTGAAATCCCAAAACATATAAAGAACAAAAATAAATACAAATTAATTTTTATTGTTTATTGATTGAAATATAAAAAATAAAAAACTTAATAATATTATATATTGATGTGATTGTGATAAACCTTCCTCTTACTGTTGTTGGTGGTTGGTAAAATTAAAACATCTTGTTCTCAAAAACCTATATTGTTATGCTCTTCCAGTTAAAAGAATTACATACAATTTTTAACTATTCTTCCGGCTAGCTCAATAATAATATTTAATTAATTTCTTTCGAAATCTCCTAACTCAAGGTCTTTAAAGGGTTTGACGAATTTCAAAATTTATAAAAAATTCACCAAGATAAAATTTTAAAAAATATAGCACCTTTCAAAATTATGATAAACTTTTACAAAGAAATAACAATAAATAATTCTAATAACAAACTAAACAATTTTCTAAAAATAAAAAATATAAATTACCTTTTTCACTTAAACAACTTCAACAAAACAACACTTCCTGTCTGGTTTTCCAATTTCCCAAACACTACACCAAACTCTTCAAAATTAATACACCTTCCCCCTTGACTCCAATTTCACCAAAAACCTGCCTTGTCCTCCAACCAACAATACACCTTCCTTCCTTTAGCCTTATTAACACTTGTCCAATATCCAAATTTATATAAACTTTTCCAAAAAAATAACTTTTATTTCATAAACTTTTATTAAATTAAATTTCAAATTATCTTGATATAATACTGCCCTTCCTCAATATTTATTATATTACAATTGGTTTCAAGAATATTTTCTTGGTATTTAAATAGGTTTTTAGGAGCTTTCAAAAAAACTCAACCCACGTTTTTCCCAAAAAAATATCCAACTGTTTTTTTATTTGTTACCCTAGTTTCTTAAATTTTAACACTCTACAAAATTAATTTTATGACATATTTACAAAATTACTATCTAGATTCTATCCTACTTATTTACAATATTCATTTTCTAACTTATAATTATTTACAATCTTATTTACACTAAATTTTCATTATTTCAAAAGGCGTTCATAATTCACTTTATCCAAATTCAATTGAAACAATATCACCTCAAAACCCTACCTTGTTTTTGTGAAATTTTTGTTTTCAAACACATTTTCTCAATTTTTAATTCGTTATGTTCACATCACTATTTGTCATTTTGATATTTAAAATCAGGTTAAGTTAATTTTGACTTTTCTTTATATCTGTCATTATTGACATTTAATTTTTATTTGTCATTTTGACATTTGTCATAATTTTTCTACATTGATTCTTTTAATTTTCCAATCGATATAACATTGATATATGAAAAATTAGAGGAATTTTTCATGTATTAATTTCAATTTTATTATCAAACAAATTTCAGTTTTAAAATTTAAAATTTAAATAATCATTTAAATAAATTTCAATTTAAATTTTCATTTGAAGCATGTAAATAGTATTTAACAATAAACAATTAACATTTTAACATATAAACATTTTTACAAATAACCTAAATTATAACACATTTTAAAATTCTGGTGGACCTTTTAGTTCTTTTATACGCAATTTTGAATTAATTTTAATTCCGTATTTATTGAATTCTTTTGAATTAAAATACCTATTTTTGATTTTTAAAAACCTATTTCTTTTATTTGGATGCAAATTATCATTAATTATTAATTTTTGAAGTTTATAATTGAATGAGTTTCTCTCCGTTTTATTACCATTTTCCATACAATTATTATTCAACATATTCCTAACCATTTTAACTTTATTTTTCTTTGATAACTTCTTTATTTGATTGTTTTTTATTAAATACTTTTTAATTATATTGTTACTTATTTTTGGGTATTCTTTTAAAATTTCATGTTTTTTACTTGGTTTATTTGAATTCTTCTTATTTACTCTTACATAATTCTTTGAAGTACCATCTTTGATTACCCCTGAATTTTCTTTTTGGCCATTCTTTATTTGTTTAACATTTTCATCCCTTACCATTTCATCTTGCATATCAAAATATTTTTCTGTAATTTTAATTTCTTCTTGCACATCATTTATGTACATTTTATTTTTATTTAATTCAATAACTTCAGGATTATTAACATTATTAATATTTTCCTGAACTTCTATTTCATCTTCCACGCCTTCATATTCATTAATTACTTCTTCGTATTCTAAAATAACCTCTTCTTCCTCATATTTAACATTTTCAAATACTTCCATTTCATTACCCTCCTCTTGTTGTTCCATTTCCTGTTCTTTATCTTTCCTAGAACTTCTTAAATTTCTTCTGCCCTCACTCATATTATCAATTTCTAAACTTTGTCAAAATATCTGTATCTCGTTTTCTATTGAATTTTATTATTTGAATATTTAAGCAAAAATTTCACACAAAACAATGAACAATCAAGTTTGTCAATTTTATCAATTTGTCAAATTTAATAAACTTCAAACTGACTTTTATTATGAAACAATTCAATATTTATGTAAATATCTTCTATAAATAAATTCGTGATACTTTTCTTTCACAATTTTATTTAGTATTGATTCAAATCTGCATTATTTCAATTACTAAATGACTTTTATTCTTAACTGTGAATGACCCTACCAAGTTTTAATTACTTCTGTTTTCTGTTAATAATTTATTAAACTAATGTTTACCCTACCAAGTTTTATAACCTCTTCAAAATTATTAATAACAAATTAATATTATTAAGCCTCACTTTACTGTCATCAATTATTATTAAAATAATTTGACGTTCTACTTTAAATTGACAAATTAATTAATTTTGTAAATGTCAAATTTAAAATAGCCTCATTAATTATGAATAACCACTTTCAAAGCCCCACGTTGCTGGTGCCAATTATTGTTATGTATGACAATAATTGTTAGAATGATGTATGCAAAATTGTCCTGTCACTGTCAAAATAAACTCTTCGGAGCCCTAAGTAGCCCTACGAAGTCCTATCAAAGCCCCACGTTGGGCACCATTTATTTTTATGCTCTTCCAGTTAAAAGAATTACATACAATTTTTAACTATTCTTCCGGCTAGCTCAATAATAATATTTAATTAATTTCTTTCAAAATCTCCTAACTCAAGGTCTTTAAAGGGTTCCCTTTGACGAATTTCAAAATTTATAAAAAATTCACCAAGATAAAATTTTAAAAAATATAACACCTTTCAAAATTATGATAAACTTTTACAAAGAAATAACAATAAATAATTCTAATAACAAACTAAACAATTTTCTAAAAATTAAAAATATAAATTACCTTTTTCACTTAAACAACTTCAACAAAACAACACTTCCTGTCTGGTTTTCCAATTTCCCAAACACTACACCAAACTCTTCAAAATTAATACACCTTCCCCCTTGACTCCAATTTCACCAAAAACCTGCCTTGTCCTCCAACCAACAATACACCTTCCTTCCTTTAGCCTTATTAACACTTGTCCAATATCCAAATTTATATAAACTTTTCCAAAAAAATAACTTTTATTTCATAAACTTTTATTAAATTAAAATTCAAATTATCTTGATATAATACTGCCCTTCCTCAATATTTATTATATTACAATTGGTTTCAAGAATATTTTCTTGGCATTTAAATAGGTTTTTAGGAGATTTCAAAAAAACTCAACCCACGTTTTTCCCAAAAAAATATTCAACCGTTTTTTTATTTGTTACCCTAGCTTCTTAAATTTTAACACTCTACAAAATTAATTTTATGACATATTTACAAAATTACTATCTAGATTCTATCCTACTTATTTACAATATTCATTTTCTAACTTATAATTATTTACAATTTTATTTACACTAAATTTTCATAATTTCAAGAGGCGTTCATAATTCACTTTATCCAAATTCAATTAAAACAGTATCACCTCAATATGTTGTTGTGTATTTTGAGCATAAAACATTTTTATTGAATAATATCAATAAAAAAAGGCCCACGGAATTTAAACACGATTTATTCAATAATAGTAAAAAACAAGAAACAGTTCAATTAACAAGAAATACACAAATCTTAGTTACAATAAAATACAAACACGTGTACGCAGGACCATAGTTACTTAAGTACTGCGCACTTCAGATTTGGTTACGGAAGGTCAAGACACAACAAACATGAAAAGTAAAGTAATACCAACTTATAAGCTAGAAACATGCTACAAATAGTTAAAACGATTTTGTTTAAATCTCAACACTTCCTCCCAAAATGTTTTGCTTTGACATAACTCCCAACATATTACACAATTTGTTAAAAGTCACACGTTGTAACGGTTTCGTCAAAATATCAGCAACCTGCTTTTCTCCTTCCACATGTTGGATGGTAATATCACCTTCAATATATTTTTCACGTAGAAAATGATACTTGATGTCGATGTGTTTCGACCGCTTGTGAAACTCAGGGTTCTTTGCCAATTTGATTGCACTTGCATTGTCCACGAGTAAGCAAGGAATCAGTTGCAGCTCCGTTATTTCGGAAAGCAGCCGCTTCAACCATATAACTTCCTTCACTGCTTCGCTAGCAGCAACATACTCTGCCTCTGTTGTGGACAGAACTACACTTCTCTGTTTACGACTTGCCCAAGTGATTGCTCCACCCGAATACTTGGAGACCATGCCGGTTCGCGAACGCCTTGTTTTTATGTCACCAGCGTAATCAGCATCGCTGTATGTTTCCAGATCCCCAGGTTTGTAATCGGTCTTATACAGTAATCCGTGATCGAGCGTTCCCTTCAGGTATCTCATAATCCGTTTCACGGCTCGCCAGTCAGAAGCTGTAGGTTTATCCAAGGATTCCGAAACCATGCTAACAGCGTATGTAATATCGGGCCTTGTTGCGATCGACAAATACATAAGGCTGCCCACAGCCTCACGGTATGGAATTTCTGCATCCATTTCGGAATCGGACTCTGGCTGCTTGTAACCTTCACACGGTGTAGTTACGGCATGCGAATCGACCATGTTGAAACGTTCCAGGACTCGTTCAGCGTATGCCTTCTGACCTATAAAGATAGCATTATTAGAAAGTTGCATAATCTCAATGCCTAAGAAACAGTTTAGATTGTCCACCGTTATTTTAAAATCACAGTTCAGTTCATTTATAAAATTTCTGATTTCATAATCTTCACTGCCGGCTACCAATCCGTCATCCACATAAACAGCCACTATAATTTTGATAGTTTCGGTCCATTTAATAAAAAGGCATGGATCTGCTTTACTTTGTTTGAAACACTGTTTATTCACCATAAAGTTCACTAGCCGTTCATTCCAGCACCGAGGTGCCTGCTTTAGCCCATATATACTTTTGTACAATTTACACACGCGCCCACTTCCGTCGTTAAAACCCTCAGGCTGCTTCATAAAAACCTCTTCTTGTAGCTCGCCATATAAAAACGCAGTTTTAACGTCAAACTGAGTTAAATGCAGTTTTTCGGAAGCTGCTACACTTAGAATCGTCCTTACAGTGTCAAATCTGGCTACCGGGCTAAAGGTTTCTCCATAATCAATACCTGGCTTCTGTGCATAACCTTTCGCAACTAATCTTGCCTTAAATCGTTGCAGCGTTCCATCTGGTTTTGTTTTTACACGAAAAACCCAACGATTTCCAATTGTTTTCTTGCCTTCAGGCAACTCGACGAGATCCCATGTACCATTTTCATGCAGGGATGCCAATTCTTCTTGCATCGCATGCAGCCATTCCTGAGAATTACTTGAATTTAGGGCAGAAGCGTAACTTACAGGAGAAGAATGCTCTGCAACTAAGACGTAATTGTCAAAATATGCTGGCGTCTTAGTTTGCCTTCGAGTACGTGTCCTTTCCTGTTCTGCATTATTTTCCTCTTCACCCTCTGCACCGTCTTCGTTTACAGACACTTCCTCCGGAACTGGGATTTCTCGTTCGTCTTCGTTCTCAGCAGGAACTTCCTCCTGAACACTGATGGTTCTTGGCTCTTGCGGTTTCTGTTGTTCTGCGTCAACAATATTCACTGGCACAGTTTTCACTTCCTCCAAAACCTTTGCTACTTTGTTGACTTGATGTGTTTCATTTTTAAAGGTCGTTGACATTAACTTCTTGCCAAATAGATTTTCACCCTTAAAAACAACATCATGGCTTAGAATCACTTTGTTTTTCTCTTGCACCCACACTCTGTAGCCGTCTTTGTCACCACAGTAGCCCACAAAGTACCCCGCAACACTTTTTCTGTCCCACTTTCTTCTGTTTTGTTTCGGTACAAGCACGTAGCATTCCGTTCCAAATATTTTAAAATGATCGGGCTTCATGGCTTCTTTTCCAAACCATAGTTCGAATGGAGGTTTCCCTTCTTGTATTGTAGGCCCCGTCCGGTTTATAACATAAGCTGTAGTACTTACAGCTTCAGCCCAAAGCTTAATAGGTAGACCTTTCGTGTGAATCATTGTTCTAGCACTTTCAACAAGGGTGCGATTCTCCCTTTCTGCGCAACCGTTTTGTTGAGGTGAATACGGCATCGTAATACGCAAATTAATACCTTTGGAATTTAATACTGACTTCACATCTGCATTATTAAATTCCTTGCCTCCATCGCACATTAGTTCTTTAATTATGTGACCTGCTGTGCATGCTTCATTCACAAACGTTTTAAGGCATTCGACCACTTCGGACTTCAACTTAATAAAAAACACTCGCCTGAATTTTGTAAAGTCGTCCTTAAAACACACAAAATACTTTGTGCCTCCCACTGTATGTTCCTGCATTGGCCCACATACATCCGCGTGTATTAATTCACCTGCTACAGTTGCACGATTCCTTCGACTAGTGAAGCTTGCTCGGTGTTGCTTCCCTATGGCACAGCCATCGCAGAATTCGTCATCTACTGCAACACTAATTCCTCGCTGTTCGAGGCATTTCTTCACATGCCGCTTACTTTGGTGGCACAGCCTTTCATGCCATAACTGGAGCGTATCTTCTTTCGAAGCAATAAACACTTCCGCAGCGGTTTCTGGTATGCACACCCGCATTTTCAGTTCATAGAGACCTTTTAAAGTTTTCGCCCCACTTAAACGTACACTACCGTCTTTTACAAATTCACATTTATTTCCATTGGCCCTGAATTCGTAACCCTTATTTAAGGTTTCGCCAATGGAAAATAAATTCCGCCCTATATTAGGCACGTACCATACGTTGGTTAAGTGATTTTTAACCCAGACAGCACCGATTTTCATATCCACGTTTACCACGCCACATCCATAGGCATAGATGACCTCGCCGTTTCCCACTTTCACTGTTTTCGGAACCGGAAATGCTTCGTAAGTAAAAAAATACTCATGACGCATCGTCATGTGCGCCGACGCACCGGAATCAGCAATCCACGCTTCTGATTTGCCGACGTCATCACCGGATGTGCACATAAACGCCTGCCCGGTAGGTTTAGTTTTCGCACTCGCCGTCCAATTTGATGCGCCCGCGTCCCCTGATGGCTTCTTTGGACAATTCTTGGCAAAATGGCCGACCTTATGACATTTAAAACATTTCCGAACTTGTTTCGAGAATTTTCCGCTACTCTTTTCCGATTTGGCCACTAGCGCTGTGGATTCGTTCTTCTTTTCCGGCAATCGCATCTCGATTAGGCGAAGCCTCTCCGTCAATTTATTTATTGACCGGTCTTGCAGCGGAACCGACTCCCACACGCTCTTGAATTCAAAGTATTCGGCCGGTAACGTGGACATTATACGACTCATTAATAACAAGTCAGGAAGCTCTGTTTTCACTAACCTTTTAAGTTCATCATTTAGCTCACTAAAATTACGTTGGAGCCGAGCTATATGCGGTGCTATATCCTCCGACGGATCTTTCTCGCACGTGAAAAATTGTTCCATTAGTCTGTCAACCCGTTGACCCGAACTTTGTTCATACACGGAAATCAGTTTCTCCCATGTTGCATTGGCAGTCCCGCACGTTGCTGTAAGGTCGATATTCGCGTCATTCATCGACGTTACTAACGTCAATTGCGCCAACGCATCGGCCTTCCTGAAAGCTTTTAATGCAGCTTCATATTTTGTGCCTTCTGATTCAACGGTCCCTTCTGCTGTAGGTTCCTTTTGGCTGCCATTTACTACCTCGAGTACATCCTGGTGCCGTAACAGTAACTCGATTTGTCGACGCCATTTGCTCCAGTTCCTGGCGCCTTCCAGTTTTTCAACTTGAATTTTAAAATCCATCTCCCTTCGTTTTACTGTTTCAACGATGCAGATGGAAATATACACACTCGCGTTAACCGAACTACGCGTTATTTTTGTTATACCGAACAAAAAAAACGTGGTCAAACTCCGCGGTTACGAAACGTGTTCTGAGCTCATAACCTATTGAATAATATCAATAAAAAAAGGCCCACGGAATTTAAACACGATTTATTCAATAATAGTGAAAAACAAGAAACAGTTCAATTAACAAGAAATACACAAATCTTAGTTACAATAAAATACAAACACGTGTACGCAGGACCACAGTTACTTAAGTACTGCGCACTTCAGATTTGGTTACGGAAGGTCAAGACACAACAAACATGAAAAGTAATGTAATACCAACTTATAAGCTAGAAACATGCTACAAATAGTTAAAACGATTTTGTTTAAATCTCAACAATTTTAAATAACACAAATTTATTCATACAATTAACACAGATACTTTTAACAAATTTTGACAGCTCCGATAACACATTTACATATACAAAAAGGTACATAAAGTCAAATATCAAGTTAGTTTTCATGCAAATTCAATTTAGAAATTTATTATAAGTTATTTATACAGGTAAAAGTACTCCAAAATAAATATCAACAACAAATTTGTAATAGAAAGGATATTAAAGATTGACAACAGAGGATACATATTCTGTTATCCAGTTTTCACATTCAATTTATAGTACGATGATGATATTCATAGATGAAGTAGTTCATGGGAACACAGAAGTCATTTTGCAATGCTAGAAATAACAAACAAATTTAAATTAATAACTTATTTTAATAAAATAAGTTAATTTTTAAGTACATGCGCACCGGAAAATTATAAATTTATATTTTTTTTTAGTTTAAAAAATTCAGACAGTAAATAAAATATGACTATGACTTGTAAAAGCATATAAGGCTTAAGTTTATCGTAAATTTAAAGGCTAAAAGCGTTTTGTTTATTAAAAATATCAATAAAAATCATTTTGTTGATAAACGTCAAATATTAACATGTAATTTCCAGCCAAGATAAGAAGATTAGGGAAAATTGATAAGAGAGAAAATCTTATTATTTTTTCAATTGCAAATTTTTAGTTAAGTTAATAATAATTTTGAAAATTAGTTAATTTTTAAGCTAAGATCAAAACCAGACGAAAGTCAAATTAATAACAAATAATTTTAAATAATATTATTTGTAAAAATAAAGTTGAATTGTAAATAAGTAGAAGGCAGTTTAATGAATTTTCATATAGTTTGTAATTAGTTTAGGATAGAAATAGATAATTATTTAGTAAATAAGTCATAAATTTGATTCATTTCTCGTGGTTAAACTAGTGGAAACAATTACCAGTCGCTGTAAAAATCTTGTAGGGATTAGACGTGTATTTAGTGCTCCCGTAAATTAATTTAAAAAAATGACGTCACAGCATACTCAAATGTTTCGGTTAAAAACAAAAGTGAAATCAAGTATGTGATTTGTTTTTAAAAAACGTCAAATAAACTTCGAATGTTGTTAGTAAGTGATTAATGAAATTTAATAAATGTTTTAACAAGTTAAACCAAATAAAATGATAATGTTAAATAATAATATTAATTTAAATAAGTTCAACGAAAATAAAAATGTTAGAAGAAATATAAATGTTATACTTACGATTTATGTGAATTTTATCTAATGATAAATACAAATGTGTCAACGAATAATAATTTTCTTCGAAATAAATAACGATTTAATTGAAGGTTAAATAAAATCTTGTTATTATTTCCAACAATGTATTTGAGGTTAGAATATAACCAAATCAAGGAACCTAAAATTTAAAACAGTGATTAAAAAAGTTATAAGCAATTAAGACAAATAAGTGATTAAAGATAAATAATAAAGACTTACCTTATGTGATGAACGACAATTATTCGTTTTTAAAACGAGTTTAACAACGAGACATCTAATGTATGGCGGAGGTTTCAAGGATCAACAGTTTGATGAATGCTATGATGCCGGATTTCAACATTTACGAGGAATTTTTAAAGATAAGTGAAATTGTTTGTATTAAATTTTAAAAGTTTATTAAAAAGAAAATTGTGTAAAGTAATTTCGAATTTATAAAGATAGTATTTAATTGTTTTAAATGAAAATTAATTGTGAAAGTTGTGATTTCAAATTTGTTTGTTACGTGAATTTAATTAATCAATCTTTAATAAAATTTCAATCTTTTGAATAATTTTCTACAACCAGAATCCACGTAAAATATTTAATTAAGTTTGTTTTGAATAATTTTGTTTATGTATTTTATCAAATGGTATTTGTATGTTGTGGGATTTTTTTTATCTTACAGGAGTATTTTTAGATATCGAGTTTCTTGGTATTTGATTTTACGTATTAACACACACACACAGACACAATACACTTTGTTCGAAGTACATAGCAATTATTTAGAGCCCAGTAACGTGTGGCTATTACGTTTGTATGTTCAAGATGAATTTAATTATAAAAGTGTTTTGTAATTATTTGAATTACACTACAATATTTAATATAATTACACGAACTTGTTAACTCGACTTGAGTAGGAATAGGAATGTATCCTTTTTGTTAACGTTCCGTACTTTTCCAATAAACAAGACGTTGCAAGAATTATTGCTTATGTGGTTAAGTACGCAACTCTCCAGTTTTGCCTACATACCAATTATTACAATAAACTGCTTAAACTACTAAATGCTAACTAATTAAATCTAAGCACTTCACATGAAAATTTTATATTCATTAATTAAATACATATTTGGAATATACCTTTTAAGATGCAAGTTTTAAAAAAGTTAATTATGTAAATAAATTAAGATTAATTTAAGTATTTACTGTTATTCATCGTTATTTATTGTAAATAGTAGGTAGTCATAGTTATAGTTTGTGTGCATGTATAAAGTATGAATGGCAAAACAAAATCAAGGGATGGGGGAAGATAAAGATTGAATGGGATAAACAAAATTATTATTACAAAGCAAATTAAAGACCAAAGACGTGTTTTTGGTTTTCCATAAAAATATTATAATATAATAGTGGATTATTACTGGAAAGCTGAAAATTAATAAATAAATATTGGTAATAAAAATAATATTAAACTGGAAGTGCATTAAAATTGGATAGGGGGTTTGAGTGGAAATTGGATTGGAAAAATGTAATAAATTGGACAGGGCGACAAGGAATATTTGGTGGGACTTCTAAAAATTAAAAGAATAGTTGTGAGTGAGTGTTTTTAGTTATTAGATTTGTGTTAGTTTTAAATTAGAAATAAGTTTGTTTATAATAAATCTTGCATTTCTAAAAGTTTAGTTGAAATTATTATACAGTGTGTCCCCGGATGGAGTTGACAATAGGTATGATTTACCAAAAATTTTCGAATTGGATTTTCATATTTTGGGGTTAATCCCTGCTCGGCATGAAACTTATTTTTAGTTTACTTTCGATTTTTTTAAATCAAGTAGGCCTTTACAGTTGAACAAAAACTCTTTTCGTTTCAGGTAAACTACCTTTTCCCTTCACAGTACGTCAATGTGTTACTAAGAAAAGTTGTTCAGCACAAACAGTTATGGCGTTATACAAATTTTCAAAGCGATCGGCCAACTTTGACAAAATTCATTATTTGTCAATTTCGTTTCAGGTAAAGTACTGTTTCCGTTCACAGTACGCCAATGTGTTACTAAGAAAAGTTGTTCAGAATGAAAAGCTATGGCGTTATGCAAATTTTTAGAACGATAGGCCTACTTTGATAATAGAACTTGTCAATAGAAAGAGAAAAATCTTTATTATTAATTTTACGACGAAAAGTAATTCTTTATTAAAAATTCTGATAATTTGTATAACGCAATAACTTTTCATTCTGAACAACTTTTCTTAGTAACACATTGGCGTACTGTGAACGGAAACAGTACTTAACCTTAAACGAAATTGACAAATAATGTATTTTATCAAAGTAGGCCGATCGTTCTGAAAATTTGCATAACGCCATAGCGTTTCAGTCTGAACAACTTTTCTTAGTAACACATTGGCGTACTGTGAACGGAAAAGGTACTTTACCTGAAACAAAAAGAGTTTTTGCTCAACTGTAAAGGCCTACTTGATTAAAAAAAAGCGAAAGTAAACTAAAAATAAGTTTCAGAACGAGCAGGGATTAATCCTAAAATATGAAAATCCAATTCGAAAATTTTTGGTCCTTCATACCTATTGTTAACTCCATCCGGGGACACACTGTATTACTTAAATTTTTCAAAATTCAAAAACGAATCCTTCGACGTCCCCGAGGCATCAAAATTTTTAATTATTAATTTTTCAAAATTTTATAACATGAGTCCAATAGTTGTGTGAAGCACCTTTTAATTTAAAAGAAGACATAAAAAAAATTTTAAAAGGGGCCTATCGTATCAATATTAAACAAAAGTACAAGTCATACTTTGACAGGAATAAACTAAATAATTAATTTTTTATTTGTTTCTGCAAGACCGACTATCATGGCATTTCGAATTGCATAATAAATTGCTTTATGCCTCCCAGAACGATGGTCACTTTCCACCGATATGCGGCCATTTTTAAATCGGTTGGATAACTTCTTTCTTTGTGTTTCCCCCATGGCATCGCCGCAACCACCTGGCGAATCTTACGAATTGTTTCGCTTTGAGAGTCACCAAGCTTTTGACAAAACTTGATGCAGCACCTTTGCTCAGTCATTTCGAGCGAATCAGAAATCGAACAAATACTTGGAACAACACCTCACACAGCAGCTACCAAGCAGCGAATGATGCACCCGATCGCGAAGATAAAATTCAGGCATGCGCATGAAGGTCTCCCTCTCCACTGTGGAAAGTGGCGCCGCCCTACCGTCATTATTTTGCGCGGGAAAATTGAAGATCGGATTCTTCTTAGACAGGCCTCGTACCTACGCGATTGGCTTATTTCGAGTTTTCACTGGATATAAAGGGTGACATTGAAAAAACTACAATGCATAGTACCACGCGATAGAGGACCATAAAATAATAAAAAAAGGTTCTTGTACGCTAATGTCCGATCGCCTTTTTTTTCAAGATACTAGCCAACTACAGGAAAGCGTTTCAACGCGTTAAAAATATGATAATATTCTAATAATACTCGAAACTAAAATACACAAAATAGCCACCTGCAAGGGCATAGTGTGCACCAATTTTGGTTCAATTATGTCTTCACAATCGGAAGAAATTTAAAAAAATTTAAATTTTCTAACAAACTTTTAACATCCTGAAAAAGACGATCGGACATTAGCGTATAAGAACATTTTTATTATTTTATAGTCCTCTATCGCGTGGTACTATGCATTGTAGTTTTTTCAATGTCACCCTGTATACGTTAAAACTAGTTCTATCAAATAAATGTGTTGATGAAACTAGTTTTAACTGAAATTTCAAGTTAAAACCCGAATTAATATAGAAGATGCAATTTATTCGGGTATTTACAAATACCTTCAGTTTCTTCGCGTTTTGACTAGTCAAAACTAGATTCCACAATCGCTACAGGTTACTTCTAGTTTTGACTAGTTAAAATTAGTTTTCACTGATTTCGGGTTTTAACGGTAACATACATATTGATATGATATATTTAGAGAGTTTCTTAATACAGGAAGTTATAATTTGACTAGGATAATATTAATAAATAAACACCTTTTAAAGTAATATAAAATTAATGTAAAAATGTTAATTGTTAATTTTAAAATAATGTAAAATTAGTGTTAAAATGTTAATAGTTATTGGTTATAAAGAATATTGTATATAAATAGAATAAGTTAGCTTGATAATTAATTTTATAAAAGAATTTTGTATAGAGTGTTAGTTAGATAAAAGTAATATATAACCAGGGAGATAAAAGATAAACAGAACATTAGAAGGTTTGAAACTAACCGATTTGGTTTTATGAAATTTGAAAACTAAAATTGATATAATTTCATATTACCTAAAATAAATGTAAAACAAAGCATTATTTAATTAAAAGTTATTCAAGATTGATGATATTCTATATAAAAATAATAATTTGGAATTGTAAAATGTGAATAATGAAGAAATAAAAATCTTATTTTTGAAAGGAAGTTATAATTTTGGATTTTTAAAGAAGAATTTAACTAAGGTGTGGATAAAGGTGGAATTGGATTGTTGTGGGGTGTTATTGGATTAAAAAGTGAGTGATAAACTAGTGAATATTTGGAAAGAAACAGAAGGTGTGTTGGACAAGTCGATTGTGAAAGGTAGATTTTAAATTTATTAATTTTAAAAGAAAGAATTTGTTGTTGTTATTTTTTTTGTTTGTAAAATTTTGCATAATTTTGAAGGGTGTTTGAAATTTAACTTGGTGAAGTTCTAAAGTTCATCAAGGCGATCCCTTTTACGACCCTGAGTTAAGAGATTCTTTGAAACTAATTAAATTATAAAAAAAATTGAGCTAATCGGAAAATTTTAAATTGTATGCAATTCTTTTAAGTGGAAGAGCATAGCAACATATACCTACGCGATTGGCTTATTTCGGGTTTTCAATGGATATACAGGGTGGTGACTCGAACACCCGAACATAGGGATTTAACATGTAAAATCATATTTTCGTAATTTCCTGCTCCCCTAATTATTTTAGGTAAAAAAGCTTCAAATAAAAGTTGTAGAGCATAAAATCCTGCATCTGAATCAATAAACAAAATTAATTTTGCGTGCCTTGTAACCTCAGAAATTAGGTATGAAAATGACGTAAATCACCCCAAAAATAGCGATAGCCATGGAATTCAAACAAAAATTAACGGTTTATCTGTCAAATTTCATGGTGGACGGAAAATTTAAAGATTTAAATTTGTGTTTTTTTAATATCTTTAGGACCGTGGTGTGGTGCAAACCTAATCCAGATCCAATTTCTCTGAGGCTCACATTTGGATTATTTGATACCGCAGCTAATACATTGATTTCGTTAGCGTTATGATCTTCAGCTTCAATATCTTCTTCTGATGCAATATTTATTTGTTTTTTAGTGCAACTCTTGCAAGGGACGAACACTGACCCATATTTTGTTTGATTATTGATGATGGTATGGATTGTTGATGTCGACGGAATTGGTATATGACGATATAAATTCGAAAATAGATCTCGCACTTGTCTTATACTGTTACCACTGTAAAATAACTCTAAAAATTGATTTTTTTCACTTATTGTATAATTGTTGGCCATATTTTCACTTTAACAGTAATTACAAGTAATAATAAAAATAAACTAACGCAGCGTAACTTGACAGATAAACCGTTAACATTTGTTAATTTTTGTTTGAATTCCATGGCTCTCGCTATTTTTGGCGTGATTTACGTCATCTTCATACCTAATTTCTGAGGTTACAAGGCGCGAAAAATTAATTTTGTTTATTGATTCAGATGCAGAATTTTATGCTCTAAAACTTTTATTTGAAGCTTTTTTACCTAAAATAATTAGGGGAGCAGGAAATAATGAAAATATGATTTTACATGTTAAATCCCTATGTTCGGGTGTTCGAGTCACCACCCTGTATACGTTAAAACGAGTTCTATCAAATAAATGTGTTGATGAAACTAGTTTTAACTGAAATTTCAAGTTAAAACCGGAATTAATGTAGAAGATGCAATTTATTCGGGTATTTACAAATACCTTCAGCTACTTCGCGTTTTGACTAGTCAAAACTAGATTCCACAATCGCTACCGGTTACTTCTACTTTTGACTAGTTAAAACTAGTTTTCGCTGATTTCGGGTTTTAACTTTAAAAAATATAAATAAAACAATATACCGAACTTAGCGAACATCTAACGACCTAAAATTTATAGCAAACTTCGAATAACTACGATTTCGTTTGTTTACTGAGGAAACCAGTGGTTATGGCAAAACATATTTAATGTCACTTTTTTTCACCACCAACGAAATGTCGGGAACTGGTCGGAATAAAAAATAACAACCACTTAATTTTTTGGTTTTGCGAAGAAATGACACCTCGTAATCTTCATTCCTATCCAAGTC
The DNA here is from genome assembly GCA_963082815.1 of Melanotus villosus. NCBI lineage: Eukaryota > Metazoa > Arthropoda > Insecta > Coleoptera > Elateridae > Melanotus > Melanotus villosus. Next base: position 56,752,089 of record OY720423.1, read on the forward strand.
TGAAAGGACCTTTCCCACGTAATGAATACCCTTGGCAAATTGCACAAGCACGAAATCATATTTGTTTGCTTCATTGTTAGAATCAAACTCGTCTATTTCGGACAATCCACTTGAGGAACTTTCATTGTACTGCAAGTCATCATCTTCAGCATCGGTTGAATCGATATCATCTACAGTTGATCTCTTCACTTTTTTTAGTTTTCTTTTAAGTTCCTGTGGAAGTTTAACTTTTGGTTTTCTTGGCGTTTGTATTTTTAATTGTTCTTTTTCAAGCAATGTATCTTTTTCTGGAGAATCGGTAATTATGGAGCTTTTGCCTCGTTTTCTAGTCATTTTGCGAGGTTGAGCTTTAGGGTATCCACGAATTTGTTCGAGAGAAATAAAATTTGTTTTTTCTTTGGAACCATTGGCTACTTCATTATTCTGCTCATCATCACTGCTTCTGCCGACCATTGCTTTTTCAGGTCCTACGTTTTCTGGAGGTGGTGTGATGAGACCTCTGGCTGTACTAGAACCGGAAGTTGTGGCAGTTGCTGCTTGAATTTCAGCAAGATCTTCGCTGTTGCTATTATTTAAAGTGCGGTCAGTGACTGAAGACATTAAATAATCTTGCTCGGTAAAAACTGTATCGTCGAATGGGTGAATTCCGGTTTTCTTAAAACCAGAAATAATGTTTGTAGGGGTCAATGCTTTTGCGTGTGCCTCACTGACACATTCGGCAATGTTATAAAAAGTTAGCGGAATGCTGGGATGTTTAAGTAACCATGACTCACAAGATGCGTTGTAGAAAGCCTTGAAAAGAGCAAAAACCGATACGTCCAGAGGTTGCAGCTTGTTGCTGCAATGAGGAGGTAATATTATTATATTGACTCCTGCTGCACGAACTTTTTCCACTACGTTAATTGGAATGTGGCTCTCGTGATTATCGAAAAGCAGTAGTGTTGGATTATTTTTACTGCTGTTGGTTTTTTTTTTTTTTTTAATAATATTTATTTATCAGCGATCAGAATAATACAATATTCTATGAGCTAATTTTATGTACAATTAATTAAAGTCATGAGGGGAAGACATCCAGCAAGATCACCCCTAGTTTAGTCTATTAAATCTACTGGCCACTTTCTTTGTAATCTTCTGGTTTGAGGTGCTTCAGCTAACGGGATTATTGTTACATTTGGATGATTTTCAAGTGTATCGTGATGTTTCATTGCTCTTGCTTTTATTACGTCTGTCACGTAAGGAATGTTGAGGTCATTGTGTAGGGTTACGTTTGACACATACCACGGGGCGTTAGATAGCATTCTAAGTGTTTTAGACTGGAAGCGTTGTATTATATTTAAAGTTGACTTGCTAGCACATCCCCAAAGTTCGCAACCATATAGCCAGATAGGACGAATTATGCTCTTGTAAATTAATAATTTATTATCTAACGTAAGGGCTGAGTTTTTGCCAATAAGCCAATACAATTTTTTACAACGTAGGTCCATTTCTTTGCGTTTTTTACTTATATGTAGCTTCCATGTCAGACGTCGATCTAAATGTAAGCCCAAGTATCTGACCTCTTCTGTATGCGGAATGTGTATGTTGTTGAGTGCAGCCGGAGGACACGTTGAACGCTTGGTTGTAAAAGTAACGTGCGCCGATTTGTTTTCATTTCCTTTCACTTTCCATTTTTCCAGCCACGTTTCCAATAAGTTTAGATATTCTTGTAGCAATTCTGATGCTATAACTGGATTCTCGTTACATGAAAGTATTGCGGTATCGTCGGCGAAGGTACCTATTTACTTTTACAATCTTACCTAACAGATCGTTACTTTCAAACTAAAGTAGGTAATGAAGCATCCCAGATAAGAAAAATAAATGCAGGCGTCCCCCAAGGTAGTGTCCTTGGACCGCTACTGTATTTGCTATACACTGCTGTTGGTGTGCTTAATAAAATGATCCATGACATCAGAAAATAATTCTGACTTCATCCAGCCCGAACTATTCGCTAATCCCAGGGTTCCCGGTGGCTTAATTACAAAAGCTACTTAACCACAACACCAGACACGCGCATCAAGAGCGTTATTGGTCAATTCAAAATATACTGAAGCCCAACATTTTTCTGCAAAATGTACTGCATTGCAACACATCTCCGTAAGCTACTACATGTCTTCCAAAATATACTGGAGCACAACGCTGCCTCCCAAAATCTACGCAGTTGCAACAAATAGTAACTAGCTGCCCCATTTCTGCGCTCGTACAGCTGCTTACTTGTTTTACTCCTTTTTGGCACACTTCTTAGGACTTCTTAGGACAGTGCACTGTGGTTGTGCTAGTTTCATCTAGGTTATATATGCGCGATCCATCCGCAATAGTTGGCATGCGTTGTAGAACATTCTTAAGGTTTTGAAAAAAAAGCATCGACATTGTTAAGAAGTCATGAATTTTATCTAGTAACATCATTTCATTTCCGTTGCCTGGAAATCACTGTTTTGGTTTTGAAAATCCCCTAGGCAAAAAAACATTCTGTTAAAAAATAACTAACGTAAGTCAAGTTCCGAGTTGTACGTATTTTCAATTTTCTGTTATTTCTTGATCTCAATTCTATACATAATTGTATAAAGTTGAATATACTTTGTACATATCAATTACCTTGCATTTATGAATGTGTTATCGACGCCGGTCCTGCAGAGAATAATTCTTAGAATCAGCGATTCCAATTTCAATACCTTTACAAAACAGACATTGTGTTTGTTAAATGATGTCAATCTAGTTAAACTACATGCGTCTGGTTGTCGTAAGCTTAAATTTCGTCTTCTTTTATAAATGCACTTAACCAATCCACCCCTGCTGCATGAGATTCATTCCAAGATTGTGGTATTTTTTTTATTATTCCTAACAGCACACTCACATGCCAAATTTCATCGCGAGCATTTTATCGTTTCTTTTTAACATACCTACCTATGGAGAGTTGTTAGTTTAACATCGCAATAGTCTGCTGCATCACGGTTACTGAAACCGTCTTCAAGAACTGCTTTAACTGCAGCTAGCATAACCTCTTTGCTTGTATTACCAATTTTTCTATCTTTTTGTGTTCTAGGCATATGCAAATAGTCTAATTACTTAATAAATTGCACTATTTTGATTATTAATATAAATTAACTTTGACTTAGAACACATTGGAACATGTGGTACACAGTGGAACGTGGAACGTGTTCCGCTGTGTACTACATAGAGTTGGTCCAGTGTGTACCATGTGATGTCTTTTTACTATTAGATGCCTATGGTAACTAAATAATAGTAGGAAGAGTTGGATGGTTCTACTACCACCCCCCACCACCTTCGTACCACCCCCCACCACACCACTTGGCCTTGACCTTGGACCGACCTTGACCTTGAAACGGCCTTGGCCTTAAAATGGCCTCGACCTCGGCCTTGACCTTGGCAACGAAAAAAAATTGACTCGACTGGGAGTCTCTTGCAAAGTCTATGTTGAGAATTAACTCAACCGCCCAAGCGTTTATGTTGGGAATTAACTCAAGAACACAAGCGTCTTATTTGTTAATTCACTGATGCATGTGCAAATAAAGAACAGCCAATAGATAATAGATAATTACCATATATTGAATGAAATATATACAAAAACACACATCTACAACATATGCATAAAAAGTGTATATATGACCTCACTAAACTAAAATAAACTAAACTAAACAATAGTATACTAATGCTTATCGTAAGCTATCGATGTCCTCATCAAAGAAAATGAGGACGGTTTCCTGTTCGAAAATGTCCTCGTTCAAGTATATTCGATAGATATCCTCCACGATGTCGTTGCACGTTAACAGTCGCTTCTTACCATCAGACGACTCCAGCACGCTCCGTATGAGGCACGGCCGAAAGTAGACAACGCCATGTTGTGGGACCCCAAAACCCTCAAGGATGTCCTCCAATTCATGGGAGATAGCCACCGGCGTGGTCACTGTGGAGTCGTCGATGATATTAGTGCGGCATTACTCCTTTATGTCGAACGTTTTCGGCAATAAACCAATTGTAGTAAGCTCCCCACAGCTTTCAGCGAAATGCACATACAAAAACATCGTGATACTGGTAGCCGCTCGAAAAGTAGTATGAAACTAATTATTAGTATTGGAAGCTGCGGTATATGTAGTGAAGTTGAAGGTCAACAGTAAGAGTTGTAGTGGGGATGACCATGACAGCCCCACCACATAGACTTGATCTTGACACCCTCACCACTTGACATTAACCTCGACCTTGAAAATGACCTTGACCTTGAAATGGCATTGAAATGGCCCTCACCTTGGGCCCGGCCTTGACCTTCAAAATGACCTTGACCTTGGAAACGGCCTTAGCCTTAAGAATAACCTTGGTCTTGGCCTTGAAAACATTTTTGTTATCCTGAAATTGCGTTGCTACCCTATAGCTGACCTGCACATCTGAAATGTTGGTATCAGGAGCACACTTCAAACACTGGGTACACACTGATCTATGTAGATACACGCCTATACATAACCTCCATCATAAAAGAAAGAAACGTATAGAGATAATGTTTGACGTCATGAAAACGTTGATTGTGAAACACTAAAAACGACCGCAAACGTCTTTTCCAAGAAGTGTGGAGTTATTAAGACGGGTACTTAATAATCGAGCAAATCGACAATCGGGAGACCATGCAAGATGTTCGGTAAAGGGAACATTATGGGGTTCCCAGTTAAAAACTTCAAGATTACAGTAGAAGCACTGCACTGTGTCATCCCGACCCCGGTAAAAGAAGCCTGCTTCGGCCAAAGTACGCGCTGACTGCACTCCCGACCACTGCTCAGAACTTAGTAACCGCGACGTAAAGCACCAGTACTGGGAGCACAGTGTTCTAGCAACTTCGATGTACATTGTGAGACTAACGTGTCTCGTAGGAAGGCTTTGATATATATAGATATATAGCAATGGTTGTGGAAACAAGAAAAAAAAGATTGTTAGAAAATATGTATATTTATATACAGACATACACAAAACAAGATACACAAATATACATAAAGCAAAAAAAAACATTAAGTAAAAGCATCTGGAACGAGCTTGAACGCTGCGTCTACTAATCGTTGCAGCGGGTCATTAATGCGCCAGTGTCCCCACGCTAGTGTTTTTGTACTACCCGGCACTACGTAACGTTTATCGTCCTTGGGAGAAAGCGCAACTTTATTTAAGAGATATGTGTACACATCATGACGATACGACTTAAATACAGACATCGTACACATTGTGACAGCGTTATCTTCGACTGCAGATTTGTAGTGCCTCCACGATAATACTGATTGGATAGCTGAGCGCTTAACACCTTTCGCTTTCTTCTTTTCTGCTTGGTTGGCGTCAAGTACTACGTACGTTTTAGCACAGGTGCCATAAAAGCAATAAAGTGGAAGCCCCGCATATTCATCCTTCATTTTACCAACAACAGATTCGTTCGATTGTATACCATGTGCACCTGTTTTGTAGTTCGAAGTATCAAACTTGTCCAAATGAGCTTTGATGTCGGCATAGAAATTTTCCGTAAGCACAAGTATTACCAATGAATCTGTCAGTGTAGAGGAGATGAACAGTATCACCATAAGTTTTCTTTAAAAATCCGTAAAAAAAGTCATAAATAACGGTTTTTGAAATATCCAAAATTGAGAATCCAATATATACGGGTTTATCATACACCACTTTTACTTTTTCCATTTCAATAGCGATCAAATTTTCTGAAAATATGCGGAGATGTTTAAAGTTACTTTTGGAGATAAAATTTTCAGCTCCCCGCCGATGACCATCACGTTCCCAATGACTAACTAAATTTACGTCAACCCTCTTATCCACGTTTTCCATAGTTTTACCAAATAAACTGTTAACCATTAACTTAAAGAAGTCTTTGCTAAACTCGTTGGTACTAGTATTCCTTAGAGTTGTATTTAAATCAATGTAAGATTTCAAAAAGGGTGCTTGTCGAAACTAGGATTCTGTGAATTTTAGTAAGGATCAACCCATAGTTAAGACATTGTTGAAGATTCCTGTAGTGAATGACGTAGTTGCGTTTGTGGGTTAAATTGGGAATTAATTTGACCCCAGACTGTGAGGAGGGAGGTTGAAATAATTCTGGACAGAAAGGTAAATCGTTGTGCTCGTCATGGAGATGGTCAGGATAGTCTAAATCAACTTCTAAAACGTATCCAATTTCAGAGTCCTCCGAAAGCTGTGTTACGTCAAAACCGTCAATTTCCTCTGGGGACAACCAAGCAAAGTCTTTCTGTGGTAAAAACTGTCGCATCGAGTATCCGTATAGGTTTGTCGCGTCTAGGTACATAATATAGGAGTTAGGCTTTGAAGGATCGTAATCTGGTACTAATGGATTATTGGCAACGGCTTTGCGATTTACGCAGGTGCTGACACCTCCACGAATACCTTTACGAAAGAAGTGTAGCATGTCGATATCGGTCAAGAGCTCTAGCTCTGCACCAGTAGTTTTTAACATAGCGTCCCACGTTAGTCCTGGAGCTGTATAATAGTTAGCAGGATCAAGCTTATAAATTTGTAAACAAAGCGTTCGAAAGGTCTCAAAAATGTCAGCGAACAACAATACATCACTCGTTAAGTAAATATCGGAATAGTCACCTAAAGTAGTACATTCAAAAAGATCCCATGCATCCTTCGCTCGGTTGAAAGCTTCTAAGCTGAGGTTTTTATTGTTCATCTTATCGTAAAAGTCTTTTCGATTAGGCAAACCCACACGATCCAGTTTAGCAAAAGAATCCACATAAGAATAAGGGAATACTCCTTTTTGTCTCATCACCTTAAATTTACCATCGTCAGGGAAATACTTTCGAACCTCTGTACATTGATCATCTGTTAAATTTTGAGCTAGGGCCTCTAAAGGTCTAGCCAAAAATCGGAAACTATCTAAAAATCTAAGATGTAAGAAGACTTTGGTCATGCGATTGTCAACCTGTCTAACCTCATCAACTAAAAGATGCTTACTAAAGGACACATACTTTTCCGTATTGAGAGCAATAACATCAACCGGTTCTGCATTTAAAGCAAGCTTTTTAATAAACAGGTGGGAATCGTACCCGCTTAACTTATGAAAAAAGACGGGCACGTGCTTGGGAAGTTTATAATTTAGATTACAAACCGAATGTGCAGCACCCTGGAAAACTCCGCTAAGATGACAGTGATCTCTAAGTTTAACATCATCAACAGTGAAGAACTTGTCGCATATATGGCAACGAGTAGCCTTCTTATATGCATCTACTTCGTGAGGTGAAAGATCACGCATAGGAACAACATGCTTTAAAGAGGTGTCATACAGTCGCCGGATGTCGGCTTCTAAACGAGTCATGAAAACGGATGCAGCATCAGGGCCGCGATACAGTTCCAATTTTGAAAGCGTGTCGTCATAGGAGCATTTAATGTAATACGAGAAGGAATGAGGTTCATGTAAGCAAGTAGATAGCGTAAAGGGTTTGGAATGGTCGAGTGCAGTAGTCGAAATGGGTTTCAGAGGAGACTCAAAATCTGCAAACACAACAAATGGAACTTTAAGTTGCTTGTGAAAATTACTGAATTTAGTTATATTACCGGGAACAACTTCACCTAATTTATTGGTAATCGGTAGTGGTGTTGGCATGCTCGCGTACAATATAGTACAATCGTTGTCAACGTGTCGCCGTAAGTTTTCTTCAGACCGGAAGTAGTTTAAGCAACCATCGCAAAAGTGTATCGAATTTTGACGAGATGAGATTTGTTGATGTAGCAATCGTGAAAAATGGCGTATATAACAATAATGACTATTATTATCATCATCCGTAATTAACAGTAAGTTTACGTGATATCGTTTTTTACAAGGAGAATAATATAAGGGGCCTACCACTTCGTACTTTGTGACATTATTTTTAAACACACGTTCGAGACCATATACATTTACCGAAATCTGGGGATTTTGCGCTTCAAACTTCTAAATATCGTCTAGTGCAACAGGAAACTATACCATCAAACTGAAATAGTTGTAGTGGATGTGGATACGATCCAGGTCGGTGGGGTGCTCCTGTAGGTGTGCAAATGGCGGAAACCAAGGCCCAGCTGAAACATAGGGAATCCTCGTTGGTAACATTGATTACAGCTTTCTTGGCTTGTATAGGTTTCGGAAGTGGAATGTATGAGGAAGCACGAAGGGCGTTGTACTTGTTGACGTTAAGTTCTAGGAAGAGCAGTTGCTTGAGAGTCCAACCTGTAACAAAACTCAAGCGTAAGATGTGAGCGATAAAAATTGAATATGCATTGTACCGGAGTCACGTTCTTGAAATTCAGATAGTTTCCGAAGAAGGGTCTCACGGAGGTTCTCGTAGTAGAGCTGGAACACTGTGGCAGGCGTAACAACTTCATTTTTTGTGGTAAACGACTTAACCTCTTCAATCCCTTTGCTTTCGAGGGTGAAGAGTCCAAATAATTCCACATTCACTTTAACGGTCGTATGCAGAGCAAGCTGGGAAGTTAGCAACTTGCGGAAGCGTTCTTGAAGGTCCGACATAAACTCGATCACATCGACGTATACAGAGCCGGGGGATATACGGAAGCTAGTAATACGACTCTTAAAAGCGGATTCGATAACTTCAACACCATCCTGTTGCTGAGCGATAATACTGCGACTTTTATGACGAGCACTTCTCTGGTGTCCTACGAACTGCTCTCGCGGGACATGTTCATTGCAGGGCTCACAGAAGCGTTGGGAGGTGGAGGGTTCTGTAACAATGAGCAGACTTAAGAACCATTGGCAAGCACTACCACTGTTGCGGTCTTACCTAATGTCACGGTGGGAAGCGGTTGGCGCTTCTTACGAGGAGGTTCATCCGTTCCTCCCAAGATTCGACCTGGGCAGCTCTCTCGTTTATGCCTGGCCAAAGCATCGGAGCGAGTGAAGGACTTGCCACAGCTGGCGCACCGCAACATACTGAGCTCAAGGTGCAGGAGAGCGACGACTAAATAAACTGCAGTAGGAAACAGGAAACCGCCACCTCAGTCACCACAATAAATAGTGGCGTGCAGGCACACGTCGAGCACGTCTGGCGGAAGTGCCCGGGGCAAGGATCAGGATACAGTAGGAGACGGAACGGCGGAGTCAGAAATGTTGTTAAGGTGAGGGGGAGGGGGAAGGTATGGGAGGTACGGTGGGAATACCCTCCAGGGCTTCCATCCAGCGGCTTGTAGTATGATGAAGCCATCGCACCGCCAGATCGTACTCCTCCCTTTTCTGCCTGTAGGCCTCTACAGTCCCAGAAGAGACAGTCATTAGCGCTCTGCGGGCACGATCAACCTCTTTATTAAGTTTATCCACCAGCCACTGAAACCCTACCAGTCTATCGTTCAACGACTGCACCCCAGCCTCAGCTTGGCGTACCAATGGAATGAACTCGCTTTGTAATTCAGTGAATTCAGCACTATTGGTAGCAATCCGCTGCTGAAGTGCAATCACCTGTTGCGCCAGATCAGCACTCTCCTGCTGGAGGGTAGACCTCTCTCGCGACAGACCGGTATGACTCAGCTGGGGGGTGGGTACCCTTGCTACAATCTCCTGAAAGGTTCCCTCGTTCGGGCAGGGACGTTGAAGGACCGTCAAATGGCCAGCAACATCCTGGGTGCAGAGGGTCGAGTCATTCGCGTCATCGTTATTCGTCACGTCATCGTCGTCAGCGTCCAGAGCCTCTTCAGCACCCAGGACTCCTCCAGAACCCTGGTTGCTGAAGAAGCTTGAGGAAATGATACTCTCAGGAGTTCCTGGCCGAGAGGAGGGAATCACCTCATCCTCGTTTTCGTCTCCACTACCAGCTGAGGTCGCTGGTGCAACAACGGTAGCAGAGGGAGAACGAGACGTGAGGGAGGAGTAAATAAGGGATGATGGCTGCGCCTGCAAAGGAAAATACACATCCTAATAGCACCGTATAAATACAAGGTTGAGGAATGTTACTTACACAAGGTGTGTCATCCAACTTCAACCGTTTACACCCTACTCCGGCTCCACGTGATGTTAAAGGTTGTGGAGTTGGAGTCTTAGGTGAAGGGGCGCCGCGAGGGAGAGATCCCATCAACATCTCCAACAAAACTTGACTTGTTACTATGTCCTCCTCGTTCTGGGTAGCGGGAGGAAGGGGCGTTGTAAAGGGGATCGGAGGAGTTGCAACAGGGACAGGAGCCTGAACTGGAGCCATAGGACTGAGCCTGTGTTTTAGAGGGATGTATGTGTTACGGGAACGTGGTGGCGTGCGTGGAGTGGAGGTGGCAAGCGGTTGGAAACGAGGTTGCTATATATCAGAAAAGCAAACAAATGTAATATATGGAATGGTTGGAATTGTTAAGTAGCAGCACTGAATACCATATGTAACTAAAGCGAACACAGCAAACTTTGGGTTAAAATTATTTCCAGTATAAAGTCCGAAAAAACGTAAACCGCAAGCGGTTGACTGCTATTTATAACCTACATAAACAGTTAAATTAAAATAGTTCAATGGAGAAAATAAGAAAAGTAAATTAAAATATTTCAATTGTAGTACTTATTGAAAAAATTAATTATTTAAAATATCAGTATTGGAAGGCAGGTAATTTAGACACGTAGTAAGAAGTTAGGAAACATGGAACATTATTTGTAATAAACATATCTCCATAATAAATTATTATTGTTGTTATTGAAAAATTTGGGCTAACTGGAAATTGTAACCCCCTCGGTAGCTCAGATGGCCAGGGTTATTTATTTCCTGCACACCAGTAATAACGACAACACAATTAAACATAAAAATGTATTTGAAACAAATAATAACCTCTCTGTACAAAAATGAATAAAATATAATTTGAACTAAGGTATCGTATATAAATAAATAAAGAAACAGAATTCGAAAATTAAACAAACATAAAAGTAATTCAGGATGGCCTCAGTCTGGACCGGGCTTTAGGCAGCTAAGCCTTGGCGGTGCACGCAGGTCCTGGCTTTGGGGCGGGGTCACGTGCGTTGCAATTGCAGTCTGGCTTCGGCCCTTGTTTGCGGATGGCTGTTTTGTGTTCTCTAAAACAAAGTAAACTACAAGGGCGGTTACACGTGCAATCGGTGTTTGTGAACAACGGATTACACTTTATTAAAGCTCCCCTGTTACGGGTAAGTGTTTTATTTTCTTAAGTGTCGGTTTGGTGTTACCTATTTAATTCGACGGGCTTTCCGGGCAATCCTTGTTAATATTAACGATGCCGGTGCCTTCCGGCGATGCCGGTTCGGTACGAGCTTTGTTTGGTTAGCTCGGCGAGAGCTGGAGATTCTGCGGCCCCTTGGGTGCCGAGCTGCGACGGGGATTATTTGAATAGGGATACTTTCGTTGACCCCTTGGGGCCAATTCTAGCAAGTCTTGGGGAACGATTTTGTCAACAACGTGGTGCCGACTACTTTCTGCAGGTCTCAGGGAATGATTTCATCAACAACTAGGTGCCGACTACTTTCACCAGGTCTTCGGAAAGGATTTCGTCAACAACGTGGTGCCGACTACTTTCCGGGTGGTGGGTTTAATACGTTATTCGGCGGGTTCGACAGCGAGGTGCCGAACGTTCACCAGGTCGGGTTTAAGGGAGGATTCTTACTCGGTTCTACGGGCGGTTTATGATGAGCTCTTCCTGGACTGGATGTCTCGACTCGTCTCCTCCAGCACTCGATGCTCGCTGCTTTTATACCCGTTTCTAATCTGGTGTTCTCGCTCTCGCCTCGCTGATTGAAGAAGGCACGACAACCACGTCGTGCTCCGGCTGGGCATTTTATCAGCGCGATTAACGTCTTCGCTAAACGTGTCCCTAAAATTCTTTATTACTAGGAAAATTCCATTTATCTATTTTGTAATAATTATTGTCTTTTAGCGGCACGTTACATATTCCCCTTACGTCGGGGAGGAAAGAGGACCTGGATCAGAAGGGTTAACGGACCCCCCTTATCTACAAACGCCTTACCTGCTGCTTATTAATGACCTGACCGGCCAGGGCGGAGTCCACACTTCACAGCGTCCTCCATCAGCATCTTGAGTTGCCTACCTCCCGGCAATCGAATATACGTTCGCGCCCTTCCCTTGCGTTTTCTTTTTGGGCGATTGGACCCCATGCTACCGGTGGCCGGACTTCGGACGGGTCCATCGGGAACCTGGTGCTCAACGGCCAATGATGCGATCTGGCTGCTTTCAGGCTCTTCCTGGACTGCGGGCTCGGTATTTTCAGAGGCGGAGACCTGAGACAGCGGAATAATGTCTTCGGTCGACGTCCATACCGTCGGGTCTGCGAAACTGTTATCCATCTTCCAAGGTAAGTTACCCTGGTCCAATAACATCCGATGAACCACAGGGGAGGGAGTTCGAGGTGTCGTGGGTAGCCCTTCAGGCGTAACGGGATCCGGGGATAGCAACATACTTGTCTCACCCTTGTCTTTTTTAGCAGGTTGAGGAGAAATCTCAAACAGAAGCTCCATCCTCTTGGCTAAGTAGACGCCGGGCGAAGCGGGCAGCGGTACCGGCCTGGGTTTCGTCGGTGGAGTCGGAGGTAGCGGGGACAGGAGGGCTGGAACCGGACTCAATTCAAACATAATCGCTCGTCCTGTCCACGGACGGATCTTCTTAGCACCGGCCTTCTTCTTCATTACTACTGGAGCCATGATGATTCTTGTTGAGGATCGAGTTCAACTGCCTTTCGAAGTCGCTGGGGTCTCCTCTTATACCTATTCTTATCTTTTATCAGTCTTCCCCCTCTCTCAAGTGAGACATTACGAAGAGTGGGAGGATAAATTAATGATAATGCCTTCTAGGGGAACCAGACAACACCGGGGCTAGAAGAAGGGATCTTTCACTTACGGCGTATCCTCTATACTTCGTCCGGTGCTGGGTCCTGGAGATCAACATGCGCGGGTTTGATGTCTTTTACATGTATCGGCCCCAAGCTTTTATTCCGGGCTACATCGTGTAATATGACGATGACGGGGCATACAACTCTTCTCACTTCGAAGGGTCCGGCGAACTTCGGGGCCAGCTTCGCAGAGAACCCCTTCTGAGCGTTGGACAGGACACGCTCCTTCTTATAAACTTGGTCACCCACACGGGGTCGGTACCCTCGCCGTCGAAGATTGTAATACCTACTTTGCTTCGCGAAAGCATGGGCCAGGTTCTGACGAACCACCTCCTGGAGGTCTCGCAGCTTTCTCATTTGCTGTACATAATTATTGGTCTGCGGTCCAGGGGCATCCAAGTCGAATTCCGGGTCTACTCGAGCTCGGATTGAATTTGGCGGAAGCATTTCTCGACCTAAATTCAGGAGGGCCGGGGTGTATCCGGTCGATTCATGGACCGCGGTATTAAGGGCGAAATTGACTTCTGCTAGCCACGCATCCCACTGTTGCTGATTTCCCCGGGCTAACTGCGAAATAATGGTCCCAATCACCTTGTTGGCCCGCTCCACAGGGTTTGCTTGCGGCGTGTAGGGCGGAGTTAACCTATGTTGAATTCCGAACTCTCGGGTCATTAGTTGGAAGTCATGGTTTACAAACTGAGGTCCGTTGTCGGAAACGATGACTTTCGGGGTGCCGAATCGATACAGGATCTTCTCCTTCAATCCCTTTATGATAGTCTTTGCGGTAGCTTTTCGAAGGGGATGAAGTTCTATCCACTTCGTAAACCGGTCCTGAAAGACTAGCAGATAAGTGTTACCCAACGAGGACCTGGTCAACGGCCCTATGAGGTCTGTGCTGATCACCTCCCAAGGCCCTTGGACTCGTGACCAGCACATCTTCCCCGCTGGTTGCTGTTGGGACGCCTTGTATTCTTGGCATACTTTACAAGACCGTACGTACCTGACGATATCCTTTTTCATTCCGGGCCAGTAGTAATGTTGTCTTACCTTAGCAACGGTTTTGTTCGCTCCTAGATGTCCGGCGGCCGGAGAGTCGTGACATTCTCTTAGGACCTCCGCCTTCCTAGGAGCCACGATACAGAGTTTCCACTCCACGTGAAACCCAGCGGCGATTTCTTCCCCCGTGCTCGGAAAGCTCCGAAATAACTCTCCATTTTCGACCTTGAATTGATCATAATCCTCGGGGTTCTGTTCTACCCGTTGGATCATTCTTTCGACCCAATTTAGGCCTTCGTCTGGGCGGTTAGCGGCCAACGGCGTCTCCTCTTCCGAGTCTCCCGGGTTCTTCGGGATGTTCCTAGATAGAGCGTCCGCGACGTGGTTCAACGCCCCCTTTCTATAACTGATTTCAAAGTCATACTGCTGCAATTCTAACGCCAATCTCGCCAGCCTTCCGGACGGATTTGGGAGAGTCTGTAGCCATTTCAGGCTCCGGTGGTCACTAATCACGGAAAAATGGTAACCCTCTACATACCCTTTGAATTTCTTGATGGCGAACAGCACGGCGAGGCACTCTTTCTCGGTCGTGGAATAGTTCTTTTCAGCGGGAGTCAACGAGCGGCTGGCGTAAGCGATGACTCGCTCCTCTCCTCCTTGCTCTTGCGTCAGAACGGTCCCGAGCCCCGTATCGCTGGCGTCTGTCTGTATGACAAATGCAGTCCTGAAATCCGGACAGGCTAATATGGGAGCGGATGTCAGAGCCTCCTTCAACTCCCGGAACGCCTGTTCTTGCGTCTCTGACCAACGGAACTTTTTCTTCTTACTCACCAACTCGTTCATGGGGGCAGCAATCTTTGAAAATTGGGGAATGAACTTCCGATACCAGGACGCCATTCCTAGGAATCTTCGCACTTCCTTGGGGTTGGTGGGCCTCTCCATTTTCCTAATGGCTTCTACCTTATCCGGATCGGTACTTATCCCGCGTTGGTTGACGACATGCCCTAAATACTTCAGTTCCGTCTGACAAAACTGGCATTTTTCTGGCTGAAGTTGGAGTCCAGCCTTTCGTAATCGTCGGAGTACCTCCCGCAAATTGTCCAGATGCTCTTCAAAGGTCTGACCGACCACGATGATATCATCTAAGTAGCAGAAAGCTTTTGGCTCTAATTCGGGCCCAATAACCTTGTCTAGGAACCGCTGGAAGGTTGCGGGGGCCGAGTGGAGTCCAAATGGTAGTACTTTGAATTGAAACAACCCCCGACCTGGAACGGTAAAAGCCGTAATATGTCTACTTGCCTTTTCGAGTCCTATTTGCCAGTACCCCTGCTTCAAGTCTAGGGTACTGATGTACCTTGCTCCCCGTAGCTTATTGAGGATGCCGTCAATGAAAGGAAGGGGGTAAGCGTCGGTTCGAGATATCTGGTTTACCTTACGAAAATCAATGCAAAATCGGTATTGGCCAGAGGACTTCTTAATCAGCACCACGGGTGAACTGAACGAGCTATCGGACGGTTCAATGATTCCTTCTTGGAGCATTTTATCCACCTCCTCGTTAATAATGCTTTGCATAGCTGGATTGCGCGGATAGTACCGCTGCTTGATCGGCTGGGCTCCCTCCTTCAAGTGAATTTGATGTTCTACCAACCGGGTGGGACCTCTGATCCCTGAAAATTTAGACAGTTCTTCTTCCAGGAATTTTTGTAATGCTAGGGACTGCGGAGGGTTCAATTCGTGAAGGCCTCGCAACCCCTGGTTGCCTTCGTTGGTGGTCAAGGGCATGGGCACTCCTTTTATACTTATTTGGTTCACCGCCGGTTCTATCTGGGCCTCACCTGCTTGTAAAAAGTCCAGTCCCAGAACCACCTCGGTGGTCAACGTAGGCAGACAGCTGGCTTGTAAAACGAGGGCCACCCCATTCAGGTGGACGGGAATGCTGTATACCCCGCCGGCGTGCACTATACTCCCATCTGCTAGCTGCACTCCGGTGTTAGCTGGTTGGGCACATCGGAGTCCTTGTTGTCGGAGATGCTCTTCAACCCGCTGGTTGATATATGAACGGGCCGCTCCCGTGTCAACTAATGCCTGGAAGGTGTGGGTCCCAATGTTCACCCTCAAGAAGAGACGCGAGTCCACGATAGCTAAGGGTTTGATGAGAGGTTTAATACTACAAAATCTTCTCACCCGGGTTAACCACTGTTGCCAGTCTTCTCTCTTCTCGACGGGGTTGGGACGGGCTCTCCTCGCCCTTCGACCAGAGTGCCTTACATCTCTCGTCGGGCGAGCTCGTTTCCCGGACAGCGACATTCCCGGGTCAAGACGCCTTCTCTCCCGCAGTAAGAGCAAAACAGCTTCCTGGGGCCTTGGCACCTTCGGCTAAAATGACCCCGTTGACCACAACGCCAACACCTCTCTTCACGGACATAATTCCGGAGTTTCGTTTCGGGTCCCGGGCCCGGTTCTTCGGGACTGGTAATGGCCGCGACCGGGGGTGCCTTCTCAAATGGCTTCCTCTTCCCCTTCGCGGGGTTGTATGCCGTTTCGGAGGTATATGCTTCACTGGGATTTGGCGGCGGTCTGTAGACGACGCTTTCTTCCTGTAGAGCCTCAAATTCTTCGGCTATCGTCACGAGCTCGTCTAGATTCTTAAAATCCCTCCGACGGACATACATCTTGTACTCTGGCCGGAGGTTTTCGTAGATTCGCTCGAGTCGCTTCTCCAGATCCGTTTCCCCTGAGCGTCGTAACAGGGTCTGCAGGTCTGTCACATAGTCGACCATTCTTTCTTTGGCTCCTTGGGTTCGCTTCCTAATTTCTTCCTCCAGCCAGAATCGGGGCCTGGGGGGCATAAAGCGACCTCGGAAACTCGTCGCGAACTTCTCCCAGGAATCCCAGCTGGTCCGGTTATTCCTATACCAAAGAAGTGCCTTGTCCTTTAGTAACTCGGGCAGTGCGGTAAGTATGTTTTCATCTTGCAGTTGATAACATTCTTGAAGTTCTTTAATTCTTTCTAGGAAAGAGATGGGGTCCGAGGTGCCATCGAATTTGACACCCCACTTACGTATCATGTTGCAGACTTCCGCCATCGTAGGGGTCGTCATGGGATCTTCGAGGGGAGCCCGGTCGGGTGAGGGTTCTGGTCTGGATACCACCTCTCGTTTTCTTTATAAATGCTGAGATGCGGGTTCGGAGTTCTTGTACCGTTCCGGTATCTTCCAGGTGATAACTTCTTGCAGTCACTGTTAACTGTTCCTGGCTCAATTTGTATATCCAATTAAGTCCCTTTTCTTCCGTTTTAGGATCTTCGGTATCGGACATACTCCTGTAAGAATAACAGTTAGGGTTTTCTTACCACTCGGTATCACGGACGGATTTGCTCGGGCGCCTTCTGGTCTGGATTCTGGAATCCCGGTAACTGCGTTGTCCTGGTGTGGTCGGATTTCGAGGTCCCTGCTCGGCGGCGTCAAAATGTAACCCCCTCGGTAGCTCAGATGGCCAGGGTTATTTATTTCCTGCACACCAGTAATAACGACAACACAATTAAACATAAAAATGTATTTGAAACAAATAATAACCTCTCTGTACAAAAATGAATAAAATATAATTTGAACTAAGGTATCGTATATAAATAAATAAAGAAACAGAATTCGAAAATTAAACAAACATAAAAGTAATTCAGGATGGCCTCAGTCTGGACCGGGCTTTAGGCAGCTAAGCCTTGGCGGTGCACGCAGGTCCTGGCTTTGGGGCGGGGTCACGTGCGTTGCAATTGCAGTCTGGTTTCGGCCCTTGTTTGCGGATGGCTGTTTTGTGTTCTCTAAAACAAAGTAAACTACAAGGGCGGTTACACGTGCAATCGGTGTTTGTGAACAACGGATTACACTTTATTAAAGCTCCCCTGTTACGGGTAAGCGTTTTATTTTCTTAAGTGTCGGTTTGGTGTTACCTATTTAATTCGACGGGCTTTCCGGGCAATCCTTGTTAATATTAACGATGCCGGTGCCTTCCGGCGATGCCGGTTCGGTACGAGCTTTGTTTGGTTAGCTCGGCGAGAGCTGGAGATTCTGCGGCCCCTTGGGTGCCGAGCTGCGACGGGGATTATTTGAATAGGGATACTTTCGTTGACCCCTTGGGGCCAATTCTAGCAAGTCTTGGGGAACGATTTTGTCAACAACGTGGTGCCGACTACTTTCTGCAGGTCTCAGGGAATGATTTCATCAACAACTAGGTGCCGACTACTTTCACCAGGTCTTCGGAAAGGATTTCGTCAACAACGTGGTGCCGACTACTTTCCGGGTGGTGGGTTTAATACGTTATTCGGCGGGTTCGCCAGCGAGGTGCCGAACGTTCACCAGGTCGGGTTTAAGGGAGGATTCTTACTCGGTTCTACGGGCGGTTTATGATGAGCTCTTCCTGGACTGGATGTCTCGACTCGTCTCCTCCAGCACTCGATGCTCGCTGCTTTTATACCCGTTTCTAATCTGGTGTTCTCGCTCTCGCCTCGCTGATTGAAGAAGGCACGACAACCACGTCGTGCTCCGGCTGGGCATTTTATCAGCGCGATTAACGTCTTCGCTAAACGTGTCCCTAAAATTCTTTATTACTAGGAAAATTCCATTTATCTATTTTGTAATAATTATTGTCTTTTAGCGGCACGTTACAAAATAATACTCATTACTCGGATTGATAGGAACGAAATTCAGTTACAATGTGTGCATATACTATAACGAAAAACAAACATGTGCTTAAATACACATCTTACGGAATTTTAATGTCAGCTTTACACCGGGTCACAAAAAAAAGCAGCTGGCTGTGTACACAGTTTAAACAAGCGATTAAAACTTACTGCGTTAGAAAGTAGACGCCTTAAAATGGGTGCCTCAGACGCTCTTGATGTGGACGGCTGAGCGTCCTAAAAAACACAACACTGCACTAAATAACACATTAAAAACCTACCACAGTACCTCCAGAACAACTACACAATCGCACAGACGGCGTACACTATTAGAGGGTAAGCGTACACCCCTTTTTAAAACAGCACCGTTACACTGTGAGCAAATCATGTTGACTCTACGATAAACGGATGCAAATGGAAAGTCACCTAAGACAACATAGCTTTAAATGCAGTAACTGCAGCAAATGCAGGAATGCAGGACCGGTTCCCCAGACATGTCTGGGTAATGACCTAGCATCCCAGACATGTTGGCCTTGGGGTAATGACCAAGCATCCCAGACATGTTGACCTTAGGGCAATGACCAGCCATGTTGACCTTGGGGCAAAAAAAAACTAAAAATCCTTCCCACAAAATTCCCCCCCCCCTCCAAAAAAGTTTACCCGCGAAACACCCCCCCCAAAAAAGTTCCCCCGCAAAACACCCACCCCCCGCTACCCCCCGCGGACCCCGCCCCGCCCTCACCCCGCCCCCCCGATGCTAATTAGATCAACCCGCGTTGCCTTCCGGCAAGGGTGCTACGTCATCAGGGTGCTACGTCATCAACTTCTTGCGTTTATCAGTTCCCTACGGCTAAACTGCATCGATCAATAACATACAACTTGTTTACGTCTACCTTTATTAAAAACAGTCATACATACAATAATAACATGCTACTTTTACATTCATTATAATATTAATTGTTCTTAGGTGCTTGTCACACAGCTTCTCTCAAAGGATTGAATTTACAAAGGTATAGATGACATGTACATGAATACATGGGACCTTAAACGTTACTTTGACGACGGCAATGAGTGCATGTAGCCTTGAGAATTGACGACTACGGTTTCTATATTTCCATGACCTTGACGACGTTGCATGAACATATGCAACCTTGAAGATTTTTGTGGTCTTGAAGATTTTTTATGACCTTGAAGATTTTTATGACCTTGAAGATTTTTATGACCTTGAAGGTTTTTATGACCTTGGCGACGTTGCACGAATAAACGTGACCTTGAAGTTTTGCTTGAGGACTATGATTTCTAAATTTCCGTGACCTTGACGACTACTTAAACGACTACATTATGTTTTGCAATCCAGGAATTATGAGAGGAGTCTAATCCCAACCATTTCACCAACACTTGATCACCCTTTTTTCTGAGCACTTTCTCAACTAAATAGATGTCTGGATGTTGCGTTTTCTGCAACTCTTCCGTGAAGAACCGACCCTTTATCTCAGCTCTTTGCGCATCTACTAAGTTGTACGTTCTGGGGTTAGTCTGGTGCACCTGGGAGATGGTAAAAATTTCGTTGCTCCAGTTGGGAGTATAACCTTTCGTGAACGCATGTCGGACTTTACTCACTCGAACTGAATCACCTAAGCGAAATTTTGATTTGCGAGGGTCTACTGTTTTAATGTTGTTGTACGCTGTGGCTAACAAGCGCTTTTCCTGCTTCTTAGTTACATCCTTCGGTCGCATCCCCGTTGTTCTGTGTTTCGTAGCATTATATTGGCTTACGATTTTCGGTAATATCTCCAACCATCTATAGGTGCCCTGCATATTAAAGTGTGGCCATATCGCGGTTTTGAGTGTTCGATTCACTCGCTCCACGATACTAGCCTTCATGTTGGAATAGGTGCTGTAGTGATTGACTTGATATTTTGTCATTAATGTTGCAAAGTCTTTATTGTAAAATTCTTTCCCTGAATCCGTTTGCAGGTTTCGTGGTACGCGTTGTTTCAACACTTTTCTCATTGCGGTTGTAACTTCTTTTCCAGTTTTGCGTTTTACCGGAGAAGCCCAAACATATTTCGAAAATGTATCGATTACTACCAATATATAACGAAATCCTTTGTTGAATCTAGCATAGGGTATCATTTCCACTAAATCTGCCTGAAATAAATCATTCAGTCCTTTAATTACTACATGTCGTCTTTTATAATGTTTGCGGGCCGGCTTATGTAACTCTTCAACAACTTGCTCTTTAACGTTCATAATAAATCAACCACAACTGGAAGTGACACAACAGCTTCCAACGAAAAGATACTTTTGGAGTTTGCTTGCATGAGGACCAAAATTTTGTCACCTTTCTTTATCGTAAATCCAGACAGTTTACTTAACGGGTAGTGAGTACCGTTTATATAAACCTCCGCGCTTGCTGGAGTATAGCGACACTTCTTGATTACTGCGGATTCCAAAGGAAACGAATAGTGCGCGTTCTCATTTTTATCTCTGTTAAGAAATAGTACGTTACCGCTCGCATTATTACCTATCCCCATCATATAAAACATGTCATCACAGTAAAGAGTTGATATGGGAGCAAGCAGTTGAATGCCCTCATGTTGGTGAAGATGATGATTAAATTTATCTAACGTCATGTTATATAGGTACTGTAAGAATCAATTGTAACACAAAAACTGCTTCTGGATCGTAAACTGTATTTCCAGGTCGTTTAGCAGCAACGCTTATTTGATCGTTTTGCTTGAGAGTTACACCTCGAAGTGAAGAAGGTGGATATTCTGATCCATTTATAAATATTCGAGCAGATTCTGGAGTATACACTGCCTCTTTAATTGTTCCTGCGGCTAGCGGAAAAAGGTAAGCATCTTCTGAGTTGGAATTGCGTAAACGGTACTTTTCGTCTCTGGTATAAATTCCTACAATATAGAATAATGTATCGTAATGGAGGCTATATTCGATATCGAGTTTGTGGTGATGGAGAGGTCTATTAAATTTATCTAAAGTCATAGTGAACAGTAAGGCTGCACGATACTTAATAATTTTAGTTCCTCTTAATTCATCTATTATATAGACAATTTCGTTAGTGTGACCCGTGTGTCCGGCGGATTTTGAACTAAGCAAGGTTCTTAACCAGTCTACTAACTTGTTGGGATCTCTCCAAGGTATGAATTCTAAACGTTTGGAATTGAGATGTAGCATTTCTACACCTGCTCCTGTTCTCTTGCGTGTTAGTGTTGCTGGCCTTTTGGATAGATGACCGCGTAGTCCTCTTTTGTAATTATCCAGTGCAGGTTTAATGACTTCGGAATATTTTTTGCCGACACCCAGTATTTGCGACTGAGAATCGTAATTTCTGCGGATTGCATTGGTGCGAAATAGAATATCTAAGTACTGAAACCGATCGGTCTCTTTAAAGCCGATAGGTTTGGTTTTAAATAACAACTCGTACAAACCCGGAGTTCCCGGATATCTGAAGGGTTCAGGAAAGTGGGGTGAGTGTATAAGAAGATCTTCACCTGCGAAATCTATCTCCGAATCTCCTACGTGATACTTATTCACATTTGGATCGTATCGTACCCCATAATGATGTTCGTACTCTTTTTTAGTATCTCTCCAAATTCCTTCGATGTATATTTTCGCCAATCCCTCATACTGATCCAAATACTTTTCAAAACCTGGATGTGATCCTTCAACCAACAACTGTTCCTGTAATTGTTCTAATGTTGGTGTCGGTCCGGGCTCTTCGGTTTCTGCTACTACCTCGGCCTCCAAAAATTTAGGTGTCCCAATTTGAGATGGTCCAAAACGATGGGGTGTTTCCAGTTGTTCCGGTGCGAATAAACGTCGGGCAACAGGGGTGCTAGTGATAGGTGTTCCTGGGTAACTTACAGGTTCTTCTTTAATTTGTAGTTTTCCAGCTTTCACCTTGCTTATTAATTCTTGCAAAGGTTTGTAACGGTTCATTTTCCGTTATATTATTTTGCTCCTTTCAATTGCTTATTTACGGTGAATGCATTTATTGAACCTCTATTTATTATATATTCACTGGTAAAAGATAACGTAGTTAGTGACTTTTTGGTTTTGAGTAGGTTTTCTGATTTGGGAGAGAGGGTCATGCGCGTTGGATGATAGGCGTTGCGTTCGAGAAATCTTGGCTTTTTCCGTTTGGGTGGTCTGCCGAAGCAGTTGAGTTTATCCCGAAGTTATTTATTTAATTCTGATGGGATTATTGTAATTATTATTCGGTTAAATAACTTCCGAGATTTTCGGTTTTGTTTCACTTTGTGAAATTATTTTTTAGAAGCACCAAGATTGTGGTGGTAAGTGGAGATTTTTGTCTTATCATTGAACGCACGTGTTAATGGCGACTTTGTTACAGCTTCTTTCTTTTCGTTTGGTTTTATTTTCCATTACTTTACCGTACTCCGGCTCTTTTGGTTTTTGCCTTTTTGCGGCTGCATTATTTATGGAGTTGAAGGATGCTGTATTATTGAAAAATTATTTATCATTGCTGGTTATTCGCCACTCGATCTCTTGGAGGATTCAAGGTCGGTGTTTATTGAATTGTAAAGTGTCGTCGAATTTACCTGGTTTTAGTCCATTTATTAAATTTCTTATCATTAAACTTGTGTGTTACCTTCGAGGTGATTGTTAATTTTGCTTTATTAAAATATATATACAATTGAATTTTAACGCCTTCAGCGAATTTAACTTGCATTAATAGGTACTAATTATTTCATATTAATTCTTTTTTTCGCTTCACGAAATAAATTTATATTTTTGATTGTAATATAATGTAACGCTTTAGGTTGGTTTTTCCATTTTATTTTATTAACATAACGAATTTGCGTGTTTTTTTCAAGGTAATAAGCTTGAGTTTAAACAAGGCTATTGCTATATATTTTTGATCGTTCATTTTTATTAGACTTGTTTTCACTCAGGTAATAAAGGTAAGCGCTTATTTATTTTTTTTATTTATCCACCTTGATCGTTTTTTTATCATTCATGTATATTTTTCTTTAATTCAACTAACGTTGATATTTAGTTTTTGGTTCAGTTTATTCATTTTGAAAGTAACCTAAGCGAATTGTTTTGTACGTTTGTTTGCATATTTTTGGCTTTTATTTTTTCATTTAATTTGTCTATTGTTAAATATTTTGAATTTATTAAAATTACTTATCTGTATTTCTATATTTTTTTGAAAACTGAAAAGTTTTCTGGCGCCCAATTTTTTCTATTTTTTATTAGTATTCACTTTCTGAGTTTTAACTTTGATAAGGCAATCCTCGGCGATCTACGGCCCTCGCAAACAACTAAGTTAGTCGGCGAATTCTTTTGAGTTTTTTTGTAAGTATACAGGTAGGTGATTATTTTTCTTTGTTTCGCTTTCACCTGTTATACTAAATTGACGCAGCAACGTGGGGCTTTCGAGATTGCTACTGGTTTTCTCCCCTTATCATTTTATCATTTTTTTCGACACCTTTGTTCGGACACTTTGTCATTTTATTAATTCGCCACCATGAGTTTCAACGTTAATGCTTTGAGGGGCGATGAACTCTCTTATGAACTAATCTTCCGAGGGATAGATCCTGAATTCATGTCCGTTGACCAAAAGCGCAAGGCTTTACGTGCTAAGTTAGCCCTGGAGAAATTAGATACTTCTTTAATAAACAGTTACCCTCCTATTCAGTACGATGTTCCTGGTGAGTTGGATGTTTGTGGAACGAAATTGAGTGAGCTGTCCTCCCAGATCAATAATGTTTTTCTTAAAAAACCTACTTCTTCTGAATGTGTGAGACTTGACGCTCGGTTGTCCCATTTATTTGCTAGGTTGAATCGTTTGAAACCCGAAAGTGACTTAGAATCCCTTCACGCCGATAAGGTTAGTCTTTGTTTGGACTTAATGGATTTATTTAGGAAAACCGTTGACGACGATGAAATCCCTGAAGATGAATCCGAGGTTGAACAACCCGAATCCAATATTGAAGAAGTTTTACCGTTAGCTAACTCCACGAGTCAGCGCCCGCGGGTCTCTTTTTCTGACGTTCAGGTAGTTGATTTATCTCGTCCAAGAGCTCCTGTATCTTCGGGTGGTGGTCCAATTGAAGATCCAATTGATGAATTACGTCGTCAACTTGATCGTTTACAACTCTCTAGAGCTACTTCGAATTCTATCACGACTGCTAGTTTACCTTCTTTTACTAAGTCAGTTCCTGTTTGTAAGTGGGGTTTAACTTTTACCGGTGACGCTAGTGTTATTGGAGTCAACGCTTTTTTACAACGAGTCGAAGAACTTAGAGTCGCTCGCAATGTTTCTTTTGATCAACTGTTTGCCAGTGCGGTAGATCTATTCTCTGGTCAAGGTCTTGTTTGGTTCCGAGCTGTTAGGAATCGTGTTACTTCATGGTCCGAATTAATTGACAAGTTACGTTTTGACTTTTTGCCAAATGATTTCGACGAAGCATTGTGGGAAGAGATTAAACGACGTAAGCAAGGTTCCGACGAAAAACCAAGTTTGTTTATAGCCGTACTTTTAAACCTTTTCGACCGTTTAGTAGAGAAGCCTTCTGAGTCGTTAAAACTTAAACATATTTTACGTAATTTACAACCTTTTTATGCTACTCAACTTTCGTTAACTGAAATTAGAGACGTTGATCAACTTCTTGTTTTGTGTAAACGGTTAGAGGAAGTTAAACTTCAAAATGCTAGGTATAGAAATCCTAACCTTGATTCTTCTTTACCTCTCGAACCTGATTTAGCTTACCAACCCAAGAAGAAGCCTCCAAATGTTGTTAGTGCCGAAGTTTTCACTTCTAAACCTGCTTCTACTTCTAAAGTTTTTAAGAAAGTAGCGAATCGAGCCAGGTCTAATACTAAATGTTGGAACTGTCAGGGTACGGGGCATACTTTTCACACCTGCTCTCAATCCAAGACTATCTTTTGTTACGTCTGTGGTAACCCTGGGGTTTATTTTGCCAAATGTTTAAGGTGTCATCCAAAAAACGAGGCTTAGGGATTGGATGTTGCAGCCGATCCATCCCTTCTGTAGAATTATTGAAGGCTGAACTCGAATTATGGCCATCTTGGTTGAACGTGGTACGTAATTTTTGTCTTTCCTCTCCTGAGACTTCAGCTATTTTTGCTAAACGTCCAGACGATAACAGGCCCTATGTTTCGGTTTTTATTAACGGCGAACCTGTTCAAGCTCTCTTCGATTCTGGAGCCAACCAGACTTTGATTGGTAAGAATGGTTTTTACCTAATTCGAAAACACGATCTTAAAATTAATAAAAGTAATTTACCTCTTTCCTTAACCACTGCTGATGGTAATTCGCAGACTATGTTGGGTACTGTATCACTTCCTATTTCTGTTGACGGGGTTTCTAAAACTCTTAACGCCGTTGTTTGTGGTACTATTCCGTCTACTCTTATTTTAGGGATAGATTTTTGCTACTCTTTTGGAGTTAAAACCGACTTTGTTTCTAACCAATTTTCGGTGTCTGAGGTTTCCGCATTACAAGCTATTTGTAGTACTGACGATTTGAGTTCGCAACAGAAATTATTATTGGATGAAATCATTCAAAATTTCACTGAAATTTCAGGTCCCGAGTTAGGTCGAACTGATAGAGTTTGTCATATTATTGATACTGGTGATGCAGATCCCATTAAACAACGTTATTATCCACTTTCTCCTGCTATGCAAGTACATGCTAATGCCGAATTAGATAAGATGTTAGAGAATGGTATTATACGTCCTTCTAAATCTCCTTGGAGTTCGCCCATGGTTCTGGTTAAAAAGAAAGATGGTGAATCTTTTCGCCTGTGTTTTGATGGAAGGAAACTGAATTCTGTGACAAAGAAAGATGCTTATCCTATTCCTTTCTTATCAAGTATTTTAGATAAATTAAGAGATGCGCGATTTCTTACGTCAATTGATTTGAAGCAAGCTTTTTATCAGATTCCTCTCCCTCCTGATTCACGCGAAAAGACTGCTTTCGTTGTTCCTCGTAGGGGTTTGTTCGAGTATAATGTTATGCCTTTTGGTGTTGCCAACGCTCCCGCTACGCAGCAGCGTTTGATGGATTCTATTTTCGGTCCCTTGCTTGGTGATAACATCTTTGTTTATTTAGACGACATTATCATTGTTTCGAGTACTTTTCAGGAACATTTAAGCATGTTAAAAGAAGTTTACGACCGGTTGAAGAATGCCAATTTAACTGTTAACATTGATAAGTGTGAATTTTGCAGACCTAGTTTGACTTACTTAGGTTTCATCGTTGACAAACATGGATTGCATACAGACCCTAAGAAGGTCCAAGCTATTTCGAATTATCCCAGACCTTCTACTGTAACCGAGGTTAAACGTTTCCTTGGCTTAGCTTCTTGGTATAGGCGTTTCGTACCCAATTTCGCTACTCTTTCTGCTCCCATTTCAGACCTTATTAAAGGACGTGTTAAAAAACAAAAGATTACCTGGACGGAGGAGGCTGAAACTTCTTTCCGTGAAATCAAATTACGATTAACTTCAGCTCCTATTCTTTGTAGCCCTGACTTCACTAAACCCTTTAATATACAGTGTGACGCTTCGAGTTACGGGTTAGGTTGTATTCTTACGCAAGGTGAAGGAGATGATGAAAAGGTCATTGCATACGCTTCACGTACTTTAAATTCTTCTGAACGTAATTACTCTGTGACTGAAAGAGAGTGTTTGGCAGTTATCTTCGGTGTAGAAAAATTTAGAGCATATATTGAGGGAACTCATTTTACAGTTTTTACCGACCACTATTCTTTATTGTGGTTAACTAATATGCGTGAGCCCACTGGTCGTCTTGCTAGGTGGAGTGTTAGACTTTCACAATACTCTTTTGATATTAAACATCGACCGGGCAAACACAACGTTGTTCCCGACGCTTTATCACGAGCTCCTGTCATAGTATCCGCTTTAGAACTTGCTGAAGTTGACTTAGATCCTTGGTACCTGAAGATGATTGACAATGTCCAGAATAATCCTGATAGTTATCCCGGCTGGAGAATTGAAGGCCATAGTTTGTATAAATATACTCCTAATCGACATAATATTACCAGTAATTTGATTGAATGGAAGCAGGTAGTCCCTAAATCAAGACGTAGAGAACTTTTCAAAATTTTTCATGATGAGCCTACCTCCGCTCATTTGGGTGTTTATAAAACCTTTCATAAACTTTGCGAGCAATATTATTGGCCCAAAATGCATGCCGATGTTGTTCGTTATGTCCGTCATTGCGATATTTGTGCGGCTAGTAAAGCTTCTCAGCTTGCTAGACCTGGTTTTATGGGAAAAGAAAAGAAAATTCTATATCCTTTCCAATGTTTGTCCATAGACATTATGGGTCCTTTTCCTCGTTCTAAAAACGGTCATACTAGCATCATCGTTGTGTGTGATTGGCTCACTAAGTTTGTTTTAGTGAAAGCACTGCGTCAAGCTACCGCTAAATCGGTTGTCAACTTCATTGAGAACGAAGTTTTTCTTATTTTTGGGGTTCCTCAAGTGTGTATGGTCGATAACGGTCCACAATTCATTAGTTCTGACTTTAAAAAGCTTATGAATAGTTACCAAGTTCAACAGGTTTGGTATAATGCTTCTTACCATCCACAGGTTAATTTTGTGGAAAGAGTCAATAGAGTAATTGGTACTGCTCTCCGTTCATATGTAAATGACAATCATCGCACTTGGGATGTTAATCTTTATAAAGTAGCTCATGCTTTACGTAATGCTATTCACGAAGTTATAGGTTTTACTCCTTCTTTTCTTAACTTTGGTCGAACCGTTCCGATTTCGGGAGATTATTATGGTCGTCTAAAGAATTTTAAAGAGGAAGAACTGACTCTTGACACCCGCGAAGACTTAGTCGCTGATGTTAATCAGTTGTCCGAATTGTATCAAGACGTTCGTAGACGCCTTAACAACGCCTACCAAAGAAATTCTAAATCCTATAACCTTCGTAAACGACCTTTAAGATTTCATCTTAATGATTTAGTTTGGAAACGTAACTACGTTTTGTCAGATGCTTCACGTCATTTTAACCAAAAGTTAGCTCCTAAGTATGTCAAATGTAAAGTTATTAAAGTAATAGGACCTTTAACTTATCAACTCGCGACGGTCCCTGATAATAAACGTGTAGGTGTTTGGCATATTAAGGACCTCAAACCATGCTTTGGGGAAGAAGAATTTGAAGAATAAATTTAGTGTGAATGTGGGTGAATGCAGTGTGATTGTTGTTGGTTGAGCTGGTAGATATGTTCGGTCATTGACCCTAAGGATTTCTTTATGGTGTTTGTTCGCTCTAACTATCTATATTTTGATATTGACCTTGATTAGGTTATTTTTAGTGTTAGGGGTCGAAAGGCATTTATTTTACTCCGTTATTTATAACCATTTTGGTTTATTTTTGTTTAGGGTGCATTAACACATTCCTTATTTTTAATGCGAACCTATTCTTATTTACCGATTTGTTGGTGCTACTTCCACTGATTATGGATTTATTTTGGGAAGTTTATTTGAGTGGCGGATTTTCTGTAAATTCAACGAACTCATCCGTTGTTAGAGTGGTCAGGCACTTTCGTGTCTTTGATTGAATATTTTTCCTGCGTGTGTTTGTGTCATTTACTTCTCCCTGAAGACCTTTTATCCATGTTTTTGGTTAACAGAATCGTCTTCCTTGTACCTTTGTTTTTAGTCTTTTGTCCTCCATCATTTCCTTTTCCTTCGCTAGCATTTTTGGGTGGTAGGTAGGGGATGCCGGCAGGCCACGGGGGTGTCTTTTCCATTTCCCCATACAAAAGGCACTCTCTAGGGTTTTACCTTCAGGTTGCCCTTGTGTTATTGTGTTCGTGTATTTTATATGTTTTTTGCAATTTTTGATTTCGTTTTCCTACCGTTGGTCACGGTGGCGGTGTTTCAGTGGGCTAGTCGGTCCTGGACTAGTTTGCTTTACCTTGGCCTAGTGTGGTGGTGGGTTTAAGATTTTTACTGCTACTCGCTGAAAGTTACCTACGTTCACTGATGTATTCTTTCGGGAACCAGTGCCGGGTGGCTCAAGGTGGTAGTAGTTTCATTTGTTTTTCGGCTAGATTCCATTTGGAAATTTTCTGTTGTCTTTTTAGTCAGCCACACGAAACCAACCCTCCTACCCTCTCCTTCTTCTGTGGTTGTTTTGTGCCGTTTTATCCCATTTTTTTAATTGTTTTTTCTCGGTGCTGCCATGCTGTTGCTCATTTATTTTTTTGTTCATTAGTGGAGCTAACACTAGTTGTGTTAGGGTGGTCGGTTGGCCCACCGGCGCAGCAGTTTTCATCCATGCAGCGAGGGGTCAACTGGCATTTGTATTGTCATTTTTAGATGAGCAATGGTTGGGTCAGTACTGTGTTTTTTTCTCTCCTTTATTTTATTTTTTTAGTCCTTTGTTCTCCTTTCATGTTCCTTATTTTCTCCGGACCTTATTTTTCTCCAGTTCCATCTTTGGTGAGTTCTCTCCTCTGATCGATGGTTTCTACTTTCGTCGTCTTGGTTGGGGGGAGTGTAACGGTTCATTTTCCGTTATATTATTTTGCTCCTTTCAATTGCTTATTTACGGTGAATGCATTTATTGAACCTCTATTTATTATATATTCACTGGTAAAAGATAACGTAGTTAGTGACTTTTTGGTTTTGAGTAGGTTTTCTGATTTGGGAGAGAGGGTCATGCGCGTTGGATGATAGGCGTTGCGTTCGAGAAATCTTGGCTTTTTCCGTTTGGGTGGTCTGCCGAAGCAGTTGAGTTTATCCCGAAGTTATTTATTTAATTCTGATGGGATTATTGTAATTATTATTCGGTTAAATAACTTCCGAGATTTTCGGTTTTGTTTCACTTTGTGAAATTATTTTTTAGAAGCACCAAGATTGTGGTGGTAAGTGGAGATTTTTGTCTTATCATTGAACGCACGTGTTAATGGCGACTTTGTTACAGCTTCTTTCTTTTCGTTTGGTTTTATTTTCCATTACTTTACCGTACTCCGGCTCTTTTGGTTTTTGCCTTTTTGCGGCTGCATTATTTATGGAGTTGAAGGATGCGGTATTATTGAAAAATTATTTATCATTGCTGGTTATTCGCCACTCGATCGCTTGGAGGATTCAAGGTCGGTGTTTATTGAATTGTAAAGTGTCGTCGAATTTACCTGGTTTTAGTCCATTTATTAAATTTCTTATCATTAAACTTGTGTGTTACCTTCGAGGTGATTGTTAATTTTGCTTTATTAAAATATATATACAATTGAATTTTAACGCCTTCAGCGAATTTAACTTGCATTAATAGGTACTAATTATTTCATATTAATTCTTTTTTTCGCTTCACGAAATAAATTTATATTTTTGATTGTAATATAATGTAACGCTTTAGGTTGGTTTTTCCATTTTATTTTATTAACATAACGAATTTGCGTGTTTTTTTCAAGGTAATAAGCTTGAGTTTAAACAAGGCTATTGCTATATATTTTTGATCGTTCATTTTTATTAGACTTGTTTTCACTCAGGTAATAAAGGTAAGCGCTTATTTATTTTTTTATTTATCCACCTTGATCGTTTTTTTATCATTCATGTATATTTTTCTTTAATTCAACTAACGTTGATATTTAGTTTTTGGTTCAGTTTATTCATTTTGAAAGTAACCTAAGCGAATTGTTTTGTACGTTTGTTTGCATATTTTTGGCTTTTATTTTTTCATTTAATTTGTCTATTGTTAAATATTTTGAATTTATTAAAATTACTTATCTGTATTTCTATATTTTTTTGAAAACTGAAAAGTTTTCTGGCGCCCAATTTTTTCTATTTTTTATTAGTATTCACTTTCTGAGTTTTAACTTTGATAAGGCAATCCTCGGCGATCTACGGCCCTCGCAAACAACTAAGTTAGTCGGCGAATTCTTTTGAGTTTTTTTGTAAGTATACAGGTAGGTGATTATTTTTCTTTGTTTCGCTTTCACCTGTTATAGGTTGTGTGATGGGTTTGAATTTTTGGTGAATGTCATATTCGGATTTAGCAATATCAGATTTCAAACTTTCATATTTCCGCTTTACGGATTGACGCGCTTTAATGAGTTCCGATACTATTCGTTTATCCATGGCGACTAAGTCGCCGTGCTTAAATTTGCTATATTTATGTAGCAGTCAAAGCCTTTTCTATACCGACCATCGTTTAATTTGCTTTCCTTCTCTATAACTAAAAATCCATAATCATTTTCCCAACAGTGAGAGCAGAGAGCTTTAAACAATTCGAACGACATGTCCACGTTAACGTGATCATCATAGATATGCTTCAAGTTGGTTATGTCTTGTTGAAAGATAATGATAAGGTTTGCATTATCTCGAACCAGTTGTTTAGGGATAGATGAATACGTCTGACATAGGTAAAAACAGTCCAACTGTTGATGACGCCCTCGACAAAAGTACTCTCGTATAACGCTTTGGTTATCGCACGCAACATCGTCAAATATTATCACCGAGTTCGGTAAACTTTCTTCGGGTGTTCTGAGCGTATCGTTGCATTCGAAGTATTTGATGGACTTTATAGGATGCAAAAGTTTTTTGAGATACTCATATTTTGGTTGATTGAGAGATTTCGAATAAAGGTAAACGTTTTCAAATCGTAATCCATTAGGATGCTCCAATAGACTTAACATTACGTTAGTTTTGCCGCATCCTGATCGTGCTACAATAAGACCGCGTTTGCAACCTTTTCCTAGGAGATGACTGTGTTTGTAACATTTATTTTCTAAAGAACAATCGTCGTGGTTTCTAATTGGTAGGATCTATTTCTGTGGCACCAGTCGCACGTTATTCATTTCGGCAACGATTTAGTACTAACTAAAGCTGATTTACTACCCGAATATATGCGTCTTTTACGTCGGTGAGGCTTCAGTCTGCTTTGAGTGTTCAAGTAGAGCAGTATATAATGAAAACTCGTTCTCGCAAGAGATCCAGTCATCGCTTAGCATCCAAACGAAAAGGAAAGGGGATACTGAACACACTCATCAACAAGCTTCCGGTAGAATTACATTTACCCGGATATCGCTTTTGCGGTCCTGGAACTCGTTTGAAGAAACGACTTCTTCGTGGAGATAAAGGTATTAACGCGTTAGACGAAGCTTGCAAGCAACACGACATCGCATACTCTCAATCAAATGATCTAGTCGACCGCCATAACGCTGATCGTGTACTTGCTGACAAAGCGTGGGAACGAGTTCGTGCAAAAGACGCTAGCTTTGGAGAGAAAGCCGGGGCGTTATCTGTTGCAGGCATTATGAAAGGAAAAGTAAAAATGGGAATGGGCGGGCGCCGCAAACGTAGAAGATCGGCCATTAGTTTTAAGACTGCACTTAAAATTGCTCGAAAGAAAATAGGTGGCCGATTACATACCAATATCCTAAGGACAGCGGCGATGGCGTTAAATGCATTAAAACATAAAAATATCAAACCTCCAAAACAGAGAATAGTTCCTATACCGAAAAGGGGCAGGCTCCTGCCGTTGATACCTTTGTTTGCAGCATTGGGAGCTTTAGGATCGGTTGGTGGTGGAGCTGCTGCGATTGCTAAAGCCGTGAACGATGCAAAAGCTGCAAAACAAACGCTGGAGGAAGCCAAAAGACATAATAAAGCGATGGAAACGACTGCGATAGGTAGAGGTTTATATCTGACACCGTATAAGAAAGGTATGGGACTGTATCTGAAACCGTTTCGAAAAAACTACCAATAAATCTACCACGCCGAGCACTAACTAACTAGACGAGTAAAATTGAGAAGCTAAGTCGCTTAGTTTTTGAGAAAAAAAAAATTGGCGTAGAACCAAACCAGACTTGATGCAATTCTTTAATTAGGTGATCGTGTACACGAAACCACTTTTTACGACATTTTTTGGTGGTCAAAGACTATTTTATTTCGAAAAAACTTTAAAAAATTGATTTTTTTGTGAAACATGTTTTTTAACGTCTCCATCGTTATATCTCTAAAAATAATTGTGCTATCGAGCTGATTTTTTTTAAATTAAAGTAGACACATTAGCGCTTATAACTACGTACCACGTCAGTATAAAATATATTTTTTTAATTTGTTAAACTAATAGCACACTTAAACTTGTTATTTTCGTGAATGTATTTTTCAGCAATTGAGAAAAACTTTTATTTATGAAAATTTGTATATACATGCTGCGAACAAAATGAAGCCAGTATATGAAGAAAGTTTTTAGAATCATAATTTTTCATGTGCGGGTTATCGTATGTAGTCAGCGATTTTTTTTAAAACGGCCTAAAACCACATTTGCGCGCGCCCTGCTCTCTCATTACACTGTTTACCGCCTGCCAACTACAATCTAACCTACTGGTCGTTGTGTTCATGTTTTGTCAATAGCTCCAAAATAGGTAGGGACCTAAGGTACCTGCCTTTAACTGTTTTAAGGCAAAAAAATGTCCAAAAGATAGGTAAATATAAATCATTGTTATAAACTAAGTAGGTTATTAGATAAAAACGTAGGCATAAAACAACTTTTATTTTTTGCTACTATTTTTCTATTTTGATAAATAAGTAGGTATCTACATAGTTACATAGGCCCTGCGTTAAAAGCATTCTAATTCGTCATTTTCCTCTGTATCTTCCTCGAAATCTTTAATAACATTATTACAAGAACGACATTTACACTCGTTACAACATTTCAGGCCTTCTTTAACACAACCACATTTTCGATTTTCACAATTTTTATCTGAACAATAAATACTTAATGATTGTCGAACAAAATCAGGAATTGGCTTATCATTGGAAAATATTGGAGTCCAAACGTCGTCAGTTAAATTCCATCCTGAACCATCTGAATTTATAAGTGGTGTTGCTATATTGCTGCTGTACCATATTCTAAGTTGATACATACATCTGCAATAGTTAATTAAAATATATTAGATAAGAAATCTATTATTTAAATATATACGTTTACCTTAACCCTCCATTACACGCGCTATGAGCGAATCCCTCACATTTTTATTGTTTAAACAATATAATGATGACTGTTATGCCTATAACCTTGAACGTCCAGGAATGCCTTTAGCGGTGGTTTCAGTAGGGGATAGCAATGCTAGAGTTAAAATTAGAACTTTCTGTCACGGTGTCCGGTCAATACCACTCCGCAATTACCCCGCCGGTCAATACCACGCCGGTCAATTCCACTCCAACAAAAATCACTCCAAACAATAACCACTCCGAACAAAAACCACGCCAGCAAATACCACTCCGTAAAATATCACTCCTGTAAATTACCACTCGGGGTAAAAACCACTCCAACAAATATCACGCCGTTATATTCGACATATAAAAGTTATATTTCAAGACGTGATAAGAACGAAAATGATCAAGTTTATTGTACAAGATGCGACGAAGATAAAAGAAAATAACAAATGAAGATGGGAAGTTTGTTCGTTTGTTTAGTCTATGGACTAATAATAATAATAATACTAATGTGAATCTGATAATATAAATAAAATAATATAAAATTAAGAACTAAAACGTACATAGACACACAAGATACATACAACAAAATATACTAAGAGATATTTCTTATGGGTAAGTTAAAAAGAAAGAATAAGCTACAAAGAATTGTTCGCCAAAACCTGGGAAAAGGGTTCCTGTCAAATTACAGTAAACGGTATATTCAGAAAAATATGAATACTGTTTTAATCCCAACGACAGCTTTACAAAAGGGCAGAAACAATTTTACTGACATCATAAATACATCAGATTTCAAAGGGCGCATTTAAGTACCGCTTTCTTAAAATAATATTTACATACATGGAATTATACAGGCGTGATATTTGTTGGAGTGGTTTTTACCCCGAGTGGTAATTTACAGGAGTGATATTTTACGGAGTGGTATTTGCTGGCGTGGTTTTTGTTCGGAGTGGTTATTGTTTGGAGTGATTTTTGTGGGAGTGGAATTGACCGGCGTGGTATTGACCGGCGTGGTAATTGCGGAGTGGTATTGACCTAGACCCTCTGTCACTTGCAGTTTATAATAATTGAAGTAATAGTGTTGTAAATGTGAGCGCGGCCCTCACTACGCGTATAAGCACGTTTATTTTTCAGTGGTAAAAAATCCATATTTTAATTTTTGTTTTGAGGACAAATAATTTTTCGGGTAAGTTCCTAATGCTCTATTTTTATTGTGTCTTCAGTATACTATAACAAGACAGTATTTTATTATATCAATGTTCTGACTGAAATACGTTTATGTGAGCACCGCGCTCACACGCGTGTAACCGCGTTGTAAACCAAAGCGCGTGTAATGGAGGGTTAAGAAGTGCTGGTAAAAGGCGCCTTCAGTTGGGGGAAGCTCCGCCGATGGTTTGTTTGTTGTTGTTGCTAATTTGATCCTTAGGTCGTTTAATTTCTGAATTTGTTTATCTCTGTTTTTGTACAGTAGAAGAACCAATTCTGTAACGATTTCTAAAGCTTCGTCATTAGACAGCAATGGCAGTTCCGATAATTTTTGAAGAACGACAATATTTTTTTTAAGAACATCAAACGCAGATTTCTTTCCTATTTTAAAAAACCCACTAGTGGTGTCACAACCGGTAAAACAATGAAGTGCCAAAAGACAAGAACAAATTGCAGTTCCTAAACTTTGCACTGCCTTCTTTATTGACAAAAATCGTCTGCTAGTGCCGTGCCCAAGTTGCATAAATAAATTAGTTCCATTTAAGTCAGAACAGAAAAAGTGAATAAGTAAAATTAATACATCCGTATCAACTGATTTCACCAATATTTGTTTGCTAAATTTAGTTTCGTATATTGCATGCAAAACCATCCTGGTATCTGCCTCTTCCTGTTTGCTAAATAGATTTTTGATAATTTCTGAATGATGTTTATGTAGTGAAACTACTTTTTCTGATAATTTAAATCCTCCAGCTATTATTAATATTTCGTTTTCGTTTAAGTACTGTGCAGCGTTCTGTGTCAAATATTCTGTCAAAAAAAATAAAAGGGACTGTTTGTTCTTATAGGATTTTAAAAAAATTCGATATTTTTGTATTTTTCGACTACCAATAACGTTGAAATGCGGTACATTAGTATCTCCCCGTCTTGAACGTTCACCAGTTTTTATTGAATTTTTATTGTAGGTGTCAAAAACTACCGTTGTTCGAACAGCTTGACATCTGCGCCCAGCGTTAATAATAGCTTTTAAGAAAATACCACCTAAATCGTTGAAAGTTACAAATTCTTTTTCATTTAGTTCTTGAATGGTTACCATTCCATCGATTATCAGCGATTGTACTGTTGGGCAATCAACGATTGCTTTAGACTCGTCCTCAATTTTTTTTGCCAGGTCAGATTTAGTTATCTTTCTCATAGAACCATCGTCATGAAATAAGGACGTTGGCACTAGTGTCAGTTCGTGTGATAATATTGTGGTCAGATCAATTTCATTGACTTGTGCTGCACACAATATTCTTCGAAACATTAATTCCGAACCAATAATCACCTTTCCCTTTTCAATCTTTTCTTTCACATGTCCCTCTTTAAATGTCAAAATTTTATTTCTTGACATAGGTTTCCAGAAATTTAAGTGATCGACCTTCTTCCAAAATACTTCTTTATTGTTCTCAGTTTCATTAATAAAGTTGCTTAAGCTTAGTTCGATATCAGGATTTACCTCCTTTCCCGTACAAATATTTATTAAAGAGGAAGGAACATTGTTAACGTCAAATGGGGTGCACCAATCACGCTCAATAGTGTTTACCATGGCTAGTACATTGCTTTCGTTTGTTTTCTGTAATAATGAATTCTCTTTCTTTCTTTGTGTCAATTTGCTTCGGGACATCGCTTCTGAAATAAACCGAAAATAAACTCAAAAACTACTTTATATACATATTTTCGGCTAATATATATGTTATAAAAAAATATATACGCACCTATGAAGTTTTGAGAATATTCCCCTAAAGTGTGTCTGGTAACCATCCACCGAAGTAGAGCAGATGGTTTTCGCGAAAATCCAATAATGCCCGAACGACTTTTACAATCCCGGTTTATAGATTGTTCCAGAGCCATATCTGAAGCTACGCAGTTAAATCGTTTTTCATTGGTTTTCTTTACCACAAAATTGCCATTTGCCAGAAAATTATACATGTAAGGTACTTGCTGCTTAAGATCTTCTATATCAGCTAAGTAAACCGGAAGCCATTTTGAATATAGATTTCGTCCAGCAGCTGACAAATAAGGCAGAACATCATAAACTGCTGCCAAATGACTTTCAAAATCTCCATTTCTTTCAGCACTTAGCATTCTCCAAAGTAAATCAATTGCTTCCAAAAAAAAGTACCAATATTTAAATGTTTTTGATGAACCGCAACCCAAGTTTACGAATTCTGTTACAACTTTGTCGTGATCTTCAAGTAGTTCAAAAAGCTCTTTTAAGTTACCTCCTTCGTCAATTTTTGTTTTCATGACTCTGTTTATTTCTTCTTTCAGCTCGTCGGTCCAAAATTTTTGTCCTTTATTTTCTTCATACCAGTTATTTAATGATTTGTAAAATAATCGAGACATTGCATCAGCTGGTAATGTTAGGCTTCGAATAGCGCGAGAGTACTGTTTTCCATCGAGCATTAGACGACAAGAATTTTCTGCGTAAATATCTGTTTCGACAAGAATTAAAGTTAGTCCACCATCGGCAAAAATGTAGCCTATACTTGCAATAAATGCCATTGTTAGGTGCATCCCACCAAGTTGTAAAGTCACTTTGCCAGACAATTCTGGAGGATTATTCCACAGTATCTCGCGCGCCTTGGAATAAATTGCTAAGTCAGCTGTTATTACAATGTGATCCTGATTTAATTTTTCTGCTAATTGTACCAACCTTACCATTGCAGTAAAAATTGTATCAAATTCTGTAGGGGGAGCATTTAAAAATGGAAGGTATGATATTGTTGAAACTGGAATATTATTTTTAGACAAAATATTTTGAAAATCACTCCACCCCAGGAAAGAATACTCTTTTTGAAGGAATTTCAACAAACGCCAACACAAATTCATTTTTTTGGAATAATTTGAATTTTTTTGAGTTATTGTTGGTAATTTGAATTCAGAAGGTACAGGTCGGGTTTTAGGTTTATTATATTTTTTAATTCGCTGCAAACTTATGTCAGTTTCTTCTTTGCTTAAAGCGAATTTACCTCCTTTAATTCTTTCTCTAATTGGTTGTATAGACTGTTTTTCTTGAAACACAACCATAGCCATAGCGTGTGTTGTTCGTTTTCCATCAATGGTTTCTTCGTTTAAGTCAAAATTATCAATACTTGCCCGAATGTAATTTTTTTTCTGAGTCGAAACATGCCCCAAACATTTAGGTACATATATCTCTTCTCTGTCATCGATTTCTTGTTTGGCCAATGAAGTTGTTACTTGACGGACCTCGTTATACGAGCAAGTAAGTCCAAGCGGTGATAGTGTATCCAAAATATGTCTGTTTGGAACGTGGTGATGCAAATGTAAACCCAGGCCGACATGAAAAGAATTTTTTCTATGAGACTTGTCAAAAAGTCCCAATATGATATTGCTTGGAATCGCTGCTAATTCACTAGTTTGCCCATATTGAGCCTTAAAAAAATAAGTATACAGAATACTTAAATTTAAAAAATCTTTAACAATATTTACCTCTGCAAATAACTTTGCATCTATAAGCCATGACACGAATAGGAGTAAAATATTTGGAACCTCATTCTGAAACCCATCTTTATTAATATTATCTGGTGTTGGATATCCACTTTTTGGCACAAATGAAGCCATTGCATTACGTATTATGGCAGCGGCTCTTAATAAAATTTGAATTTCAGATATTTCTTTCGGAAGTAAAATATCTTCCTGAACATCACTACCACTTGTGACCGAATTAGCTGAGTCTTCGGGTGAGTTTGTGGTAATATTGGGAACCGTTTTCTTATTTTTGTGGGAATTTATGTTTCTTTTAGATATATAGTGACTATAACATAATTTATGGTATTTCGCATCAAACGCGAATAAATCTTCATAGCCACTTAATTTGGATATCATATCGATGTCATTTCTATCCTTCGCAGCGTCTATAATTTTCTGATAAGTAGCTTTTCCAGTGCCTAAAAAGATTTAGTATTATGCAGTAAAGTAAATAAATAATCTAAAAAAGAAATATAAAGTTAAAATCCATGTTTTTTTTGAGTAACTATACACTATAGGTAGGAACTACAGATTATTTAATTACCTGTTTGAACAGATACCAAACCTTTCTTCTTTTTTGTTCCACTATTGTTGCAAATAAGGCACATTTTTCTAATATCAAAAGTATGTGATTTAAACCGAGTTCCGGAATAATTTGAGGGGCCAGCGACACTGTCTGATTGCAAAATACGATCAATGTTCTGAAAACTTGTGTAAGATTTACGACAGTCTATATGATATTTTATTTTAATTTCGCCATTTAAAATATATTTTTTTTTTGACAGAATTTCTTTTGCGCGATTGTCTTGTCTTTTTTCAGCACTAGATATTAGTGATAACAAACCTTGTATTCTAGGTCTTTGTACTACAGATTTGTCATCATCCCGCACAATTTTCTTACAAATAATGCACTCCATTATCTTAGAAAACTAAATTACATAATATTACGAATAGTGCACAGCAAGTAATAAACACAAACCGCAAACTACTTCAGACACGTTCTATCCTGCATACGTGGTATCAACAACGCGTGGTGTATCTACCTGCCTCCTACCTACATTGAGTGCCGTAATGCGTATGAATCATTTTAGGGCGCTATAAAAAAAATCGCTGTTGCCAAACTATACACATTGGGAAAAAACTAATTATTTCAAAAACTTTTGTAATGTTTGCGCTTCATTTGCTTCGCTGTATGTATATAAAAATTTTCAAAAATAAAAAAATTTATGGATTGGTAAAAATTGTAATACATAAAATTTAAATTCCTAGTTTTCCTGACTTCAGAGAAATGAAAAAGTGAATTGTGTAAAAATCATCGATACTGTTAAAAGCGCTACTGTGTG
This sequence comes from Melanotus villosus, assembly GCA_963082815.1. Classification (NCBI taxonomy): domain Eukaryota; kingdom Metazoa; phylum Arthropoda; class Insecta; order Coleoptera; family Elateridae; genus Melanotus; species Melanotus villosus. The sequence goes on from OY720423.1 coordinate 56,792,718, forward strand.
TACTTTAATTGAAAAAAAAAATCACTTCGATAGCTCTATTAGTTTTAAAGATATGACGGTGGAAACAAAAAACAACACATTTTATTTAAAATACAATTTTTTCGCTTTTTTTTAATTTAAAAAGTATGAGACCACGAAAATATGTCGTAAAATACGATTTCATATGCCTAGTGACATGCTTAACAAAACCTACCATGTTTGACATGGTTCTACGCAAAAAAAAAAAAACGACACGATAGAGCCTCGAAATCGCTGCTCTAAACGTAGATTTAGCGAAATACGTAAAAAAATTAAACATTCCAAATTTTCGAGGAGTTTTCATGCGGAACAGGTTACCACGAAAAATTCATGAGAATGAAACCGGCATTGTAAATTTAGACGATGCAGAAGGAGAAGGGACCCATTGGGTTTCGTATGTCAAGCGCGGAACCAGAATATTATATTTTGACAGCGTTGGGCAGTCAAAGCCTCCTTTGGAATTGATACGTTATTTTCGCAGTGATGGTAGCTCAACTTCGATTGGTTACAACTATAGTCAACTACAGAAACTTAATGCTTACACGTGTGGACACCACACGCTGAAGTTTTTATACGCAAACGCAGCATTATAGCTTCAGTTATGATCAAATCCTTAAAGAGAGATGTCATACACATTCACTTTTACGGGAACTTCTACGGGAACTTCTACGGGAACTTCTACGGGAACTTCTACGGGAACTTCTACGGGAACTTCTACGAGAACTGCTAAGGGAACTTCTACGGAAACTTCTACGGAACCTTCTACAGTACTGATTGCGAAGTTTAATCCTCCGATTTTTTTAGACCCGACCAGGGAATATGTAATGGGATTAACTAATTTTGAGTGCTTTCACAGTATTCCTAATATCACTTCCGGAAATAATGCAATAAAAGTTGGAGAGAAACTAATTCTCTTATCGGAAGGTTCATACGAAGTCTCCGATATCGGTGCCTACATCAATTCCCAGTTGCTTAACGATGAATACCTTCGCATTCCAGCCGATAGAAACACCCCGAAGACTTCGGTTAAGAGCAACGTCGAAGTCGATTTTGACGTTCCTAATTCACTAGGACCAGTGTTGGGTTTTATGAAAAGGAAATTAGGTGCTGACGTTACTCATTACTCTGCTTCAACGACTAAAATCGTTAAAATAAATTCGTTGTTAATTAAGTGTAACATACCTAACGACGGGGAATTACAATAACGGAACAGCAGCTTATACCATGAGATCGAAAAAAAGATGATTCTGAGCAGGCCTTGACTAGTACAACACGATTGGCAAGACTGATTTCAAAATGTGGCAGTAGGTTAGAGGTTAATAAATGTCAAATAAATTAAAACACAAAACAGTATTTATTTAGGGAACAAACTGAAAACTAAGATGAATACATGTCTGTAAATTGTGTTTTTTGGAAGAATTACACTAGTATTACAACGATAAACTTAAATAATTCTGGAAACAAGATTGCAAAACTGACTTACATTTGAAATGTCACTGTCACATTATAATTCATAGGCATTCTAGAACCAGTATAACCAATCGTGTTGTACTAGTCAAGGCCTGCTCAGAATCATCTTTTTTTCGATCTCATGGTACTATTTATCAATTTTTTCCCAGCGTACCTCCGGGATATAAAATTATCGAAGCTCCCCTTCACGTAATCTATCTACCGATAAACACAACAACGATTTCAGAAATAGTCCTTGAAATAGAAGATCAAGACGGAGAGGGTGTTAATTTTAGAGGAGAAACCGTCACGATAGGACTTCATCTGAAAGAGCTTCGCAATGGGTTTCCGATATAACGCTCCGCAAGAACAGCATAAAAGGTCAAGGATAATGGGGAAATGCGTTGGTAAGAGATCGACTGTTGCACGGTTAACAGAGCGAAACAAGTTATTTCTCCAATCTCTTGGTTTTGTTGTGCTACAATGAGTATTTTAAACGTTTCTCAAAAAGTACATGTCGATAATTCGATTGCGAATTTTGAGTTTCACACTCATCAACCTACAACCACGAGATATGGAAATAATGATGAAATACGAATACCCATCTCCGAAGATACTTGGACTTTACCTTCCGAAAGTTACATTTATGTGATTGGTAGGCTGCTGAAGAAGGACGGTACAGCTGCTAAGGAAGCTAAATTTGTTAACAATGGTGTTGCATTTTTGTTTAGTGATATACGCTATGAAATGAATGGTATTGTTGTTGATTCAGTGACAAGAGTCGGTATAACCTCTACTATGAAAGGTTATCTGTCACTAAATGCTAGCGATAATGTACGACTTCAGAACGCCGGATGGTTTCCAAGTGATGCTAGTACCCTGGTTGATTCACAGGGAAATTCTAACGCTTGTGTGCCTCTGAAACTATTGCTAGGTATGGCTGAAGACTACAACAAAATCTTTTTGAATGCTAGACAGGAACTGGTTCTGTTACGCAGCAATACAGACTTAGACGCGCTTCAATCTACCGATGCTGATGTGGTATTGCATCTAGATAAAATTTACTGGAAAGTACCTCATGTCACGCCGGGTCTTCGTGAAGAACTAGCTCTGACCAAATACATCGATAAGAACGCGGATACACAAGTTGCTTTTAGAAGTTGGGAAACTCACATCTATCCAGCCGTGCAGGAAACTGATAAACATACATGGGCTATTAAAACCGCCACAAGCCTAGAAACTCCTCGTTATATAATACTCGGTTTTCAAACCGATCGTGACGGTGCACTCTCGAAAAACCCTAGCAAGTTTGATCACTGTAATATTCAAAATGTACGAGTGTATCTAAACAGCGAGCGTTATCCCTACGATAATTTAAACATAAACATCGAAAAGAATCAGTTTGCTATACTGTACGAAATGTACGCCAAATTTCAGTCTGCGTATTACCAAAAACCGAACGAGCCTATGCTATCACCAAAACAATGTTTGAATACTGCACCTCTGTTTGTAATAGATTGCTCTAATCAAAAGGAGGCGATGCAGTCAAAGTCCGTAGTGTTGAGAGTGGAATTTGAGACTAACGCCAACGTCCCTCCCAACACAACCGCATATTGTTTGATTTTACATGATCGGGCTTTCACCTACAGCCCTCTCACTAAAGCAGTTCGGCAACTTTAAGTACTATATGCACTTTGACTGCTCAGTTGTGTCATGACTGTGAAAAGTGCCACATCCTCGAAAAGATCATTACACGATGAAACTGGTAGTGAACGTTCAGGGATTTATGACATCCGAGAAGATCTTCACTCCCAAAGAATTAGCGGTGTATAATGGTACCAGTACATCCCATTATTTATTTAAAGCTCCCTTTTCCTTTGACTCGTTACCTAAGAAATTGCAACAACAGGCATCATGGTTGATGCAGAATCACCACTGCATCGATTGGGATGAAGGATTTACACCTGTATTTTTATTTCCAAGAATTCTACGCAGACTAATACAAGGTGCCGAGTTTATCTACGTCAAAGGACGTGAAAAGGCTATGTTTCTCAGACGGTATACTAAAATACCAGTCATCGAAATTGAAGAGCATCCGGCACTAACACCTACCCAACCAGCATGCATGTCCCATTTAAACTCTTTGTGTTATTGTGCATTATCTAATGTTTATCACATACAGGGAATTTTTCTTTTTAGTATACATATCCCCTATGTATACTTTTATAATAAACGCAAATAGGCAACCCACTATACACTATAAACGTCACGTCACGTGGTGCGTAAAGGTTATGTTTCGTGTTTGTAAATAAAAAATAAATCAAATTTAGTGGAATATCAACATAATTTTAATTCAACGATTATTCTAAAACATAAAATATCAACAATACAAAACAGAAAGGAAAATAAAAACAGCAACAGTTAAAGACTAATTTTTTGACATTAACTTAATTTGATGATTTTTGCCACAGCATGCTAATTTTTTAACGTTTATAGTGTATAGTGGGTTGCCTATTTGCGTTTATTATAAAAGTCTACATAGGGTATATGTATACTAAAAAGAAAATTTCCCTGTATACAGGGTTACTGGTAATTCGATACATTCCTTTGGAGATGTGATAGGGCAGGGCCTAAGAAACAAATTTAACCCTAACATACATTATACAAAACTCAATAGTTTTTGAGATATGTCAATTTTTGTGTTTTTCTCAAAAAAGTAGATCTTAATGTTTTTGAAGTTAATTTAAAAAAAATCTGCTCGACATTTTTTGAACTTTTTTACTGGATTACTTGTCCCACTCTATGGTCATCCATTTGGAATGGAAAATACCCGGAAACATTTCGATCATGTGAAAATTTTAAATAAAAACTTATAAAAAATAATTTTTAAAAATCAGCTATGAAAATTACCAATTCGTTTTTCTCAAAAATTATCAACACAACATGCGTACAAATTATTTTAAAAACTTCTTTATTTCAACAGCTATCTATCAAGGTACAAATGTTCAACGTGCCCTTGATAGTTCTAATAAAAAAATAGTATAAGTGATGCAAGTAGTATGGTTCTTATTTTTGGATAAACAGTAAAAACCGTATTGTAATAGTAATTTGTAATACAAGTGTTGAAAGCTTGCGTTTGCCACACGAATGTGAAGTTTGCAGCACGAACGATAGTGAGTGCTGCAGTCACATGAGAGTGGCAAATACAAGCTTTTAACACATGTATTACACACTATTTTTTCTACAACCACATTTCCATAAAAAAATTTAAATATTTCTGCTAAATCAAATGTGACATTCATCAAATGTCAGATTTGACATTTTGATTTCGGTGGGGCAAAATTATACTTGCCGCACCGAAAATCATGCATGTGCGTGCGGAAAGTAAATTTTCCGCACGCTAATTTCACTTGTTCGGCAAACACTCATTTTCAATACTCGTATCTACGGAGACGAAGTCTGAAAATCCCACTTTCCATGGTGGGAGTAGAAAAAGGTAATTTTTTAATTCTTAATTAATTTCAAAGTTGCACTACATTTCTTGCCCAAAATGGGAGCCCCTACTCCGTATACAAGCACGGCAGCGTTTCTTATTTCCGTCTTTGTTACTCTGGTTGTGAGGATATGCCGTATGTGTTGGGCAACGTCGACTATCCTTTGTCTAAGGTCTAAGGTATTCTCCGTATCGACTGGTGTTTCATAGACCATCTCTTTCATATGGCTCCACACGTAGAAATCTAGAGGTGTTAAATCTGAACTTCGCGCTGGCCAAGGCCTGCCCTTCCAATCAAACGGTTAGGAAAACGTTGACCGAGTAACTGTCGTACCGTCAACCGATAATGTGCTGGACAACCGTCGTGCTGTCTTGCTGAAATATTATTCGCTCTGTCACGGTGAGAGGACCATCTTCATCCGTCCATAAAATTTTCAGTAAGAAATTTGCATTGTCTGCATCTGAGTTTAACATAAAGCGGCAGAATTCCACTCTCCTTCCAGGATCACCTTCATGAAAATCTTGGACAGGAGTATAGTGGTAAAGATGGCATCGAATGTCGCAATATTTCTTCATCATCATCTGGTTGATAAACGCCAGGAGCACCGGCGTTACCTTGTCTACATTTCACCGAATACACGAACATTCGGTATACGACGGTTAGGGAAGCGACGTTCATATTCTCGGCGAGCTTCGGCAGCTTTGCCGTCACAATATCCGTAGACAAACAAGATGCCAGCGTATTCTGCATTGGTGTAGGTGGCCACGGCACTTAAAACACAATAACAACAACAACGACCTAAACCAAAATCTTCAGCAACTAACTCAACAACAGGAACAAACTTAAGTTATACGGAGATAATAATGTCAGTTAATAATACACAAGCGTAAGCATCAAAGTCAAGGACTGACTGACTGACATGAACGATTTGTCATTTTTTTTCTACGCACACATTTACTTTTTACTGTTTATCCAAAAATAAGAACCATACTACTTGCATCACTTTTACTATTTTTTTATTAGAACTATCAAGGGCACGTTGAACATTTGTACCTTGATAGATAGCTGTTGAAATAAGGAAGTTTTTAAAATAATTTGTACGCACGTTATGTTGAAAATTTTTGAGAAAAACGAATTGGTAATTTTCATAGCTGACTTTTAAAAATTATTTTTTATAAGTTTTTATTTAAAATTTCCACATGATCGAAATTTTTACGGATATTTTCCATTCCAAACGCATGACCATAGAGTGGGACAAGTAATCCAGTAAAAGAGTTCAAAAAATGTCAAGCAGATTTTTTTTAAATTAACTTTAAAGACATTAAGATCTACTTTTTTGAGAAAAACACAGAAATTGACATATCTCAAAAACTATTGAGTTTTGCATAATGTATATTCGGGTTAAATTTGTTTCTTAGCTCCTGCCCTATCACATCTCCAAAGGAATGTATCGAATTACCAGTAACCCTGTATAATCACTATGTAATGGAATAAGTATTATACGTTTTTTATTTTAATCATTTATTTATTGAATGCAATACATATTATTTACTAAAGCGCTTAATGTATATATCCTGCCTATGTTCTACATTTACAATGTCCCGCAGCACGGCATGCACGTTCTCGATTCGTTGGTGAAACCGCATTCTATCAATCGCATCCCTCTGCCACGATCCCTTTCGAGCTTGTTGATACGCATAGCTCCACACCCTCATGATGTGAACTTCGTTTTGTGATTCATCAAACCTCACTTTCCTCATTTATTCGCTTTTCCACTTTTTCCTTTTCTTCCTTCTCTATAAATGGAGCCACGTCTTCTAAAAATCGTTCCAAACGTAGGCCGCTCAGTAAAGCATAAAATACGGATTTGTCTATGGCTTTCTCTAGAAAGAGGTTACACACAGCTATACCGCTTCGATACTTCTGTTCTTCAAATTTCAAATCTTCCGCAGAGCCCCAACGTCCTAGACCGTACACTTGCTCGTTCGATGCATCAAAAGCTAAGTTCTGCATTTGGTTTTGAATATATTCGACCGCAGTACGCACATCATGCGGTTTCACTTTTTCTACTTCTTCTTTTTCTACTTCTTCTTTTTCCTTTTCTTCCTTCTCTATAAATGGAATCACGTCTTCTAAAAATCGTTCTAAACGTAGGCCGCTCAGTAAAGCATAAAATACGGATTTGTCTATGGCTTTCTCTAGAAAGAGGTCACACACAGCGACACCGTTGTCATACTTTTTTTCTTCCTCTTTCAACCCTTCATCAGTACCCCAACGTCCTAGACCGTACACTTGCTCGTGCGATGCCTCGAAAGCTAGGTCCTGTATTTGGCTTTGAATATATACGACCGCACTACGCACATCATAGGGCTTACAGCGTGTCGCTTCAGCGTAACACATCCACATTTTAGTTAGATAGATCTTTTGTGCACCGCTCTATTTCTATATCACACTTTACTACTTCACTAGCGTACTTTATTATTTCGAAAAGGGCAACCACGTTGTCCGATTTCGTGTCTTGCGACAACGATTGTAGTATAGACACGAGGTTGCTATGAGAATCTCCTGGCAGCTCTGCAACTCCTTTAATGGTCGCACTGTAGTAGGAATAAAGTCCACCGTTCTCAATTGAGCCAATCGAAATTCGAGAATCGGTAGTAGTTGCCACAATTCATCGATAGATTCCACAGCCAAATACACTTCGGAGCCGTCTGGATCACATACTCGTATTACCTTCTTCTTTTCCACTTTTTGGAAGCATATGGTTTTTCTTCCAACTACTAACGGCGCAAACTGAAGCTCGTACGAATATAAATAATTACTTATTACCCCTTGATTTTCTACTAGAGTTTTCCATTCCTCTTCATTGAAATTCACCCAATCGTTTTTTAGTAAGTAAATATTATATATTTAGTTATAAAGAAATATTTAAAATTATGAAAAACATGTATTATTTTTGTTTTATTGTATAAGCATATGTTTCAGAATAAATATTATTATTATTATTATTATTATTAATCCGGAATGCGGTTGGAGTCCCACGGAGACGTATTTTGACAGTGAGTTATTAAGTGGGTACGTGCTACACAATAGCTGCACCGGACACGCTTTGTTGCGAGACTTTTCACTTCGACCTTTCACCACTGACTGAACAACTTTCTTAAGAGTATTCATTTCGAACTTATATACACAACTGAAGCTCACACTTCCCAACCTCGGTATTTCAATACATTTTCAAGGTCACTTACTCGAGGTGGGGATATATCTCCACGTTGAGGATGGGGGAATTGTCAAGGTTATTTTAAAGGACTCGAACTTGACCTTGACTTCGACCTTGACCTTCAAAATGACTTTGACCTTGGAACGACCTTGGCCTTGAGAATGAGCTTGGCCTTGGTCTTGAATGTATTATCCTCAGGTTAGTCTTGAAAGAAGTGGTAGGGAGCGAAGGAAGTGGTAGAGAGCGAAAGAAGTGGTAGGGAGCAGCTAATATACGTTTGCAAATTGATGTAGCAGTATCAGTTTGTGTTCACACTCATATCAGTACCACTATGGAATCACTGGTTTTGTGTGTGGTTGACTTCGATGAGACTTCAAGAGACGTTTCCCTCCACGGCACGGATTATGAAGTTGCCCTACGCAACTTCTCCCCGGTCTTCATGTACCAAGCAATTTCCAAAAACTGGTTGGAGAGAGGTTTGAGAATCAGCGCCTTGTTGTCTTTTGAACATACGGCAAACGTAATGGGCGACTATCTAGAAGAGTCCCATACCATAGCCACCGGAGATCAGCTACTTACCGCACCATTGGAGGTTTGGTACGAAAAACATATTCGGAAGCCGCTATCTTCAAAACTATACCGGTGCTCCACTAATTTTCTCGCGTTGTCGCATTTGTATATACAGGGTGTCCGCAAAAAGGAGGTCAATCCGTTAACCACATACTCCTTGACCAAAAATAATATGACTTTTATAATGCCATTTTGCATTTTAGATGAACACGTGCGATGTACAGGGCGTCAAAGTTTGAAATTTAAAACTGATTATTTTTAATAAATGAAGTATTTAGTAAGCTATCAATTTCAAATTTGGTACAGAGCTTCAACATAAATAGTCACATCTTTTGAGAAAAGCAAAACGAAAACAACGGTCAAATAATCAAAATACGGGGGGTGCAGTACCCACTGACCTCCCCTGTTTTTTAGTACCTACGCCAGTGACTTCCAAGCTATTTTTTTTAGATAATCATGCATTTTGGATTATTTTTTGTCTCTTATCAAATTTTGATAAAATCGTTCGTTTTAGAGAGAACTTGAAAATTTGATAAGAGACAAAAAATAATCCAAAATGCATGATTATCTCAAAAACAATAGCTTAGAAGTCACTGGCGTAGGTACTAAAAAACAGGGGAGGTCAGTGGGTACTGCACCCCCCGTATTTTGATTATTTGACCGTTGTTTTCGTTTTGCTTTTCTCAAAAGATGTGACTATTTATGTTGAAGCTCTGTACCAAATTTGAAATTGATAGCTTATTAAATACTTCATTTATTAAAAATAATCAGTTTTAAATTTCAAACTTTGACGCCCTGTACATCGCACGTGTTCATCTAAAATGCAAAATGGCATTATAAAAGTCATATTATTTTTGGTCAAGGAATATATGGTTAACGGATTGACCTCCTTTTTGCGGACACCCTGTATTAGGCAATAAATAAATTTTAATTCTATTATCTGTTCTTTATTTTTACATGTATGAGTGAACTAACAAATAAGTGACTACGCCTAACAGTACTAACATTATACATAACGTCACACTTAGAATAGTAGCTGAAATACAACAAATTCGATCGTCGCTATCCATCTTGCACTGGCTGATTTGTTTGCCTTTGCGTGATTGCCAACTGGTTTCGATGCTATAGGTAGGGTAATTAAATTTAATTTTAAACCCTTCATCAACTGTTTTATTGCGTATCGAGAGTTTATACACTGGAATTCCATTTACGGAGTCAAGGTCCATCAGCTGCCAAGTATTATTGCGGTCGTAAGTTATGTGAGCCGAAGTGGAGTTGGGAGGTTTAGCTACGTATAAGGTACCATTAAAAACCGACGAAAGAACTACCAAAAATTTAAGTGCATGCATGTTTCTTCAACCTCAAACTAACTACTAGTGATTTTCCAGCGCTACATGAACACGTATTTATACTTATTATTCTAAAACTAATATCTCTATTCTTTTCATTTGGTCATTATGTCAAGGCAAAGTGCCTCCAAGGTCAAGGCCGAGGCCGAGGTCAGGGTCGTTCCAAGGCCGAGGCCGAGGTCGCTGCAAGGTCAAGGCCGGGTCCAAGGTCAAGGCAAGGTCGCTCCAAGGTCAAGGTCAAGTGGTGTGGTAGGGGGTGGTACGAAGGTGGTGGGGGGTGGTAGTAGAACCATCCAACTCTCTCTACTAATAATTATATATTATATGTTGTCTTATGTTTTATAAGGCAATGTTGCATTAAAATATAATATTTTCGATAGTGCAAAAATATTTTGCATTAAAATGCCGGCAATTAAAGTAACAAACTAAAACTAAAAAAATACTTCTTACCTTCAAAAACCGGACTTGTTCTTTAAACATACATTACTACGTTGCATACAGTTTTATATCACAACAAGGCTTTATACTACCAACATTGGCGTTGTCATAATACTCCAAATTTGGCGCAATATTTAAAAAGATATTTCACTTGTTCCACTGTGTACCGCGCTCCACTGTGTACCACTGTCCCCTAAACTATTTCGTTTTTTTTGGACGAAGTTTTTTTGTTATGTACTATAGTTCTTCTAGTTTATAAATCTCCGAGTGATTTTACACAAATGTTTCTGGCAAATTTGTTATTTGAAATTCTGCACGTGAGAATCCATCGATCGCTACTTTTAAAGATGAATCAGAACATTTGTTCAGTGTTTTTTCGAATATAAAATGTTATTTTTGTAATTTTTGGTGTTTCTTTTTATGAGTTATCCTAAAATAAAAATAAGAAATTTGGTAGTGGTACAAATATGTACCAATGAAACTTAATTGTATCCCACAAACAATATCAACAAATTCTTAGGCGATATGATACAAGCGAACCAATCAAAACATATCAGCTGTGAAGCGTAACATATGGAACTGCATCGGCTCCATTTTAAGCTATCAGATGCTTACATCGAATTGCATTTAACAATAAACTCAAGCATCCCCTAGCACATGACATCATATTAAACGACTTTTATGTTGATGACGTAATAACCGAAGCTGATATAATTTTTGATGTTATAAACAAACGTAACCAACTAATTCTTGCTTTACGTACAGGTTGTTTTGAATTAGGAAAATTTTCTGCAAATCATCCCGATCTAATACCTGATAATAATAAAACTTTGAATCAAACAGTTGATATTAGTGCAGATAAAAATTCTGATATGATATCAAGACATTAGGTTTACACTGGAACACAAATTTAGATATATTTAAGTATTCATTGCACTTAGATGACCATTCTCAAAAACTAACTAAGCGGAGTGTACTATCAGTCACTTGTCAAATTTTGGACCCTCTTGGGCTAATTGCGCCGGTATTAATAAACGCTAAATTAATTTTACAACAACTTTGGGCGCTCAAGTTAGGTTGGGATGATTCACTTCCTGCAGATATGTCTAATAAGTGGTTAAAGTTTTTAAAGGAATTATACCACATCACATTAACAATCCCTAGATATGTAACTAACAGTGACACAGGTAGAACAATTGAAATTCACGGTTTTTGTGATTCTTCTCAAAACGCATATGGGGCCTGTATCTATATCAGAACTAGTTTTAACAATAATCAACATAAGGTACGACTCCTATGTGCTAAATCGCGTGTAGCGCCATTAAAAAGATTAACAATACCTCGTTTAGAACTATGCGGTGCGTTACTTTTAGCACGCTTAATGAACAAAATTATAAATATTTTGAATTTAACTATAAAAAATCAATACTACTGGACTGACTCAACCATAGTATTAACCTGGATAAAATCTCAAAATAAATGGAAGACTTTCGTATCGAGTCGTGTTACAACAATTCAAACTTTATCAAATTCAAGTTATTGGTATCACATAAAATCTGAACATAATCCGGCAGACATTATTTCCCGTGGTACAACTCCCATAGCTCTAAATGAGTCGCAACTTTGCCACAATGGTCCAGAATGGTTGAGTCACAATCATTAACATTGGCCACAAAATAATTTTCATTGCGCAACAGACACTAAAATCTTAGAACAAGCGGCAGTTAAAACATATAACCCTGCATCATTTAACTTAGATTTTGATATAATCAACAACTACTCTTCATTTTCGAAGTTACAGCGTGTATTGGTTTACTTATTAAGATTTGCATATAATTGCAGAAATAATAATAATAATAATAATAAATTTATTTCCCAAAAGAACAAGCATATACATGTGTACATCAGGTACAAATACAAATAAACCAACATAAATATGGACATCATGTGCATGCCTGAGCCCGATTTCGGGCGTATGGGAAACGCATTCGCTTTCTTAGTCAATACATGTTAATTTATATTGCTGACGACTGTAAGGAATTCTTGCAAATTATAACAAGGCATAGTAAGTAACATTTTTTTGAGTTTTGAGGTGAAGTTGTTTAGCGAAAGATTATTAGGACAATTAACGTGTCAGGAATTAAAATTATCACATACCATCATAATTAAAACAGCTCAGTTAGAAATATTTGCAGATGAAATTTCTAAATTACAAACAAACAAATAAATTTCAAAAACGAGTTAATTATTACCATTACAACCATTCTTAGATAATGATGGTGTATTAAGAGTAGGAGGTCGGTTACAAAATTCAGAATTAAGTTATAATCAGAAACATCAAATAATTCTACCTCCATGTAGTCATGTTACTAAGTTAATTATTGAATTCACCGATATTAAGCATTTGCATAGTGGACCTCAGGCCCCTCTATCCCAACTACGTCAAAATTATTGGCCCATTTCCGGGCGCAGCGTTGTTCGAAAATTTATACACAAAGGCATTAAGTGTTTTCGTGCAATGCCAACCAATACCATACCACCAATAATGGGTAATTTACCACATAGGCGAGTTGAACCTACGCGTCCATTTATACATTCAGGGGTAGATTATGCGGGCCCAATTCATATAAAATCCGGATATGGCCGTAGTAAAAGATTAACAAAATCATATATTGTACTATTTATTTGTTTTGCCACGAAGGCCGTGCATATAGAATTAGTCTGCGATTTGACTGCAGAAGCATTTTTAAGTGCTTTAAAACGGTTTATGTCTCGAAGAGGAAAACTTTCTCATATTTATTCTGATAATGCGACTACATTTGTTGGCGCGAACAAGGAACTTCATAAAAATCTTAATCATTTATTTTCTTCGGATCTTTTAAATCAAAGGTTCTTAATACATTAACAATAGATAAAATAACATGGCATTTCATTCCACCTCGTTCACCACATTTTGGCGGTTTATGGGAAGCGGGAATCAAATCAGTTAAATATCATCTAAAAAGGCAAATTTTGAACGACGAAATGTACACTTTACTAACTCAAATAGAAGCATGTTTAAATTCACATCCTCTTACTCCTATTTCCAACAACCCCAATGACCGATCTATCCCCGAGTCATTTTCTTATTGGAGACTCACTGGTTGCCCCCTTGGAGCCAGACATCACCACTATTAGTATAAACAGGCATTCAAGATGGCAAAGAATTCAACAACTAAATCAGCATTTCTGGAAGAGATGGTCTCAAGAGTACCTGCACCAGCTACAACAAAGAACTAAATGGCAGCAAACGCCTAACAATCACCCTTTAGTTCCCAACGCCCTCGTCGTCTTCAAGGATGAACTACCACAATTGCATTGGTTATTAGGGTGGATCTTAGAGGTTCATCCGGGAAAAGATGGAATTGTGCGTGCAGTTACACTAAAAACTAAACATGGAATAATTAAAAGACCAGCAGTTAAAATTTGCGTTTTGCCAATTGAACAAACTGATAGTGATTAATTAAAATTTCGTATTCTATTATAATTCATAAACTCTGTTACTTCATTTGTTACTTATAAATTAATTGATTATCTTATTTTTAATTATCAACTAACATTTATCACCTAAGTGACAGCTTTGCACCTTTCACTGGGGGCCGGTATGTTGAGTGTTATGTTACACTTCCACTCAACTACTATTATACTTTAAAAATCTAGTGAACATTTTGTAGTTAAGAAAAAACAAAACATTGTAATTATATATTTTTTACTTAGATACTGTCGTAAAAAATAAATAAAAAACATCAAGCATAATTACAACAAATAATTAACATTTATTAATATCAAAAATAATTTGATATTATCGAACAGGTCTGTTTTTAACAATTTATATTTATTCGGATCTAAAAAGTTTAGTGTTTTATTAATGTAATCCTCTCTACTAATTGCAATAACAGTTTTTCCTTTATCTGCTCGAGTAAATATTCTGCAGAATAGCTACACAGAACATTTGGTTTTTTAACTTATGTGTAAAGAACGAGGTGTTTCCGAATTACATCAACTTAAAGACGAATAACAACAGTGGTTCAGCTAACAAAGGTCGCACTTTAGGAATGAAGAAGTGGCTCATAGAAGACAGAAAAATTCAATATTCCAATAGAGATGTCATGGACAAAGTGATTAATAGGTCATTATTCATAATGTCTGGTCATTATGAATAATGTCCGAAATGAGCGGACAAATTGATAAATATTGATTAATTTATTAAACTGACCATGCACTATGAATAAAACTACTTTACCTTTGGGCAATTTGATTTTAAAAAGAAAGTTTCCGCTTGCTCGTAAACAATTATTTATTTTAGAGAATATAATGAACGACAGCAAAGTAAAAATCAACTTAAGTAAACTTCCAGAATGTCATTTTTCGAACAGTATATTAAAAATATTTTATTAGTTATTTATTCGAGCAATTAACACTTTGATGGCACTTTAAATTGCATAATTTTTTTCTTTGCGACAATTGCATCTATTCGATTTGCAACCACCTTTACAACAGCATCGATTATAGCCTTGGCCTTCAGAACCAGATGACATTCTTGCACATTCTCTGAGTGAGATATCTGCATCCGGTACTTCTCCGGCGGAAATGAAATTTTCTTTACAAATAGTAAATTGATTTCTGGAATATAATTGGTTCAACATACCATGTTTTGTGCCCAATTTGTAAAAGTTTTTATCTTCAACAGCAACAACAACAGTTAAAATATTTCTTCCATCAGCACGGGCTCGATCTACATCTGGTACACGAACTCTTACCGGAACACTGACATTAGCTGCTGAGTATTTGGAATTCGACGTATCAAACTTTTTTTTTGCTTGTTTTTTAAGATTAGATAAAGCCATTTTCCTTTTTTTAGACAAACTTCTTACTTTTTCTTCTATTTCTGGAGCAACTGATTGAATTCTTTTTTTTTTTCATTCACCGACTCTGTAATAGTAATAACGGTTTGGTTTGGTTGGTAATCTTTTGCATGTGAAGACGTAGGTATCTGAGCTTCATGAGTTATGTTGCTATATGGGGATGACATTATCGAAGAATCTTTTACAATATTATCTTGAACGGCACTTGATCCTTCAGAGTCTGAGCAATTACGACTTTATTTATTGCCATTACTTTTAGAAAGGGCCTCTAAATCTTCTTCCGTATTAATGTTGGATAATACTTCGTAAGGTATGGAACTCTTTAGACCAACTTTTAGCTTTGTACCAAACATGACCTCATAGAGGCTACAGTTTATGCCAGTGTGATGGGCTCGATTTTTCATCAGTTGTACAAAATGTATTCCTTCCGACCATTTGTTAGTGTTGTTAGTAGCAATCCAAGAACTAAGCATATTCTCTACGTCTTGATTGCATCTTTCTGCTGAACCCTGAATTGGCGAGTACCTGGGCTTCCCATGCACCATTTTTAACTCGGGCCACATGCTACAAAGTTCTTTGATGACATTGTTAGCAAATTCTCTGTCATTATCGCGTTGTAGAATACTTGGCGCACCGAAAATTGTAAAAATGTCTAAGATAACATATGCTACTTCTTCAGCTCTTTTTATTTTCAATGGTCGTAGATGAACAAATTTAGTTAAATGGTCTTGATACACTCATATAAATTTACATTGGTCATCGGCTTCCGATTGCATATCGATGAGATCGACTTGACACCTCGAGTTCATTTCCTTACTTAAAATTGGTTTAACCACCAAACTTTTGTTAGGAACACTATATTTCTTCTGACAAATTTCACACAAGCTTAAGTAAATTAGGATCATCTCCCTTATAATATTTAATTCTTTTTCCATGCGAGTTCTATCACGATGGCCAATAATAATATGGGCGTCGTGCAATATTTTAAAAATTTCTTTGGTTTATAAACGTAATATTTAACCAAACTTCCTTCTTCTAGACTAGAGGATAAATTAATTTTTCCGTTACTCCGATAGCGAAAACGTCATATCTGCGTAATCGCTGATATTATTTCGATAATTTTGAAGTCGCTTTGGTTTTGCCTCTTTTGCTTTCTGTATCATCGTTAAATATGCAGATTTTGTAAGAATTTGAGTGTTCTGTCCTTTTGTTTTCTTAACTCGTTTAATCGAATGTTGAAACGATTATTCATACTATTTGAAAATTTTTCCATGATTGGTATTATTATATTTTTAAGAAGTTCGCACTATTTTAGGATACAGAAGTAAAATTAAAACTTGCCAATTGAATACATATAATATATAACAATCAGTACTAAATAATATACACGCGTAACTCAAACGCAATGACCATCTGACGGTCTGACACACTACTTAAACGCTGATCGGTTAGCGTTTGTCTCCTGTCTACTGTTGCCAGGAAGGTATCTTATTATCACATTGTCCAGTTATATGGTAACAGTATTCATATTGACCGGTCATTTTGATAAATTATGATAAACAACTTGAAATTAATTACAGGGGCCGATTTTGTTTGTCATTATTCATAATGACCGGGCATTATGCATAATGTCCGTTTTAATCACTTGGTCCATAACAGCTGTATTACACTCGTCAATATACATTCCTGGACAAAATTAACGCATCAGCAAAACTTCCCATTATTACTTTTATTTTTGCAAAGTTTTAAATCATAGTACCTACGTGATATTATAATATAGGATTTCAACTAATGTTTGACAAATTAGAATGGTATTATCGGAAAAGGAATATGAATAAATAACAGGAAGAAAGAATTACGTCAAATGCAATGAAAACGGTGTAAATGAAAAGCTTAAAAAAAATTGAAGTTGAAATTAAATGGTAAGAATTTGAATTCAGTAGCATGTAGATCCTCCTCTAGCCCTTATCACTGCTTCCATTCGTCTGGGCATGCTATTGATCAAACTGTGAATGGTTTCCCGGAGAATATTCTCCCATTCGACAAGAACGACTTATTCAAGTTCCCTAAGATTAATAGGAACAGGTATGTGGCGCCTAACTGATCGTTTTAGTGCATCCCACAGATGCTCTTTGGGGTTCATATCTGGGCTTCTTGGTGGCCAGTCCATAGCTGGAATATTCACGAATCGAAGGTAGTCTAGTACTTCTCTATCAACATGCGTTATCCTGCATAAAAATGAAATTGTTTCCGACAAATGGGGCAAATGACAGCACATGTTCTTCTACGATATTTTCTACGTAGAAATATGCATTCATGGATCCCCCCCGTATAGAAACCAAATCCGTGCGAGCATCGAAACAAATTTCTCTCCAGAACATTATTGATCCACCAAAAAATGGGAACTTCAGAAAGATATTGCAGGTAGCAAATCTCTCTCCTGGCCTCCGCCAGACTCGTTGACTTCCATCTGGAGAATTAAGACTTACTCTTGCTTCGCCAGAAAACAAAACTTGCTTCAAGTCGTCAATGATCGAATTTACGTGTTCCCTTGCAAACCGCAGTCTAGTAACTCTATGCTCCCTGGTGAGCAGTGCTGCAATAGCTGGTCTTCTACTGTCCAATCCTCCTTCACTAAGCCTTCTCCTGACCGTTCATGCAGAAATTGCTACATTTCGAGCTGCTGTTAGAGCTCTGCTTAGCTCTAAACTGGTAGATTGCCCGTTTCTTAAGGCGACTTGCATTAGATATCGCTCATCTCTTACATCTGTAGACTTCTTACGACCTTGTCCTGGGGTTCTACAATAACTTCAAAGTTCATTGAAATGTTTAACTGTTGGGCTAATTGTTGATTGTCTAACTCCAAAGAAATTAGCCACATATCGCTGGCTATGTCCCTTGTTAACTAGAACTACCACTTTCACTGCTTCATCTTCTCTTAAATTGAGTGAACGATTCATTTCTTCTACTCTAAGTGCACTGGACAAAGTGTTTCATTCACTTAATGACATTAAATTTAAAAAAATTCACTAGTAAAACTGAATTTATTGCTTTCTACAAATCACTTTAAACAACGTTAAATGTCTTATTAACAAGCAATTGCAAAATGTTACTTTACATCTGTAAAACAATTGCAGTTATTTATCAGTAGTGACAGAGGATATCCTAGGCCACCTACATAAAAGGTTTAATGATTTAAAACTTCGAAAAATTACAAGTAATAATGAGAAGTTTTGCTGATGCGTTAATTTTGTCCAGGAGTTTATTAGTGAGATATCATTTGGAATATGCTTCAGTGGTATGGTCGCCGTTTTATTTTAATGCGATTGATGATATTAAGAAAATTCAAAAGAAATTTTTAAGGTTCTTATATTATAAAAAATATGGTAACTACATTTTTGATATTCCATCTTCTATTTTGCGAAGAGAATTCAATTTCCTTTCTTTGCAAAATAGGCGTTACTTTTCAGCGTTGATATTTAATTATAAAGTTGCATGCCATCTCGTAGACAGTCCTTGCTCATTTATTTGTCGTTCAGAGTACCTTATTTTAATTCTAGAATTATTAATACGTTTTACATACCAATAACCAGAACAAATTATTTTATGAATGCTCCAATGTGCAGAATGTGTAGGATATTTAAACAGTTTGTTACAGAATGCGATATACAGCGTGATCATAAAGTGTGGAATAAAATACATAATTACGTTATTTAATGTTTTCAAGAAAAACGCTCGGACAGGTCAATTTTATTTTTGAAAAATGCAGCTTATGACGTAAAAATTTTATTTATGGCGTCACATATTTTTGCGCGATGACGTTATCAACAGTTGTTTTAAATGACAACCCCAATGTTTTTCTGCTGTTTTTCATAGACCTTTTTACTACTTAAATGGTGACGTAAAAAAATTGGTCCTTTACATAACAATTTTTTTGGGAAAATAACACTTTAAAAAATAAAAATTTAACTTTAATGGGAAAAAATTATTATTACACCCAAAAAACAAACAAAATTCACTGCCAAATGGTTGGTGTAGAACAATTTGAACATTTGTTTTATAAGTTAAGCTTATAATCTCCTTGAGTTAATCTAAATAGTCTAGAAGCTCTCGTTTCATTTAGTTGGCTTGCATTTGTTATTACAGGCGTTGTACAGTAATAGTCAGCGCAATCAGTATGGTGGTCAAATACAAGATTTGACCCATTTTCGATATCTCTTTTGAGACTTTCAACGTCACCACGTGCATTGTCATAAATGGCTTTCTGGGCTATTTTCTGTAATTCTAGTATTTTTTGTATGAAAGAATTTTCCTAGCTGCTAAGGACAGATTGTTATTATGGTTTGTTACAGTAGAAATCACGCTCTTGCTGTTTTATGTAAATTCTCGAATTTACTTTAGTCTAGCTAGTTAGACTTCCCAGTTATATCTAAGGATTGCATTGTTGCATACAATGCCTCTTTTTATTTGGTATTCATTTAGTGAGTTTTAATCATAGGGAATTTGCAAATTTTAGGTTCGCTTTTCTTTAGGGAATTTTGTTGCAAATTCGTTAGTTTGCTTTCTTCTACGTTAGTCATCGGTCAAGAATAGACGTCGTTTACTTTGGCTTTAGTATTTGGTTATCCAAAATTAGTTTAATTATCCGAGGTACGACATATGAAAATTGCTTTTTAAGTAGTATAGCTGGGCGGTTTTTGCGACTGAGGATGGCATGTCCATCCGAAGCGTGACGTAACACGTCCTTTTTGACCTTGAAGGTCACGAAGAAGTTCTTGTAGATGAAAGGAGTGGGGGTATCGACAATGGCCAGAAGGTTTTTTTTGTCGACAATGACCAGAAGGTCTGCCTAAAAGGTAGAGTGGGGGTGTCGGCAATGACCAGAAGGTATTTTTTTTTTGGTGGACAATGACCGGCAGGTATGCCGAAAAGGTAGAGTGGGGGTGTCGACAGGTATTTTTTTAAAATGAGCAGCAGGTCTTCGTTTTGTCGACAATGACCAGAAGCCCCGAAAGCAGGTCAAAGGTCAAGGGCATTTTTTTTAAAGGCTGTGACTGTACCGGTATTGTCGACAATAACGAGAAGGTCTTAAGAAATGAGGTTAGGTTAGTTTGTTTTAAATGAATTAAGACCCCATTGTTCGAGGGTTGATATTAATAATTCTTAAGAAGTGAGGTTAGGTTAGCTTAGCTTAGTTTTTTTTTTTTAATAAATTAGAAGACCATATCGATTGAGGGTTGATATTAATAAAGGTTGAAAAAATTATGAAAGTACTATACATGTATTACTCTTATCAATAACGGTTGTTATAAATTTAGAAGAAAGGTTAGAGGTTATCAGCGAATGATGTATTATTCTTATCAATAACGGTTGTTATAAATTTAGAAGAAAGGTTAGAGGTTATCGGAGAATGATGTATTATTTACCAATATGAAATGAAATATAAGAGATTAATTTAAAATATTTATTTATGCATATATTTTTTTACACCAAAATAATTAGTTTTAATAACGTTTATTGAGGTTCTACATTTATATTTATTATTTATAAAATATAACTTTATTGTTTACGTACATATGCAAAACAACGAATATTATTTAAAAATACTGAAATAGGTTTTATTTCGCAATAAAGGTCACGTCCATTTTCCCACCAGTAATCCCTGAAGCTTACACTTTGATCGCCAATAAGTTGTCTGAGATCGTATTTTCCACAATACATCTTGGTTCTAAAAGGTACAATTGGATAATAGTTTTCATGTGATCCGATAATGTATCCCATAGTATAGTTTTGATCGCTAGTGATTACTTCGCCTAGAGTACACACAAAAATAAATATGAGCTAAAAATATCGAGTAATAAAGATTGTTTACATACCTATGTCGAAATTATCACTTGTGTAGAAAGCAGGATATTCGTTTATAACAACAGAGTCTTCATGTTTTTCCAGTAAAATAAAGGAACCTCCGTCTTGAGTTGAATAGCGCGTATTGTTAATATAAACATGATTTGTTTGAACACTGGTAAAAAATGCCACAAGTGCAAACGTAATTATGAAATACATATTTTAACTTTTTTCTTTATCGTTACACGCATGCGGTTTGTTATTTAACAAGCTACTCAGTGTACTGATTACTAATAATCTTTATAGTTCAACCTTTGATTTATATACCAAAAATTATGCTTACAAAGCAATAATTTTACTTATAAATAGATAATTATGCGATGTTATCACTGTCTATCCAACTATTGTGTTTATTACTAAATCCCATCCATTTTACATATACTTTATTTTTATTTCGCTTTAAAACTTTTTCCACTAAATATACATCGTGATATTTAGTTTTTTGTAATTGATGTTCATAAAATCCTCCTAAAATGTCTATATTGTTTGTATCTTGTAATAAATACGTTATAGGAATAGTAAGTTTAACTTTTTTAACAGTAAAAATCTCATTCGACCAATTAGGCCTGTATTTTTTAACGAAAACTCCTCGAAGTTTTGATATACGTACGTGATCTCCAACTTTAAACTTCGTCTTTTTTTTACTGAGTATTTTTATATTATTGTAAGCTGTTTGTAAAAGATGTTTTTCATTTTCTTTATTAACATTTATAGGTTTTATTCCTATAGTTCTATGTTTTGTATTATTGTATTTATTTACTAATTTTGGTAATAAATTTAACCATTTATAATTTCCTTGTAAATTAAATTCTTTCCACATCATATTTTTTAGTGTTCGATTAACTCTTTCAACAATGGAGGCCTTTTTTTCGCTGTATACACTGTAGTGATTAACATTATATTTTTTTAATAAATTCTTAAAATTAACGTTAAAAAATTCTTTACCCATATCTGTTTGTAAATGATTAGGTTTTTCTACTTCAAAAACGTTTGTCATGGCTTTTGTAACTTCGGCGCCTGATTTATTTCTTAAAGGAAATGCCCATACAAATTTTGAGAAACAATTTATTACTATTAAAATATATTTATATCCTTTATTTTCACTCGCGTATGGTATCATTTCTACTAAGTCGGCTTGAAATAAATCGTTTAAGGATTTAATGATAACTTTACGTCTTTTAAAATTTAATCTCGCCGGTTTATGTATTTCTTCTACAACTTGTTTTTTTACACCGGTCACTGGAAATTTTATCTTCTTAGTTTTCATATTTCTTTATTCATTTTTTACTCAATTATACAATAATTTTAGCTTCACTTAGTTCTTCTATGATTGAATTTATTTCGTTATGATGTCCTGTATGACCTGCGTTTTGCGATGCAATTAACAGACGTAATCTATTAACAAGTTCGTTTGGATCATCCCAATAAACATAATCAGTAGAATTATTTGTCACTTTCATCATTGCAAGCATTCCATTTCCGCTTACGGTAGGCGCAATAATTTTTTTATATTTTTCAAGTTTACTACCATCTATTTGATTGTTACTTTTATAATATCGTCGAGCTGCGTTCGTTTTAAGAACAATGCTTTTATACGTTGTTTCATCGTCTGACGAAAAATTTACAGGATGCTTCTTAAACAATAACTCATATAGCCTTCGTGATCCGGGACTACGTTCCGTTGCCCAGGTGTTTCGGCTGCGGGTGCTTCGGGCACTTCGCCAGGGACTGTAAGACCAAGAAAAGCCAGTGTTACAGGTGCGGCGAGGAAGACCACAAGGCGAAGGACTGCCGGGGAAGGATGTGCTGCGCCCAGTGCAGAGTCGCCGGCAAGCCGAGCGACCACAAGATGAGCGGGGAAGAGTGCCCGATCGTCTGGAGACTGCTGAGACGCGTGATCGAGCGAACGGACTACAGTGGATAGACAACCGAGAAGACAACAACAGGTTAGTCGTAATGAGGAACGCGTGTTCAAGTTCCTACAGGTAAATGTGGGTAAGGGACAGGTCGCAACCGCGCAGGTCAGAGAACTGGCAGTGAGAGAGAAAGTGGACGTGCTCGCCATTCAAGAGCCGTACCAAGGACAGGGTAGGATATGGGGATTTGGGGTAGATCTTAGGATTTTTCAGGAGAAGGAAGCCCACCCAGGAGCAGGAATCGGAGCGGGAATCGTCGTAATAAACCCGCTCCTCAACGTGGTACAAATCGGGTGGTTATGCACATCCCACTGCATAGTGATCTGGATCAGGGACCTCGATCTCTACGTGGTATCGGCGTACTTCCAGTACAGAGACGACATCGAGATGCATCTCGAGGCGGTCCAGCGAGTGATAACGGCATTGGCAGGGAAATCCGTGCTGATTGCGGTGGATTCCAACGCGAGAAGTCGGACTTGGGGAGATAGGCTGACCAACGATAGAGGTGAGTTAATGGAAGAGTTCATAGAGGCAAACGGACTCTGGTTGCTGAACGACGGAGGACAAATGAGCACGTTCTCCAACGGAAGAGCTGAATCATGGATCGACCTGACACTGGGAAGAGGCCTAGGAGGGCTCCAGGTGACAGGATGGAGAGTCGAAGACGGGCGTGTTCAAAGCGACCACAGAGTCATCCGCTATGAAATCCGCTGGGAGCAGCGACAGGACGAAGGAGGGCGGCCTCGGGAGAGGCCGTCCATACGAAGGGCGGATTGGGCGAGTTTTAGGAGGGTTCTACAAGACCAACTCGACCAACCGATACAGAGGCAAGCAGCGGACAGAGAAGAGTTAGAAGACCAGGTAAGGAATCTTACAGGGGCTTTCAACAGGGCATCCGAAGAGGCAATTCCGAGGATCAAGAGGATGGCGAGGAGGACCCCCTGGTGGACGGCGGAGCTAACCAGGGAGAAGAAGGCAGTAAACGCGGCACGAAGGGCGTACCAGAGGGAGGAACACGACGAACATCGGGCCGAACTCAGACGCACGTACCTGAGACGAAGGAACACCTACCACTACAAGATCAAGAAGGCCAAGCAAGACAGCTGGCGAGAGTTCGTAGGCCGAACCGGGAACGAGGAACCGTTCGGCATAGTCTACAAACTAACATGTGGTAAGTTCAGGAAGAGGGAGGGCTACATGGCGATGGTCAGCGAAGGAACACGCGCGGTGGATTGGGAAGGATCCATGAACATCCTCCTAGACGAGTTGATCAAAACCGACCCCTTCGACGAGGACTTGGAAGAACACCGAAGAGTGAGGGCGGAGGTAAGGGAAATCCCCGACGTCGAAGACGCTGCCGAATTCGAGATGGAGGAGGCAGAAAGCGTCCTGCGGGGCCTGCCCAAAGGAAAATCGCCGGGTCCAGACGGCATAGCCTACGAAATGGTAAGTGCAGCGTGGCCGGTTATAGGGGAGACGATGCTTCGAATCTGGAACGAGTGCCTGCGGTTAGGAGCTTTTCCGGACGACTGGAAGATCGGCAACCTGGTGCTCCTCCTAAAAGGGAGCGAAAGGGACAGGTCAAGTCCCTCATCGTACAGACCGATCAGTCTGCTATCGGTGTTGGGTAAGATATTAGAAAAGCTCATTTACAGGAGACTAGAAGACAGCCTGGAAGGGGAGAGCAACCCGAACCAATACGGCTTCAGAAGAGGGCGATCCACCATAGATGCGCTGGAGGAATGCAGAAGAATCGTCGAGACGTCGGAAGAGAAATACGTGCTGGGGATATTCCTGGACGTCAAAGGGGCCTTCGACAACCTTTGGTGGCCGGATGTACTCCGGGTACTCAGGGCGAGGAGGTGCCCGAAGAATCTGTATCAGGTAATCAAAGATTATTTATCCAACAGGAGAGTCGAGCTCAGGGAAGGAGAGGATAGCGTCGTGAGGGACTGCCAGAGGGGCTGCCCGCAGGGGTCAATACTGGGACCGTTCTTCTGGAACCTCGTATTCGACGAAAACCTCGAGGAAGACGAACCATGGTGCAAGAAGGTGGCGTACGCGGACGACGAAGTGATCATCGTGGAAGGCAACTCCAAAGCCCAACTAGAGGACCGGGCCAGCGAAGTCTTAGGAAGGACGTTGGAATGGTGCAATCTTCATAAATTGCACCTGTCCGAAGAGAAATCGGTAGGTCTTAAGCTTAAAGGTAAATGTCATCGAGGAAGGCGACCGAGGGTAAGAATGGGGAACCACCGACTTCGTATGGTGGACGAGGTAAGACACCTAGGGATATACTGGGGGGAAGGAATGACGATCATCCCTCATATGAGGGCACTGAAAGAAAGGGGACGGAGGCTAGGGATGAGCCTCAAGCGAGTCGTAAAAGCCAGATGGGGACTAAACCACAAGACCGTAGAGATCCTCCACACGAGAGTTCTCGAACCCGTCGCTCTTTACGGAGCGGAGATCTGGTTCGACAAGCTGAACAGTAGGCTCAGGGACGGGCTAGGCACCACCCAACGCCCGATGCTTCTAGCATCAACGAAGGCGTACATAACGGCGTCCACGGATGCGCTGGGAGTTCTGGCGAAACGGATGCCGTTGGCACTTAGGGCAGAAGAAAGATGGTACCGGAGGAAGATACGAAGAAGGATCCCGGGGAATATAGGTGAGTTTGAATTTGATGGCAGGGAGCAGACGATCGAACAGGCTCTCGTAGAACTCCGAGAACATATCCTGAGGAAGTGGGAAACCTCGTGGAACAGGTCGGGAGATGGAAGGATCACGCACGGATTCTTCCCCAGCGTGGCAGAGAGGCTACAGATGTCATGGGTCGAGCCCTCGTTCTGGATCACCCAGCTCCTGACGGGGCATGGCGACTTCAGGGCGAAGCTGCGATCCTTCAACTTGATGGACAGGGGCGAATGCGAGTGCGGAGCGGAGGACACAAGCGCGCACCTCCTAACAGACTGCGCGACACAAGAGGTAGAAAGGGAGAGGGGTCTGTTACAGGTCTTCGTGGAACAACGTGGAGTCAGATGGCCACCACGCCCACAGGACCTAGTGGCAGAAGACATATACGACCGCCTCAGGGAGTTCGCCGAGAGAGTTCTGAAGAACCGGGAGGAGCAGCGCCGGCAGGAGGAGTAAGTAAGGTTAGAAGGTAGGAGTAAGTAAGGTTAGAAGGTACGTCCCTCGCTTCATTCCCATAAAGACGTCCCTGACATCCTTCAGATGTCAGGGGGGCGGATATGCTTAACTGCTTGGTTCGCCTAGTCTAGTCATATTCCAATAGAGGTCCTACTATTTCGCTCATTCGCTTCATTCCCCTAAAGACGTCCCTGACGTCCTTCAGATGTCAGGGGGGCGGATATGCTTAATTGCTTGGTGTCGCCCAGTCTAGTCATATTCCAATAGCAGCCCTCGTGTTCCTTTATATTTTTTACCCTTAACTACTACATCAGAGTCATCTATTTGTAGTAAGGAATCTCCAATGTAAAATTTTTCAGTTATAGGATTATGTCTAACACCATATTTATGATCAAACTCTTTGTTAAGAACTTATGAATTTATCTAGTGACATCATTTTTCCGTTGCCTGGAAATCATTGGTTGTTGAAAAAATCACCTAGACAAAAAACATTCTGTAAAAAAAATAACGTAAGTCAAGTTCAGAATTTTTCATATTATCAATTTTCTATAATTTTCTTGATTCAATTCCATAAATAATTGTATAAAGTTAATATACTTTGCAAATAGCAATTACTTTGCATTTATTATTGTGTTGTCGACGCCGGTCTTGCAGAGAATTATTACCAAGAATCAGCAATAACATTTTCATTACCTTTACAAAACATTTTGGTCCTTCGGAGCACGAATATTTCAAGAGATGAATTTATCAGAAGAATGAAAATTCAAGATTACAATTGCACGTGATGAACGTGTTTTCATTGGCGACCAGACGACGACGTTTCCCTGTTTGGTAGTGGTCAGGTCTATTTCACAACGTAAGGTCAGGTTTACTTCAAATATCTATTTTCCTTTTAACCTCCTTTACGTTAAATTTCATATTGCCTCCACTATTAAAGATTCCGACTTACTTACAATTTCGTTTACAAGTTACATACATTAACATTTGTATATTACGTTATGATTGCGTTTTGATTGACGTATATCGCCTTTCACGCCTACTACATATATTTCCGTATTATTCCAAATTCAGACTACTACTTACAATTTCTTTGTTGCGCAATCTTTGCCATAAAGTCCGTATTGAATATTACTTACACGCGTTAAAAAGGCTTTCAATTGCATTTACTTAAGTTACCTATTTACATTTGCATATTTACCTTTGTTGGTAGTTAGCAATTTCTATAAAACGTCAAAATGGCTAAAATCAAAGAAGAAAAGCTTTTACTTGCTAGTGGCAAAAGCATGATTAATAAATTAAATAATTTTGAAACATTCTTAGAATCCGTATCTACTACTGTGACAGATCAAGAGGTTCTTGCGAAAATTCGTTTGCGTTGCGATGCAATTAAGGATTTGCCTGAAAAATATAATGACACAATGATCCATCTTAGCGTTTTGTCCGTTGTGGATGCTGAGATGTTAGAACCCGACAGTTTCTTTGACAAATATATTGATCTTAGCGCACGGGCATCCTTTTTATTAGATTCAAATTTATCTAAATCATCTGCAAGCAACTCTAATGAAAATTTCCATTGCAAGACAAACGGTTCAAATGCCACACAAGCTGCTTTTACAATGAATACGAAGTTGCCACGTATTTCACTACCATCATTTGATGGGAATTATATTGAATTCACTTCATTTTATGAAACATTCATTTCCTTAATTCATGATAATGCAATTTTATCAGATATAGAAAAGTTTATGTACTTAAAAACTACCCTTCGCGGAGCCGCAGCTCAAACCATTGCTAACATTCAGCCATCTGCTGAGAATTACAAAATTGCTTTTGACATGGTAATTGATCGGTACAACAACCCTAAACAAATTATTTTAAATCATATTAAAGGCATTTTCGATCTAAAAACTATGAACAAACGTAGTGCATTTGATCTCAGAAAATTATCTGACGAATTTGTAAAACACATCAGGGCTTTACAAAATTTACCAGTGCCGATAGAACAATGCACTTGTTTTTTATATCTAATATTAATGTCTAAACTCGATATTAGCACTAAAAGTAAATTTACCGAATTTAAAACCCGTTCAATTCCAAGTTTAGAAGAAATAAATGAATTTCTAAAAGGTCACTGCGAGCTCTTAGAAGAAATAGATTCCAATAATAAAGGTTATAATTCTAATAAGCTTTCTGATGCTAAAAATAGTTACAGACAAAGATTTAATAGTAATCAACAATCATTATTGGTAACACCTAATAATATATCTTGCTATAATTGCAAAAGCAATCATTATATAACGGAATGCCCAAAGTTTCTATCTTTATCTACCAAACAAAGGTTCGATAAAACGAACGAATTAAAAATCTGCAAAAATTGTTTGCGGCACTCAAGTTACAATTCTTGCAATTCCAAATATAATTGTCGCATTTGCAATAAAAGACATCATTCTTTGTTACATTTTGAAATTCCAAAGAACAATTCTGAAGACCAAGTTGCTACTACTGCTACTAAAGAAACTTCAAAAACCGTTGTTCAAAATGATTCCCGAATTTCACTTTCTTCTTTCGATACATCTCCTAATGAGAATTTACTTTCAACTGCCATGGTAAAGATAAGAGCGAGGAATCATAATTGGTACACTTGTAGGGCGATACTGGATAGTGGTAGTCACGTAAATTTTATAACCGAAAACTTAGCCAAGAAGTTGCAGTTGGAACAAAATAAGTCCAAAACAAAAATCTTAGGTCTCAATTCTTGTGCTACAGAATCAAGTTCTATTGTACACATTCAACTATCCTCTTTGCATAATGGTTTTCAAACAAATCTGCAATGTCTTACAGTTCCAAAAATCTCGGAAAATCTACTTTGTAATTCATTTGACAAATCGCAGCTGGGGCTGATTAGCAGATAACGATTTTAACAAATCTTTGCCCGTTGATTTACTTATTGGCGCGGGTAAGTTTTACCACCTTATGTGCATCGGACAAATTTCCTTAGGCGAAGATAAACCCGTTCTGCAAAAGACTTTATTAGGTTGGGTAGTTTCAGGTCCGTGCAGTTATGGTAAAAGTTTTCAAAATAATATATGTTTACATGTATCAACTGACGAAAATGATAGCAGTGATTCATTACAGAATTCCATTCAAGCGTTTTGGCAGATGGAAAATGTATCTTTAAAGAATGAATTAGGATCTCTGTTATCTCGCGAAGAGCGATATTGCGAAGATTATTTTACGCGAACTGTGTCGCGAAAATCTGATGGTCGTCTAATAGTTTCAATTCCCTTCAATTCTAATACTATAAAATTAGGCGATTCTGAAGTACAAGCTACTATGCGATTTTTTCATTTAGAGAAAAAATTATTAAGAAATCCAACCTTGAGGTCAGAATACTTAAAATTTAGCCACGAATATCGTGACCTTGGTCACATGATTAGAATTACAAATTATGACAGGCCAAAAGTTGCAAATAACGAGCCTACTTTCGAAGTCTTAGATTGTTCAGTTTCACTTACTAGTATTCCTGCATTTTATTTACCGCATCATGCGATAATCAAATCGAGCTCTCTAACAACAAAGCTTCGTGTAGTATTTGATGGAAGTGCAAAATCTGATTCCAATGTTTCCATCAACGATACTCAAATAGTAGGACCTGTAATCCAGGATGACCTGATTTCTATCCTATTACGTTTTCGACAGCATAAGATTGCTTTAACGGGCGACATTGAGAAAATGTATCGCCAGATTCTGATAAATCCTTTACAAAGAAAGTTTCAGCGTATCCTTTGGCGTGATGGTCCTGAGTTACAGTTAGATACTTACGAATTGCAAACTGTGACTTACGGTACTGCAAGTGCTAGCTATTTAGCTACAAAGTGTCTGCAATATTTGGCACAATTAAATTTTCAAACATTTCCTAAAACTTCATCTATTTTGAGATCTGATTTTTATATGGACGATCTTATCACAGGAGCCGATACTGTAGACGAAGTGTTGCAAATAAAAGAAGAAATAACTATAATTTTGAGTGAAGCAGGTTTTCCTATTAGAAAATTCTTATCAAACAATTCAAATATTTTGTCAGATAGCGATTCTAGTGCGCAATTTCATACAATCCCTTTAGGTGAACGCGAGAATGCCAAGGCTTTAGGCATTACTTGGAACTCTCTTGCAGACACAATTCAATACAGTATTCCAATTACTTCGAATTTACAATAAGTATCAAAACGGATAATTCTTTCAACCATAGCACAATTATTTGATCCACTAGGTTTGGTGTCTCCAATTATTGTCACAGGCAAATTAATAATCCAAAGACTCTGGCAACTACAGTTAACTTGGGATGAACGTATCCCAGAATTTCTGAATTCAGAATGGAGCATATTTAAGACTGAACTTCCATTATTAAGTAGCTTAAAGATTCCTAGGGGTGTTATTTCTAAAAACACTTCTACCATCGAATTACATGGTTTTAGTGATAGCAGTTGTAGAGCTTTTGGCTGTTGCATTTATTTCAGATGTATACATCCTGATAATACTGTTTCCATACAGTTGTTGTGCTCTAAATCACGAGTGGTCCCTATACGCACCACAACCATACCTCGACTAGAGCTCTGCGCGGCTTTACTATTGACACAACTTCTTCTAAAAGTTAAAAATACCCTCACTCTCAGTTTCAGTAGAACATATTTTTGGACAGATTCAACGATAGTTTTAAAGTGGATTAATTCTCCGCCTAACAAATATAAAGTTTTTGTTGCCAATCGAATCGCGGGCATTCAGGAAACTTCAGAGCCTTGTGATTGGTATTACGTTCCGTCAAAACAAAATCCCGCAGATTTAATTTCCCGGGGTACTTCCAGTGTTGATTTGTTAAGCAACTCTTTATGGTGGCATGGCCCATCTTTTTTAAATTTAATTCCCGATCAATGGCCTACACTTCCAACTATCAAAGCTGAAGAACCTTCTTCCGAAGTAAAAGCTCAATCCGATCTTATCTTTAATTTTCTAACGGTTCCAGCTTTAAACATGTTTCAGAAATTTTCATCCCTTTCCAAACTTAAACGAGTATTCGCTTGGATGCTCCGTTTCATAAAAAATGTGCAACTTTCGGTAGCCCAGCGAAGCAAAGGTAACTTACAAACTATTGAATTAGAAAGAGCCATGAACATTTTAATAACCATATGTCAGTCAGAAACGTTTTCAATTGAAATCAAACAATTAAAAAATAAGCAAAATTTAGAAAATAATTCTAGCATTCTGCCGCTAAGTCCTTTTCTTGACAAAATTGGTATTCTAAGAGTAGGTGGTAGGATACGAAATTCCTCTTACTCCTTTGACAAAAAATTTCCCGCGTTGCTTCCAAAGGAGCACGCTTTCACTAAACTCATTTTTAAGTACTTCCATGAAAATTTACTACATTGCGGAGCTCAACATTTGTTGGCTGCCATACGCGAGTACTATTGGCCCATTTCAGGGCGAAATAATAATAATATATATTAATAATAATAATAATATATATTAAAGGCCCAACAGTATTACACCAAAACAGGACACACATAATATTATATAAACTTTGCATGCACTAATGAATATAACTTACTAATCTATTTACTTGTATATAATAAAGAACATTTTACATTAATTACATTAATTACACATACCAAACTGTATAATATATATATTTAGAAAAACACAAAAGGGAATTACCTAATAATATTTAATAATATTTATTGCACGCGTATTATTTGTCTTCTAAAAAGGACAAGATATAATTTAAACAATCATTGTTAACATCACATAAATGTGAGATAGCATTGAAGTTATTACACATAATATGTACAGGTGATTTAACCAAGACATTTGTATTACTTTTACAACAATAAAAAACATTTTGTAAACGTGACGAGGGACGTGGTATTCTAAAATTAATTTTCCCTAATAAGTCTAAACAATCAACTTTATTATGAAGTAGGTTGTACAGAAATGCAATAGATATAGATTTGCGTCTTTTATTTAAAGAATCAGTATCAAATCGCTGAAGCAAAACATTTTGATCTGAGCCTTGCTGAGGATAAACACCGTCAGTTTTAAATGCTAAAAATTTAAGAAACCTCCGTTGAACAGATTCAAGAATATTAATGTATTTTTCATAAAAAGGGTACCACACCAACACTGCGTATTCAAGTTTACTTCTGACATAGGCAAAGTAGAGCGTCTTTATACTTAACTCATTTATAAAACCGCGACTGTTCCGAATTACAAAACCAAGCGTGGCAGTAGATGATTTGACAGTAGTATTGACATGGTTAGAGAAAGTAAGCTGACTGTCAAAGTAAACACCCAAGTCCTTGATGTCATCACATCTGATAAGTTCGGCGCTACCAATACTGTATGCCATTATAATTGGAAATTTTCTCCTGCAATAACTCATGACTCGGCATTTGTTTATGTTTAGGCTTAAGGAGTTGTGAGTAAACCATTCGTTAACAATATTCAACTCGTTTTGAAGAAAATTGTAATCATTGAGAGAATTAATAGTTGTAAATATCTTTAAGTCGTCAGCGTATAGCAATTTGTGACATTTTAGATGAGAGGGTAAATCGTTGATAAAAATTAAAAACAATAAAGGTCCAAGGTTTGACCCTTGTGGAACCCCAGATACAGCATAGAAGACATCAGATTTATAGTTATTATATTCTACGTATTGTTTTCTTCCAACTAAATAACTTTTAAATAACTTCAAACATGCAGAGCTTGCTCCCAGTTGGTTCAACTTCGCAAGAATAAGATAATGATCAATTTGATCAAATGCTTTCTGTACATCTGTGTAAATGACATCAACTTGACTCTGAGAATCTAATGTTTCCGAAACATATTGTGTAAAAGATAGTAAATTCGAAACAGTAGAACGCTTTTCGACAAACCCATGTTGAAATTGAGATAAATGAGACTTCACCGAATTGTAAAGTTGATTGTAAATAATTACTTCGAAGACTTTCGAAAAGTTGGACAAAATAGATATTGGCCGATAATTGGTAATGTTTGCGGGATCACCTTTTTTAAGGACAGGACAAACACGAGCTGTTTGCCACAATTTTGGAAATATATTTGTTTTAATAGCGACATTAAAGATTAATTTCAATGGATGTGCCAATATTACTGCGCAGTCGCGTACAATAAAGCTCGGTATACCATCAGGACCAGCAGTCGCTTTATTCTTGAGTCTTCTTAAAGCTAGTAATACATCACTTTCTGTTACCGGGTTGTTACAGAAGTTGTTTAGGTGTATATCGGTGTTCAGAGTTTCAAATGATGAGTTAGAGGGTTTATACACGCTAGAGAAATAGTCTGCAAATGCACTAACAATGGACTGTGGATCATCGTATGAAGTATTATTAAGTGTGACTGAGCCAGGAATTCTTGAATTACCCTTTTTAGCTTGAATAAAGGACCAAAACTTTTTGGGATCAACAGAAATGGTTTGCTCTATATTAGCCAAATAATTACTATAGGAATCCCGTATTTGCCTTTTCACAAGAGATCGTAAATGTCTAAACCTTTCATAGTAAAATTTCGAACGACATGTTTTATATTTCCTATGAGCCTGATATTTACTACTGATATTTTTAATTATTTCCTTCGTGAACCATGGTGGAAAGCTTTTCTTGTTAACATTATTGTAGACAGGAACGCAGTACTTAAAGACCATTTCGAATATTCTGTAAAATTCCTCACACATCTGATTAACATCATCATACTGTTCGATGTATGACCAATTTATAACCGATAATTGTTCATAAAGAACGTTAAAATTACATTTACTAAAATTGTAACGTTTTTCTAAGTGGTTTCTGTGGAAATTGCTAACCTTGTTTAACTTAACTGAAACATTTATTTGTAAGGCAGGATGATATCGATCTTCTGCAACGAATGGAGTGTTATCATGAACAACTTCACAATTACTATTGCTGATAACTAGATCTAATAAATTCTTGTTACAGTTGGTTACTGCATTATATTGACTTGCACTTAAAAAATTGAGAAAATTTTGAATTGTATTTGTTTTGCTGTCTGTCAGATCAGCAGAAGAATTACCCTGATACATAAAAGGCATAGTTGAAAGTAGTTCAAAAAATTGTTCGAAGTCCAAAGACGTAACGTACGGAGGGATATACACTACAACTACATATGTTACTTTGTTACTAATCATAATTTTGCAACCTACCAAGTCTATTTGTGGAATTTCATTGGATATATGTAAGAGATTTAGTTCTGTTACTTTAAAAGCACTTTTCACGGCAATTAACACACCTCCACCTCTAGAACGACCAGTGGCGCCAAAATCTCTGTCATTGCGATAGACTATATATTGCTGAGGAAACAGTTCATTTGAATGGACGGAAGCACTAAGCCACGTTTCACTTAAACACACAATATCATATTCTCTATCAGAAATATTGCCATAAAATTCATGAATTTTTGTGTTAAGACCACGAACGTTTTGGTAATACAAACAAACTTCATCATTAGTATAAACTGTGGGCCGTATTAGTTTAAATTAACAATTTTAGGAACTTCATGTATATACTTGATCTTCAGGTTTTTTTCTCCTTTACTGACACGATTTTCTAACTCAAGTTTAAGCTTTTTATAGTATTCTATTTGTCTAGGAGTTCTATCCAAAGACAGCGATATTCCTTGAAATTCTCGATATTCCTTTAATTTTTTAACTTGGCGTATTATCGAGACAACTGTGTCCGTATTATCAAATTCTATTTTTATTGGTCGGCTTTTGCCATCAGTGTATTTCCCCAGACGTTTAACAGGAAGTTCACCAAATTCAGTAGAAGACAGTTTATTTAACACAAGTTTTACAAATCTTTGATCTGCAGACACTCTGTCATTATGGCTAGCTTTTGAGTCTTGTTCTTTTAATCCAAAAAGGATAAGATTGTTTTTTCTTTTCTGGCGTTCAGTAATCTCAGCAACAACTTCTTCAAATATTTCATCTTTTTGTAGATTGCTAACAACATTTTGTGAAGATTTAAGTTCAATGACTTCTTTTTGTAAATTGATAATAGCCGCTTTTAAAGAGACAAAATCATTACCAAGTTGATTACAATCCGGACAGTTCCAGTTAACGGACTTTTTAGAATTTATAGTTCGTGCTTCGGAAGCAGATAAATCCATACAGCTGTGCTTGTAGGTGTTCTTGCATATATAACATGTCACCATATAATGTGCCTCCGCTGATTTAGAACAGCATTTACACTGCTGTAAGTTACTCATATTGTTGAAATTTGCGACTTTTCATCAAAGTACCGTATTCGTAACTAGGCGCCGTGCGCACGTTCAGCTGAACTATGTTTATGCGATCAGCTGGTGCAATGGTAAAGACTAACTTTAATTAAAATCTGGTGCCTCTTTTGCAGTTCACCTTTAGATTTTTTAGAGAATATATCGCTAGCAGATCATTACGATACACATGCTTTAATTTACAATAGTTTCCATTATACACAACACTTTCACTTAATCCTCCTTACAGAGCTCAAATTACAAACCATGCGCATGCAGATGTACCTGTTCGAATAATATCGCCAAAAGGACAGTCCATGACTGTATTAAATGTTTTCGTGTTAATCCACGATCTTACCATCCTATTATGGGCGATTTACCTGCAAAACGTCTACAGGTTGGAACTCCTGTATTTTCTAACGTCGGTGTTAATTACGCTGGTCCAATTTTAATCAAGGACAGAAAGCTTCGGGGTTCCAAACTTATCAAGTCCTACATTTGTTTGTCCATATGTTTAGTAACAAGGGCTATACACTTAGAATTAACAACCTCCTTATCTACGGAATCCTTTATAGCAGTTTTCAGGCGGTTTATTAGCCGTAGAGGAAAGCCAATTACGATTTCTTCAGATAATGCAACTAACTTCAAAGGTGCTGCTAATGAGTTAAAAGAACTTCAAAGTTTTTTAAATTTAGAAACTACGAATAATTGTTTTTCTGATTTTACGGCAAATGAGCAGATAAAGTGGGAATTTATTATACCCAAAACACCTCATCAAGGTGGAATGTGGGAAAGCGGTGTCAAATCCGCCAAAACGCATTTAAAACGTGTCTTAGGAAATACTTCCTTAAATTATGAGGATTTTCATACTTTATTAACCCAAATAGAGGCAATATTGAATTCGCGGCCCCTGTCCCCATTATCCTCAGATCCTTCAGATTTAATTCCTTTAACACCTGCACATTTTTTAATTTCCAAATCATTTCATTCAATACCTGAAGTAAACTTAGATCAGATTAGTGAAAATAGACTGACGTTGTACCAAGGAATTCAACGCCTAGTACAATCCTTCTGGCGTCGCTGGAGTCTGGAAGTAGTCCCCGAATTGCAGCGAAAAGCAAAATGGTTTCAACAGCTTCCTAATCTGATAATAAAGGATTCTTTAGCCTTGATTAAAGAAGACAATTTGCCACTTTTACAATGGGTTTTGGGACGTGTAACAGAAGTTCACATGGGCAATGACGGTGTTGTGCGGTCTGTTACATTAAGAATTTCAAATGGTCATACCATTAAACGATCTGTCCACAAACTATGTGTACTCCCAAATTCATAAACTCATTTATGTGGCAGAAAAGTGAACATTTACAAACAATTTATTTTCAGTTTATCGTCTTTTTCTATTTGTTATTGTTATTATATTTACTACTTGTATAACTTGTATTTCTAGATTTAAGTTCATTTTTACCGTATTTTTCTTTTTGTTATTATTGTAATTAATTACTTTGTTCCTTGAAATCATTGTGATTTCAACGCGGCCGGCATGTTAAGAACTTATGAATTTATCTAGTGACATCATTTTTCCGTTGCCTGGAAATCATTGTTTTGGTTGTTGAAAAAATCACCTAGACAAAAAACATTCTGTAAAAAAAATAACGTAAGTCAAGTTCAGAATTTTTCATATTATTGTAACGAATCGCATCAGCAGCTGCGGAAAGCAGGTGCGAGATTAAATGCGTCATCCGCCGCTAGAATTATCCACCGAAAAGCTTCCAGAGCGTTCGGCGGATACTTACTCTCGCGCAACTACGGGAATGTTGTGGAATGAAATTCTGGAAGGACGGAGCTGGGATATATAAGGCGCGACCAAACGAACCCGAGTTAGTCTAATCCAGCCAACAGTCGCGGTCGCGAAGTTAATATAAATATCCGTGAATAGTCTTCAACTAATAATCGCGGCGTGTTTGTGAGTACGTAGAAATAAATTGTTAAATAAATAAACTCTTATAAATAAATTACTTTAATGTTCGGTTTTAATATAAGTGTTCCGTTTTAGTTTTACGTTAGTGTTTAATTGTTCTTTATAATTATTTAGTACTTTAAGTTTGTTTAATAAATTAATTTACACCACGAACCGAGTTTACTTTAAAATAAACGTCGTAAAAACGTTACAGTATTTAAATTAGCTTTTAACGATATACGAGTACTATTTATAGGATAATTAAGTCGTAATTTATCTTTAAGAATTATTTGAGTTTCTATATATTTTTCGATGTCTACAATTTCATAGGAGCCTTCAGGAATTTCGATGACATCAACTCCTATAATAAAACTTGTTATTTGAACTATCTACGTTTGCAATTGAATTTGAACTTACAAAGTCGGTTAATCCCAAAACGTATTCTTCATCATTGTTTTACACAATAGGAGGATTAATTCTTGTTGAGAGAATCGATTTACGAGCAGAAACTGTAAAAGTATAAGACATGATGTTCACAGAACGACTGTTATTGGATGAGTAAAAGACAAAAATAAAAAGTTAGTTATTTATTATACAGAAATAGTAAACATAAATGTCCGCAATTGTAATTATTTAAAGTTTGATACGTCTTATGATTATATATTATATTAGAAGGATCATTTGTATTAAAATATTTAATTGCTTCTAACGGAGGTTTCAGGTTACCATAACTATCAAATTATTCCACGAGCCCTCTTGATTTTTTGTAAGCAACCCAGTGTGTATGATATTTAAATTTGTATTTCAATCAAAACATATGAGATAGTATCCTCAATCAGATCAGACCTGTTTAAAAGCGGATAAAGCAGATCATCAACCTGATTAAACCTGATGAAAAGCTGATAAGAAGAGGATCGGTAATACAACTCTTACTACTACTACTACTACTACGATTACTACTATTTTTTTATTTATAATGGATAATAGCGATAAAAGGATAAAACAGGCTCTAATAGTTAAACGTAAAATTATAAAACAAAAACTGGATTTACTTAAACATGGAGCAATTGTGCAAGAACGAATGTTTTTTCCTATAACGAAACGTTTGCAAAATATAGAAAACAAATTAGAGGATGCAAATAAAAAACAGAAAATAAAACATGCTATAGATAACAATGATGGTGATGATAATCAAAATATGAACGAATCATTTTATTATGTTAAACCTTTCATGAAAGTAGATACGCCAAAACAGGATAAGGATGAAGAGGAGAAGGAAGAAAAACAATTAACTTTAGTAACAACACCGACAGATTACGAAACACCTAAAAGATATAAAAGAAAAATGAATATTGATCGCTCAGGTTTAAAACGTTCAATTGTGGAAGAAGCTTTATGCGAAGAAGAAGAAGAAGAAAATTTAACAAACAAACATGAAAAAGAGACTGCAAACAAACTCTCAGAAGAGTCATTCGACGAATATTTAGAACAATATGAATCTTTACCTAGAAAATACATTCGTGATATGATTATTGGAGGCGATAAAGAGTGTTTTATAAAGGTAATGAAAATGTTATTGCTGATTCTTGGTAATAATTCTCTGCAAGACCGGCGTCGACAACACAATAATAAATGCAAAGTAATTGCTATTTGCAAAGTATATTAACTTTATACAATTATTTATGGAATTGAATCAAGAAAATTATAGAAAATTGATAATGTAACGTTTTTAGGACGTTTATTTAAAGTAAACTCGGTTCGTGGTGTAAATTAATTTATTAAACAAACTTAAAGTACGAAATAATTATAAAGAACAATTAAACACTAACGTAAAACTAAAACGGAACACTAATATTAAAACCGAACATTAAAGTAATTTATTTATAACAGTTTATTTATTTAACAATTTATTTCTACGTATTCACAAACACGCCTCGATTATTAGTTCAATATTATTCACGGATATTTATATTAACTTCGCGACCGCGACTGTTGGCCGGATTAGACTAACTCGGGTTCGTTTGGTCGCGCCTTATATATCCCAGCTCCATCCCTCCAGAATTTCATTCCACAACATTCCCGTAGTTGCGCGAGAGTAAGTATCCGCCGAACGCTCTGGAAGCTTTTCGGTGGATAATTCTAGCGGCGGATGACGCATTTAATCTCGCACCTGCTTTCCGCAGCTGCTGATGCGATTCGTTACAATTATAAAATCTCATTTGTATTTGGTAGGTACGCTTTATACTCGAATTAAAGTTTCAAAATTTCTTTTTGAGATTTTGATTTAGAATAAAACGACAGTTATTGAATAACACTCGCAACAGCTAATTGTCCTTGCCATGAATAAAGATTAAGTACGTAAAAACATAACTTTGTATTTTGTACTTATTAAATATCAAAGTGTATTATTGTTTCATCGTTGCTGGTTTTGCTTGCACAGAACCCCTGACGATTTAAAAATTCTAATTCAACATCAATCAAAAATTTAGTATGTAGGTATTTTGTTACTGCTCTAGGGCTGGGCGATATTTAAAAAGTTATAGAAAATATCGATATCAAAAAAATATGGATAAAACCGATATATCTATAACTATCGATATATCGATATTGTAACGAATCGCATCAGCAGCTGCGGAGAGCAGGTGCAAGATCAAATGCGTATCCGCCGCTAGAATTATCCACCGAAAAGCTTCCAGAGCGTTCGGCGGATACTTACTCTCGCGCGACTACGGGAATGTTGTGGAATGAAGTTCTGGAACGACGGAGCTGGGATATATAAGGCGCGACCAAACGAACCCGAGTTAGTCTAATCCAGCCAACAGTCGCGGTCGCGAAGTTAATATAAATATCCGTGAATAGTCTTGAACTAATAATCGCGGCGTGTTTGTGAATACGTAGAAATAAATTGTTAAATAAATAAACTGTTATAAATAAATTACTTTAATGTTCGGTTTTAATATTAGTGTTCCGTTTTAGTTTTACATTAGTGTTTAATTGTTCTTTATAATTATTTCGTACTTTAAGTTTGTTTAATAAATTAATTTACACCACGAACCGAGTTTATTTGAATAAACGTCGTAAAAACGTTACATTGGCGTCAGGTGTGGGGTGTTCGGTGTGAATTAAATAAGACAGTTGAACTGCTTAAAAATTTAGTGCTTTAAAAGAAGTGAAATGGCGACGAAATCGCTTCAAGAGTTGAAAGTGGCCGACTTGAGAAGAGAGTTGGAAGAAAGGGAATTGGATACAGCAGGTACAAAAAAAGAATTGCAAGCACGACTGAAAGAAGCTTTATTACAAGATGGCCAAGATCCAGAAACCTTTAGTTTCGAAATGCCAGGCAGCGGGATTGATTTGAAAGTGCTCCTGAACAAAATCGACGGAAGTTCTGGAACATTAAAGCAAGAACTGCTCGAAAACTCCAGAGCCTTAGAAGGAAAAGTACTTGAAAATTCGAAATCTTTAGAAGAAAAAGTACTTGAAAATTCGAAATCTTTAGAAGAAAAAGTACTTGAAAATTGTAAGTCCCTGGAAGACAAAGTGCTCGAAAACTCTGGTATGTTGAAACAAGAATTACTGGAAAAAGTTGTAGAAAATTCTAGAACCCTAGAGAACAAAGTACTAGAAAATTCTGAGACTTTGAAGCAAGAATTGCTCGAAAATTCTAGATCCTTCGAAGAAAAAGTACTTGAAAATTGTAAATCCCTAGAAGAAAAAGTACTCGAAAACTCCAGAGCATTAGAGGAAAAAGTCATGGAAAGTTCTGGAATATTGAGGCAAGAAATGCTAGAAAATTGTGGAACATTAAAACAAGAATTACTAGAAAAAGTTCTAGAAAATTCCAGAACGTTAGAGAATAAAATCGTAAAAATGGTAGAAGAAAGAATGGTTCAAATGGATCTAGCAACGACGGCCGAGGAAGACGAGACAACGACCCTATTACAAGGAAGGTTGAATGAAATATTATCACCCTTAGCAACCACACAGCCTACCGGAATCAGACCGGAGATTAAAGAAGGGTCTGCCGCCGGAATGAGAATCAAACCACCAACGTTTGATGGAAAGACACCATGGTCCACCTATCACAAACAATTTGAAGCAGCTGCCAGGGCCAATGGTTGGGCTGACCATGAAAAGGCTGTGTCATTGATCGTTGCTTTGCGCGGAGATGCCTTGAACGTCCTCTAGGCGATTCCAACAAGCCAACAGAATGACTACCGCTTGTTAGTTTCCCGATTGGAAATGAGATATGGGGACGCACATCTTCAACAGGTGTACCACGCACAAGTGAAGAATCGTATTCAGAAGAGTGGAGAGAATCTTCAAGAGTATGAAGCCGACATTGCACGATTGGTCCGACTAGCCTACTCTACGGCTCCCGATTCCTTCTTGGAACAACTAGCAGTACAAACGTTCGTAGATGGTTTAAGGGATGGAGAAACGCAGCAGTCATTAAGGTTAGCGCGGCCAAAAACAATAGATGATGCACTCGCCCACGCTTTAGAATTCGAAGCGGCGAAGCAAGCATCACGAGGACACGGGCGTGTCCGCCTGATGGCCGAAGAACCTGAAGGCTCCCAGGACCGATTAGAAGAGTTAGTGCTGAGGATTATCCGGAAGAAAAGGCGCCGAAAGAAGAATGTACATGGAAAACTAAAAGATGTTGACCAGAAGGGGCGAACATTGACCTCGAGAGGAAATGCCCCGAAGATCACCATCCACGCCGTAGCGTCAAAGAACCGAAATGCCAGTCTGTTTGTTGATGGAAACATTGCCGACCAAACTGTTCCGCTACTCATTGATACTGGGACAACAAAATCCATCATACGCCCAGACATTTTGCAAGAATCCGTGAAGCTGTCATCCACGAATACCCAGCTTCGGACTGCGACAGGTGATGTGATAACGACGCATGGTATAGCGAAGATGACCATCGGTATTGGAAGCGAGAAGCTTGTACATGAAGTATTAGTGGCTGACATCACTGACGAATTCATCCTGGGAATGGACCTTTTGAGAAAATTCCGGTTTTCGCTGGATTTGAAGGAAGGAGTTTTAAAAATCGGCAACAAAGAACTTCCTCTACATCCAATGGACGATCCTGTAGTACGAGTCCTGTTAACTGAAGACGTGACGGTGCCTGCTAGAAGTGAACGAATTGTCAAGGCAGGTCTGGATGGAGATCTTCGGGCGGGATGTGTACGAATGATGGAACCTATTTGTGATAAGAAAGTTCACAGCGGTATACTGGTAGGAAAAGCGCTGGTCAAGGTTGGAGAAACAGTACCGGTGAGGATTATGAACGTCAATATGGAGCCGGTGACGTTGAAGAGGAACACCCTTGTGGGACAGTGTGTACCAGTATCCCAAATAGCCCAGTGTATGAATGAAACCCAAAGACCAGCTTGCAAACAACATGCTGGTGAACGTGTTGCCATGATAACCAATTCATGTGAAGATCTCAATGAAACAGAATTGAGAAAGGTGCGAAGTTTGATTAACCAATACCAAGACGTCTTTGCCCTTGATGAAGATGAAAAGGGACGAACAGATGTGGTACGACATAAGATTAACACCGGGGAGTCCAGGCCCATACGACAACATCCGAGACGACTTCCATGGGCGAAGCGTGAGGAAGCGGAAAAGATTATTTCTGACATGAAGAAACAAGGTATTATTGAGCCATCAAGCAGCCCATGGGCATCACCAGTGGTTCTGGTTGGCAAGAAGGATGGATCAACGCGTTTCTGTGTAGACTACCGGCAACTTAATGAGGTCACGAAGAAGGACAGTTATCCATTACCGCGTATCGATGACACCTTGGACACGTTATCTGGTTCACGGTGGTTTTCAACGCTAGACTTGAAGAGTGGTTATTGGCAAGTTGAGATGGAACCTGAAGACCGAGAGAAGACCGCGTTCACTATCGGTTCGGGATTATGGCAGTTCACAGTTATGCCCTTTGGCCTATGCAACGCTCCGGCCACCTTCGAGCGCTTGATGGAGACCATTTTGAGGGGATTGTCCTGGAAAACTTGCCTGGTGTATCTTGACGACGTAATCGTAGTTGGCAGGTCATTTGAAGAACACTTGGCAAACCTAAAAGAAGTGTTCCAAAGACTTCGTGGAGCCAACTTGAAACTAAGTCCGAAGAAGTGCCACATCTTTAGAAAAGAAGTCAACTATCTTGGACATGTTGTCTCACGAAATGGAGTAGCAGCCGACCCCGATAAAATCCGAGCGGTGCAAGAATGGCCAACACCAAGGGATAAACACCAAGTGCGAAGTTTCCTTGGATTATGCACTTACTACAGGCGTTTTGTTCCGGGATTTGCCAATATAGCAAAACCGCTGACAAGGCTAACGGAAGATGGTCACGATTACATTTGGAGCGAAGACTGTGAGACTGCTTTCCAACAACTGAAACGTGCTCTAGTGACAGCACCAATATTAAACTACCCACGGATGGATGGAAAGTTTATACTCGATACGGACGCGAGTAACCTGGCCATTGGAAGTGTTCTTTCCCAAATACAAGATGGACATGAAAAGGTTATCGGCTATTTTAGCAAGGTCTTATCGAAAGCCGAAAGAAATTATTGCGTAACCAGAAAAGAGTTGTTGGCTGTCGTCAAGTCTGTAGAGCACTTCTACAAATACTTGTATGGGCGGAAGTTTTTGCTGAGGACAGACCATGCCGCGTTAAAGTGGCTTCTGCAGTTCCGTAATCCGGAAGGACAAGTCGCAAGATGGATTGAACGGCTGCAAGGGTACGACTTTGACACGGAACATCGTGCGGGGACTACTCATCGGAATGCCGATGCCCTTTCAAGAAGGCCATGTCCAGCAGACTGTCCTCACTGCTCTCGACTAGAAGGGAAGATTTGCCGTACCACAATCGTCAACGACCATTGGTTGCCTAAAGAGTTGCAACGAGAGCAAGGAGAAGATCCCGAATTGAAAATGGTGCTCGAGTGGAAACGAAAGGGTGAAAGACCAACCTGGGAGAGAATCAGCTCTTCTAACAGAACCCTGAAGGCGTACTGGGCCCAGTGGGACTC
This sequence comes from Melanotus villosus, assembly GCA_963082815.1. Classification (NCBI taxonomy): domain Eukaryota; kingdom Metazoa; phylum Arthropoda; class Insecta; order Coleoptera; family Elateridae; genus Melanotus; species Melanotus villosus. The sequence continues at coordinate 56,837,448 of OY720423.1, forward strand.
TTTGAAGATAGAAAGCGGACTTCTGAAGCGGCAACTGGAAAACGAAGATGGAACTACCGTCAGGCTTCAGTTAGTAGTGCCGAGAAGCCGAATGTCAGAAGTGCTTAGAAATCTTCACGATGGCGCCTCAGGAGGACATTATGGTGTGAAAAAGACTCTCGAGAAGGTTAGAGAAAGATTCTATTGGGTCAACTGCAAAGAAGACGTTAAGGAATGGTGTCGCAAGTGCGACCTGTGTGCCGCAGGGAACGGGCCGCTAGGAAAAAGAAGGGCACCCATGAGACAATACAACGTGGGGAATCCCTTAGAGAGAGTGGCCATAGACGTTGCTGGACCGTTTCCCGAAACTGATGCGGGAAATAAGTATATCCTGGTAGCAATGGATTATTTCACTAAATGGACGGAAGCATATGCACTACCAAATCAGGAAGCCGTGACGGTCGCCGAAGTGCTAGTTAAGGAATTCTTCAGCCGCTTTGGTGTGCCCTTGGAACTACACTCGGATCAAGGCCGCAATTTTGAATCTGCACTCTTCGGAAATGTTTGCCGATTATTGGGCATCCGTAAGACTCGAACTACTCCGCTACACCCGCAGTCCGATGGAATGGTGGAGCGAATGAACCGAACCATGGGCAAATATTTAGCCAAGGTTGTATCCGACCATCAACGAGACTGGGATCAATATTTGCATCTGTTCTTGATGGCCAATCGCGCAGCGGTTCACGACACCACTGGCCAAACACCGGCCTGCATGATGTTTGGACGCGAACTGCGACTACCCTGCGACCTCGAATTTGGAAGTCCGCCTGCGGAACAAGAGGTAGCAGGAGACGATTACGTCACGAAATTGAAATTGAAGTTGAATGACATCCACGATCGGGCCCGCGGAAATACCCAGATCGCTAGCGACCGGATGAAGAATTCCTACGACGTAAGGACCCAAGAAGGCGGATTTCAGCCTGGAGATTTGGTTTGGCTCTACAACCCGCAGAGGCGTCGTGGTTTCTCACCGAAGCTACAACGGAATTGGGAAGGTCCGTATCAAGTGAAGAAGCGAATAAATGACGTAATCTATCGCATTCAGAAACAACCCAGAGGAAAACCAAAGGTGGTACATTCCAATCGTTTAGCACCATACGAAGGAAGTAATAACAGAGCCCCGAATGTTGAAGACGAGGGCAGAGAACTTATCAACAGAGTAGAGCCTGCCGAAAGCCGACCGACTTTTGAAGAGTTCATGGCGGCGTTTTCCGGAACCGGAAAAGCACGATTTGGAGTGACGACTGAAGTGCAGCAAGATCTCTTCAAGGTTCCCGCTGACTACTCGATAGCTCACTGCGTTTCCAAGGACCTTCATTTAGGAAGAGGAATTGCAGTGGTATTTAAGAAGAAGTTTGGGCGACTAGACGAGCTCCAAAGACAGAACCCCACGGTCGGCAAAACCTTACATCTCCCAGATCAACAACGCTTCGTTTATTATTTGGTTACGAAACAGCTCCATTACCAGAAGCCGGATTATGGAGACCTCTGGAATGCTCTATGGGATTTGAAGAAAGACCTGTTCGCTAAGGGCATTAAGAAGTTGGCAGTTCCCAAACTCGGCTGTGGGCTGGATCGGCTAGATTGGAGGACCGTACGAAACATGCTGGAGGTAGTCTTCAAGGACTCCGGTGTTACTATCCTGGTCTGCAGTTTTGATTCAAAGCCTGCATTAACACCAAAGAAGAGTGTAGACTGTTACTTCTACCGCAGTGGGACATGCAGAAGAGGAGAACAATGCCGTTACCGTCATGACCCGTTCTTCAGGAATCAAGGGCCGAGACCTATTCTGGGACAGAACAGACTTGAAGAGGGGGGCAGTGTAACGAATCGCATCAGCAGCTGCGGAGAGCAGGTGCAAGATCAAATGCGTATCCGCCGCTAGAATTATCCACCGAAAAGCTTCCAGAGCGTTCGGCGGATACTTACTCTCGCGCGACTACGGGAATGTTGTGGAATGAAGTTCTGGAACGACGGAGCTGGGATATATAAGGCGCGACCAAACGAACCCGAGTTAGTCTAATCCAGCCAACAGTCGCGGTCGCGAAGTTAATATAAATATCCGTGAATAGTCTTGAACTAATAATCGCGGCGTGTTTGTGAATACGTAGAAATAAATTGTTAAATAAATAAACTGTTATAAATAAATTACTTTAATGTTCGGTTTTAATATTAGTGTTCCGTTTTAGTTTTACGTTAGTGTTTAATTGTTCTTTATAATTATTTCGTACTTTAAGTTTGTTTAATAAATTAATTTACACCACGAACCGAGTTTATTTGAATAAACGTCGTAAAAACGTTACAATATGTATCGATGTATCGATATATCGATAAGTATCGATATATCAATATATCGATATTTTTTCCCGGCACTACTCGTGACATATCCCGCGAAAAGAATTACAAGTATGTTTGGATCAGTGGGGGTAAAATCTTTGTTCGGAAGAGCAATACATCAAAAATTATACCTATTGTTCATGAAGATGACGTAAGTAAGCTAGTTTAAATCAACTTCTGTAAAGATTTTAAATGTAAATATGGTTCTGTCTCTATACTATCAAAACGTAAGAGGATTACGGAGTAAGACAACTGATGTTCTGTTAAATTCAGCAACTGCATTCCAATTATGAAATCTTTGGAAGAGATCGTAGTGACGCCGAATCCAGTAAAACTGACGGGGGCGGTGTTTTAATTGCAGTCAATAAAAATATTAACTGTTCGGTGAAAAGTGAGTGGTACAGCAGATCAGAAGACCTTTGGGTAACGGTTACCCCTAAATCTACAAGTGACTCTATTTTACACATTTGATGTGTCTAAATTTTGTTTATTATAATTACTCGTTTGCGCCATCAGATCTTCGATATCTGTCACGGTAAGGGAGCTAGGGCCGTTTGAAAATCGCGAAATTCATGACGTCGTAGAGCATTGAGATTCGGTATACGGGGTGCCTAGACCGTCCCGAACCCGAATCCGAAGTCGGTTGTTCGATATCTATCCAGGTTTCCGAGAAAATGCCCGACCGGTGGATCGAAAGTGGTGGGGGTAGAATTCCAAAATCTTCTTTTTCGAGTATCTAGGGGGGCCTTTGCGTTGCCCGGTTTTGGCGTGCCTGCGGCACGCCTAAAAATTATTTTTTTTCCCGCCAATTTTGGGGCCCAAATTTCGGATGCACTTTTTGGGCCCAAACGGGTATCTCGGCTTGTGGAGGCCCTAGGCTTTCCGGTAATTTGTATAAAAGTGCCGCTCCCCGTTTTCGGTCTTGGTAAAATATCTTTATGTGACCATCGGGGCGCGTCACTTGCGGTATTGCGTAAAAGTGCTGCGCCCCGCTCTCGGAGAGAAATATTTTTTAGCTGACCGTCGTCGGTCGGGGCGCATCACTCGCGGTTTTATATGTAAAAGCGACGCGCCCCGTTATTACCGCAAGTGATGCGCCCCGTCCAGTCCTTATGTAAAAGCGATGCGCCCCGTCCCGTTCTTGTGTAAAAATGATGCGCCCCGTCCCGTTGTTCTTAATTCGGTGGGAGCTCTAATACAAGTTTTTTTTTTACAAAAGTAGAAGCCAGGGTGGCGCAAGCGGTTAGGGCGCCGGGCTACGGGCAATGGATGCTGCGGTAGTCTCCGGTTCGAATCTCATTGAGATCGGTATCGGGACCTGGCGAGTTGTTGCACGGCTTCTGGTGGCTGTGCGGCGGCGACCTCGTTCTGCATCGGGCTACAATAATAAATACTATGATTATTGAGTATCAGTAACGTAAGAGCGAGCAGAGCACATAAGAAGTCATAGTCATATAATTAATTTTTTGCCCCAACCCAACCAAACCCAAACCCAAAACCCAAAACCCAAACCCAAACCCAAACCCAAACCCAAACTCAAACCCAAACCCAAACCCACCCAAACCCAAATTTTTTTTCGCGTACCGCTCTTTTTAGAGAGAGAGAAAAACCATTATAGGTTGCGTTACGTTTAGACACTTGCGCGAAAAAAAAAACCTTAAAAATGAGGAAT